>CM034703.1:100359492-100371795 GCA_020142125.1 Phrynosoma platyrhinos
TGGCAGTCTGCAAAGGCCCTATGTCTTGTAGTTCTAGTTGGGTGAGAATGCTGCCTGTCCTTAGAACAGACTTGCACTGTAAATAGCAAAAACCTTTGCTACATAGACACAGTGGTTGCAGTAGTACGCATTTGTAATAAATACAAAGTAGAACCAATATGACACATGCTAGAAAGTGTAGTCACTTGGGGTCCATAGTGTGTTTTTAAATATATATTGCATGGTTCTTGTCCAGATGTATGAGTAGTCAAGCAACTGCCTTGGGAAGCAGATGCTAAAGTTGTGTCAGGCTTCTGGGCAGTCCTCCTGAGGCCCTTGTCTATTCCCATTCTCTTTCCATGGGACGACAGAGCAGTGTGCCACACTCCCTTGTGCCCCATAAACTACTCTCAGTTGTACCCCAGGCACTGGAACATCATGAGGCAGTTCCTATGGACAGGACTTGACAGTGAGAAAATATAGGCTTCCTTTGTAAAATAGCATGCCTCCATCTGATAAACCCTTGTGTACAGCATGCAGTTTCTCATGACACGTCCTCACAGTATGCACTTCCCCTGCCTTCTCCTGCACCAAAGATGTCAGGTGAGAGAGTGCATGATATTATAATCATGCTGGGATATTATAGGACAACATTGGAATATTATAGGGCAGATTTTATTCCCTATAATATCCCATTTTACATGGGAGAAGAGCTAGAAACTACCTGTTGTGGTAACCCCATATTTCTTGTAGCATATACACATAGTTATCACAACCAGGAAATGAACTCAGTCTCTTTCTTAATTAAATTCAGATTGAAGAAAAGGCTTATAGAGAGACTTTCCATGTGCAAAATAATATTTTTTTAAAATGGCAGCACTGTACCAAGAAATCTAGCATTTCAGAGTTAGGGACATACTACTGCATATTCAAGGAGTTATGTTAATTATTTTGATGTTTAATGGAGGAGCATTCTACGTTCATTTGTAATAGTAATCTAAAATGCTACAGTTGAGGAACAGGTTCATCCCCTTCTTGTTTGTATGAACAAGTTTATAATCCTAATGCATATTTATGTCCCTGTTTATAGCTAAAAGATCTGTGATAGAGCCAGATGTATACCTTCTCCTTTTGAAAAGTTTTCTGGCAGGAGACTGGATTTGCTGCAAGCATAACTACATGTAGTAACATGTTAACAACTAGCTTTTGCCATATATTTTATGCAAAGCCTTTGTCATGTGAAAATAGAACTAGTATTTTTGTTTGTGTTTTTGTTTCTAGAGTTGATGCACTGATGGGACCTGAGAAGGAAGATACAGAAGTTATACCCAACGACACTTATTTATTAACTCTTAGGTATACTGAATTTAATATCCCTCCCAACCAATATTGGTTCTTGAATGACATTAATATTATTAGCATGTATTGTTAGGGACATTCTTGAATATTTTAACAAATACCATGCCTGCATTTAACTGTGTTTGTTAACAGGGATGACACAAAACTTGAAGCATGAAAAATAATCTCACTTCTCTGCCCACTGTCACAGGTATACACATGGAGAAGTTGGTTTATATAATGTAAGGTTTGCAGTCTCCTTGTAGCCCCTGTCTGTCTGTTTGCTCACACTCTGGGTAGTAAAGCTTTTTTCTACCTCTTTAGCATATAAGATCCCATTGGTATGGGAAGTTGCAATGACACAGTGTCTTCATTATAATGGGTTGTACCCAGCAGTGTTATTGTACTAGCGTAGACCTTCTCCAGTTTGCAGAAACTCCACTTTCATCCTTGTGCAAGTGTTAAATCCATGACACAAGGACTTACACAACTCAGCAAAACTTGATTGTGCTAGGTCAGGTATGGGGAATCTGTGGCTTCCACATGAAGTGCAACTCCCATCATGCTTGAATACTGGCTGCATTGGCTAGGATGGAGGGGAACTGAAATTCAACATTCTCTGAAAGGTTCCCTTGTTTTACACTAGATGTTGCTTACACTAGTTTATCTGCCAGCTAGCAGAATGCAGAAACTTTAGTACCAAGAAACACTACTCCTTCTTTCACTAGAATTATGTTTGGTACAACCTGTGTCTGCATTGTTCCTCCAGTACATTGATGCAATGATTGTACAGCTTACCTGCATTATTCAGTCTATGACATGTTGGGAGAACAGTAGTGTTGTGTTTATTTGCCAAAATCATCTGGGAAAGGAAGAAGGCATATTGAAACAGAGCTCATTGGCTAAAGAAAGAAAAAGGGGAGAAACTGGAAACAGATCAGACAGGTTTTCTCTGAAGATGCCAGCCACAGATGCAGGCGAAACGTCAGGAATACATTCTTCTAGTACACGGCCTCACAGCCCAAAAAACCCACAAAAACCTATGGATGCCAGCCGTGAAAGCCTTCGACTTCACACAGATCACAGGGAAAGCAAATGAGGTTAATGCCAGTGGAAGTGTTGAAATAAGAAAGGGCAACAGGCCTAGCAGAAAGACTTATGGGTAAGGAAGCAAAAGAAAGGAGAGTAACCAGTGGTGGTACAGCTCAGAGGGCATGCGAAAAGATAGTGAAGCAAATGAACATTACATTCCTAATGATTTTTCCCCCAGAAATGTTTTTCCTAGTAAAATTCTGGTTGTTTCTTATCCAAGAGACACTTAATATTTAATCACATAGATATATGAATATAAATGGCTGTGGTTGAAGAATCTGTAGCTTCACAGTTATTTCTGAAGGATTGTCTTGTCTAAAGAACACATAAATAATACTTTTTTTTTTAAAAAAAAAGGACTGCTTTGTAACTGTAGTTGATCAGGCAACTATAATGTGTTCTACATGGGGCTGCTTTTGAAGCCTTTTAGGAAACTACAGTTGCATCAAAACATAGTTGCGAAGCAGTTAACTGTGACTGGCTAGTATGATTGCATGTATATTACCAGGCTCAATTCAAGGCTTAATTCAAAGTGCAGATAAAGATTAAAAATGTGGTAGATGACCAAGATACCATCATCTTCAAAACAGAAACAAGTCAACAAACAAGAGCATGTACAAAATCAACAAGTTAAAGTGCCTGGGTGAAGAAAAAGGACTTGTGTTTTGAAGGAAGAATTACTTGTTTCCGAAAGGCATTGACAGAATCTTTCATCAGATTCCTGAGCAAACTTAGCAGTTATGGGAAACATCCTGATAATTCTGTAAACTGGAAGCAGACAGTAGGAATAAATAGTCCATTCTTAAGAATCCATCTATATTGGGATGAAGTTCTTTACTGTAAGGGTTGTTTCATGGTGGACTTGACTGCCTTGCAGGGTGATGAACTTTCCATTGTAGGTTTCTAAACAGAGGTTGGATGTGCATCTTTCAGAAATGCTTAGTGGTCTGTTTCTGCATTGTGTGGGTTGGTCTAGCTAGCCCAGAGGTAGGCAACCTTTCCCCTTTAAGGGCCGAGGGACTTCAGCTCCCAGAAGCCTCATCCATGTTGGACAATAGTCCCATGTTGGCCAATAGCTCCTGGGATTCTGGGAGCTGAAGTCCCTCGGCCCTTAAAGGGGAAAGGTTGCCTACCTCTGGGCTAGCCCCTATGGTCCTTTCCAACTCTAAAATTCGGTTCCTTGTAATGGTGGAATGTGAGCAGTCAGCTGTGTAAATGATCTGTATTAGAACTACAATTTTAAAACTTGTTATTAAATTACTTTGTCAAGTTAAGGGTGTGGTGAGAAAAAAAAGGGATTGCAAAAGGGAATGAGCATTGGAACAGGAAATGTGGTTCATTGTAAATTAGTGATGCATGTTGTGGCACCAGAACATTTTTAAAAACACCCAACAGTTTCACATCTGCACTAATGGGAACTGAGCTGAGGGCAACTGACCCAAAAAAGGAGCTCTGAGGTGTAGACAGCTCTAAATAAATAAATAAATACTTTTTAAAAATCAAGCCAGTATGTCTTTGCTGTGAAGATTGTCAATTCCATATTTGGCATAATTAGAAAAGGTACTGAACATGTCTAGAACAGAGTGGACAGTCCTGGTTACTAGTCTTTAAGAAGATACTGTAAAGTGAAAAGGGCAACCAGAATGATCAGCTCCTCCAAGAAGAAAAGTTATGCTTATTAGCATAGGTATAAAGTGAGAAAGGAGAGGTGTGGCAGAAGTACACAAAAGCTATGTATGATGAGGAGAAAGTAGGAGCTTTAATAATATAACCCAGGGTGATTCATGGAAATTAAGTTGGTGGGAGATTCAGGACAGATCAAAGGAAGCATTTCTTCATGAGGCAAATAGTTAAACTGCATTCAGGGGTAGCCGTGTTGGTCATATAGCAAAGTACAATAACATCCAAAATCCACAAGTCAGTGATACCTTTATTGGGGTAACCAAAATGCCCAATATACATGTTGCAGACTTTCAAAGATCCACTGTCTGCTTCATCAGGCAAAGGTGTAAAAAAAAAAAAATCATAGGGGAAACAAAACAAAAAAGACTTTGGGCCAAACCAGACCAGCAGTAAGCGCTGGCGTGGGGGCATGGTGTTTAGATGACGCATGCCCTGAACACAGAAAAGCCATTATGGCAGCAGAAAGGGTGTCTTTTCCCTGCTTTTTTTTTTTTGGGCTGGAAAAACGCTGGATTGGGCTGCGCATGCGGTTGCCACGGCCTCGATCTGGCACTCAAAGGGGCGGCGTCAAGCCACCTCTTTAGGGCTGTCTGTACCAACCCTTTGTTAGCCACAGGCCTCCATTTTGTCAAGATGTTGTGGTTATTCTTATTTCAGATGATATGGACGGGTATTCATGCAGGCAAGTCCTTCCTCCTTCTGGCCATGTGGGTATGGGTAATCCTTAAATTCCAGGAAATAAAATTTAAGTTCCATTAGCAAGACAAAAAAGCTACTGTCTTTGAGATCCAGTTTGTCTCAAATGCTTTGTGAGGCTACAATCTCCTTTGTTAGGCAGAGAACACAACATGCATATTGTGCATTTTGGTTGATCTGATAAAGGAATAACTGATTTGGATGTTATTGCACATATATAAACTGTGGAATTCATTGCCATAAGATATGATGGGTTGCCACTTGGGCAGCTTTAAAAGGGAATTCAATATATTAATAGAAGGTAGTACTATTAATTGCTGCTAGTAAGAATAGCTACATGTTACCTCTCTTTTCAGAGGCAGTATGCCTCTGTATATACCACAAGTTGCCATTCTGTCCCCAGTGCTATTTAACATCTACATGAAACTGCTGGGAGAGATCACCCAGAGGCATGAAGTGGAGTGCTATCAGGATGCCGATGACACCCAAATATATTCCATGCTTTCAGAAACAGCCTCAGCTAAGGATAGAGTCTCCTCTGAATGAATGCTTGGAAGAGGTAATGGGTTGGATGAAGGAAAACATATAAAAACTGAATCCAGACAAGTCAGAGGTGCTTTCTATCAAGAGTCCTAATCTGGGACTAGAGGTGTGTCAGCCAGTTCTGGATGAGGTTATACTCCCCCTGAAGACTGTATTCACAGTTTGGGAATGCTCCTGGATCCGTCTTTCCAAATGTCAGCTTGGATAGATATGACAGTCCGGAGGGAGTGTTAATCAGTGATGACTGATATGCCAACTGAGCCCCTTCCTAAATTGGATGACCTAAAGATGGTAGTGCACATGCTGGTAACCTCAAGGCTGGACTTGTGCAATGTAATCTACATAGGGCTACCTTTATACCAAGTCCAGAAGCTCTAGCTGGTTCAGAATATGGCAGCCAGACTGATTACAGGTACATCCAAGAGTGATCACATCACACTGATCCTAAATTCACTGCACTAGCTGCCAATTAGTTTCTGGGCCAAGTACAAAATATTGGTTATTACCTTTAAAGCCCTACATGGTTTGGGTCCAGGTTACCTACAGGATTGCCTTCTCCCATACAGTCTGCACTGTATGCTCAGGTCCTCTGGAAATTGTTTGCTCCAACTGGTCAAGACTCTATTGGCAATGGTTTCCCAGAGGACTTTTTTGTCTGCTACCCTCGGACTGTGTAATGACCTCTTCTTGGAAGAGATGTGACAGCTGAAAATGCTGATGGCATTTAAAACAGCATTAAAGACATATCTCTTCAATTACTTTTTAATTGTATATGTACCCTAGGAGTGTGTTTGAATGATCCGATAGTGTTTATTTTAACTGTGGGTTTATGTTTTTAATTGTGTTTTGTATTTTAATATGTTGTACCCTGCCTTGAGCCGAGTCGGGAAAGAAATAAAATTTATTTATTTATTTATTTATTTATTTATTAGCAGCAGCGGCAGTAGTAGTAGTAGTAGTAGCAGTCGTAGTTGGGGAATGTGAGCCCCCTTAGATCCTGCTAGTGAGCTTCCCATAAGCAACTGATTGGCCCATATGTGGTCAGAATGCTGGATTATACAGCCTCTTGGGCTCATTTTACATGGCACTACTTAATGTTCTGATCTTACTCTGAGCTGGTGGTGAATAGCAGTGATGGCTGTTATTTAAGACAGGGAAACTAATAATGATGTTTGACAATATTGTGAAGGAGAACAAGGTTAGCCTGATGGTTACAAGCCAATAATAAAATGTTGGCCATTTAAAAATGAAATTCTGTCCAGATGAAGTTGGTGGTGTTCATGTCACTTTCTGTGAATATCTGTTTATAAATAGCACTCCATTTTATGGACTTTCTAGGCAACATGTTTTATGATTGTCCAGCCTATTTTAAAATATATGTCATATACATTGCTCGTTGCAGCCAATATTAAGTAATAGTTTCCGAGAAACCACGATATATTGTGTCTACTAATGAGTGTTACAGCACTAGCTGCCTAGACTTTTAGGTAAGCTTTGTTTTATAGTCTGAAGTATTTGAATTCAGATGAGTTTTTCAAGTTTTGTTTTTAAATGCTTACACTGATAATAGGTTTGGTCTTATGGCTACATTGCTTTCCTGTATCTTCTTCTGTTCTGTAGAATTAGACAGAAGGCTCTTGAAAGAAGAGAAGAAACAGTCATTGTAGATCGTGCATGTAGACAAGAAACATTTATCTATGAGATGGTAAGTCCTTTCTCTTCTTATTGCCATCATTATGTACCCTGACTGACTAGTGTAGCTAATCCAAGTACAGAAGAATACCTAAATTAAATTCCTGTTTCTGTTATGGGACTGGATGGATTGATGCACTGAAAGCAGGCTGATGGTTATAGAGCAGGGCTCAGAATTGGGCAGCCTCTGTATGTTGCTAACCTGCAACTCCCAGTATTCCTCACCATGGGCAATGCTTGCTAGCCTGCTGGGAGCTGCAGTCCAGCAAGACCTGGAAGGCTATGCAATTCTCACCCTATTAGAAAGCTTTCTCCAGACAGAAAACAGATTAACCTTCACTACCTCCTATCACCTTGGTGTTTTATCTGTATGTAAATCTGCAGACTCCACCATTGGCTATACTTGCTGGGACTGATGGGACTTGTAGTCCAGCACAACTGACAGACACCAGATGTGAAACATTGTCCTTCACTGACTGTTATAGATCTATTTTGTGCTCTTTGTGAACATTTCTTGCCATCTCTTGCGGATTTTTATAAAAATCTCCCAACTTTCACCTCTTTCTGTCTTGTAACCTTTCTTATAATCTAAAAAAATGAAATAACTTTTACCTTCTCTTATAAAGAATATCATTTTGATTTTTTCTTTCCGATCTCTACAGTATGCTTCTTGAAGATGGTGTGACCAGAATAACGCTTATATTTTAAATACAGTTGCATTCATCAAAGTTATTTTTACACCGCAGTTCTGGTTTTGATCCCTTTTCTAATAATTCCTAAAACACAATTTTCTTTTTGAATGGATGCTTTCCTTGAACTGTTCAGGATGAACCCAGGAACTCCTGCCTGGTTGGTCAGTGCCAAGCCATCTCCCCTCATTTACAGCACGCTTGCTTTTTATCAGATGTGACAATTGCTCCATCCACCTATGTGGGAAGGCCATTGCAGGTGGAGATGATAGGTCTCCTGTGTCTTCCATTCCATGATGTTTTTCATTCCAGAATTCCAAGTTTTATGTTGCATTGTTGTCATAAAACCTTGCTGCCTTAGAGCCTGTGGTAGTTACCTTAGGATGTGTTTGATAAAAGTTGCAAAAGAAACTTAATCTTACCTCTTTGTTTTGTTCTAAAGGCAGCATGTCATTTCTTCCATATGGAGCTCTTGACAGATTACCACATCCTTGGCTCATTTATCTAGGATGATTGCCATATAAGATTAGAACTATTTCCATTATCAGTCTAATAGATCTAGTTTCTGCCACTCCTATTGATTGGATCAGCACTTATCTTATGTAAATTCAAATCTTCCGCTCCTGGAAAATGTCTGCATACACTCCTGGGCTGTGTCTTTTGCTGCTGAACATGATGGGCCTGTACTTTTATTAGAAGTGACTAGATTCTCCCTATACCTAACTGGTTTGGAAATATGATGTTGTAATAACCTGCACAGCTGGAAAAATTATTCGGAAATTGTGTTTAGCAACATTTGAGCCTAAGATTTGAGATTTTGAAGCTGTTTAAGAGACCATCAAGTGGGTTTGGTTTTAAAAAAATGGTTTGGGTATGTTGTTTTTGTGCTCTGGTTGTTACACAGATTTTTCATTAGACATGCAGATACCATTTTAATGTTACCTTTTTTTTAGGAATCTCATGCAATTGGAAGGAGGCCAGAAGATCCAGTCAACTTGGTCAAGGAGGGAGAGCTTGTTTTAACTCTCAATATTTTCTATCCAGTTATACTACAGAAGGTTGGTAATTTCCTCCCCTCCTCCCCCAGTTATTTCTTTGGGTGGTAAAGGTTTGCAGTCTCTCAGCAATCATGTTGACAGTTTATTCAGATCATTTTTTGGAATATAGTATGAGAAATTTTAGAGTAATTAGACTCACTTGGACTATATCCTGAAAAAAGGGACAGGAGGAGTGCATGAAGGAGGCATAAAAACACATTACCTTCTGTGTTAGAACAATAATCTGTAACCCAGCCAGAGTAGACCTACCTAACCACCAGAAGCCAGCCTAAAGCCTTACAGTGCTTCCATGATCTCTGTGTAGTGTGGTCACCTTTTATTTATTTTCAGTTAGAATAAATGGTTCTTGCCTGGTAATCTACAATCCAAAACACACAGCAGAAATAATCCAGTTTGAGACCATTTTAACTGCCCTGGCCCAATGCTAGGGAATTCTGGGAACTAGTTTTATGAGACATTTAGCCTTCTCTGTCAGAGAGCTCTGGTACCACAATAAACTACAATTCCCAGGATTCCCTAGCATTAAGCCAGGATAGTTAAAGCTGTCTCAAACTGGATTATTTCTGCCATGTGTTTTGGACCTAAGAGAAAGAAACTTAGAGCAGGGAGAAAGGTATAAAACAAGAAATTGGACATATAGACCCTTTTGACAATATAAAAAATTGAATAAAAGTAGTAAATATTTTGGATGCCTTTTTAGCCCCAGTAAAAGATATTGATGCTGCTGGTGGTGGCCCTCTATTAAGGCTATCAAGGGGGGGGGGGGGGGGGGAGAACAAATCAATTTATAGATTACAATGGAAGTGATCCATGTCTTCAGTTGTTGTTGAGCTGTAATACCCATTGTTCCTTGCCATTTGTTCTGCTGGTTTGTGCCACGAGGAGTTGCTATCTAGAAACATCTGGCAGGCCTCCATAATTCTGAGCCCTGTTTTTAGATTTAGACAGTGGTAGTTGTCAGCTCTTTGGTAGGAGCCTAGATTTCTTTTCTGCAAAACCACCTTCCTCTGCAATATGTATGTGGTGGGTGAACCTCTGCTGTGGAGCCAGTGGCCTTCACAGGTGATGTTTCTACCAGATTTAGCATACTTCTTGTAGTTGAGACTTTCTTATGAAATTATACTAGATCCTTTCACTGCCAGATCATCTTCCATTTTGTACCATGTATCCTTGAGCAAATGTGAAATGGAGATGGGTAGAGTGCAGGTTGGACAAGTTCTACTTTTTATCCAGAAGGTCTCTGCTTTGATCTCTCACTTCTTAGGACAGGGCTGGGAAAGACCTCTGTCTGAAACTCTAGAAAGCTGCTAGCTATCAGCATACAGTGGGGAGCCTTTGGCCATTCAAGTACTTTGGCCTACGCATGTTAAAGCTGAGAAGCGCCAGCATGATAGAGTGGTTTGAGCGTTGGACTATGACTCTGGAGACCAAGGTTCAAATCCCAGCTCAGCCATGTAAACCCACTGGGTGACCTTGGGCAAGTCACATTCTCTCAGCCTCAGGATGGCAATAGTAAGTCCCATCTGAAGAAATTTGCTAAGAAAACCCCATGATAGGGCCACTGTAAGTCAGAAATGACTTGAAGGAACAATAACAACAACCGTGTTAAAAGTGAGGCGGTGAAAGCTTTGGATAGCTCGCGGAGGGGGGGGATTTCTTCTTTTTATTTTATCTTTTCAAAACTCTCTTTTTCTGGAAAAATGGACAAAAAAATGGATCATGGAATATCATGGAATTTCATTTGTTCATTTCAAAAGAAATGTTTAATAAAAAGTGTTCATATTTTTACTCCCTCAAAGATGTCTGTAAGCTATATACAGGAAGACTTTCATATAAGACTGTACGGCATCAGGTCATAGTAATTCCTGGTCTTGTTTTTCTTTTCCCAGTTTTTTCTATGGGGATGAGTGCTTTATATTTGCTTGATACTCTAGAGTATTAGAGAAGACAGAAAAATATTTTCTTTGTTTTGCCAATAACAATGGCTTCTTCTGTTACTGTTCTGTGCCTGCTCCTCATAAATTGGCAAAACTAAAGAAGTTCTTTATAGTTCAGGTGTTCATTACAGTTTAGAAACTTCTGACTCCATTTGTAACAAATACCAAAAATAAATAAAAATAAAAAAATGTCTGAATGAACTATACTTTTACTATTGTATGGCATGATGATTTAATGACATACAAATTATTGTTGTTATTGTGTGCCTTCAGGTCAATTTCAAATATATGATAAATCTTTTGTCAAGGGGTTTTCTTGGCAAGATTTGTTGGGGGGGTTGCCTTTGCTTTCCTCTAAGGGTGAGAGAGTGTAACTTGCTCAAATTATACATAATGTATTATATGTTTTTGAAGTAACAAAAAAGTCACTTTCAACGTAATACTAACATTGGAAATCAGAAATTGTACATCTCTGTTTTGCCCTACAGCATCCCTCAGTCACAGCATGGCTGATGACAAGAAACTGTGGAAGTTATCATCCAGAATGTCTAAATGTCCACCAAAGGCTATTTCTGATATAGATAATACCAAACAAAATGAATGGATGGTCTGAATCTAGAAGGCAGCTTCTTACATTACTATATATTATTTAGGGTCAATTTGCTGTATAGGGCAGAAGAGGGGCATGTTATAAAATTCACACATGAATAAAGTGAAATGTTACATTCCTCCCTATACTGTGGAAATTTGGGGTATTTTATTGATTTGTGTAATTTTTGCCAATTTATTTTAAAATCTTTATGGGGGTCTCCTAGGATTTGTAGGGCTGCAAATAGAGGTGATGGCTGCATTCAACCAACAAACCACACTCTCCCCACTTGATTTAGGTACTCAGGAGTAGTGCTAGAGATATGTATGCTTTGGGTCTGGTTTTAGTTGATCTTCGTTCTTTTGTGTTCATAGCACAAGCTTCGTAAGCCATATCAGACAATGTTGGTTCTTGGTAGCCAGAAGCTTACTGAGCTGAGAGATTCCATTTCCTGTGTCAGCGACCTTCAGATTGGAGGAGAGTTCAGCAATCATCCTGATCAAGCTCCAGAAAACATCAGCAAGGTATTGCAACTTTGATTTCTAGTATGTTTCTAAAAATGATGGTCTTTAATCCTACAACATTTGGCCAGACTGCACATCAGATGGAATTCCTTGAAAACATGTTCAGCTGCTTTTGGAGAAACATGAAGTTAAGTGTTCTTGTTTTTCTTTGAACACAAAATAAATGGTAGGTTTGTACAGGATTAAAGGTAGAAGGGTTGTTTTTATTACTTGTTTAAATTAGTCCCTTTGACACAAGGAATTGCTGCAGCATTCCAAATGGCTCCTTCTTCAGGTTATATATGTCAGTGTGTGGATGATGAGTGTTGTAGTGATGTTTTTTGGCACCCAGCAGAATCTTCAGGACAAGCTGGCTGCTGTGATCCACAGCCACTTTGTAACTCTTATCATCAACTGGCTCTGTTTTTCTTTTTTAGGATCCTGTCTTCTTCAGTCAAGTCCAAAAACATAGTTTTATTAATGTATATAAAAGTAAAAATAAGA
>CM034703.1:100373746-100387916 GCA_020142125.1 Phrynosoma platyrhinos
TCTCAAAGTCTCTGGGTTGTTGATTGTTGTAAACTTCCTTGCATTGTCATTTTCAAATTTCTTGTTCTGCCTCAGTAAAAGCATCGGTTTTTCACCCGTGTATCAGCTGTCTTTTAAGGACGCATTTCTTTGAACCTCAGGTGTTGTCCCAGGCATCCACAAGCCAACATTTTTGGCTTTTCCTCAAGCAAACTGTTTGGCTCATCACGTCCCAGCCTTTGGAACTTTTTGGCATCCAGAAAAACTGCTGCAGCCCCCCACAGCATAGACCACTGTGTAAAACTTCACCCTCACCAGGGATTTTTGTATTTTATTCCAAGAACTGTAAAGTCCTTTGTCCACAGCATTTATGACAAAACTGTGCAGAATTTACTCTTCAGTTTTCCAAAAAATCTTTGGCTGAAAAACATCCTCTCCCAAAATGTAACTGTGACTCAGAGAGGGTTAAAAGAATGATTTTTTTTTTTTTTGGCTTAGGTATCCGCCTGTGTCCAGCAAACACCTGCTGTATTAAAACTTCATGCATTGCAGCATGCATCTGTGACTCAAGTCTCAGAGCCTTGGCAACCCAGCTGCATCCATTTCAAACAAAATGGCCCTTAACAGAGTTGTTTGTAGCTTGAACAAAAAAAAAAAAAAAAACTTTCACTGCATTGAACCCGCAGTATTCCCAGCATTCCCAGGCTTGTTTTTTACTCATTTTGTTTTTTCTTTGTTGTCCATATTTAATAAACAGATCAATTTAATGTGAAATGTTAATGAAGGTGACTTTTGGAAGAAGAAAGAGAATAGTTTTATCTTGACATTTTCTTTAAAAATGACACCACAAAACTACCTATTATTTACTACTAGCTGGAAATGCATTCAGCAATAACACTTTTCCCCAGTAGATTTAAGATCTATATTGTATTTTGTAATGTTGGCTTACTTAAAGGAAGTTTTGTGTGCATATCAGGAATAGTCCCATGTCATTTGTACTTTGCACAACATGCCAGTATGTTTTCTTTTGGCAGAAAACACAACAGAGATGTTACATTTGTGACAGTATTGAAACCATAAAAATAATATGGGTTTGTGTATGGGGGGGTGGTTAAATGTATAAATTGAACTATTTGACATATTTGTGAAACTTACTAGTTCTCTGCATATTTGCTCAATAGGTGGTGCAGTGACAACAGTTTCCTTAACATTTCTACCCCATCTTCTGACCATTTTATTCCCTGCTGTAATGTGGCATAGTGGTATGAGTATTGAACTATGACCCTGGAGAGCAAGGTTCAAATCCCTGCTCAACCATGGAAAGTGGAAACCCACTAGGTGACCTTGGGCAAGTCACATAGCCTCAAGGGAAGGCAGTGGCAAACCTCCTCTTAACATATCTTGTCAAGAAAACCCTCTGACAGTGTTGCCATAAGTCCCAAATGACTTGAAGGCACACAACGACAACAAGAAAGACAAGACAGTAAATTGCTTGCATCCCAACTTGTCTGTGGTTAAGGGGAGAGGTGAAAAGGCCAACCATAAAAGAGGGACCAGGTCAAAAAGACAACAAAGGAAAAAAGTGTGCTTGCAGGCCCTATATGCTCCTTTCATGAAGGTGCAAGTGTGCTCTAGTTGCAGAAATGCATCATAGATTTCTGTTTTGTGTGACTGCAGGTGGAAAGGGCACCCTTTCAGTTCCTGTGGGCTGCATATGGTGATAGGGGTTGGGTTTGGGCCAGCATGCTGAAGGCAGGTGTTGGCAAAGGTAGTGTTAGGCATCGCTAAGACTGATGTCCCTCCCCTCTCCTCCTACCTCACAGTTTACCTTCTGCTGTCCTCTACCTCTTTAATGACAGGATGTTTTAAGAATTGCAGGTTTCCTCCTCACAGGCACAAATATAGTGTACTTGATGAAAAAATGTGAGGTATTTTGGACTTCCTTCTGGTGAAATATGCTACAGATTTGTTGCACTGATGCCAACTGAAGCATCTGATGTTGATGCTTGGAAAACAGTATGTGTTTTCTAGCCTGAGTTAGTGATACATTGGTTTCCAAAACTCTGCACATACAAAATGTCAATTTGATGGGTTTTGACAAGCAGGAGAGGTATACATATGCCAGGTGTGCATTTGAGTTGACTTCTGTCAAGAGCATGTGTGATGCCTAATTATGTGTTCAACCTGTGCCTAAAGGGCAAATAAATCTTGATGAATTTAGAGTGTGGATAGGAAACGGAGCATAGATTCTCCTGGCTAGAGATCCTATGGCCTTAAATGGTTAGAATCTAGGCATAAGCATGAATGGGGAAACGGTGCTGTATTTATTGTTGTTAAATGCCATCAAGTTGACTTCAGTTCATGGTGACCCTATGAATGAGAGACCTCAAGATCGCTGGTCATCAGCAGCCCTGCTCAGGTCTTGCTACCTCACGGCTGTGGCTTTAATTGAGTGTATCCATTTGTAATGCAGTCTTCTTCTTTTTCTACTGTCTTCTAAGGACCAAGCATTGTTGCAGTTTCTAAAAAATCTTGTTTTATATGTCCAAAGTACAACATTCTCAGTTTAGTCATTTTGGCTTCTAGGGTGAGTTCCAGCTTGATTTGCTCTAGGATCCATTGATTTGTCCATAATATCTGCAGGACTCTTCTCTAACACTGCATTGCTTCTTTTCCTGACAGCTTTCTTCACTTTCCATCTTTCCCAATGATACGTAGAAATACCATAGCATGGATAATTCTGACTTGGATATTTGATGCTGTATTTTTGCACTTAAGCATTTTTGCTGTTCTTTACCCTCAAGTCATTTCTGACATATGGTGATCCTAAGGTGAGCCTATCATGAGGTTTTCTTGGCAAGATTTGTTCAGAGGAGGTTTGCCATTGCCTTCCCATGAGGCTGAGAGAATGTGACTCGTCCAAGGTCACCCAGTGGGTTTGATGGCCAAGTGTGGATTCGAACCCTGGTCTCCAGAGTCATAGTTCAACACTCAGACTACTACGTCACTCTGGCCCTCTAGTAATTAAACTTTAAGAGAGTCATCCCCATTTTTTAGCATGGGAAGAAACTTGTACAAAAGTTGGGAAACCATAGAATGATACTATGGGGAGAAGTGAACATGGCTAGTTGGGGGAACTCTCAAGGGGCAGATTGGGATTTCAGAAGTGTGGGCTTTGGCCCCAGGTCCTTAAGCTTCCCCATTTGTTGGGTGATACTCTTCCATTTAAAAATATACAGTTATTTGTGTTGTTGGCCAACACAGTTGTGTTACTGATTGGGACTTGTTTTTGTTTGTTTCTGCTTGGAATTATAATTGATACCATGTGCACCCCTCTGTGCACTATCAGTACTAGGGATGAAGTTTTTGGACTGTTAGTAACTGAAACAGAAATATGTTCCAGCTAATGAAAATTCATAGGCTTGATGCTTTCAGCAGGACTTCGGCTAGGTTACTGTGGGCTGGTTTTCCCTTTAATTCTAAAAATAACAGTGTGAGACTGAGCATCCTCATTGTCCTCTGAAGTAATGGGAGGGAGGTTGCCAGTTTTGCTGCAAGGAATATTTTAGAATATTCACTGGAATTATGTGCTTAAAATCAGTGGTGCTTGTAGTACAATTCTAAAGGGTTGTCCCAGGGTCCTCCTCGTACAGCAGGGGTAGTAAGTATGTGATTGGATGGTGATTCCTAGCAGCCATAATAAACATAGCCAGTGGTGAGGATTACTGGGAGTTATAATCCAGCAGCATCTAGAGGACCAGGCGTTTCTTACTTCTGTTGTGGAAGATGCTCAGAAGATGCTCATCCTTGGGCTTTGATGGAATTCGAAAGAAGGGAAGATCATTTCAATGTTGGGCAGGTACTAACTATGTCTATAGCATCACAATCAATAGTCAAAGAGGGCTAGAAAAGTGTAAAAGGTCTTGGTGTTTTTGACTTGTCATGTAGAAGCAATTGCTACAGTGATGCAGTGGACCAGCCTTCTAGAATTTAGCTTGGACATAAGAGAGGAAGTGATATCTTAGGGCCTTTACAGACTGCCAGAAATAATGCAGCTTGAGGCCACTTTAACTATCCTGGCTAAGGAATCATGAGAAATGTATTTTTTTTCTGGGACACTGAACCTTCTCTGTCACAGAGCTCTGATGCCACTATAAACTACAGTTCCCATGATTCATTAATACTGAGCCAGGATAGTTAAAGTGGCCTCAAGCTGCATTATTTCTGACAGTCTGCAAAGGCCCTTACTCATGCTAATTATCAGTAACATTTTTCTCTCCTGATATTTGTCTCTTCCCACAGGATCTCTACAAGTCAGCCTTCTTTTATTTTGAAGGTGTTTTTTATGATGATAGAAGGTACCCAGAGTGCAGCGACTTAAGCAGGTAAGGCATATACACGCATGTATATATCTCAGAGATGGAGATGGAGATGCAGAATGCTTTTTCAATGTTTTAGCGATAGTGTATGTGATTGAAAAGTTGTCCTAAGAAGAGACCATGAGTTGAAATGTTTCCAAATTAGGACAGAACTAGATATTATCTTGGGAAGCAATATAACAGGAAGGAGAAAAGGAATGATGGGGCACCTAGGGGAAAATGCCGTCTGTCCCGTTCCCCCTGAAGCTGTCTGGTTCCCCACATGGGATCTCTTGATTCCCAAGCCTGACTGGGTTGGAGTAGTGGTGATGGTTGGAACTTTAAAAGAAATTAATGGGGGCAGTTTGTAAGGAAGAACTGGCAGACAGGAAATGGATTAAGGGTTAACCCTCCACAATTTTTTCCCTGTAAATGGTATTGTGTGATGAATGTGTGGTTTGGAACCCCATGTTTAGTCTCTAGAATAACTCCTTCTGACCCTACAGCATTATGGTGTGGTTCCCAGCATTGTCTCCCCATATGTTTGACTACAATTCCCATAATCCTGTCAGCATGGTTAGTTGTCAGTGATAATGGAAACTAAAGTCCACCAACATGGGACCCCAAGTTGGAAACTGCCATTTAGCCAAGATCAGCCTTTCCCCAACTTAGTGCCCTCCAGGTTTTTTTTTGCTTATAACTTTCAGCGTTCCTGACCATAGGCTATGTTGGGTGAGCTGATGGAAGTTATAGAAAAAATATAGATAAAGCACCAGGTTGGGGAAGGCTGTCCTAGACACATTAGCAGGTTGTGTGTGCCTTCAAGTCTTTCTGACTTAAGGCGACACTATCAAAGCTGTCAAGCAAGATTTGTTCAGAGAGGATTTGCCATTGCCTTCCTCGGAGGCTAAGAGAGTGAGAATTGCTCAGCATCACCTAGTAGGTTTCTATGGCTGAACAGGGGATTCAAACCTAGTCCAACATTCAGACCATTGCACTGCTTTGGTTCTCAGGTACCTCACTGCATTTGTCTTCAGCACTTGACCTGTTGAAATCACAACATGCATTTGTTGCCCTGGAGAATAGAAACATAGGTGGAGTGTCATTATGAACATGTCCCCCTTAACCTGGGTGTCGTTTCCGTAGAAGATGGTCTTCAGCTTATTTAAAACCTGAGAGCATCTAGAAAGCCTATGTAGCCCTGGATCTTAACAGAAAGTGCTTCAGCCACCAAAGTCTTGTTTTGATACCTTGTTTCTAGATACTTCTTGCTTTATCATTAGAGGAAAATACTCGATTTTAGGGATGTAGCAATAATATTGACTATAATAATTTCAGCACAATTATTGAATGGGCAGAATCTCGTGACAGAGGCTATGCAAATCTTCGGTCTGCTAAAATGGAGGACTATACGTTTAAGGACTTGAACATCAAAATAGGCTTTCCTTACCTTTACTGTCATCAAGGAGACTGTGAGCACATCATTATCATCACAGATATCAGGTAAATTGCTGCTGACTCGAAGAGCCTCTCAACTTCAAACTCTTCTGAACTTATGGTGGCCTTTTGATATTGGATCCATGTTGGTGTTGGGATCCATGGACATACTCCCAGCAAGATCCATATTGGTAGTGCAGAAATTCTTGTATGGAGCTTTCTGTAGCTTACTCATGCTTACCTGTGGAGATCTGTGGACAGAGTCACGCATTCATCATTTGCCATTTGAAGAGGAGAAAAAAGGATCTGCTCCATTCTAATATCCCCCCCCCCATTTCCACTTTTCTTTTCCAGCTGACATGTCCCATCTGCATTCCTCAACCTTGCACCCTTCAGAGACTATGGACTAGCATTCCCATCATCCATAGCCTTGGGCTGTGCTCTTGAAGTGTATGGGAATTATAGTCCAAAAGATCTGAAGGGCATCAGGTACAATAAGGCAGTTCTGCATTTTGAAGATACAGGTTGAATTTCCCTTATTCAAAATGCTTGGGATCAGAAGTGTTCTAGATTTTGGAGTTTTCAGATTTTGAAATATTTGCATACAAATAATAGGATATCTTGGAGATGGGACCCAAGTATAAACATGAAATTCATTTGTTTGGTATATACCTGATGCATGATGGGGTGAGCTCCTGTCACTAGTCCTAGCTTCTGCCAGCCTATCAGTTCGAAAGCATGCACATGCAAGTAGATAAATAGGTACCACTTTGGTGGGAAGGTAAACAACGTTCTGTGTAGTCATGCTGGCTCTTTGGTTTAGTATTGGAGATGAGGACTGCCCCTTATGGTCGGACACAACTTGACAACCTTGTCAACGGGGAATACCTTTTTATATACCTTATATGCATAGCTAGAAGATAATTTTATATACAATATTTTTAATAATTTTGTACATGAAACAAAATTTGTGTATTGAACCATTAGAAAGAAAATGTGTTACTATCTCAGCCATCCATGAAAAAGTTTTGGCTTTTGGAGTACTTTGGATTTAGGAATTCTGGAAGAGGGAGACTCGATCTGTACAGCATATTCAATGCTCCTTGAACTATCATTTGTGCTTCCATACCATTTAAAAATAAGATGTTTGTACTTGGTAAGCAGATAACCTTTTTCTTTTCTTCATAAATCAAGTGTATGGAAATGGGACACAGTCTTCAAATCCAGTGGGTCTTCTGTCATAGAAGGAAGGCTCTACCATCCTTGGATCCAGTTGCTCTCTAGAACCTTCCCCACTTCAGGTCTTGCAGCAACTCATGCAGGGGAGCTCTGTAGTTCTTTTTGACCGAGAATCGTTCTCTGTAAGATGGGAGGAATTGACTTCTGGGCAGAGCTGTGCCAAATCTACATGTTTCATTAGAGCGTATGTCCTTGAGTTCCCCTTTTTGTGGAATTTTGGGTCTAAATTATTAATATTTTGTGGACAAAATTTTAGCTTCTTCATCCTCCCTTGTTGTTGTTAGAAACAGAGATGTGAAGGACAATAAAAATCTGGAGAAATTAGGAGGAAACAGCTTTCCCTTTTCCCCCCAGAAAAATTGGAAGAAAATGAGTATGGAATTTTTCATCTTTTAGAAAGCTGAATAAAATGTTTAAAACAAGGTATTCACATATTTACTGCCCAAAACTCATTTTTTAAAAAACTATGTAGGAAGATAAAATGTTTTTTAAAAACTATGTAAGAAGAAGTAGGTGAAGGCAAAGGTATTCCCTGCTGACAAGGTTGACAAGAAGAAGTCCATTATGTAAAAACTATGTGCATATCTGATCTCTAGTCTTGGTTTCTTTTTCTCAGTTCTTTTTATGGAAATGAGTGCATTACATCTGGTTGGCTTACGGAGAACCAGTGAAGGAAACATATTTTTTTTCCTTTTCTCCTAATGTGCTCTGTTTTTATTGGATTTTTTTTCTTGGATTGTTCCTCAAACTGACAAAATGTAAGAGGCTCCTTATAGTTTAGGTCAGGGGTAGGCAACTTTTCCCATTTAAAGGCCGAGGGACTTCAGCTCCCAGAATCCCAGGAGCTATTGGCCAACATGGGACTATTGGCCAACATGGCTGAGGCTTCTGGGAGCTGAAGTCCCTCGGCCCTTAAAGGGGAAAAGTTGCCCACCCCTGGTTTAGGTATTCCTTACAATTCAGGACCTTATAGCTCCATCTGTAGCAAAATATAAAAATTTTGAAAAGTATGTTCAATTTGCAATTAATATTCCATTTTTCAACTTTTCTGAAAATTCCCATTTCCCCCATGTAAAAATTTTTTTTATGTCTAGTTATTAAATTTCATTTCACTGTTTTATATTCTAACTGATTCCTTTCTCTGTGCCAGGCTTATTCATCGGGATGATTGCCTGGATAGGAGCCTGTATCCCTTGTTAACCAGAAAACACTGGCTGTGGACCAAGAAATGCTTTGTATGCAAAATGTACACAGCCAGGTGAGTAATATATTCCACCTTTAGGAACTAGGTTTTAATCACTGTGCCTTTTAAAATTGTATATGCATATACTATGCATTTCATGTACGTCATTAAAGGTTATTGCAGAAAGCTGATAGTGACAGAAAAAAAGAAGCATACAGATAAATCCTTTTTGCTAAAGCCTCAGTGTTTCCAGTGTAAGAGAAACACGTGGTTTATCCAGTATTTTGAGTTACTTGTGAGGGGCTGTGTTCTCACAGAAATGCTACACGTTACAAGTAGTACTGAATTTTTAGCTCCCTGCGGTCCCTCAGTTACGGAATACTCTCCTCCTCTGATGTCTGGCTATTGCCTGGTGCCAAGTTAAAAACTGGTTATTTGCATTTGGGTCAGAAATAATAGCTCTGTTCTGCTTGCTGGATTGTGAATTTGGTTGATGACGTGATGTAAAACTGTTTAAATATTGCTTTAAATTGTTTTTATTGACAGTATCCAGCTTCAAATTCTCTTAGGTATAAGGCAAGTACAAATATTTTAGATGGACAGATGAACAAATAAATAGATAAGTTGGAGGGACTTTCTTATAGAAATTATATTGGTTCATAGGAAATGCCTCACTTTGCTGACATTGTTCTTGTCTTTGTATTTTATCTTCCCAAACTACTTAGGCTGGTAGATTTTTTTCTTTTCCTTTTTTGTGGTCAGCTGCCAACTTTTGTAGATCTGTTTGTAAACATGTTATTTGCAAAGAGATCTTTTGAATTTGGTCATTTCAAGTGCTCTTAGTAGTTTTAATATTGCTTTAATAATTTAACGTGGTTTTATTGTTTGTTTTTTTAAGTCTTGTTGCTGCTTCATCTGGGCTGGATCTCCACTGGAGAAATAATCCAGTTTGATATTGCTTTAACTGTCATGGCTCAATGCTATGGAATTCTGGGAACTGTAGTTTGTTGTGGCATCAGAGCTCTGACAGGGAATGTCTCACAAAACTACAATTCCCAGAATTCCCTAACATTGAGCCATATCAGTTAAAGTGGTGTCAAATTGGATTATTTCTTTAGGGTGGATACAACCTTGGTGGTTGTACACAGTCTTGGTGACTTTCATGGATAGGTAGTATTACTGAATCAACCAGTCCGTTTGCTTATACCTCAGCTTTTCACCATGACTGGGACTCAAAGCAACTTACCAGATTTTTTTTAAAAGATAAGTAAAGTCACATGGAGCTAAAATATATTGAAATATTAAAATTAAAATAGTATTAAACAGTATAAAAATATAACTGCTTATTCTTCCAAAATCTTCTCAAATGTCTGTCTTATAAATTGATACTGTATATTGTACATTCTGAAGATTCTGTATTACTTTGTTCTTTATTCAGCTATGCTGCATTTTTGGCCATTAAGACCGCCAGTGAAATCTTGTATAGACTTTAACAGAGACTAAGGCTGCATCCACACTGCAGAAATAACCCAGTTTGACACCAGTTTAACTACCATGGCTCAATGCTATGGAATTCTGGAACCGTAGTTTTATGAGACATTTAGCCTTCTCTGTCAGAGAGCTCTGGTGCCACAACAAACTACAGTTCCAGAATTCCACAACATTAAATGATGGATGGCACTTAAAATGGTATCAAACTGGATTATTTCTGCAGTGCAGATGCAGCCTAAATTAGTGAATTTAGTGACACTTTTATCAGAGTAGAAATATATAAATGACTGCAATGGATGGTATTGATTGTGATTTGGTTAAGAGCTTAGGTATAGTTTTATTCTGTAGAGAAGCACTAGGCTTGAAACCAGGACATAGTAAACTGAATTCATACATATTTTATAGCTTCAAAAGCTAGAAAGTGATAAAATTGGGCTGCTTTTCATTATTAGACCTTCTCTTTTGTTTTGGAACTTACAGGTGGGTGACCAATGAAGACAGCCTTGCTCCACAAGACCCCTCCTTCTTCTGCAACATCTGTTTCCAAATGCTCCATTATGATGCACATGGCAACAAACTGGGAGAGTTCCTTGCTTACCCTTACGTTGATCCAGGGACTTTCAACTAGGGCTTCATTGAGGACAACCTGAACTGTGATCTTACTTCAGTAAAGGCTGAACACATAACTTCAAATATTGAGGTTAAGCAGTGGCCATACAGTCTTTTGCAGTGTTTTGTGGCTGTGTGTGTGGTTTGTATCCCTAACTAGCTTGTCAAGTGGCAAGGGCATACATAGAAAAGTTAGAGATCATGTTAAGAATTAAATCTCAATGTTACTGTGTACCTGAGTTTAGTTTTTAATCTGATCTTGGCCAGTAAAATTAGGAACATTTCCACCTGTTTTTGTTTTTGAGCCATAATAGAATTCAAAACTAATGAAAGCTGTCTTCCTGTGCTTTACATAGTTGTTTAGAAATTTGCCAGTAGTCTGTGGCCAATGCGTTTACTGCTGAGACATATCATTAGATGACATTCACCTCACTCCAAGCTTCCAGAGGTCAAATACATGTCTCTTCTTTGAGGAAGGAAATGAAATACCAGAGAAGTTCTGGAGTGGCAAGGCAAATCACCCACACCAGTCTTTGTCTGGATTGTATACCTGTGATGGTTATTTAGAGAACAAGACTGTGTGTGGGTAGCAGTTTTCTTACCTTTAAGGATGTTGCTATGCTTTTGGTTGGGGGGATGGACCCTTTTTGCTAGAAAATCCTTTCCACCTTCTAGCTAAAATTTCTTAGCTTTGATGACATTACTATTGAACTTCAAGACTAAAGGGAAACAAAGACACCCTTGTCATCCTTCTCTCCTTCAAAAGATGATTAGCTTCTGTATTTGAGAACAATTGTTTTCCTCTCTATGAGAGATTAGTCTATTCCAATATGGACATATTGCACTGAACATGCTGCCTCCTGTGTTTAATTTGGTATTTGACATAAGTCTCCCTTTTTATGCATGTGCCTCTCTCCTTTGGAAATGAGTTCATTTACTTGTAAATGAGTTCCAGATGTCCCTTGGTTGCTTTTATTGTACTGATACTTTATTTAAAAATAAATGAGTCATCAATATAAATAATATTTGATTGTTTTCTTTGCAGTCATTATCCTGACTTACCAGAATGGTGTCATATCAGGTAGTGTGGGTAAAAATGTGGCTTGTATTTTAATCTAAATCAGGGAGAGGGAATGTGTGACTGGCCCTCCAGATGTTGGAATACATTTCTTGTCCTTATCCTTCACCACTGATTAGTTGGTTAGGGCTGCTGATAGAATCCAACAACAGTTTCCACCCCTGTTCTTAATCATTGTCAAATTCCACTTTAGTCTTATTACTTCATTCATTTTCTCCATGCCTTTCCTAGGTTACTTTCTTCATTCCCATTCAGTTCTCACATTTCAAAAATGGAAAACTGTGGCATCTGAACTTCATCTGCCACTGTCCCTCACCATTGGCTATGCTGTTTAGAGCTGATGGGAGTTGTGGTCCAAATCTGGACATCCACATTGCCCACCCTGTTGTGTCCTTGGGAAAATCTTTACCTACCAGGCATAGAACCAACCCCAGGAGATGCATTCTGTATTCAGGCCTTGTAAATATACCCGTGGGATGTCTGACATAGGGCCTTTGCAGACTGCCAGAAGTAGTGCAAATTGAGTCCATTTTAACTGCCCTGACTCAGTGCTAGGGAATCATGGAAACTGTAGTTTATTGTGGCACCAGAGCTCTCCGACAGAGAAGGCTCAATGTCTCAGAAAAAATATGATTCCCTAGCACTGAGCCAGGGCAGTTAAAGTGGACTCAATTTGCACTATTTCTAGCAGTCTGCAATGGCCCTTAGTCTGTATACACTAACCATACAGTCTCAACGAAGTTATGATTTCTGTTTAAGGGAAGAGCAACGAGCCCCAAAAATGTGATGAGTGAACCCAAGTGCTACATTTCCTGGTGAGAGCAGAGTGGCTGTTCCCATCTTTTACCAGAAAACCATGCAAAGACATAGTCCATCACTAACTGGAAGTCCCATAGGCTCTACTGTAAAAGGAAGGAAACCCTACAAGGAAAGTAAATTAAGGAAGTGGAGAGAGGATTCCTTCCATGAGGGCTAGAACTTGCAAGTTCAGTGGGTGGAGCTGTGGAAGGTGAGGAGATAGAAGAGGTGGTTTTTCAATGGACAGACACATTGTCTTAAGAGCAGTGGTTTCATGAGCAATGATTAGCAAGACAGAAAAGCCTGGCCCAAAACCATGGGAGGAAGGAAGGCAAAGGACTCAAAATTGTATTCAAATGCACCGTTCTCTTGCCTCCTTCCGTTTTGGTCCTGATGGCAGCTGTGGTCTGGTGTACTTATTCTGGTCCTTTAAGAAGCTGTGCCTGTCATACAGATGGCTCTACATTCATCTCAGGGTTGCTCTTAGTTTTGCTACAGCAAAGTGGGGTTTGCCCTACCTGACCAAGATCTCTGTCTTCATTAGATGGTAAGGCATCATAGCCAAGATCAAAACTGCCCCTGCTCCAAGAAAAATAAAAATTAATGGACTGTTCCAATCACAAAAGTAACTCATTCCTCAAAGTAGTAGTGGGAAAGCAAGCAGAATGGAAGAAGTCTTTTTCTTTTTCTTTTTTTTTCTTAAGGCAAAAATGAAGCTGAAGAAAGATTGAAAATTGAGGAAGGCGGTTACTTGCAAAAGCAGAAGCCATGTCCTATAAGAGTGAAGTCAGGGACAATGCAGGAAAATGGTAGAGTGGTTGCATTCCCCTTTGGCTCAGTTAAGTTGCATTTGAAAACCAACAGAAAGAAGGCCTTTGCTGCTTCAGGGTAACTTGTTCTCAGTTTTAGCAATCAGGACATTAGAATGCGGATCAGACTTGTTTGTATGAGCCCGGTCCAATGCCTGACGGCAAAAGATAGTTGCATGTAATTGAAATTGTATTTTATGTGTTAGCCCTGTTGCATCCCAAACACAGTGACCTTCAGTGCTATATTGAGTTTACACAATGAGCAATAAATTATAGGGAAACATTACATCTTTAATTCCATGGGTCCCAGGAGCTGCTGCAGGACAGCTGGGTCTGTTTTTAGTTTAGTATTTTGTTTTGAATGACTCCTCTGAGTCAAACCCAGCATTGGACCCAGCTGCCAAATTCTAATTAAATTTCTCTCACACCAGCTGGGTATTTATGTTTTGGCTACTTGTTTAATGATGCTAGTACTTAAATGGTCACAAAGTTAAAGTCCATATAACAAAAGAAGCACATTTGTGTGTGTACAAAGAAAGTGTGTGAGGTTTTATTAGAAAATGCAGTTTTGTTACTGATTATGTCTGAATTCTATTCTATTCATTATATATTTTCAGACATGGGTCATCAGCAGGAACACTTCATTTTTGCCTATATACTTTTGGCTGTGGGTCTCTGCTATAAAATAGGCCTATCTGATGAACGTTTTGGGTTAGGAAAAGAATTAAATATATACAATATTAATTATCTAATCTAAAATTCTTTTATTATCCACAAAACAATGATGTCTTTAACGGGACAACCAAAATGCACAAAATACATGTTACAAGCTTTAGAAGTTCACCTGGCTTCTTCATGAGGCAAAAATGTTAAAAATTATATAGGAGCAAAAAAATGTTTGTCACAGGCCTGCATATTGTCAAACGTTGCTGTAACATGTATTTTGTGCATTTTTACTGGCCCAAAAAAGCATCACTGTTTTGGGGATTTTGGATGTTGTTATACTTTGCCACATGCTCATGCCCTGGATATGCTTTCTTTTATTATGTTAGAAATATAACATAAATATAACATTAGAAATTTATCAGTTCAATTCAATTTATTCGGTCCTTGACCAGTGCAAAAATATTAAAATACATATAAATATATAAAATATATAAAATGTCTAATATATATATATATATATATA
>CM034703.1:100407979-100421522 GCA_020142125.1 Phrynosoma platyrhinos
GAATAGTCGACAGGCCGGGTCACCAACAGTAGACAAGAATAACGCAGAGGCAAATCTAAGTCAAATTCAGTCCGAAGGTCAAAAACACGAGCGATTCCAAAGCTGAGATTGCAAGCAAAGCAAGCAAAGGTTCCTCCAAAGCTGCTAACGCGGCGGACAAAAGGAACTGAAGGGGACGGTACCGGCATGGAGCCTATATAGGGATGGGCGGCGCTACTGCCAAAAAGTTGCAACTTAAGCCCAGCCTAACGGAAAGTTGCAACTTTAAGATCTGCCTAGCGATTCTAGAAGGATCTGAAGTTGCTGCACATGCGCAGTGAATACCCATTTGTGTGATTCGCAGAGACCACGAAGAAGAATTAAGCTTCCATGGATTTTGGTATGCATGGTGAGGGTCCTGGAACCAAACCCCAGTGGATATCAAGGGCCCACTGTAACATCACTGGCTATCTATTTATAAAGCATCGTTTTTATTTTAAACATATGAATGGACTAAATCCACACAGACACACAAAAGAAGCCTTAACCTAGCATGTTTAATCTGCTACCCTTAAAACATCAAACCACCCAGAATGCTGTTTTAGGTTTACTGATGAGTCTAGATATATGCATTCAATGCTTAGCCTTAGGCCATAAGGCACGAATACCCCATAGTATGGGCCAGATACCACTCACTTTCTAAATAAGCAATAACCCATCCAAACCTCCTAGAACAGTAGTTCTTATTTTACCCATGTGACCCCCTTTACATCTACACCCCCTTTACATCACATTCCTCTAACATAGTATATGAATAAAAATATTTTGTTAATTTGCACATCTTCATTCACACATTTGTGTAGATTCATATTTTAACATTTTATAAGGAAATAGCTCTCCTCCTCCTCCTCCCTCAGGTAGAGGCTTCAAGTGCCTTCCTTGCCTTTTTCTTTCCCTCCAGGACAAAAAAGTTTTGGCATTTTCTCTACATGTGGGACATAGAGGAGGGCCTCTCCAATAGATCTCTGTTCTTGGGAAGCCATAGAGAGAGAAAGTCAGTTCCTCAAGTTTTCAGTTTTTATTTTAATGCACTAGTCACATTCAGTATCAACACAAACATACTCACAAATCTCCTTCCATTTGTTCTTCCTGCTTACGTTTTCTTTCGGCTACTTCACGCTCATGTTGAGTTTTTAAAATATTCCTTCTATGAGGTCCTTGAACGTTTCTTCCTTTTTTCTTCTATTTCATGTTAATTTTCAATAAAAGGATAACAAAACAATAATTTCTTATCTATTCTTAGTTACATCAAAGTGATGCTCATAAAAGAAAAAATATATTGTAGCAATCTTTTGGTCATACAGACAATCCTCAATATTTTCTTAAACACAGCAGAAAGCACCTGTATTCAGGATGGCTAGAAGCTGAGCTGCTGTTCTGTGCTGGCAGAATGTACTTCCACCAGGCCTCTTCAATGCAACCTGAGTGTATACTGCTGGGCTTTAACTCCCATGGGCAATCAATAGCTGGGGGTTCCCAGCTGCTGTCTAAGTTTGGCAGTCAGGAACTGTGTATTTCGTTGGAGATCCATAAGGTGACAACTCCCTTCCCAGCTTCAAAACTATAAGCAAAATAGCGAAAAACATTTCCAATAGATGATCGTATGAAAAAATGAGAAGAACACTTCTCAATTATCTCTTCTACCCACTGCCCCAGCCCCAGCCCCAGCCTTCATTCAATGATTTATCATTCAATCCAACCTAACTTGCAGGATAGTACAAGGGGGAAAAAAAGGGGGGGGGCACTACAGTGTCCTGAAATCCTTTAAGACAATGGACTTAAGCATAATAGTTACTACAGTCGTGTTTACATGCTTTCATTTAATATGATGAAGTCAAATGTTTCAGGAGGTCTAAGTAGATACTTTAGCACACTAAGGGCCTGCACAGACTGCCAGAAATAATCCAGCTTGAGGCCACTTTAACTACCTTGGCTCAATGCTAGGCAATCATGGGAACTGCAGTTTACTGTGGCACCAGAGCTCTCTGACAGAGAAGGCTCAATGTCTCAGAAAATGCAATTCCCATGATTCCCTAGCATTGAGCCAGGACAGTTAAAGTGGTCTCAAACTGGATTATTTCTAGCAGTCTGTACAGGCCCTAAATCACTAATTCAACTTATAAACATGAGCATTTCAGTCTTCTCATTTTGTCACAAGACCAACATAGGGGCTGTACAGAAGCCCCTAAGGGACAGCATCCCGCTGCCCCTTTCCTTGCCATGTGCTGTGGCCCCGATCCAGCACTTTGCCACTGTAAAAAGAGCTGGCAAATGCTGCTACTTTTAGAGCGGCAAAAAGGTGCCCTTGCCACTGTGGCAGCGGATTTTCCATGCTCCTTTGGCGCAGCGTGTATGAACGCTGTGCCAAAGGAGCAATCTGATGCTGCCCGCCATCTGTTTGCATGGCTGGTGTGACAGTGGCATTGGGGCGGAGTCAAGGCAGCCCAATTTCACCCCCAGGCTGGCCCTTTGGGCTGGTCTGTATAGCCCCTAGGTCTTAGAAATTTTTGCTATTTTGCTTGTCATTCATATCAAAACATTCTTAGGTTAAAATATGTTCTTCTACTTTATTTTATACAACAATATATATTTTATCTGGAGGGGCAGAAATTAGCTAAAGAATACAACTTTATATGCAAAGGCATTCTTCCCTGCCTAATGGGATTTACACATACCTTACTCCCTTCCTGTTCTTCTCCATCTTCTTCTGAATCTGAGGCTGATGCTGATCCCACTTTAGCAGTATTTTTCTTTTTTGTCTCAACTTCTTTTTTGCCTTCTTTTTTGTCTGGGTCTTTTCTTACTTTGTCTTCTTCTCTTAGATTCTCTTCATCCTTTTTCTGCTGCTTTTTTGGTGGCTTTTCATCAGCTCCCTTTCTCTTATTCTTATCTTCCTCATTAACACTAAAAAAAAAAATCCAAACCAAAGAGAAATCACCGTTTTTTCAACCTCAAGTATCTTCTTTGCTATGACAATATCTTCTTGAAAGTGAATTTGTATATAAATGTCCAAGAGATGATTCTCATTCTTGGGTGTTGCCCACAATATAACTTATAGAAGCCTATGCAGCTACCAATCAGCTTGTGGCCCACCAAGATCAAATGGAGATGCTGACAGTATGAAATAGTACCTTAGCATAAGGACTGTGCAGGAGCCTCCTTAATCTGCATTACCATACAGGCACAAAAGAAGGCTGCTTTAATTGCTCAAACAGTATGGGTTTTGAATATACAGTCCACATGCAGTCTTACACATATTTAAACTGTTCGATGGCTTTCCTCAAAGGTATCAGGGCAGCCTATCATCAGGATAATAAACACAAATAGGAAATAAATAAAACATCCAAACACAGAACAGAACAGCATATAAAAGCAGCATATGATTTCAAGAAACAAATTGCACCCTTCAAACTATATTATGTGTTAAAATTCCAATGAGTAATTTGTTAGGACAGGAAAATCAAACTGCAAACATCCTCGCACCTTTATAGAAATCAATGGCTTAAGCACTCTATTCAATACCAATTACTGATTCTCAAAAAATATACTGCTGAGCAGATAAAGATGGAGAAGAAGAGCCAAGTGATCAAAGGACTCAAAGAAATCTCTGAGGAAAAATCTGACTGTTTGGGACCCTACAGCTTAGAAAATAAGCAAGTAATGAGGGACATGGTAGAAGTGTTTAAATTATGCATAGCATGGAGAAGTGAAAGGAGCAATATTATAATTCCTTTCATAATACTACCCAATGAAGCAGAACAGTACAAGATTCAAGATAGCAAGAAGGGACTACTTCTTCACATAGCATACTGTCATAGTATGGAATTTTTTCCCACAGGTTCACTGAAATGGCTTTGAAAAAGGATTAGACAAATTCACGGAAGAGAAGTTCCTCCTCTGATCACCTCTCACTTGAGGTGGAGAATATGACAGAGATCCTCAACTTTTAGACAGTGTCATTTGATAGAAATGGGCTATGTGAGACTTTCTATCTATTGGTAGGCTGTACCAGAAGGCATATATTGCAACTCTGGTGATAAAAAATTGTCTGTTATAAATCTAGGTCTCCTGGTGGGTGTAGGACTTCATAGTGAAGCATCTGCATTTTCAGTTGCGTCCAGAAATGGACTGGTACTCTGTAAGAGATGCAGATGTAATGTGAGTGATGAGCTACAGAGTCACACATATCGTTTGTGCCTAAAAAAAGCTTTGTTCAGAGCATTTTGGCAAGGCAAGCTCATTTTCTCACTCAATTTTTTCCTAACGTGCAGCAAGTTCATCTCAGGAACTTTCTGGCTTTCAATTCTATGTAAAAATTACTTCTCCCATTTTGTTACAAATTGGATTATCTAGTTGTCAACTCTATGTCCTGCTCATACAAATTTACAAGAGCAGAAGTTAATCAAATATCACCTATACAGGGTTAGATGAGGTGTAAGATTCAATGCAGGCAATTAGAGCTGTGAGTGTACTCCTCTATCAGCAACAAAGCAGCTACAGCTTAAGGATGGGAAAGAATGCTTACTGGAATGTAAATCAAGATAATCAAGCAACAGTGTTCTAGCCTCACCTGATGAACCATAAGGGAAATGGCCCAGGAAAACCCCTAGTAGACAGTCAGTAGACTGAATGATCCATCTAGCTAGTGCACATGGGTCATAGCAGACAGACAAAAGACTCCTTGTGTCTGGAGTTGGAAAATTCTCGGTTTTGAATGCATAAGAACTAGTGCATACCTCACCTGTGAGTTATTTTGACTGATCAGCTAATTAGCTAGTTCTCAAATATATCTTCAAAACAGACTTCTTCTCAGACTGCCTTCCAGTATGTTCCTCAACACAGAAAAAGAAGACAACAACCAGATATGCTTGATCCTGGTAACCTGAGTCTGATAACTGGTCTGGACATGCTGCCCAAATATGCTGTGATACTGGCAAGGCCAATGCTAAAATAGATATACAATTGAGATATGTCCCATTGTGCTTTTAAGATGCCCCTGGGCATGTTTATAGTAATGGATGCTGTTAAGAACTAACAGTCCTCAAGGAGATTAATCTTTGAATGTCAATAAATGAAACTGTACTGTCATGGATAACTAGCTAAATTGTATTGCTAAGAGGATTATGAATATGATACAAGGGACAGGAATGTGTACATGTGAAAGCCTTAATGAAATGTCTATATAGTGCCTGAGCAGACACCTGATGACACCTGATGATGAGGTATATGGTTTTGATGGTAAAGTATATGGTTTTGATGGTAATAGCTACTATGTGGTAGCTAGTACAAAACCTGTTGAAGAGATTAATAGAGATAAAGTCCCTATGAAATGTTCTGATTAAAGTATAACATTTTGATGGACAGATATTATGATATAATGATACTTTACAGGTAGTATAATGTAATGTATGACGCTAAGTAGCCAGACATTGCCATGTCTGTGTATGTCCCTAAGGGGAATGCATGTGTTTATGTTTATGAATACTTATAATAAATACGAGTTGAGTCTCCCTTATTTGAAATGCTTGGGACCAGAAGTGTTTTGGATTTCAAAATGTCTGCATATATATGAGATACTGGAGATGAGACCTAAATCTAATCTAAATCTAAAATAATCTTGGAGATGGAACCTTAATCTAAACAGAAAAATCATTTGTTTCCTATTGCATCTTATACATGTAGCCTGAAAGTAGTTTTATAGATAATATTTTAACAATTTTATTCACAAAACAAAGTTTGTGCACACTGAACCATTAGAAAGCAAAGGTGTCACTATCTCAGCCATCTATATGGACAATTTTGGTTTTTGGAGCATTTCAGATGTTGGAATTCTGGGTAAGGGAGACTCAACCTGTAGCTTTAAAAAGTGCCAAAAGAATCTGATCTTATAAGAATCTGATCCCATATAAATATCCTAAAATTCCAACAGTATTTAAGAATTCTCAAGTGTTGATGTTGATTCAGCCTGTCTGGTTTTACCATCATGAGTTAGGCACTAACATGGGTATACGTTGATAATGGGGCCCTGGACAGAATCCAGAATCAGCTGACAAGTGGCAAGGACTCCTCAATTCCTCAGTCTAAGACAGAGGTCGGCAATCTATGGCCCGGGGGCCAGATCCGGCCCCCCCAAGGCCTTTGGACTAGCCCCAGGCCGGTCCTGCCGCCGCCGCCATTTCCCCCCCCCCAACCTGCGGAAAACCGGAGGAAGGCCTTACCGACCCCAGGTAAGAAAATGTTGCCGACCCCGGTCTACGAGATAGGGTGAGGAAACCATGCCTCTTTCACTTTCTGTTTTCATAATTCAATTTCTCTCATTTATTTCTTTCACCTTGGTAATCCTTCCATGTATGTGTCATCTGGTACCACTTCAACATCAGCAAAAGCATACCATGGAACAAAAATTGCTCCTTAAAAATGTGTGATGGCAGAAATCCAATATGGGGGATTGCAGAGACCATGAGGAATAGGCAAAACATGTTTGACTTAATTTTCTTAGTCAATAACCTGATTTCTGAATTTTACAATGACTGAGGTTTCTGTGAACCTGCAAAAGCAGTCTCATGTGCAACTACTGCATTACTAGTGGTCAGACTATTTCGGTCCAGAAAAGGACAGTAAATGAAACAACAGCCTCAGCTGGCACATAGGGCTGAGCAACAGTCTCTTAACACCAGCTTTTGGAGTCTTCCAAAGTACGATCCTCCCCAATTCCCAACTCAAACTAGCCAAAAGAATAGCATGCTACTGAAAGCTAGTGAGGAGCTTGGAAGAGTCATTGTTTCTGGCACTCTCCTGGTATCAGGACAATCCAGGCAGTCTTCATGCTGAAACCATGCCTGAAGCCAGACTAAAAAGAATATAGGTAACCAGTTTTTATCCAACAGTTGCTGGAACTGAATTCTCCCAAAAGGAGTTATATTTTCAACTTGCTCATACCTGAAATCCAACTAGAATTAAGAAATGATCTTACAACTGCCTTTTTCAAGAAAGCTGGTACTGCTCCTCATAACAAGCAAATTATCTCCTAGTTCCAGCCTGCCACTTACTGCTACTGGATACAATGACCAAAAAATAGCAAAGATAAAGAGAATCTTGTGTGGTTTCAGAGGATCCTCAGCACTAGGGTACAACTCATTTAGAAAGATTTCTCCTGCCCAGGATAAGATCTTTAACAGAAAACATGGTTGTACAGTAATCTGCCTGAAAAACTGATACAAGATAGAAGACAGGGCAATTTTGGATGGAACAAAGGTCAACCAACAGTAGCAGCCTTGCATCAATGGAGATTATCGCATTGTATATAAAGCAACTTATCCCCGACAGAATACAGTTGCATTTCATTTTAAAACCAGGTGTTATCACACGCAGCCACAGCTGGGTGAGTGCAACTCATATACAGCCTGGATCCCAACTGCACTTATCCAGCAGCTTTTCAAAAAACAAAAAGTGCGGCTGGGAACTGGGCTTCATATGGGTTGCACTCACCCAGTTGCAGCTGCGTGCGATAACATCTGGTTTTAAAATTAAATGCGACTTGTCCTGTCAGGGATAAGTCAATTTAAATACAATGTGATAAACTCCATTGTAAAGACAGATTAAATCACTCATAGATAGATAGATAGATTCTATGTAATTTCTACAGTTTAAGCCAGGGGTAGGCAACCTAAGGCCCGGATGCGGCCCGCCGAGGCCTTTGGACCGGCCCCAGGCCAGTCCTGCCGCCGCTGCTGCCGCCGCCAACCATGATGATATTGATTATTGTTGTTATTACTTGTTGTTGGGATTTTCTTGGCAAAATCTCCACAGGGGTTTTGCCATGGCTTTTCTGGGGCTGAAAGAGTGTGCATGCATATATATTTTTAATTTTTATTTTTTTAAACTTTTTTTAAAAAAAATTATTTATTTAATTATTTAATTATTTATTTTTGGTGCTTCGGCCCCCCCAATTGTCTGAGGGACAGCAACCCGGCCCCCGGCTCAAAAAGGTTGCCTACCCCTGGTTTAAGCTATTGAACTGTTAATACTCCATGACAAATATCAATGCTTTAAAAGTCTTTGAAAAATCTTACGTGTCACTTTCAGGAGGACAGGTTGGTTTTATCAATTTGGGTCTCCCTCTGGGTTTTGGAACCTTCACTTCAGCAGCTATTTCATTAAAAAAAAGGTTTGATTAAATATCACTACATCTGTTTAAATTTAATTTAATCAAGCGACAAGGTAGGCAATTAGAATAGCATTATATACCCCATAACCTCAAATTTTAATTGAAATATGATTTCCTTCATCAGGAAACGCAAGTTCATCAGAAATATATTCAACTGCAAAGCAAACAAATAATTTTTGAAAAACTTAATGTACTGGCATTGTCACTTTTCCACCTAAAAAAGATAACAAGATTCTGTCCTTAATTAATATGTTGTTAGTTCATTCTGTTTTATATATTCATACTCATAAATCTTTAAGCAGCAACAAGTTTCATTAATATTTGCACTGTATTCTTTCACAACTTAGAATGCACAAAATTTGACATTTATAACATTATCTCTTTAAAGACAAAAAAAAAATCCTATGGAATCCTGGGATCTGTAGTTTTACAAGGTCTTTAGGCATCTCTGTCAGTGCTGGTGCCTCACAAAACTAAAAATTCCAGGATTGTGTAGGATGGAGCCATGGCAGTTAAAGTGGTGTCAGATTGCATTGTTTCTACAGTGCAAATGCACCCTAAGTCTCTGAAGCAGGCTTTCAATACTGTAGAGGAGAAGAGCTATAAGTCCTGATGCTACTTCAACTGCCACTCAGGATTTCAGCTACAGCATTTAGAGTAGAAGTGAGTAAAGTACAGCCTTCCAAATCTTGTTGGGCCACAGCTAACAACTGACTCTGCTGCAATCCAACAAGATCTGGAGGGGAGCACTCTGCCAACTCCAGTTCAGACACGCAAGATGCAAAAAAGCAAGAGGCATGACAGGAACTATGCGCTCAACCAACCCCATGCTTAGTGCTTGGAGCAACAGAATGCTGCAGTGATAGCTGCAAGCAAAATAGGCATATGTATTATTTTTGCAACTTAGCCCTGGTCTTACGCAAAATGGCCTGAATCTAATTGTTAGTGTCAACTAGAATACACCATTTATGCACCTATAGAAATGAAATCTATATCAAATTCCCACTGATTTAATGGGTCTACTTGAGTTGGAACTAACAATTGGATTTAGGCTATTATGTTGGCAATAAGTTTGCTAAAATCAGTGAATTTGACAAAAACAATTTATGTTCAATTGAGGTGTAAGGTTCATTTTAGGAAGCAGGACAACTATTTTTTAATATTAAGTTTTTGCTCTCACAAACATACGGCATTCCTAGGATATGTGTAACCCTAACCATCTGAAATATCTTTGTTATAAGAATGATACTGTTCCAGAACAGACTGACAACATCTCACACCAATATATCAGACCCTTCCCACTCACAGGGCTTCAGATGGTCATACCCATATTACTCAATGGATGGTGCATTGTCAGTGTCTCTGTGCGCATGTGTCACTACTGAAGTATATTGGTCAGTCCAATACATGTATCACTAGCTCACTGATGTGGTGGGCCCAGCGTATAGGCTGAAGAATACACTGCAGACTGGGGAAAGTGTGCTTTAGATCAATAACTTTTACAACTTATGTGCTTTCCATATGAAAGTAACCCTTCTCTCTAAAATGTTTACATTTGATTTAACATGCCACACTGACTTTTAAAATATTTAAGGCAATTTTTGTAATATAAAACTGCATTATCCCACAAATGAAGACAAAAAAGTTCCTGTTCAAGGAAAAGGATCTTATTGGTACAAGAAGTACCAAGTTAATAAGTCTAAGAAGCAGCTTCCTAATAGGATGAGTCTCCCTGATTCAAAATGCTTTGGACCAGAAATGTTTTTCCCCCAGATTTTGTAATATTTGCATACATACCTTAGAGACAGGGCCCAAATCTAAACATAACATTCATTTATGTTTTGTATACACCTTATACAGATAGCCTGAAGCTAATTTTGTATATAATAATGCTGTGCATAAAACAAAGGTTGTGTACATTGAACCATCAGAAAGCAAAGGTGTCACTATCTCAGCCACACACATGGACAATTTTGGAATATTAAGGATTTTGGACTTCCAGATATGGGAGACTCAACCTGTAACTTGATTTCAGTGTTTTGCTGTCTGCAAATTCTCTTCCTAGAATCACAGAGTCATAGAGTTGGAAAAGACCACAAGGTCCACCCAGTCCAACCCCCTGCCATGCAGGAACTCAAAATCAAACCATCCCTGACAGATGGCCATCCTGTGTAATATAAATCTGAGAAAACTTCAGGTTAAAAGACAAAGGTCAGCCATGTTGTTTCAGCATCAAGTAACTTTCAGTAACTTACCAGCTGGTCTTCCTCTTTTAGGACTTGCTTTTGGAGCTGTAACCACTGCAGCTGTTGTTGCTGTTGGCGCTGTCACCATTGCTGCTGCCTCTTCAGCTTCTGCTTGTTTGTCAGCCTGTATTAAAAGAATTCCTAATTTTAGGCTATTGAAAGCCTTTAAAAATAATGGTTCCCTCATTTAATATTGCTTCTCTTGAAGTCTCATATAAGAAGGCATAGTCCATCATGAGAATGACAGGGCCCAAACTTGCTTTATTGTTGTGGGGTAATTTAGGTTTCTAAGGTTTCAGCCTTTTTAAGAAAATAAAAATATTTAAATATCAAAATCAAGCCTGTCAGAGTTTAGCTTTAGAACAGCAGAGGGGCAGAAGTGTGCTTTTGTCTAACTATGCTTTCCTAAGAACTCAGACTGACTCAAAAATAACAAACACATAGTTTGTAGTTTAAAAACAAAAGTTTACTAATGGCCTCAATCTATATTTACAGAAAGGCTATATCCTAATCTAGCTAGTGAATAGTTCAGGTAGAAAAGAAGTCTTCATCTCACCATCTTTCAAAAGAAAGTTGAGAGAGCAGGAAGATGGAAACAGCTCAGTTGAAAATCTTGGAGAGAATGTCTGTTAACCCCAAAGGGGGAGTGACCTAAGTCACATGGTTAATTTGAATGAGAGGGAAGAGACTGCATGCAGGAAATCCCTATCTAAGGAGGGCAAAAGAGAATGAGAAAATCTTCCAAAAATTCTCAGTGACACTGTCATCTCAGTGACATTGGCAAGTATCCTCCTTTAATTGATCAACAGAATTGTGATTCATTCACATTTTCAAAAACTGAATGCAGGTATAGCAGAGAAATTGTGTTGCCATGGATTTATTAGTTATTTATTTACTTTATTCATATACCACTTTTCTCCCAGGACAGGACTCAAGGCTTCTTCCAGAGCAACAAATTAAAAACCTTCACAAAAAAACCTTTTAAAAACAATTTAAAATATTCACATTAAAACTTTAAAAATCATACAAGTGTTAAATACAAGAGAAAATATATATCTAAATGAGAACCTTCTCTGCTTAACCATTAAAAGCTTGCTTAAATAAAAATGTCTTTGCTTGCTGGTGAAAAGAGAGAAAGGCCAGCCTAGCCTTTCATGGAAGAAAGTTCAGAGGGTGGGAGCAGCTATGGATTGGGTAATAACATGCCACTAAGATGCCTTGGCTGGATCCTAGGATGGGAGTTTGGATCATAAAAAGATGCCTCCAGTACTTGCCAATTTGGAGGGAGTTGAGAAAATTCCTGGAGATTCTTCCTTTTACCTGAAAATCTGTTTCAAAAAGCAGGAATGAAGCAGAAAATATGAAAAACATTCTGTCTCATCAGCAAAAGCTTCCATTTCTGTTCATTAAAGCCCTTTTGGCCACAAAAGACTCCCTCTCCATATATGGAATGATGCCCATGGATCCAATCCACTATCCCTCAGGTTTGTTAAGGAGGAGGGACAAGACAAACATTTAATTACTTATTCCTCAAAAAAGATTATGCTCTTTAAATAAGTTTCATCAACATATGCAAATTATTCCAAAGTAATTAAATTATTGCATTAAAGAAAGGCAATTTCCAGGGGCACTTTTATGTTTTTGTAAATATAACTGAATCCACTGGTATATAAATCAAACGAGGAATATGAAGTATTACCTTTCTTTTCCTTCCCCTTCTGGCAACCTTGGGCACAGGTACATCACTTGATTTCACCACATCCTACAGACAAAAACATCACCTCAGGGTTTTTTCTAAATATAAAAGTCCACTATGAATCCCTTTCAACCCCTCCACATCCTAATTTTATTATAAGCAACATATTTTCTTACTTAAATTTAAAAACATTCTGCAGAAAATTAGATCACTGACTGAAATCACATTACAGCTTATATAGATGCTGTCAGACAACCTTTGTTAGCTAATCTTCCTGCCAATTATATGATCAGGATTTAAAGAACTATGGAGTATGTCACACCAGCAATATTTCAGATGTTTTGTATTCTGAATCAAGAGGCTATGTTAGTTGGCAAATTACTTCTGAAACAGAGGGGAGTTTCCAAGCTCTTTATAATACACTTTCACTTACACTACTAGTGTGAGAGGTGCTTCAGCTCAACTTTCTCCTGTGCCCGTTACACAATATAATACTGACTCATCTCACGTGCAAATTTCCACTATACTCTAACTTCATATTAGGAGTGACTACTATTGAGTCAACTTAAAATGAAATCTTATATGCTTCTAAAGCAACTAAATACACAGCTACTAAGCATTTAGTGATTCAATAAAATTCATAGACAATGTGAAATAGCAAAGAGTAAGGTTGGGGGGGAGAGCAATTTGTGTGAGGAAGATGCTTGCGGTTAAAAAAACAAAACACGTCCACATACTTCACTGATAGGTTTTTCTGAAGAATCATCATCTTTTGACGTTTCCATCTCTTTCTCTTCTATTTCAACATCAGTGGCAAGATTATCCTGTTTAACAGATCCCTAAGAAAAAGATACAAATATGATTAGCTATATTTACATCCAAGCAACATCTGCTTAGGCACATGAGGATCATGGAGGTCTTATGCATATGGTAGTACTAAACTGCCTTGGATATTCCCCCCCTCCCCAAAATAGTAAATGGATATGGTCAACTGCATACAAGTATGTAGTTCCTTTTTTAAAACAACATCATAATACATATAGCTTGACTTACCTGGGACAGAAATGTGACTGATAAGCACAAATAAAATGCTTGATCAAAGGCCCTTTAAGATAAAGTTTACTCTGAAAAAAATTGTTATGTAACCATCCTCACTAGCATCCTTGTTGTTATCAAGAGAGAGCTCTCCTCAGGAGATCTATTGTTGCACATCTGATCAATGTTTGAGTCAGTGTTGATAACTTCTGTGAGTTTTACTGGAATCTTAGCCTAAGATTCCTTCTGAAAACCAAATGCCATCATGGGAGGGTATACACAACTAACTCCTAAAGCCTGCTGAATATTTTTAAAAAACACTTTAAGCTTCATGTACAGAGTCTGAAAGTACACCTGTCC
>CM034703.1:100424744-100436162 GCA_020142125.1 Phrynosoma platyrhinos
ACACAACAACAACAAGTCTTGGAAGTCACACTCTCTCAACCTCAAGACACACAAGTCTTGGAAGTCACACTCTCTCAGACTCATGGCAATCCCTTTCTGAACAAACCTTGCCAAGGAAACCCTCCTTCTCTCCCCGGCTTTTCTCCCCATCTCACATGTGTCCTCCTACACCAGGATGAGGAGGACAAAGAGGAAAGGTGGGAGGAGGGGGGGAAAGTGGTGGAGAGAAGGAGGAGGACCAGGAGGACAAAGAGGAAAGGTGGGGGGGAAGTGGTGGAGAGAAGAAGGAGAACCAGGAGGACACAGAGGAAAGGTGGGAGGAGGGGGGAAGCGGGGAGAGGAGAAGGAGAACTAGGAGGACCTCCTAGTCCTCCTGCTCTCCCCAGCTCCTTCCCACCTCACACCTCTATCTTCCTCTTCCTCCTCCTCTTATGTCTGTCATATAAGACAACGCCCAACTTTAACCCCATATTTTCCCGGTTAAAAAGTTGTCTTATACGCCAGAAAATACGGTATCAATGAATATTCTGCTGGTTGACATTGGTTGGTTGTGAATTAATTTTCCAGTCTCTAAAGAGTCCACAAGGAGACACAGAAGAAAGAAATATATTAAGCAAGCTAAGAACAGAAGAAAGAATCATATTTGAGAACTGTGGAATTACAGTTTAAAATTATTCAGAAGCCAGGGAGCAAAACTCAAGAGCATCCCTTAGAACACAGTTGTTGTTTGCCTTCAAGCTGTTTCCATCTTATGGCAACCCTATCACAGGGTTTTCTTGGCAAGTTTCTTCAAACAGGATTTGTCATTGGCATCCCCTGAGATTAAGAGACTGTGTCTTGTCCAAGGTCACCCAGTGGGTTTTTATAGTCGAGTGGAGATTCAAACCCTTCAAATACCACAGGTATAGTCATTCTATAATTTTTTCGTCCATATCTTATACTGGTAATTTGTCGGCAGCTATCTGTTCCAAATAATTCACCACAGCACTCCAAGCTTCTTTCTTCCAAACAATGACAATACATTTTTGGAAAGGGAAGTGTTAAAGTTGTTTTTGGCATGCTAGGAAGATGCCAAAAAGTTACATAGGTTTGGATAAGCTGAGACGAAATACATTAAGATGAAATAGAAGAATAGGGCCTGTTAATAAAAGATCCAAGTCAGATGGAAAAGTTGTTATTGCCTAAAGGAACAATTTAGACCTCATGTTGTTTTGGATCAGAAAATTTCTAACTGCCCTCACATTATTTCCCTGACCCTCCCCCTCTTGACTTTTTTTTAAAAAAAGAAAAGGCTGGTTTCTTAACCCGTTTCTCATTATGTTCATTAGGAAGCTGTTGTTTCTCCCAAAGCAAGATGCAAAATCAGGATGAGAACAGCGCTTAGGTAATGATCCACAATCTAATATAAGCTACGAGGGAGTATCCTAAAGCTTTAATTATCGCCTTTAAAAAAAATGACAGTTTGATTTGATTTGTAGTTGTTAACTTATCTCTACGTAGTCACCATCCAGATTTACACGTTTTCCCCAGCATTTCTTGACTCTCTGAATACCATTATTGCAGAAGCCTGCAGATTGTGCCTTAAACCACTCTTCCACTTCATGAATGACATAATCTGTGTTGTCAAACTGGCGCTCCTGATTTTTCATTTTTGGGAAAAAAAAAGTCACTTGGTGACGATGACACTGACAAAATTTAATCAATATACTATAATAACCTCTGGGTGATAATTATTACTTTATGATACTCCCTCCTACTTCTCCATTTTACACTTTAGCCACTTTTTGCACAACCTGTAACAAAAAATAAAGAATGCAATGAGCTGATTTTCTCCACACCATGCACTTAGGGACCAATGATGACACTGACAAAATTTCTTCAATATACCATAATAACTTCCAGGTGATAATTATTACTTTACGATACCCTCTTGTATTTGTAGGTCTTGCTGTTGTATTGGAATATTAATCACCAGTTAAAATTCAGCTTTGAGACACAAGCCTCAGGAAGGCAGAAAGAGCAAGTTTGATGTGATGGCACATCTGTGTATCGGAGAAGGCCTCTCATGAAATAGCAAGGGTGAAGCACTTTCAACGTAAGGTTCATCACCCTTCTCCACTCTGTGATACTTTTTGTATTCATACTTTTGCCCAATTTGATAGAAAACTGAGGGCCGAAGCAGACTGAAGAAACAATCCAGCTTGAGACTATTTTAACTGCCCTGGCTCAGTGCTAGGGAATTTTGGGAACTGTAGTTTGTTGTGGCACCAACAAAGGGCCTTTACAGACTGCCAGAAATAGCACGACCACTGGGTTCCCCAGGACACTTCTCCTGTCTTGAGATAAATAGTTTGAGGCTTCTTTTACCTCAGAACTAAGGGCCTTTGCAGAGTGCCAGAAATAGTGCAAATTGAGGCCACTTTAACTGCCCTGACTCAGTGCTATGGAATCATGGGAACTGTAGTTTAGTGTGGCACCAGAGCTCTCTGGCAGAGGAGGCACAATGTCCCAGAAAAAAATACAGTTCCCATGATTCCCTAGCACTGTGCCATGACAGTTAAAGTGGCCTCAATTTACACTATTTCTGGCAGTCTGTAAAGGCCCATACTCTCTAACACAGAAGTCTCAATGCCTGACAAAACTACAATTCACAGAATTTCCTAGCATTGATTCAGGGAAGTTAAAGTGGTCTCAAGCTGGATTATTTCTGCAGTCTGCTTTGGCACTGAGAAGCTTGTTTTATAGTCAGTGAAAACTAAACCAGCTTACTTATGAATTAAATGAACATTTTTACAAAGATAGGCTGAGTAAGGAAAAGGCATCTTTCACTGAACCAATAAAATATAATACAAAGAAAGATGGGGAATCAACATGCTATTTGCTATCATACTGCTTTACAAAATAGTATTAGTGGATTTTTTTTAAAAATGCCAAAAAGTGTCATATATATCTTCTGCAGGGCTACTATCTGCCTAAATAACGTTAGATCACTGTCCACTTCTTCAGTTCTAAAATGCATTTTAATATGTGCCTGTCAAAAAGATCACTGTAAGTAGCCAAGATACTGAAATTATTAGGGGGAAATCCAGTATATTTAAAGTACAAGCCAACACATGTCTCAGAGGTATGTCCTATGTAGTCCAGTGAGGCTTACTATCAGAGAAAATGGTATAGGACTACAACTTTAACAAAAGGCTCAACAAAATTAGAAGATAATTTTATTTTTCGTTACTTACACAATATAAAACCATGCATCATTCACATGTGGGCCTAATGCTAAAAACTACCTCCCAACCCCATTAACCAAAGCTTTGAACTATCTACCTATTAAATGTATAACTTCCAATCTAATTATTTGTCATATTACTGATAATCTTGTTATTCAGAAAAACTTCCTCCAGAACGCAACTCTTTTTAAAACTGTTGATTGTGTTGGTGGTATAGTATAGTAAAACTGTTGTTTTATGATGACTTACTTTAAGAGCAGTAGACTTCCTCCGCTTGGGCCCCATTTTTTGTTCACTTTCTTCTGTAGTATCTAGACTACTATCCTGAGGAGTTTCTTTAACACCTGCAGTGTTAATAGCTGGCTGGGGCTGCAGGCAAGGATAATATCACCCACATAAATAAATCAGCAGCAAACATCAGTATTTTTCAAAGAAAGCGATTTTAAAATAACATCTGAGTTGTATTTAAACAATCTGATTATGTCTATTCTATGTCAGTTTCTGAGACACAGTATAGGAACACAACACAGTACAAAATAACTTGCCTAATATAAAAAGCAATTCTAAATATGCTTACTTAAGAAGTCTAACTAAGGGCCTCGGCAGACGGCTAATTGCGCCGTCTCCGAGGCCTGGAAGAGGAGGGGCAGCCACACGCTCGGCGCCCCTTCCTTCTCCCGAAGTTGCCCTCGGAGCCGCCAGCCCTCCGCACGGCCGGCGCTCCGGGGGCAACCTCCCACTGCAGCGTCCGCACACGCTGCGGCAGATAAGTCAGTGAAAGTGTGCCCCACGCTTTTGGGGCGCAGTTTCACTGACTTGTGAAAGGAGCGCTGATTTAGCACTCCTTTCAGGGGCGCCGACGGTGAGGATGCCTCGGTCCTGCAGCACACTGTTCCACGGCGTCCCTGAGCCTCTCGTCTGCTTCCCCCCTTAGTTTACTTTCTAGTAAATGTGCTTAGAATTGCATCTGAAAACTAAGGGCCTTTGCAGACTGCCAGAAATAGTGCAAATTGAGGCCACTTTAACTGCCCTGACTCAGTGCTAAGGAATAATGGAAACTGTAGTTTATTGTGGCGCCAGAGCTCTCTGGCAGAGAAGGCTCAATATCCCAGAAAAAAAATACAATTCCCATATTCTCTAGCACCGAGCCAGGGCAGTTAAAGTGGACTCAATTTGCACTATTTCTGGCAGTCTGCAAAGGCCCTAAAGTACTTATACAGTCATGTTTTTAAGTATCTAGAACATTAGTGACAACTTAAAATAAGAGTATGGAGACACATGGTTTATTTATGTATTATCCTCTAAATCAGTGTGTCTCATGTTACCTGACTGGGGGACAGACAGTTTTTCTCCAATGTGCCAGGGATCAGTACTGTATTTGTACCCACTGACTACAACAGTTTCTTTCCTGGAAACTTACCAGGGACTGGTACCCAGTGGCTTCTGGACTGGCATTTGTTCATGTACCACCACTTTGAATAGTACTGCTCTAAGCGATACAACCAAGCCCCACCCCCACACCAAGTCTATATACTTCAAAAACTCACTTCTTGCCTTGTGGTCATTCTGGATGTCATTCACCCATGTTCCAACATCTATGTTCCTAGTTTACTCTTGCCAAAGCTGCCCTTCCTAAGGAAAAACTCAAAAAATCTTAAGACGCTGTCAGGAGGTGGTAATCTACTTATTTGCTCAAAATTAAGCAGATACTCCAAGAAGGACTGAAAGCCTAGGTGGTGGGTCAAAGAATATGTAAAAATACAAAGAAGAGTATGTGGAAATCTCTTCTAGCCACCACTAGTTTTAGCAGATTCAAGTAACATATTCCTCTGGGGGATAATGTCTGAGATCTCACAAGATTGATGGCATAGGTTCATTGATCTCCATCAGTGGACCTATGGCAGCACATGAGGAGCAACAGCTTCTTCTTCTTCTCTGGGTACAACAAGGGAGATGGGGGCTCCCAGAGTGATTCCATCCAACCACTGATTAGTCTTAGGAGTGCACCTAAGAGTTGCTTGAGTGTATTTAGGCACATGGAGGAGAAGAATCAGCTGTCCCCATCTCACCCCAAACAAGGGTGGGAGCAATTTCTTCAGTCCCAATGCACAAGGACAGACTGACCGCTCCTGGATGTACCTCCATAACCAATCTGTACCTAGGGCAGTGGTGGCACCTGGGGAGCAAAGATGTGCAAGAGGTTACAGGATGCCTTGTTTTGCAACATCGTTAAAGGCGTTTATGCTTGTTTAATCATGGGTTATACCAGGGCAAAAAAGCAACAGGATTCTGACAAAACTCCTACATTTGTAGGAGTTAGAACTGGACTGGCTTTGGATGGCTCCCAATACAGAGGAATCTAACCCAATCAGCAACAGCAGTCACTTTTTAGACAGCCAGTGTTATAGCCAACATCTCAACCATACCAATGTAGTCAACTATACTTGGAGCTGACATTCAACTGACAGGAAGCCAGTACAAATATATCATAATGTGGAACTTACCTGCTGAGTAGAAAATTTAACTTTGGGGTTGTTGTCTATTTCCCACAATCCCTCATTAAAACCTTTTCTTTTATTTGGCTTGCCATATTTTTCTTTATTTTCAGCATAGGGGAATATATCTTTTGGTCCCAAAAATGCTCTATAAAAAAAAGAAAAGACTTAAACATTCTATATACATGCTGTGTTCTATACATTATGTTAATAAATTTCTTATTAAAACAGCTGTTTTCAAAGGAGCTATTGTTGTTTATAACTATCCTTTAAGAATATCTTTAAATGGCTTTAAATTATTTTTAAAGGCTTTTGACAAATGTCTTACCAAGTACTCCTGATAAAAAAAACAATAGTCATGGGAAAATACTAGAAGCTCTCTCAGAGGCTGGCAACTGAGATAACCCACATCCCCAGTTCCATTTATTCCCAAACCATTAGATTCTGGGGAGGAAACCTAGGTAGCAAAGTTTGCAGAGAATACAAGCTAATTTTGGATAATAAACTCTCAAACAGCCCAAAAGCAATCTAAAGATCTCTCTGAACTAGGAAATCAAACTGTAGAAGTCATTCAGCATCTTGAGGGTGAGGCACACAAGAATGAAAATAAATTATGAAATATACACATATAAAAATCTAAATAGAGTGTCAATAAATTAAGTTTGAAACTGCACTACAAAATCCACATGGAAAATATGTATCTATTTATAAAATGCTTGAATTTCTCTAGTGTAACTCCTAATCCAAAACTTAACTGATATTTTGCAGTCTTGGGAATGTTACTGCGATGAAAAAGACCATTCTAAGGTTAGAGTTAGTATGGGAAGGGCTGGAAATCAACACTTATATATTACAGCACTATACATATATATACATCCACATTTGAATGATGTGTATAGATCTAACTCCATTTCAGAAATACTGTAGAGTCCGGTGAATTACAAAGTAACTGAATGAAGAAAGAACTGTATTACAAAATATGGCAATGGCCCTGGATCACAATTCTTGATATTCTGCTTTGACACTGAGGCTTCTGCTTTTGCTACAAACTAAACTGCAAGATTTATGAAAGGCCTAATCCGGTAATAACTAATCCCCTTTTCGATAATCTATTTCTATGTAGGTGAACACTGCCTTCTACCTGAATATTTCTTCTCTACAATAATGAGAAACATAACCTATTAGAATAATTTAAAGGGTACTAAAGAAAGAGAAATGAAGGTAAATCAGCAAGACAGTAGTCCTAATAATCTACAGAAAACTCATTAACAGGTATATATCAATATCTGCATCACTTCCACATAGCTATCAAATCAATAGTGTCTCTTCCCCTTATTGTGCCCCTGGTGCATTCTTTTGCCCATTCCTTCCTCCCCTGATTTTTTCCCAGTGTCTTTCCCCAGTGTTGTGTATTGTACTTCCCCCCACTTTCCCTTTCTGTTCTCTCTGCCCTGCTGTTGGTTAACATAATTCCAGAAATAGGCCAACTAGTTGCTCAAGGCAGCAAAGAACAGCATGACAGGCAGCCAGCTTGCTCCCTTTACATCAAGTGTGGAAGCAATACAACGTCTCCAATGTTGTTTTACAGCAACAGCTAGTTACCTTTTGCAGCACAGCTAATGATGGGTAATGTGGGGAGTTATAGTTCAACGTCATCTGGAGTTCTGCACAATTTCCACCCCTGCTTTAATATTACTGTTCATAATCAACTGGTTTACTGGCAAATAACTCAGACCAAGCAGGCAATCAAGGCAAAATAAGGACTCCTCTTGATTTCTCTGATTTTCAGCTTAATTTATAGTTTCGAACAATGGTTCCCCTAAACTTTGGTCCTCCAGATGTTCTGAACTTCAGCTCCCATAATTCCTGTTGGTCAAATTATCTGGGGCTTCTGGGATTTGAAGTCCAAAACAAATGGAGGACCAAAGGTTGGAAACCACTGGTCTAAGACATCTCAATGTCCAGGGCAGCAGAGTAGTCCTCATTTCTGTTCTCATCACAACTATAAATCAGGCAGCAGTTTCATTAAAGAGTGACACAGCCTCCTTTCTGGGCAAATGTTTTGTTTGTGGGCAAGGCCATAACCACAAGTACAATGTAAAACAAGTTAATTGGAATCTGTACCTAAGAAACAAAAATTCTTGAAACTAGTGTCTGGAAACCATTGGCTCCACTGAGTTTAGCCTGAGTTTATTTTCTTCACATGCTCACGTATGCACTCCAGGATAAAGATTAATATTGGTAAAGGCTCTTTATACAATCCATAATTCGACAGCCAAGAAACTCTATCAAAACAAGTATGGCTTTGTGTCCATAGCACTTACGTTTCATGAGTGCCAAAAAAGAATATAGGCATCTTATTTGTAGGTGGCTTGACTGCTCCATCAGGAACTTCATCCACCTAAAAGCAAAATATATATATATATAAATATTAGGTATAACTATATGTGGGTCTGAGTGAAAAAACACAGAAAAATCATAGATCCAAAATATCTAGAGGACCAAATAAAGAAAGCCTCTAGACCTGGGCACAGAAGATCAAAGACACCAATTATTCCTTTAAAATCTGCTTTATCAGCCAAATGAGCAAAAAAGACAGAACAAATTATTTTTTAAACCATTCTCAACTTAAAACACCTCTCAAACCAGTTCTTGCTGAAACTTATGATAATTTAACAAGTCACAAACTTCATCTGACTCCATACTTGAGACACCAGAGCCCAATATTCTAGGTATGAGTCCTAATGATTTCTAAGTATGAAACATGTTTTTTGACATGAAAATTATACAAAGCCCTTCTGAACAGCACTCATATTGGTATCCTATTTTAATTTTGAAATGTAAGCAACTATTTAAACCTGATGCTATAATGGCATATAAAACAGTTCTGGCATGGACCTTTTAGAAGCTGTCACTACATATGGAACCCCTTAATCTAACTGACACCAGCCTGTCAAACCCAAATATATCATAATTGGGAAATATTAGCTGAGGGGAAAAGCAAGTGTAGTATCATACTTGGCATTGTTTGGATAGGTATATTAACTAGAAGTGGCTATATACATTGTTTGTAGACAGACTCACCAAAATATTTAATATGACTCACACAATTACCTGCTTCCACTTTTGTGCACAAAACATATCCTCAGAAAGTTGCCTTACCAGGGATGAGCAGTGGACTAATACATGCTGCTTGACTGCTTCCATTTACAGTGGAAAAAGCTAAAACAACAGCTTTGCTTATCATGTCCTGTGAACCCAGGAGTAGCTACCATTCTGGTTTGTTTGCTTTCTAACAAACCAGAGACAGAGTCCATGGCTTGTTTTTGATCTGTCTTTGGACCCGTACTATCTTTAACAAACTAAATGACTTTTCATTCTTTTTGCTGCAACAGATATAAAAAATGAAAGCAATCTAAAAAGAACAGGAATCTTGGAAGATTTTATCATATGGATCACCAATGTCCCAGAGAAGCAATTAAAACAACATATGAATTTTACATTCATTAATGCTGTCTCCTGGGATCATATGAGAACACCTATGCTCCAGATATGGTATTTTACATCGCAAGTCCTGAATCAGTTATTTTTTATGTGTCATACAAAAACTAAGAGTAAAAGCCATGCAGAATGATGTTCTGGGGTTGCTGGTTTTTTTTTTTAACCCCAACTACTGGGTCATAACATGCTTGGTCATAATTTTTATAAAGCATTCAGGACCAAGAGAGATATAGTTGCATAAATATGGAGAGTCAGAAATCAGTATGATGCATTAATTTTGTGCCACTGGAAGCATGCTCAGATCTAGTTCTTGGTGCACTGAAGTACTAGATACAGGCTTTTAAAAATCATGCAGAGTTGCTACATTAACATAAAATCAGTACAATCTGCATCTATGGGTTCAACCACCCATAACTTGAAATTTTTTTAATCCAAAAAGTAAATTTTGATTCTGCCATTTTATATAAGGGACATTTCATTACACCACTGTATATAATGGGACTTGAGCATCAATGGACATTATGGTGGTGGTCCAGGAACCAAACTGCAAAGGATACCAAGCACCCACTGTATATAGCTTGGGTAAAAATTAATTGGCTTCTATAGACTCTTTTCAGTTACTCCAGAACAATGGTTCTCCACATACGGGTCCCAGGTGGAATGGTGCTACAAATCCCAGAATCTCAGGCCTAAATCCAACTGCTAATCCCAACCAGCTCAAACTGGGTTTAATGGGATACAAGACATGAGTGGGAACCATGGAGTCCTCCAGGTGTTACTGAACTGCAACTCTCAGCATTTTTTACTATTAGCTGGCTCTCAGTGCCTTAGAGGAAGGCAATCGTAAACTTCCTCTGAACAAATCTTAACAAGAAAACCCTATGATAGATTTTGGTTGTTGTTCTTAACTGCCCTTGAGTGGATCCTGATTCATGGTGACCCTGTGGATGACACATCTCCAAGACCCCCTATTTTCCACTTCCCTGCCTAAGGTCCACCAAAAATCGAAAACAACTTGAAACAATACTGGCTAGGGCTGCTGCAGTCCAACATCTGGAGGAACTTGAAGTCTAACACCTGGAGAAATTACTAATTTTATTCCTCTGATTACTGGTTATGCTGTCTGAAAATACAGATAGACAACATCTAACTTGTTTTTTAAACCCTTTCCACAAAATATTAGTTGTCTTTCAACATTTCAAAGATTATGGATTTCAAAGATTATGCAACCTTTTTCAATATTCTTAAAAACAACAACAATCACTGAACAAATAACCCTGCATTAAATTATCTAATCCCAAGGTTAGGTATAATTTAAGCAATCTATTTCATTTAGACAAATTAAGGTTTTGATAATGAAAGCACAAAGCCTCCTTTTTCTTCAAAAGTGAAAAATATTAAGTGTATCCATTGGAGGGAGGAAAAAAGGAGGCTGTTTGTATAGTAAGAGCAGCCAAACCCATGCAAACATAAACAGAGGAAAACCAGCATGTGGACATCTGCAATGTGATTTGGATGTCACTTCCAGCAACACAAACCCCCTCACAAAACACAAACACAACCCCCCTCTCTCTCCACAAGGGCTGCTGTTGCTGCATCAAAGAGGAGGAGGAGGACGAGGAGGAGGAAGAATCCCTAACAAAAACAAAGGTAGCCCAGCCATTAAAAGGGACAATACTTTTTCAAAAATGCAGTATGTATGTGTGAAGGGGAACTGGGCATCAGATATGGGTTTCCACAAGGATGTGGGGAAAGGAGGCAGGTGGAGGGAGGGAGGTGTTGTGGTGGTGGTGGTGAAGTGCCTTCCTTACCCGGGCTGGCCAATGGGGATAGCCTTTCATCTTGGCGAAGATCAGGTCCCCTGGTTTGAAATCTCGGGTCATGCTGCTCCTGTTGTTGTGTGACGGTGGCAGCTACGGCGGCGACTGAGGATGAGGTGGATACAGGGGTTTCACAAACGCCGTTCTCTCACAAGCAGCGAGCAGAGGACTCTGAAGGGGAAGGAAGGAGGGGAAAAAGAAAGGGAGGAAGGAAAGATAAGCAGGAGCAACGTAGAGGGATACACCACTCATTATACACACACAAACTATAATATATACACATACACACCTTACACACACACACACAAACCTCATCTAAATATATAATACTGTTATATACACACAATACACACACAAATCTCACCTATATCTATA
>CM034703.1:100437409-100456568 GCA_020142125.1 Phrynosoma platyrhinos
GAAGTCCCTCGGCCCTTAAAGGGGAAAGGTTGCCTACCCCTGATCCTAACTGGTTTGTCTAAGGGCCTAAGCAGACTGCCAGAAATAGTGCACATTAAATTGAGGCATTGCCCTGGCTCAGTGCTAGGGAATCATGGGAACTGTAATTTATTGTGGCACCAGAGCTCTCTGACAGAGAAGGCTCAATGTCTCAGAAAAAAATACAATTCCCATGACTCCCTAGCACTGAGCCAGGGCAGTGCCTCAATTTAATGTGCACTATTTCTGGCAGTCTGCTTAGGCCTTAAGAGTGTCTGAATCTTGCACTTTTGAACCGATGGTGACTATAGTTAAGGACTCATATTCTACATCTATGCCAAAGAGCATGAAGTGTAGGTCCTTTCTTTCTTATAAGTAAATTAATGTAATATAAGGCTTATATTAGCCATGATAACTGAAATTGAACTTCCATGTAGAGAAGAAGCAATATACCTCAGTACACCACATATTGGAAGTTACAGGGAAACTGGCTGTTGGTTTCATGCCCTGATTTTAGGCTGCCACAGGCATCTCTTTGGCTGCTGCTAGCAACTGAATATTGGATTAGCTGGATCTTGTCTTTAGAAGGCAATTCGTATGTTCTTTTACATCAAATCATGTTAGGTTCAAATTCCTGTATGTTACCCTTGGGTGAACTGATGTGCAGCTAAAATGTTGCTCTGTGTTCCTTGAAGGAACAGTGAGTTGTTAATGGAATAAATCAATCCACTTCCTAGCTACTTCAAAAACAATGTGTACAGTGGCTGCTTAGTATTTCATCATGAGACATCGCAAGTATTTTGATGTGTTTCGATGGTAATGTGTGCTGGATTAAACTCTGCTTTTTTTGAAAGCTACTGGCAATGGAAAAATAATGGAAAGAAGAAAAAAGGGAAATGCCAATATGGCTGCACAGTTCACCAATTTAGTAGATAACGGGAATGCTGTGGATGTCATTTTTCTGGATTCCAGCAAAACACTTGATAAGGTCCCACATTATATTTGACTGGAGAACTGACTAAATAAGGAATAAATGGACACACCATCATATGGATCCATAATTGGTTGGAAAACCATGCTCAGTGAATTGTCATCAATGACTGTGCTTCAAATTGGAAGGTGGTCTCAAGCCAAGTGTTGCAGGATCCTGTCCTCAGGGCAACATTTCAATATTTTTATCAATTATTTAGATGATGGGGTAGAAGGGATCCTTATCTAATTTGCAGATGATGAAAACTGAGACAGGCCAACACGTTGGAAGATGTGGTAGATTGGGGCGAGCTCAGAAAAGGGCAATAAGGATAATAAGAGGTATGGAGAACAAAACATAGTAGAAGTTGAAGGAGCTGGGCATGTTCAGCTTGGTGAAGAGAAGGCTGAGGGACAACATGATTGCATTCTTTAAATTCCACAAGGGCTGCCACAAAGAGGAGGATACAGGCTTGTTCCCTACTGCCTCAGTGGGCAGAACTACAAGGGAGTATCATAAAGTAACAATTATCACCTGGAAGTTAGTAAGGTATGTTGATGAAATTTTGTCGGTGTCATCATTGGTCCCTAAATGCATGATGCTGAAAAAATCAGCTCATTGCATCCTTTAGTTTTGTTACAGGTGGTGCCAGAAGTAACTAATGCGTAAGATGGAGAAGTACGAGGGGGTATTGTAAAGTAATAATTATCACCCGGAAGTTATTATGGTATATTGATAAAATTTTGTCAGTGTCATCATCATCATCATCAAGTGACTTTTTCTGTTCCCCAAAATTAAAAATCCGTTGCGGGGTTGCCGATGTGACAACACAGATGACATCATTCATGAAGTGGAAGAGTGGTTTAAGGCACAATTGTTATTTAAGGCACAATAACGGTATTTGGAGGGTCAGGAAATGCTGGGAAAAATGTGTAAATCTGGATGATGACTACATAGAGATAAGTTAACAACCACAAATCAAAACAAACTTTTTGTCAGTTTTTTTTAAAGGTAATAATTAAAATTGTACGATACCCCCTAGTAGCTCTAATGGCTTTAAGTTACAGGAGAGTAGATTTTGATTGAACATTAGAAGGACCCTTTTGACAGTGAGAGTGGCTTGGCAGTGGAATCAATTGCTTGGAGAGATCGTGATTTCTCCTCCTCTGGACACCTTCAAAAAGAGGGCTGGCTGGGCAGCTACTTGCTGTGGATCAGGGGTAGGCAACCTTTCCCCTTTCAGGGCCGAGGGACTTCAGCTCCCAAAATCCCAGGAGCTATTGGCCAACATGGGACTATTGATCAACATGGCTGAGGCTTCTGGGAGCTGAAGTCCCTCGGCCCTTAAAGGGGAAAGGTTGCCTACTCCTGCTGTGGATGCTTTAGCGATTACACTGAACAGGGGGCTGGATTTAATGGCCCATAGGCCCCTCTAATTTTATGATTCTACTAGCAGAAAACAGCAAAGACTTGGAATGTTACTGAAGAAGGAAACTGTAAAGGCAGGTTTACAGATTAACATTAAGAAATCAAAAATAATGACCACAGATGATTTACATAACTTTAAAATACATGATTAAGGGGGGATGCAGACCAGGGCGTCCAGGACGCCCTGGTCCGGAGCGCCGTGGGGCCATGGCAGCCCCACCGCGGCGCTCCGACAGCGTCCCTGAAAGGAGCGCCAAATTGGCGCTCCTTTCATAAGTCAGGGAAAGTGCGCCCTAAAAGCGTACGGCGCACTTTCCCTGACTTATCCTCCGCAGCGTGTCCGGTCGCTGCGGAGGGAGGTTGCCTTGGAAGCGCTGGCCGTGCGGATGGCCGGCGCTTCCAGGGACGACCTCAGGGAGAGGAAGGGGCGCCGAACGTGCGGCTGCCCCTCCTCTTCCCTGCCCGGAAGACGACTCTATTAGTCGTCTGCTGAGGCAGTAAAGTAGATTTTCCATACCTTGTGCAGACTGCACTCAAAAAAATCAAAAGAAGACTAGGACTTAGCAGCTGTGAAGGAAGTAGACAAAATTCTGAAGTGTCAAGATATATCACTGAATACTAAAGTTAGGATTGTCCATCTAGGACCAGTCAGGGGTAGGCAACCTTTCCCCTTTAAGGGCCGAGGGACTTCAGCTCCCAGAAGCCTCAACCATGTTGGCCAATAGTCCCATGTTGGCCAATAGCTCCTGGGATTCTGGGAGCTGAAGTCCCTCGGCCCTTAAAAGGGAAAGGTTGCCTACCATCATGTTTTCAATTTCAATTTCTATGTATGTTTTTGAAAGCGGGCTAGTGAAGAAAGCTGAAAGGAAGAGAATCAACTCTTTGAAATATGGTGCTGGAGAAGAGTTCTAGAGATCCTGTGGGTTGCTAAAAAGACCAATGGATGGATCATAGAATCATAACAGACCTCAAGGGCCCTCCAGTCCAACCCCCTGCCATGCAGAAATACACAAAGCACTCCCAACAGATAGCCATCCAGCCTCTATTTAAAAGCCTCCAAAGAATGAGACTCCACCACTCTGTTTTTCACTGTCAAATAACTCAACATCAGGCAGTTCTTCCTAATATTTAGGTGGAATCTCTTTTCCTGTAGCTTGAATCCATTGTTCCATGTCCTAGAGCAGATCAGGCCCAAATTAATGTATAGAGAGGGCAAATGGACTGGGAGTTCACAATTTGAGGTTTCTGCTTTCAACAAAAGTAAAACATTAAAAAAAAATTTGACAGCATTTGGCATGTTTTACCAAAACAGCACCTAAAAATGTTTCCTGATGCATTAACATTGAGGACTTCTTTAGAAATGTCAGGCTCTCAACCTAACAAAGGAGCTTTTGGCTTCACAAAGGATCTCAAGAGAAGCATCTCTGTTTGTCTTGCTAATGGCATTTAAAAACAAATTGTTCCTGAAGTATCCACATGGTCAGAAGGAGAAGGGGACAGCTTGCATGAATGCCCTTCCAGTAACACCTAAACTGAGAACAGAAACATCTTCTAAATGTAGGCTTGTGACCAATATTGTCATACTTTTTTTTTTAATCTCCTGTATTATTTTTAACATCTTTGCCTCATGAAGGCAGTGGAGCTTCCAAAGCGTGTGACATGTAATTAGTGCATTTTGGTCAACCAATAAAGGTATCACTGTTTTGTGGATTTTGGATGACTAAACTGAGGTTGTCATATTTTAGCCATATCAAGAGAAGAAAGGACTCACCAGAAGAGACTATAATGCTTGGTAAAGTGGATTATAATAGGAAAAGAGGAAGGCCACATTTTCAGATGGATAGGAGTTTATCATAAGGGAGGCCAAGTGCCTAAATCCTGTGCAGAAATGGTATTTAAATCCTGGAAAAATCCTGCAAAAGTGGGATCGTTTTCAGACTCAACGAGGGCATTAACACAAAAATAACCTGCCAGAAAATGGAAAAAATTGGCTGCTTTTTGCTTTCAGGATTCTCCCAAAATTAAAAAGAGGCTGATTATGTCCACTTTCTGTGCAGGTTATTTTTGTGTTAATGCTCAACGCCCCCTGACATCATGTGAAAATAATCCCACTTTTGCGGGATTTTCCCATTTTAAATCCTGTTTTTGCATGGGATAAACCCTGTGTGATAAACTCCATAGACTCAGTCAAAGAAGCTGGGACCACGAATTCTACAGGAGGTCTTGGAGGTCTTTCATACATAGGATTGCCATGGGTCAGACATCGACTTTCATACATAGGATTGCCATGGGTCAGACATAAATAGAAGAAAAGAGATAGCTGCTTATCAGTGTTTGGGAAAGAGCAATTTAAAAACAGTGAAGCTGTGCTTAGCCTTGCATGATAAAGCAAACTGTCTTTGTCTTGAACACATTCAAATGTAGATTAAAAAAATAACAGGTATAATGATGTCCACTTTGCCACTTTACAGTTCTGCTGATGCTCTGGCCCTACAGGCAAAGCTCACTAATTAGAACTAAATAGTAATGAGAAAAAAAAATTAAGGCTGCTAGCATTGCTGCCTAGGACCTAAATACCCTAAAGGCACCAGATCCTGTCTGACCTTAGAAGCTAAGCAGGGCCAGCCCTTCCTAGGGCTGATGCAGATGGCTCCTAAGGGGAGGCTCTGTGCTGCCCCTGGGAGCTCTGGATTGGGGCCGCAGCAACCACACACCGCAGCTCCGATCCGGCTTTTTGCTACTCCTTTTTGGGGAGGCAAAAAGCCACCCTTAGTGCCGCAGCGACTGCTCTTTTGCATCCCTTTGCTGCAGTGTGTCTACATACTGCATCAACGGGGCTCCCTGATGCTATGAGCCATGCAGTCGGGCACATGGCATGATGGCGGCGTCGGGGGCGGCTAGCGTGCAGTCGCCCCACCGCAACTTTACCCCCAGGCCAGCCCTTTAGGCCGGTCTGCATCTTCCCTTAGTACTTGGATGGGAGGCCACCAATACATGCAATGTATTGTAGGCTATATTTCAGAAGGACCTAGCAAAATCACCTCTGAAGATTCCTTGCCTAAGAAAACCCTATGAAATTAATGAAGTTACTGTAAGTTGATGGGTGACTTGAACACCCATGCACACACAGTAAAGCTGCCATTCCACAAAGGGAATATATATATATATATATATATATATATATATATAATTAGTTCCTAAAAGTTTCCCACATTGATAGCAGAAATATTGCTACAAGGAAAACTGCTCCTAGGATTTAAATATGTTTTATAATGACAAGTGCCTGTTACACATCAGCTATGGCAATTAAACAACAAAAAGTTAAAAATAATCGTTCTCATGTTTTCCCTCTCCCTTTTAGCATTTTCCCCCATTTGAATCTTGAATTTTTCTTCCATCCTGTGCCACTGCACTGCCCCTAAATAGAAATAATAAGAAAAGAGGAAACAATGAAAGCAAAATTGGAAAAGATTAACAAGGCATGTTCTACAGAACAAGAAAAAAGTGTGCTTTGACCTATTAGTGCTTTTGTGTCATAAGATCTCTTTTAGGTTTAATGATGAGGTGATGGTGGAATGAAATGGATGAGACTGGAATGTTACTTTTAAAAATAGCTGGTTACAGTCACTATTAGAGGACTGTATTATTATTAAAGCAGCTAGTTACTATTAGTTACAGTTTTAAAAAGTACTTTTCTTTCTTATTCAAAAATAACTTAAAATAATTAATTAGAGGTTTTGCTGTTTGACTAGGATTCCAGGGGACCAGAGTCTGAACTCCTATTCAGCCATGGGTGACCGAGGGTGACCTGCTCAAGCCACTGGGTAATCTTGGGCAAGTGACACTCTCTCAGCCTACAAAGAAGGCAATAGCAAACCTTCCTTGGATAAATCTTGCCAAGAAAGCCCCAAGATAGGTCATAAGTCAGAATTGACTTGAAGGCACACAAAAAACAACAAGAACAGTTTTAAAAAGCATACACAGCCATTGACCTATGGTACCAAACACCTATGTAATAAGTCCATGCCCCCCTGAAGGTATATGCATAACTAAAAAGATAACTACACTGTTTACTTATTGCAAAACTAAAAAGAGAAACTGCAGCCCAAAGATGTTTCACGTTCAGCCAGACTGCAGCTTTCTCCCATAGTTTAAACTTCAGCTTCTAACCATTTCTCTGCTGCTTGTTATTAACAGGAAAGGGCTTCATTTTTTTCTTCTAAATTCTGGTGGCTATTATATTTATTTAAAAAGCTTGAAGATGCTTGCCATTTATCTGCATAATATAGCCCCGGAGTCCCCAACCTTTTTGATTCACGGAGCCCTTATTTCTATGGCAGAGCCCCTATTAAGAGGCCTACCTTATGTCTTACAAGTTAATGGTGTTTAGGAGTATGTGTAAAAATATATTCTTATTCTATAATTTAATTCAATTTTAATTTCTTTCATTTTCCTGAAGCGGCCGCAGAGCACCTGGGAACCCCTGATGGCTTGTCAAAAACTCTCATTGATGAAATATCAGCTAATCGATGTGACTATGAACCTACAAGAGGATAGTTTTCCAGCAGCATTAACAATATCCTTTAGATGAGAAAAGTATGAATTAATTTCATATTCCTTGTTTTGCATGTGTTTTACTGAAAATGTATTATCATATAAAAACTGCCTGTTTGGTTTAGTCAGACAAGTACGATTTCTAAATGAAACTTGCTGTTACTAACTGGCCAGACAACCTGATCAGAAGCCTTGCTTTGGTCGTTCTCTTTATGGGTGAAACAACTGGGCCTTGCAGTATAAAATGTTGCACTGCAATGTATTTCTATTCAGGATGCTTCGCCTTCTTGCATAATACTCCTTTCCTTTCTCCACCCTTTGCATCTGATAATAAAGGTATCACTCCATTGTGGATTTCAGATTTTGGTTTATTTTGCTGTATGGCCAGCACAGCTACTCCTGAATATGTAACAGAGGTCCAAAAGACACTGTGGTTTCAAATCATTTTATCTTTCCTGGCCCAATGTTATGGAATTCTGGGAACTGTAGTTTTGTGAGACACTTAGCCTTCTCTGGTGCCACAATAAACTATAATTCCCAGGAATCCCTAGCACTGAGCCAGGGCAGTTAAAGTGGTCTCAAACTTGGTTATTTCTACAGTGTGTTTTGGACCCGAGTGAGACAACCATCACCTTTCTGATGATTTTTAAAACATCTTTGCCTGATGAAGAAGCCAGTGAAACGTCTACAGATTTCACATATTTTTCTGCATTTTGGTTGGCCATTAAATAAATCACTCATTTGAGGATTTTGCTTCTTGTTGTATTTTGGAAATACTATGGCATGATTTTGGTATTAGCTTTACACCTATGTATTAGTATTCACATACATATTGATATTGAAATTAAAGAAAATAGGGATGCACATATGATAAATACATGGATTATGTGGGATTTTAGATTTATTCTTGATTTCACGTACTACTGAAAAACTGATTTGTATCCAGACTGATGGCAAACTGCACTTCCATTGGATGCAGAGATGTGTAACATTCATAGAGACATTTTGGCTGGAATAAACCTGTCTAGGATACGTCCCTTTGAAACCAGTGGAATTTATCTCTCAGCAAAAACTGCCTAGGATGACTTCGGGCCTTTGCAGACTGCTAGAAATAGTGCAAATTGAGTCCACTTTAACTGCCCTGACTGTGCTAGGGAATCATGGGAAATGTATTTTTTCCGAGACATTGAGCCTTCTCTGTCAGAGAGCTCTGGTGCCACAATAAACTACAGTTCCCATGATTCCCTAGCACTGAGTCAGGGCAGTTAAAGTGGACTCAATTTGCACTATTTCTGGCAGTCTGCGAAGGCTTTGTTTGGGCTGGAGATGCAGTAGGAAGCATATTCGCTAGAGCAAGAGGTAGGCAACCTTTCCCCTTTAAGGGCCGAGGGACTTCAGCTCCCAGAATCCCAGGAGCTATTGGCCAACATGGGACTATTGGCCAACATGGCTGAGGCTTCTGGGAGCTGAAGTCCCTCGGCCCTTAAAGGGGAAAGGTTGCCTACCCCTGCCTGAAGAGACAGATGCTCACACCTCCCAAAGGATACATTACACTGTCAAAATAATGCAGTCTGACACCACTTTTATCTGCCTTGATTCAATCCTACAGAATCCTGAGGTTTGTAGTTTTGTGAGTCACCAGCACTCTTTGGCAGACAAAGCTAAGGACTTTGTAAAACTAAAAATCCCAGGGTTCCATAGGCTGGAGCTCCAGCACTTAAAGTGGTGTCAAATTATTTTTACATTATTATTATTATTATTTCTACAATGTAGGTGCTCCTAAAGTCTAGCAAATGAGGCAAAGGAGTGATTACAAGGGACCTCTGGGCTAATGCCGACTGCAGCAGTGGAGGCCAACAGCTTACGGGGGAGAAAAGGTCATTTATTTTCAAGGCAGTGCTCTTGCGTTGGGATTCCTCCGGTGGTCCAGAGAAGAGGGGCCAGGCCCTGAGATCTGGGACCAAGCCTGAAATCTAGGACCCTTAGATGTGTGACTGGTTTCTAATGGTAGTTTCAACATTCAGGTAAAGCTATGTTATTAATTTGTACCAAGAGTACTACTACCCATGTACAACTCCTCAGCAAAATCAAGCCTTTTTGTAATGGCATTGTAACATTCACACAAGAAAATGAATGCATCCACTGAGGCAGGGCAGCCAGAGGTCCTCCTTTTCCAGGACATGCCTTACCTTTGAATCTTCTGTCCAGGAGGAATTTCAATAGGTCCTCCACTTTACATCTTTTATTTGGTAATGCTCTACATCAGGGGTAGGCAACCTAAGGCCCGGGGGCCGGATGCGGCCCCCTGAGGCCTTTGGACCGGCCCCAGGCTGGTCCTGCCGCCGTCGCCCCCCATGATGATATTGATTATTGTTATTACTTGTTCTTGGGGTTTTCTTGGGAAAATCTCCACAGGGGTTTTGCCATGGCTTTTCTGGGGCTGAGAGAGTGTGCATGCAGATATATATATATATATATATATATATATATATATATAATTTTTAAAATGAAAAAGATTGCCTATCCCTGCCCTACATATTTCTTGAATGTCTTCTATTCTGAGCAGGACTTTGGGGGGTTGCAGACTGCCAGAAATAGTGCAAATTGAGTCCAATTTAACTGCCCTGGCTCAGTGCTAGGGAATCATGGGAACTGTTTTTTTTCTGAGATATTGAGCCTTCTCTGTCAGAGAGCTCTGATGCTACAATAAAATACAGTTCCCATGATTCCCTAGCCCTAACCCTAACCCTAAAAGTGGACTCAATTTGCACTATTTCTGGCAGTCTGCAACCCATGAATTCACATTTCTATGAGTGTTTTTTAGCTTTTATGTAGATGAGTTTCTAGATCTAGCATCAGTGTAGATGAGCCCTCAATTTTCTCCTTAATAATAATAATAAAATTTATTTTTATCCCTCTGTTGACACAACCAGGGTGGCTTACAACATTAAAAGTACAATAAAAATGCAATATAAATCCCACAACCCCCCCTTAAAATAGAATTAAATGATAAAAGAATTTAAAACTTGAATATCCTTGAATATCCATCCTCCATTTTGCACTGAAGGCTCATCTAGACTGTAGAGATGATGCAGTTTGACACCGCTTAAACCGCCACGGCTGAATCCTACAGAACCCTGGGATATATAGTTTTGTGTGGCACAGTCACTCTTTGGCAGAGAAGGCTAAAGATCTCGTAAAACTACAAAATCCCCGGACTCCACAGGATGGATGGCGTTACAGAACTTAAAGCGGCGTCAAACCGCATTATTTCTACAGTGCAGACGCACCCAAGCGCGGAAAGCGCTTAAAGAGGATCAGAGCGAGGGCGCTTTAACGGTTTCTGCGTTTCCTCAGGGCGCCAAAGCCAGCGGGAGCAACCTCCTCCTCCTCCCTTAGGAACTCGTTGCGTCACAATGCCTGCTTCATCCAATAAGAAGCGGCGTTCTGGAGCCGGAAGGCGGGGTGCGGCCTCTGGCTCGGTTACCGGAAGTAGCCGTTGCCAGAGCAATTTCGGGAGGCGGGGGGAGTGGCTTGACTTTCTAGTGATCCTCTAGGTCCTAGCGCCCACATTTTCTCTCTCTCTTGGACCAATTCCTGTTGCTGCTCCTCTTCAGCAAAGGCGCAGGAGGCAGGTAGTATGGGGCAGTGATTTGCTGGAGCAATTATTAGGAGGTCAGCAGGGGATTGGAGGAGGTGGTGGAGTGGTCTGAGTGTTGGACTGTGACTCTGACCCACTGGGTGACTTTGGGCGAGTCACACTCTCTCAGCCTCAGAGGCAAGGCAAGGGCAAACCCTCTCTGAACAAGGAATTTGCCAAGAAAATCCCGTGCCAGGGTCGCCGTGAGTCGGAAACGACTTGACAACACAACAACAACGGGTCTTTGGTTTGTATAGGGCTGGCGGGATGATGGGACAATGAGTCCTCTCCTGGCATGGAGTGTGGGAGGCTTAAAGGGCCGGTTCTGTTGTTATGCACGCCAGCTTTTGAGTGCCTCTGTTGTTGTTGTTGTTGTTGTGAGGCTTCAGGTTGTTTCTGACTTATGGCGACCTTAAAGTGAACCTATCCTGGGGTTTTCTTGGAAAGATTTGTTCATAGGAGGTTTGCCATTGCTTCCCTTGAGGCTGAGAGAGTGTGACTTGCCCAAGGTCACCCAGGGGGCTTCCATGGCTGAGCAGGGATTCAAACCTTGGTCACCAGAGTCCTAGTCCAATGCTCAAATCACTACACCATACACTGGCTCTCAGGGTCTTTGCATCCAGCACTTAAAGCACTGTCAAATACATTATTATCTACGGCGTAGGATGGATCTACGCTGAAGAAATAATCATTTGCCACTAAGGTCTGAAACACACTGTAGAAACAATCCAGTTTGAGACTGCCTTAACCGCCCTGGCTCAATGCTAGGGAATCATGGGAACTGTAGTGTTTGTGAGACATTGAGCCTCCTCTGTCAGAGAGCTCTGGTGCCACAATAAACTACATTTCCCAGGATTTCCCTAGCACTGAGCCAGGGCAGTTAAAGCGGTCACAAAGTGGATCATTTCTGCAGTGTGTTTGGGACCTTGGTCCACTTCCTCAGAGGGGCAGAGTGAACTGGTGCCCAGGAAGGACCTTTATAATCAGACCATTTGCATAGCCATAGAAATGCAAAACTTGTAGGTATGGCGATGGGAGGGATAAAGGGATAAAGTCTCTCCCCCCCATGACCATCAATTGAACTGAACTTGGCACCTCATCATCATATCCACAAATTTTGCGTTTCTATGGTTATGCATATGGCCTGATTATAAAGGTCCTTCCTGAACACTAGTTCATTCCACGCATCTGTGAAAGCAGACCAGGGTCCAAAACACACCGCAGAAATAATCCAGTTTGAGACCACTTTAGCTGCCCTCTCTCAGTGTTAGAGAATCCTGGAAAGTGTAGTTTATTGTGGCACTAGAGCTCTCTGACAGAGAAGGCTAAGGGGCTATGCCTGCTAGTGGCGGACAGGGGCTACGGCAACCCCACGCCGCTGCCCCGATCCTTCCTTTTGCTGTCCCTAAAAGAGTGGCAAAATGCCATTCCTTTTAGGGGCAGCAAAAGGTCACCCTAAGAGCCGGTGCCGTAGCTCTTCTGCGCCCTTTCGGCTCGTGGCATCGGGACGCCGTCAGGGTGGGGTTGGGGCGGCTGGTGTGTGGCTGCCCTGCCCCAATTCCACTCCCCAGGCCGACCCTTTAGGCTTGTCTGCAACACTCCTAAATGTCTCAGATAACTACACTCCCATAATTCCCTAGTACTGAGCCAAGGCAGTTAAAGCAGTCTCAAACTAAATTATTTCTGCAGTGTGTTTTGGACCCAAGTCTACGAAAGCCCATGCTGCAACTTCTTTCACACAGTCTCAAAGGTTCTGCAAATCCCTCTGCATACTTTAAGCACTATAGCTCCATCCTATGGAATCCTGGGATTTGTAGCTTTACAAGGTCTTCAGCCTTCTTTGCCAAAGAGTGCTTGTGCCTCACAAAACTACAAATTCCACACTTCTGTATGCTGGAGCCATGGCTGTTAAAGTGGTGTCAAACTGCATTATTTCTACAGTGTAGACCAGGGGTAGGCAACCTTTCCCCTTTAAGGGCCGAGGGACTTCAGCTCCCAGAATCCCAGGAGCTATTGGCCAACATGGGACTATTGGCCAAGATGTCTGAGGCTTCTGGGAGCTGAAGTCCCTCCGCCCTTAAAGGGGAAAGGTTGCCTACCCCTGGTGTAGACACACCCATAGACAGTGAGGATCAATGTTCTGCCAAGTGGCATGGAGAGAAAAGTTCGACGACAGCAAGATTGCTCCTTTATTTTATTTTTATTAATGGAAAGTCTCATGAACTTTTTTTGAATAATGGTGACAAATATATGGGCTGTAATCTTTCCTGGGATAGAAATGTAATGATGGAGAAAATGTTATTCATTAACTATTTGCCTGTCTATCTTCCTAACAGCTATTTCAAGCAACAAAAGAGGTTTCCATCACAAATAATAATCATCCTCATCCTATGCTAGTCAGAAATGTAAAGAAACCTAAGGTATAGTGACTCTTCACATTTCAGGGGTATATTTCCTTACCACCTAAAACAAACAAATTCATAATTTCTGTTGTGATGTTATGCATATGTATGGTTCTGTAATCTGTATTATTCTCTAGTAGGCCATGTTAAATCTTAGCAAATGAATTTCAAATTTCTCTTTGTTTTATTTTGAGTTTCTTTTGGCTTCACCCTTGTGCTCACTGACCTGACAGTAAGCACCCCTTAATTCAGTGGGATGTTCTTCTGAGTAGGATTTTATAGGATTGCTCTGTCAAACAGCAAAGGTTTGCAACCAACATGTTAGTTTAAAAAAAAGCATCGTGATGTAATGGTTTGAATGTTGAATTCCCACTTGGCCATGGAAACCCAGTGAGAGACCTTGGATAAGTCACACTCTCTTAGCCTCAGAAGAAGGCAATGGTGGGCTCACTCTGAACTAATCTTGCTAAGCAAACCCCATGATAGGTTCACCCTTATTAGTTAGAAGCAACTTGAAGGTATTCAGCAGCAACAACAACAACAACAACGACAAATATTGGTAAAACTGTGAGTGAGCTAAATTGTTAAACTGGTAAGTCCACTACTACAAGATACAATGCCAAGTTGGACTGCTCCAAAAGAGGATTAGATACTTTCATAGAGTGATGAATTAAATGAGAAGACAATTGAAATTCTTTTGGGTCACACTCAAAATTGCATGAGCTATATTGACAACAGTCAGGTTATCTACACAGTCCACTATGACACCTTTTTGGATCTCTGTTTCATGTTGAAGTTGGTTGCTATGGTGAAAAAGGAAGGGAAATTAAATGACATGCCACAAATTTATCCAAGGTGACATTAGCTAACCACCTATAAAATAATAAAACTCAGTTCCATTGCCATTAGCAGAATGCTTTGTTTGGGTGAAGAGCAAAATGATATGGTCATCTGGATCAATTAAAAGTTATTTACCTTCAAAACTGAATGCCCCATTCACCTCCTTTTCCATACTACTTAGGCCCCATTCACACTACTTGTTGTTCAATTGTTGTTGTTAACTGCCCTCATCTCAACCTCAACCCATGGCGACCCTATGGATGAGACATCTTCCAATACTCTGTCCTCCACTGCTCTGCTTAAATCCTGCAACCCCATGCCCAAGACCTCCTTAATAGAGTCCATCCATCTGGCATGTGGCCTTCCTCTCTTTCTACTTCCCTCCACCTTTCCCAGCATTATTGTCTTTTCTAATGACTCTTCTCTTCTCATGATGTGTCCAAAGTACAACAGCCTCAGTTTGGTCATCTTGGTTCCAGGGAGGTTTCTGGCTTGATCTGCTCTAGGGCCCATTTATTTGTCCTTTTGGCTTTCCATGGGATCCTCAGCACTCTTCTCCATCACCACATCTCAAATGAATTGATCTTTCTTAACTGACCAGCTCTCACATCCATACATGGTAATAGGGAATACAATAGCTGGTATGATTCTTTTGTGCTGAATTGTATATCTTTGCATTTTATAATCTTTTCTAGTTCTTTCATGGCTGTCCTCCCCATTCTTAATCTTCTTCTGATTTGATGTTCACACATGCCCCGAATGCACTCAATACACTGGGGGGGAGGGCTGGGAAAACCCACAACTAACTCAGGATATTCCATACTGTTTTTCCCCCTGAGTTTTTGTGAAAGTTCCACATCGATCCACATCTTCTGCAGTGTGGATAAGCTTCCGAATCGACTCAGATCACTCTGTTTCATTCGAGGGAATGGATGTGGATCTATTTTATCCCAAAATAATGGTATGTGTGAATAACAAAGGGTTACAATGACTCAAAGAGATTTGCGGACACTATAACACTATGTATTGCTGAGCATAGTAGTCCAAGGTAGAGATCAGCAACTCTAGCTTTCCAGATGTGTATTTGAGAGGCAGCTCCCACAATTCCTCTAGCGATGCTGACTAGTGCTGATGGGAGCCATAACAACATGTGGAGGGCCACAACTATTCACCCCTAGTCACAGTTTCCAGCTGGGAGTCTTTCTTTTGAACTTGGCATGTATAGGAGGGGAGGCAGAAGGAAGTTGAAAGCCCTGCACAATGAACAGAAATTGGTGCTGTGTATAGTGCATTGTTGCTATAGGTTTCAGTGGTCCACTGGCCAATAAAAATGGATTCCGTACTGTTTTAATGGTAGTTGATTCTGTTCTTTTTAATAACTCATTATTTGTGAATAAAACTGTGTTATCACTTCATTAAGATACAAATATATTTAAAGTGACAATTTAAATAATTGTATCATAGGGATGCAGTGGCTCAAGTGGTTAAGATGCAGACTCTGTTGATTGCAAGATCAGCAGATTGGCAGGTCAAGGTCCAGGTGCTGCATGATGGGGTGAGCTCCCATCATTAGTCCCAGTTTCTGCCAACCTAGCAGTTCGAAAGCATGCAAATGCAAGTAGATAAATACGTACCACTTCAGTTGTAAGGTAAACAGCATTCTGTGCAATCATGCTGGCCACATGATCACAAAGTAGTCTCTGACAATGCTGGCTCTTTGGCTTAGTAATGGAGATGAGCACCACCCCTTATGGTCAGACATGACTTGACAATCTTGTCAAGGGAGAATACTTTTACCTTTACCTTTTATCATAGGTTTTAGTGTGCTCTCAAGATGTGTGGGACCAACCATATTTGAAGCCTTCCTCTTGCTGCAAAGAATATTAATCATGAAGGTTACATTGATTGTTCAGTGGATGTAGATTACAAGGCAGAAGATTAGTTGTCATGAATTCGCAGGTCAGTTATATGGCCCCAGAAATGAAATGGTGAGTTACATTTCTTAATTAAAATAAAACCCAGTAGTGTTTGTGTCTATTCTGTGAATGGTTGTATTTGCTTAGTGGAATTTCAATCATTTAATGCAGGGGTAGGCAACCTTTCCCCTTTAAGGGCCGAGGGACTTCAGCTCCCAGAAGCCTCAGCCATGTTGGCCAATAGTCCCATGTTGGCCAATAGCTCCTGGGATTCTGGGAGATGAAGTCCCTCGGCCCTTAAAGGGGAAAGGTTGCCTACCCCTGATTTAATGTATCTAAGAAATAAACACATGTGTAGCTTTTGATTTCCTCCAATTGTTAGTTCTAAGTAGAGGAGATCCACTGAATCAATTGTGTTTCCATGCATTTTGACAACCATTTAGCAAGTGATTCAGTGGCTCTCATTATGCTGAGACTAGCAGTTGAATTTAAGTGTTTGTTAGAATGCTCAATTATAGGAAGCATATCTTGGCACAGCTCCCCCCACCCCCCAGGAGCTCTAGGGTACAATTTGGATTTTTAAAGCTGAAACAGTTCGGTAATTTTCTTTCATTTTATTAATACTATCCAGTGACTACTTAACACTCCTTACCCATTCACTCTCACAACACTTTGTGAAGTAGATTATCCATGTCCATTTTTTTTTACACATGATAAGACAGTGGAGGTTGTGAGTAGTCCAAGTATCTCTGCTAAAATTTCAGTGAATTCCTGAATGGCACAGTGTCACTGTTTAAGAAAAGTAAACTGCTAACAAAGAGATTGTAATAAAGTGCACTGGACATAATATTATGGCCACAAACCTACACTCAGTCCATTGATTTTAGAGGGCTTAATGCTGCAATCTTATGCACACTTAATTGGGAGCAAGTTCCAACAACTTCAGTGGGATTTGCTAATGATAAACATGTATAGGGGTGTCAAGTGAATTTAAGACAGGCTGGGAATCATGCAGCCCTCCAGATGTTGTTGGATTGCAGCTCTCTGCATTCATTGCTAATGGCTATACTGGCTAGGACTTCTGGAACTTTTTAGTCCAACAATGTTTCAATGACCACATGGTTCCCATACCAGAACTAGGGCAAAAATTAGATTTCCTGGGGTTAAGATTTATCAAACACAGTAGAATGAGTGTGGCCTATATGAGTAATACAGTTCATTGCTTTGATGTGGCTCCTCTCATCATTAAGGATTTTAACATTTCTGTTCATCTCATTTTGTTCACAGCTAAGAAACTTGGGCTAATTCTATTTAGGAATCACACTGTATCAATGAGATTTACACTGCTGATGTTATATATATATATATTTTTACACTCATACACTTTCTGACTGCCTGGTGCCATAGGTGACTGTTTAGATGGTCTGACCAGACCTGATCATGCCAAAAAAGAAAGACAAGGAAATCAGCAGGCACAAATGATTGTTGACTACTTGTCCTGATCATAAAATAATATATGAAGCTGCATTCTTGTTTAATATTAAATTAATTCTATACACACTAAAAACAACAACAAACCAAATAAACAATTAAAAGGCAAGTCCAAGCTAAAACAGAGAAATTAAAAGCTTCCCATGTCTCAACGTCCTTCCCGTTGCTCTTAAAAAAGTTATATACTCTAAGTACGCATGTATAAGTCTAGAAATTTTAGCAAAAATATCAAACCAAAAAGCCTGGGTTGACTTATCCACAGATCAATCTGAGGAGTGTACTGTAACGTTTATCAAATATGGAAACATCCCTTTCTCTGAGTAGAGTGGTGAAAGGTGAGAGTTTAGGTCCAAAATACACTGCAGAAATAATCCAGTTTGAGACCGTTTTAACTGCTCTAGCTCAGTGCTAGGGAGTCCTGGGATTTGTAGTTTGTTGTGGCACTAGAGCTCTCTGACAGAAAAGGCTAAATGTCTCACAAAACAACAAAACAAAACTCAAAAGCATTGAGCCAGGTTGGTTAAAATGTTCTCAAACTGGATTTTGGACCTTAGTGCACCAACCCACCTCTATTCTCTCTACTATGTTGCTGCTTCTGCCTTTTTGAATGCCTGGGTGGGAAAATGGTGGTGGTGGCTCTTTGATGTTTTCCCTTAAAGGGCCACTGAGAGAGCAGAGAGACAGTTGGTGCTTCTTTTAGATTCTCCTTGGATGGACTTTAAAGGTCTCTCCTTTCACGACTCTACTCAGAGATAAGAGTTAATACTGTAAGACCTGATATTGAGCTGATGCTATAGGAGTTGATACTGTAGAGTTGATACTGTAGCCCCATACTATAGGGTTGATAGTATAGGAGTTGACTGTAGGAATTGATAAGAGTTGGTTCTGTGCCCTAACTCTTGCCTTTACATCCTTTTTGATATGTACATGTTTTCTTAGCCCTGTCTGCACCTAGTCGCCTCCTCTACACACTGCACATTGCATAGTTCCCTCCTTATTCATTCATTTAGGGTGAGCTCAAACAGTTATGTCTGCCAGAATTTTGTAAGTTCTTTGGTATCATTTTCCTTTTCTTCATCCTTTAGATCCTTTGTTACATGGCACTAAGTTTAACCCTTAATTATCCATGGTTCTTATCAAATTCCTTAATTTTGCACCCCAAACTTGCTCTTAACTTTTAGATGAGATTGACTTATACATAAGTATATATGGTATGTAGGTTATGAGATCATTCCATACATTTACATGAAGAGTTGGTGTATTGAATTACTGACAGACCATAGATCAGATTTTTTTACCCATTTGAAAGTATTGAAAGTGTGTTCTATCATCTTTCAGGGAAGGTTTATGTAATCTTTGTGCCACTTTCCTAGGACGAAGCTGTTTTTTTCTCCTAAGGCTTTCTCTAGTTTCCCTCCTTAATTTGTATAATACAGACTTTAAAAATACTTTGTGTTTGCTGTCATGCTGTTACTGTTTTTTATTTTTGGATTGTTATGTTGCTTGTCATTTTAGTTTAAAAATACAAAGAAAAGTGGTGGGATATAATAATTTTAAAAACAAAATAAATAAAGTGCAGTGCAATCTTACCAGAAATAAGTTTTGCTGAATTCATTGGGCTTATTCTCAGGTTAGTAAGTGTAGGATTGCAACCTTAGTTTTTTAAATTTTTCTTTAAATACTGATTTAAAATGCAATTTCCATCTTGCTGCCAATAGGGGAAAAAAGCAGTCTGTTTTATTTGTGGATTCTTTTGGGTGTGGATGTTATAGGTGCCTTGGTAACAGTTGCAAAAGCTCAAGATGCAAGTCTGTATTTAAAAAAAAGACTTCCACTTTTATTTCAAATACTAAATTACTACCGTATTTTCCGGCGTATAAGACGACTGGGCGTATAAGAC
>CM034703.1:100479493-100499904 GCA_020142125.1 Phrynosoma platyrhinos
GTTAGGCTTTCTGATCACGGGTAAGATGTTCTTATAGACCAAGGCTATGCCAATCCCCCCGCCCACTTTCCCTTACTGCTCAAGAACCGAGTACCCGTCTGGGAGGGCCTGCGCCCATGTTGCAGAGCTGGCATCTCCCAGCCAGGTCTCAGTAAATCATGCCAGGTCGGCCGTCTCATCCACGAAGAGATCGTGGATGATATGGGTCTTATTCTTGACCGACCTGGCATTGCAAAGGAGCAGGTTAAGGGAGAGTGGAATGGTTGGCGCGCTCTCCAAGTTATCCTGGGAAACAGGGCCAACTGAAGGAGGGATAGATATTAAGCATCGATCCCTCCTTCTTTTGTAACATTTGTTGGTCCTGTTGCCGCCATACTTTCCCCCATACCTTTAAGATCAGAGAGGATAAGAGAATAAAGGGAATTAAGTGCAAGAAATATGAATTTAAGCTGAAGGCCTATGCAGACGACTTGCTCGTCACCCTATCAGACTCGGAGGAAAGTTTAAGATATTTGTTGAACACATTGGAGAAGTTTAGCCAAGTCTCAGGGTTAAAGATTAACAAGGATAAGACTTCGGTTCTAACAATAAATTTAACCAAGGAGGAGAAGCAAAATATAGAAGTGATCTCAGGTTATCAAATTTGTAAAAAAACAAAATATTTAAGCATTGTGTTAACGATAAAAAATGTAGATTTGTTTAAAAACAATTACGAAAAGATGGTGAATGAGTTAAAGAAAGATCTTAAGATATGGAACAAACTTAATCTCTCCTGTCTGGGGAAAATATCAGTGATAAAAATGCAGGTATTGCCAAAGTTTATGTTCCAATTCCAAATATCCCTATTATAACAAATTATAAACCCTTCAAGGCTTGGCATAAGGAGTTTTCAAAATTTATTTGGAGCAGAAGATGCCGAGGGTCCGATTCAAATTAATGCAGGATATGTGTTCAAAAGGAGGTCTAGCCTTACCAAATTTACAGATCTACTATGATGCGTGTTGTATGGAATGGCTTATAGACTGGTTTTTACTGAAAGATGAAAAATTACTCTGTTTGGAAGGGGTAGATTAAATGTTTGGATGGCATGGATATCAATTATATGACAAATACAAGGTATACAAAGACTTCCTGAACCATTTTGTAAGGAAATCTCTTACGAACGTTTGGTTTCCGAGAGTGGACTTCAATCCCCGAAGCCTTCCATAGAAGAGAGGTAATAGCGCAAGGTAGATGGATTACCTATGTAAACTTAACAACGAGAAACCTAGTTAGCAAACCTCTTGAATTTAAAAAGCTAGAGCAACTTTTGGAGGAAGGCTATTCATGTAGCTGGTTACTCTACAGACAACTTAAAGAAAGATTCTTAGTGGACACAAAACTGAAAGGAAGAAGTGCAGGGAATACAAAATTTGAGGAATACTTAAGATCGGATAATATGCATAAAATTGCACTTTTATTATAGAAGCCTGATTGAATTAGAAATGGAGGAGGAGGTCGTTAAAAAACAAATGATTAAATGGTCCCAGGATGTAAAGCAAACTGTTGGGTTGGCCAGTGGGAAAAAAACATGGAACAGAAGACTAAGATATACTGCCAGTTATGAATTAAGGGAGAACTTTTTAAAAATGCAATATAGGTGATATTTGACCCCAACGAAATTAGCTAAAATTTACAAAGGGCTCTCAAATAAATGTTGGAAGTGCAAAAAAGTGGTAGGCACATTCTACCACATTTGGTAGAACTGCAAGTGGGCAAAGAAGTTTTGGAGAAATATCCATAAAGTTCTCAAAGAAATTTTAAAAATTCAAATACCAATGGATTCCAAACTTTATGTTAAGTATCTGTGAGAATGATGAAATTGAATGTGACTATGGAAAGCTCCTGTTTTATATTACCACTAGCGCTAGGATAATATATGCTATTAATGGAAAGTGGCTGAGTCACCCTCAGTTGAAGACTGGATATCTAAACTAATGGACATGGTTAAATTGGATAAACATACCAGTCTTGTAAGAGGTCAAGACTGGGGAAAATGTGCTGGAATCTGGAAACCACTGTATGATTATCTAGATAAAGGAAAGATCAAGGACGTAAAAAAATGAACCACAATAGGTTAATAACTGATAACAGATTAAAGAACCAAATTAGCATCTTTTTTTATTCATTATTTACTGAATGTTATTTGGGAGGATATTATAAAGCAGGAATAAGATCTTTAATCAGACAGATAAGCAGAGTTTGATTAACGATGAGTCAGAACCTATGACTCAGAGTTCAGGAAGCAACTTTTTGGTATGGATGTCAATGTTCATCATGTGGTAGATGTCTAGTTGTCTATAGTTTTACTAAATGTCTTATTGTAGGAGTCACTGTCGTTGTCATTGTCAATGTTAGGTGAACGTTCATGAATGTTCTTTTGTGGAAGTGAAAATATGTAGGTTTTTTGTGTGATGTTCTTTTAAATCTTCAATAAAATTTAATTAAAAAAATTAGTTTCTTCCCTCTCTGTTTCTACCCAGCATCACCAGAGAAGAGAGCTCTTGAGCTATTAACCAGAGAGAACTTTAATATCCTTTGGTCTGAAAATGACCCCGCCCCATGCTTAAATTTGCAGAAATGGGAAAATATAAATAAAAAGTGCCTTCCAAGAGGGATAAGGAAAGTATTTTTTAAAATTTATGGGATGAAAAGAGATGGATGTGCTCTCTCATTCAAACAGAATTGTTTCCTGATGTTGAATTCTAAATCAAGAGGCTGCCAATTCAGTTAGTTGTACCTATGGTCCAGGATATGACATATCAGTTCCGAGTATCTTTAAATGATTGTGTGCTATTAATAGATATATAACTTCTTCCTTCTTCTTTATTTTGAAGTTAGTGTATGCCAGCCCTGACATTAGGCAGATTTTTTTAACTGGCTGTCTCAGATGGTAGATTTTGACTGTAATGAAAGGCAAGGAAATGATTCAATTATTTAATTTATTATTGTTGGATTTTTATTGGCAGAGGGATGGACTTTCTGTCTCATGTACCTATAATAATATGGCCAGCCTTGGGTCCTATGTGCTTTTGGGTCAGTGGGGGCACAGTAAGATGCTTTGCTTCAGTCAGAGTAGCAAATGGCTGGCTATGGTCAAATTTTATATAAGCTATCAGGCCTTATAGGGATATGCTGATGGTCCTGAAGACTTTATGTGTAGGATTTTATTTATTTACTAATAACATCATTGAAACCTCAGCCATTTCAATGAATTCTTTGGTAGTATCCTCCCAAGTTGACTGTGCTGTAATTATACCTATACTGTATTTTACAAGTTGTCATGTACCTAAATATAGCTATGTGTGATGCTTTACGATTGTGATTTTTTAAATGTCAAAATAGTATTGTTGTTACTTTAAAAATAAGGTTTGTAAGGAAGGATGAGGATTGATGTTTTAAGCTGGCTATGGTAAAATACAGATTTATAGCAAAATGTCAGGCTTCTATTTCATGGGTGTGTATATATGTACTGAAGTTGATCTTTCTTAAGGACTGTTCAAGAAACATCATTATACCTTAACAGTTCAAATAAGTACAATGTACACATACAGTTTTTATAACATAATAGCAATAGAAAAATATCACAGTGATATTCATAGAGATCAGGAGCCAAAAGTCTAAAGAGTCACTTTCCTAAGATAAGCATTCCATAATTTATATATTGTGATAATTGAACTGGGATTCCATGATGGAATAGTCTATCATTTTGCGTTGCTGCCAAAAGGGCCCCACTCCAGACAGTATGGGTCTCATGCACGGGTCTTGTAGATTTGTGCAGAATGAGGTGATGATTTTAAACAGCCCATATTTGACTTAGCTAATAGAAATTTTTAACAATCAAGACTAGGGTCATTATTTAGCTCAAAATTTAACTAGATGGCAAATACAGTTGAGCAAAAGTTGGATTTATTCTCTTTCTTTCTCTGCTTTGCCCTTACTATTCAGCTGAGTCTCAGAATCTTAGACTGAGATTTTAAAGATGTGTATGTGTCTTTAATCAGTTGTTAACATTTGGTTTCAGGTAGCTACAGTAAGAATAAAGAAATTGGAAGAAAATGTCGAGGCAGAGAGAGCAGCACATCTGGAATCAAAATTTAATTCTGAAATAATTCAGGTAAATCAATGGCAGAAGTTACGTGGATCTGCTAAATACATCCTGGGCTAGTTTTTACCTAAATGATTAGCACATGTTTCTTAGTCTGAGATTTGATACATTCATTAGTGTAAGGTTTAATACCATACAGAATATCTAGATGTCTGGATACTAGTGATTAACATATTAGAAACAATTATACTTGAGCATTTTTTACAATTGGTTTGCACAAACACAGTATAATAGGCTTATTGGCAAAATACAGTGTAGCAGGCATATAGTAGATTTCTTCTTCAAGTGCCATAACACTACTGTATGTGCTTGATACTTAGGCTTCAGTCATAATACTTCCATATTATCACAGTTAAATGCCTGTACTGCAGCCACTCACTCGTAGACCACAAGGTTGCGAGTTCAATACTAGCCAGGGCTCAGGCTAGACTCAGGCCTGCATCCTTCCGAGGTCACTAAAATGAGTACCTAACTGTGGGGGGGAAATTAGCTTACAGTTGTAAACCACTTAGACATCCCATAGCATGATATGAAGCGGTATATAAATGAAGCTGCTTTGCTTTTGGTTTGCTTAACTTTTGAACTTATTTTTTAATTCTCCACCCTTTAAATATAATTTAGGGATTGAAATAGGCTTTAGGATTGCCTGCTTTTATGCCATATTCCTCTCCTTCAGTATCTCCACAGACAGCAACAATATATACATTAGCCTGTGTTGATTCTATCTAAGGGTTTCAAACCATAGTCTCAGGTTGTAGATCAAGAGTGATACGGTATTGCTTAGTATTAAGCAAGGAAAGAAAACTCACATTAAAGTGGGTGGGAACTGTGGGAGGGATGCATATGACCTTGAGATTCAACTCACCAATGCTTGAGACTCAACTGACTAATGCACTTGACCCTGAGTTTCATTTCATGGCTCATTCCTACTATGTTATAACCCAGTTTGCTAACCAGTTTGAAGTGGTTTAAATGACCCTTGTTCACACTTGAGCCAAATCGCAGAAGCGGTTTGGTGAGGGGCCCCCTGCACTAGACCCGTTTAATGTGTGTCTTTTTGACACTCATTTTTTCTGCGTCTTTTGCAATAAATTGATTCAGCGCAAGTGTGAACAGGATGTGGTCAGAATCGATTTAAATTTGCCCTTTAAATTTGCTGGCCAGCTGAAGAGGGTCCATTTTGAATCGATTCATTAGTCAATGTGAATAACAAGTGGGTTATTTTACAAGAAAATGAGATTGGGGCAAATATAGTGTGAACCACGCTCTGCTATCGAACTGATCCATTGATTCAGACCGCAGATTGATTTATTTGTAAGTGGGAATGAGGCCCTAAATTGTATGTTTTTAATTTTTATCAGTCACATTTTACAATGTACATTTTATATATACCCACGGTTGAGATACTGCACCCTAACGTTAACCAAGTTAAAGGATGAAAAAGCAATACCTTCTTTGGTCTTGGGTGTATAAAAGCTCCTTGGTTATTTTTTGGGACTATGGCTCCCAGAATCACCCAGCCAATATGCTTAGCAGCCATGCTTGCTGGAGGATTTGGGAAGCTTTAGTCCAAAGCAGGGAACTTTTCCAAGCTGTGATTTATGCCTGAATGTTTCCTGCCTCGCCCAATAAGTAGTCTGATGTACAGTAAAAATAGTTAACAATCTTGCAGTGTTGATTATTGTTGTAATTTTCCCTCCTGCAGTTAAGAATTAGAGATCTTGAAGGGGCTTTGCAAGTGGAGAAGGCTAGCCAAGCAGAAGCACTTTCTGAAGTGGAAATGATCAAAGCCAAATTTAAAGAGGTAGAAAGTGCCTACGAGAGAGAGAAGCATAATGCTCATGAGGCATTTGAAAAACTCAACATGTAAGTTGTTTGTTTCCTAATTTTGGAAATTGTATTTTCTTTGGATGTGTGTGTATTGGGAAATGAAATAATCATACATACTGAATAGTACATATCACAGAACTGATAATTTATGTGCATTTAGCAGGTTGATGATCTTGGTTATTATTGAAGCCTCTGTGCCTTGATCTTTAAAAGAGAGCTGAAATCCTTCACTCAGTTCTATGGAACTACTGTATATACTCATGTATAAGTCTAGAAATTTTAATTTAAAAATTGACCTTAAAAGCTGAGTCGACTTATCCATGGGCCAATGTAAGTACTATACTTTAACTCTTATTTAAAAAGGAACTATCCCCTGGGGAAAGGCAAGAACATAATCTGTCCTGGAAGCACTGACACTCCCCCCCCCTCTATTTCTCCCATCCATCCAGCCTTTAGTCTGAGCAGAAAAGTTATGCCTGCTGGAATTTTGTAGATTCTTTGGCATCATTTTCCTCTGCTTTGTCCTTTTCATACTTTCTTACATACCCTAAGTTTTACTTTCAACTTATCTGTGGGTCACATCAAAATCCATAGTCTTGACCCGTAAACCCGTCCTTGACTTTATACATGACGTCAGCTTATGCTTGAATATATATGGTAAGCACCATTTAATTTATTGACACTTATCTTTTAGTAGACTGGTGCAGAGGTTTGCTGTTTTAACTGTAAATGTGTGATATCTTGGAATCTGTGCCTTTAAGTATATAATGTACATTTTCTATGTGTCAGCAATGTGATTGTTGCTTTAGTCCTTCCTCATTTTCAATCCTAAACTCTTGCTATTCCTTAAAATTCCCGGTGGTCCTTCAGAGGAAACAAAAATGGGGAAATCCCAGAGCCAGAATGGTATAGTGTTGGACTGTGACTCTGGAGACCAAGGTTCAAATCTCTGATAAGCCATGGAAGCCTACTGGGTGACCTTGACCAAGTCACACTCTCTCAGGCTCCATGGAAGCCAAGGGCAAACACCTTCTGGACAAATTTTTCCAAGAAAATCCCATGAGAGGTTCATCTTAAGTCGCCATGAGTTAGAATTGACTTGAAGGTACAGAACAGCAACAAGAATGTGTAAGATGTATCCAGAGATGTACTTGCAATCCAGCTAGAGACACGTGTATTTGTTCTCATGGCAAACCTTATTTTTCTCTTGGTTTGAAGCCTCTCCTACCTTGTCATTTGATGTGTACTTTTCATGTTATCCTAAACATCAGTATCAGCCTTTTCTTTAAAATCTAAATGTGCTGTGTTTTTAAGAATTTGGGACATTAATTTTTTGTGGAATACAACTCTCAGGTTCCTTCAGCCATTGTGTGCTGGTTGGGGAATTCTGGGAGTGGAAGTGTAAAAAGCTTTTGGCTTTTGATGCCTGAAGCTTTGAGCATCTCTTCCTTCCATCACATTTCTAGTGTAAATGTGAAACCTGCCTTAACCAGTGTGGCAGAGTCCAGGAGACCTAAACAGTGGTTATTTATTCATCTTTCCTTGTCCTGCAAATTGGTTCCTATGACACAATTCAAATCCTACAAAACCATGTAGTAGTCATTCCCCATGTTCCAACCAAGTACATAACAAATCTTAATCAGTTTTTCCCCACAAATTGGGGAGGGATCCATGCTCAGTGGCTACATTTAAACCCAGAAGGTCCTTTGGCATTTCCACTTAATGCTGCTGGGCAGATCTGGTCTCATCCTCACTTCAAAAGTACAATGGAGTACAGCTACTCCTTCCACTAAAAGGGTAGGACCCATACTGACAGTTGCTTATCTTTTCCTGGGCAGTCAGCAAGCTCTGTGAAAGGAAATCTCTCTCCCTAGCCCTACACCATTTTACCCACTAGAGCAGGGATGGGATTTTGTATTTTGCCCAGGTACTCTGAGGGGTCAGTAATCACTGCCAAAATGCCAAGCAACAGCAGGAGCAACAACACACCCTAAACCTGAATGGCCAGATGTCTACTACTTGTTTTTGCAAAATGTTTTTCCCACTATGCAAAACAGTGAAGGGGAGGACCCTGCAACCTGTTTAAAAGGCAAACTACTATTCCTACCAACTTCCTAGGAAAAGTAATTCATTTTTCCTTCTTGGCTAGGAAAGAGGGTGTCTAGAGGGGGGTTGAGGGCCACAAAAAAGCCTTGGGAACTATGGAGACCTAGGGCCCCACTTTGCCCATTCATGCACGCCACCCTGTGTAACCCAGACTCACACACACTTTTCCTGTTGCTATTAAAAGAGAGCTTTTATTTACTTCTCCCCACCACCACCACCTTTTGTGAACCTTTAGGAGCTACAGTCTAGATTTTATGAAATTACCAGCATAACTCAGTTAACAAAACTTCTGAAGATGAAGCTTTTTAACCTTAAAACATGGGGCACACAAGGTTTGAAGCAGCTCCTTTTCATTCTTCCCACCCAGTGGAAGAGAAAAATCTCCTAGTAGTACCAGCCCTCCCACGAGTCTTGAATCTGTCGTGATGAATCAGCTCCCTGTCTGTTATGAGGGTCAGGCTGGAGACTAACTTTTTGGTTGCTAACAAAGATTTCTCTGTGTGTATGTTCCTTCAAGTCATCTGTTGACTTATGGTGACTCTATGCATTTTATAGGCTTTTCTTAGGCAAGGGATACTGAGAGGTTCTGCCAGTTCTTCCTCTGAAATACAGCCTGCAACACCTGGAATTCCTTGGCCATCTCCAATCCAAGCACTAAGCAGGGCTGACCCTGCTTAGCTTCCAAGATGAGACAGGGTATGGTGCTTTCAGTATATTAAAGCCCTTTACAGTATTTAGGTTTAATGGAACTAAAACATAGGTTTAGAGCAGGTTAACTGCTTGTGCAGAGATAGGGCCAGAGCAGATGGCCTGGAAGGAGCGATCTCCGGCTGCTCCGGCCGCGATCACTCCACAACTGCAGTGACAAGATGGCCCGCTCCTGGAGTGGGCCACCACCATGGTCCTGAATGGGCCACCAGCAGGAGTGGATGAAATCTTTTCCTTTTGCCGTGGTTTCGAACTGCCTTGGGTGGCCTTGAAGCGGCTACCAGCTGCTTCGGGGATGTGCATCGTCTAAACACCATGCCGCTAAAGCGACTGGAAGCCACTCTATTTGGCCTGTTTGTTTTGGTCCATAGAGATAGGAACTGGCTGTAGGAGATTTTGAAAGCCCCACCTCCCAGTTCATTGTGTTGTTATTGTGTGCCTTTGAGTCATTTCTGACTTATGGCAACCTTTAGTCCTAATATGGGGGGTTTCTTGGCAGAATTTGTTTGGAAGGTTTGCCTTTTTCTTCCTCTGAGGCTAAGAGAATGATTTGTTCAAGCTCAGTGGGTTTTCATGGGCAAGTGGTTATTTGAACCCTGGTCCCCCAGTGTCCTAGTCCAGCACTCAAACCAATGTACCATGCCGATTCTTTCAGTTAACTCCTTGTGTTCAAGTTTTCAGTGACTCAACAGATACTTCAAAGAATTGTATTCATTCACGTTGCTAGTATGAGATGCTACATGCTAAAAGGAAAAAAAGGTAGATATCCATACATTTTAGAAGAGGCCTTCAAGTGGTCTCTAGAAGGTTCAAAATGTTTTTGTTTACCTATGTAAGGCTTACCTGACCTGGTTGTTTCATTTCCCATGTGCATATTTTTGAATTTGAATAAAAAGTTTCCCGAATAATATTGAATAGCTCTTCTTTTTTTGTGGTGTAGAAACCTGTCTGTATTCTTTCCATGTTATTCCTGCCTCTGGTATCAAATTTGTAATAAGTAATGTCTGGGAACACATCCACTTTTTAAACTGAGATATGATTGTGATTATATAAAGTCTAGCAAGCAGGTGCTCACACCTTATCAAAGTTCAGGGAGCAAATGTTTCATTTTAAAGACAGTCAGTATTTTCTTTCATTAAATCAGTCACGAGCCAGTATCCCTATATGGTGATTTTTTAAAAACTTGTTTTTTGATGTAGCTGATTTTTCTAACCAGAAATCAAGGTATAGTTATATGATTCTGAAGACTTCATTATACACTTAATGGGCACAGTTTTACAACAAAAAGCTTGGCTATCTTTGAACAGAAGTCCACAGACTCATTGTTTTATTATAGTGAAGTAAATCAATGGCAAAATAACTGTTTGATAATTGATTATGCTGATAGAGGAGATAACCATGGCCTGAAGCACACAAGCAGAAAGGTCCGGTTTTGCGCTGTGTTGGGGATGTGGCATTTAGATGACCCCCACCTCAAATGTGGCTGGAAGCTGTACCGATGCTGCGCCAAGCAAGAAGAACTGGGCCAAAAAGGAGCAGGTGTAATCTACTCCTTCCGGTGGCCAACTTCAGGGCCTTGGTGGCCCGGATTGGGCCTGTGCCCATGCAGTCGCTGCGGCCATGGCACGATCAGGGCTCGTGTGGTCCCGTCACAGTCCTTTGGCCTATCTGCTTTGAACTCATGTCTACCTGTCAGTATTCAAGGTTGCCAATCAGATAGCATTTTAATTTTAATTTATAACTGGATTTTTTGTTTTTTGTTTTTTGCAAGTCATTCTGATATGGATGCATCATCTTTCATGGGTGATGACCTTTCAGGTAGTTCTTATCAAATTTTCCTCATTTTTAAAAAAACTGTCACATTTCTTTCCTTCTGTCATACATCGCCATTCTATTTCTTGCCTTGATAGCCTTTGCATTTGGTGGTTACATTAATTTCCCAAATATTTTCATTATCTGTTCTTTTATTCAGAGCTTGGAAATAATTTTCTATAGTAATTAATGTAAAAAGTTGACCTTTGGGGGCAATGTGGGGGCAGTGGTGTTGATTTTATTAAAATAAGTAATATCTTCGGGATTTGTAAGTCACCAAGTAATTCTTTTACATATTACTTCACATGTTTTGGAAGGTATTCTTTTTTAATTTATATATGATCTGGCTGGAGGTGCCCTCTTTTTAAACGTTTAAGCAAGAGTTCCTATGGCTTACTACATTTCAGGACACAGTAATGAACAGAGAGCAACGTAGTACAGGAAATCTGGCCAGTGGCTAAGTGATGTAATATTCCAGCCATTTTTATGAAGTGCTAGCATCTGGTCATTCTTCACATCTGTCCCTGATAATTAGAGGAGGAGATCCTTCAGCCACCTTTTACATAATTAAGATAAGAGGAACACACCTCTTAAAACAACAACAGTAGTGCATTACTAGTGAGTAATGTAACCGTATTATTTTCCACCATTTCCAATACATTGAAAATGAGTTAGATGTTTAATACTAGCACATTAGATGTTAAGACAGTGTTTCCAAGCTCTGCTTTTATCTTCAGTCTTGATGTTCATTCAGACATATGTTTTGTACCAGTTAAAGCTCTTTTCACTATTTGTGTCATCTTCTCTGTTGTGTTCTTTTTGAATAAGTTCAGAAAATACCTTGCTATTGTAGAGTTGCTGATGAAAAATATTCTTTAAACTGTCATTCAGCCTTCCAAACCAATTAGTCTATTTATACTAAGAGTTTATAAGGGCATAAAGTTTGGAGAAGGGACATATTCCAGCACTGAAAAGAAACATTTGGTCCAGTTCAGATGTAATGCATGACGAGGTCTTTATTTTTAGATATATTAAGCCAAATGGATAGAGAGTGAGAAATGCAGCCTGGAAAGCTCCATCATGTGTTCCTTGAGTATGGGGAGGATTATCTGAAGTACCCATCCATACCTTCTAAAAGTCTGACTACAGCTAGTCCCAGTGCATACATAAGGACACGATTATCACAAACCACCAAGTTGACTTTGACTTATAGTGATCTAATGAATGAAAGACCTCCAAGTTACCCTATCCTCAACAGCTCTGTTCAGGTCTTGCAGACTCTGGGCCATAGCTTCCTTGGTTGCGTTCATTCATCTATAATTGGTCTTCCTACTTTCCTATTGTCTTTTACCTTGTCCTTGCCAAGCATTATTGTATTTTCTAGTAGGTCATGTCTTTTCATGATATGTCCAAAGTACAACACTCTCAGTTTAGTCATCTTAGCTTCTAGGGAGAGTTCAGGCTTGATTTGCTCTAGAACCCATTTGTTTGTCCTTTTAGCAGTCCACAGTATTGGTGAACTCTTCTCCAGCCCCACATCACAAATGAATTGACTTTCTTCCTATCATCTTTCTTCACTGTCCAGCTTTCGCAATCAATTAGAAATATGATGGCATGGACAATCCCTATTTTAGTATTCAATGATATATATCTTTATACTTCAAGCTCTTGCCTAGTTCCTACATAGCTGTCCGTCTAAATTGTTGTCTTTTTCTGATTTCTTGACTGCAGTCTCCTCCCTGAACTAAAGTATGGACTAAAGTGAAACATTTCCTTTTGAAACTCCTTGGTATGCTCCATTATCCAGCATATATTTGAAATATGATCTCTAGTGCCCTTCCTTTCCTGAATGCAGCTTGGACATAGGGCATTTTTCATTCCACATACAGTTGGCCCCCCACATTTGTGGTTTTGACTTTTGTGGATTTGATTATTTGCAGTTTGGTTAACATGTTCTGTGTAGGAATGTCTAGGTCCTCCAACTCAACTCTGCCAGAGGTTGACTATAGAGTCAAGCTGGAGGACCTAGACATTCCTAGAGAAAGCACTTCTTTAGCATTTGTAGGTTCTTCAGCATGATTCTATGATCAACTTCTGGCAGATGTTGACCATAGAGCTGCACTGGAGGACCTAGCAATAGCAATAGGAACAGCAGCTTCATTTATATATGGCTTCATACTGTGCTATGCAGTCTCTAAGTGGTTTACAACTGTAAGCTAATTGCCCCCAACAAGCTGGGAACTCCTTTTAGCAACCTTGGAAGGATGCAAGCCTGAGTCGAGCTTGAACCCTGGCTGGCATTGAACTCGCAACCTTGTGGTTTGTGAGTGAGTGGCTGCAGTACAGGCATTTAACCACTGCACATTCCTAGAGCGGTGCTCTCTTAGGTAAAAAGAATAGTGTTTTTTTTTTTAATTTGTGGTTTTTCCACATTCATGGGGGTCCTTTACCCCTAACCCCAGTGACTGTGGAGGGATCACTGTATAGCAAAAGTCTTTCTTGTAGAATTTTGAGTATCAGTTTGCTTGCATGGGAAATTAATGCAGTGATCCTGTGATCCCTGCAATTCTTGGTGTCCCCTTCCTTCAGAATTGAAATGTTTATTGAGTGTTTCCTGTCTGTGGGCCATTTGTTTCATTTCTATATTTGTTGACAGATTTTAGTTAGAACTAGTATAGATTCCGTTAACTGTAGTTTGAATTAACTTGGTTGATATGCTGTCTATTCCTGGTGATGTATTTCTCCCAAGTGATACGAGTGCAACTTCCACTGCACTTTCTAAAACTGGGTTCATCTTCAAATGCTTCTTCCTTGATTGAATCTGTCATCTTTTCATCTTTTTTATATAGTTCTTCTGTGTATTATTTATATTCTTTTTTTATTACTAATTGGCCATGTAATAGGTTCCCCTGCTGGTTGTAGAGCATCCCCACTCTAGGCTTAAATTTCCCTTTGATTTCTCAGACCTTGTGGAAGAGGTCTCTTATTCTTCCTTTTTTGTTCTCATCATCTACTTCTCTGCATTATAGTAGTTCTCCTTGTCTCTGTTCACATGTCCTTCAACAGTTGCATGCAGAATTCTGACCTTATTTCTGTCCCCTTTTACTTTTGCTTCTCATCTGCCCATAACTGCTTGAAGAGTTTTATCTGTCATCCATTGAGGCTTGTCTTTCATTTTGGCTGCAGGCAGTTTTTGCATTCCTCCTTGACAGTATCCCTGGCTTCAGTCCAGAGTTCTTCTGGCTCCAGGTCAGTTAGGCTTAATAATGCAAATCTGTTTTTTACATTATCCTTAAATTCTATGGGGATGTACTTCAAGTTATATTTTGGAACAATGATTGTTTTAGTGTTCTTCTTTAGGTTTACACATACTTTTGCTATTAGTAGTTCATGATCTGTGTCACAGTCTGCTCTGAGTCTTGTTTTTTTTTGTAGAGATAATGGAGTTTCTTCATCTTCTGATTCCAATTATGGAGTTTATTTGATTTCTATATTGGTCATCAGGTGATGTCCACATATGCAGTTTCCTCTTGGGTTGCTTGAAGAATGTGTTTGTGATGAACAACTGTTTATCTTGCAAAATTCCACCAGATGCTCTCCTGATCATTTCTTCATCCTATGCCAAATTTTCCTGCAATCTTTGATTCTGCTTTGTTTCTGTTTTGGAATTCCAATCACCTATGGTTAAGAACAAGTCCTGTTTCGGTATGTGGTCAATTTCCTCCTGGACTCCAACACAGAATCTTTCAATTTCCTCCTCCTCCTCCTCTGTAGTTGGAGCATCAACATGGACTATGGTTATATTGATAGGTTTTCCCTGAAGTCTTACTGATACTATTTGGTCAGACTTTGCGTTATATCCTTTGACTGCTTTTGCTACATCTTTCCTCACTATTAACATCACCCTATTTCTTCTTAGATTTTCATTTCCTGAGTAAAATACTGTGTAATTATCTGTGCAGCTTTGGATTTTCCTTTCACCTCTGAGCACATCAACAGCTGAACATCCTTTCCTCTTGAGTCCAGTTGTGTCATTAGCCTCATTGCTACTTGTAATTGTCCTCTGCTATACCCCAGTAGCTCATTGAATGCGTTCTGACCTGTGGATCTGATCTTCTGGCATTATCTCTTGTTTCATTTTGGATTGTCTCATCATAGGATATTTGTGGTAAAAGACATTTAAAAAGGCTTTACTGTGCCTCCTTCTGTGCAGTATTAACAAGCATTAGCTATGGTGCCAGTGCTGTTGTCTCTGAGAGATCATTTGCCAGTGTCATCTCTACTACTATTGCTGCTGCCCAGTAGCTGTTTGACACATTTAATCTATATCCTCAGCAAAAGTCTGTCTGGCATGGGAGAGTTTACCAGCAGCAAAGCTACAGTCAGCATAACCTTTTGCCTCACAGGAGCATGCAATCCCACCACCACAGAAAGGTAGTGCTATGGGTGTGTTTGCCACTGGTACTCTTTCAGATAGCTGCAGTTTGGCTAAGGCAGGAAGCACCTCACTCTGCTAAAAAGTTCTGGGTTATTTCATTATTGATATACAACATTCAAGTGTATCTAACTGATTTCTTGTGCCACACCCACAGTATGACTTATGAGTATGTATAGCATATTAGGCACTTGGTAACTTAGCATTTCTTCATTACTTTCCTAATTTTATTAATATTAAACCTTAGGTTTTTTTTTTTAAAAAAACCCATAGAGGAGTAGTAATGTAGTATGTACAATGTCTTATCAATCTGAAATATTATTAGTTTAAAGTATTTCTGAAAATTCCATTTCATCTTTTCAGGCTAGAAAGGGAGTATTTCTCAATAAACAAGCAGCTCAATGAAGAGATTGAGGAAAAGAAGAAAGTAATAATAGATCTCTCAGAGAGACTCCAGAATAATGAAAAAAGTTACAAAGAATTACAGGATGAACTTCTCCTGGTAAGAGAAAAGACTTGAGGCATTTATTTTATTGGTCTAAAAGATGATATATGCTATGTAAAAAAAATAAATGAAAAAAAAATCACCCCAGCACTGTTCTATGTTTAAAGTAACTGATTAAATGCTTCCCGTGCCTTTTTAAAAAAACCCTGCATTTGTTACTCTTTGTATTAGACAAGTATACAAACCCATTTTTATTAGAAGTGAATTTTATGTTTGAGTATGTTTTGAAGCTATGACTATATGAAGCATTATATGAGCCAGCATGATGTAGTGAATTGAGCATAGGACAATGAACCTGAAGATCTGGGTTCAATTGCCTGCTCAGCAATGGAAACCTGCTGGGTGACCTTGGGCGAATCACATCTCTCAGCCCCAGAAAACCCTGTGATGGGTGCCTTAGGGTCACCATAAAATGGAAACAACTTGAAGACTCACAACAAAAACCACAAATATACATAGACATCACCTGTTGACCAATATACAAATCAAATAGATTGCATAATTGGAAGCAGATGGAGAATTTCCATTCTTTCTGCAAAAACAAGCAGTGGGTTTCCAAGGCCAAGCAGGGATTCAAACCTTGGTCTCCAGAGCCATAGTCCAATGGTCAAACCCCTGCCTTAAGGTAAGAGAAAAAAAAAGGGGGGGGGTCATTCCTTTTTCCTGTACTTTAAACCAACATTATCAACAATGTAGAAAAGTATGTAATTATGTAATCTATTTGATTTGTATATTGGCCATCAGGTGATGTCTGTGTATATTTGTTGTTGTTGTTGTTGTTGTTGTTGTTGTTGTGTGTCTTCAAGTTGTTTCCATTTTATGGTGACCCTAAGACACTCATCACAGGATTTCCACCCAGTGGAAGGCAAAGGCAAACCCCTTTGAACAAATCTTGCCAAGAAGACCCTATGATAGGTTTCCCTAAGTTGGAAATGACATGAAGTTACACAACAAAAACAACAAAGGGCTTGTTAGGGAAAGGGTCCATTTAAAAGAAAGTTTAAAGTGTCAGCTTTAAAACTCAAGGAGAGTCATTACAGTTAGAAAAGGTTTAAATATACTTGTCTGCTCATGTGTTTTGTGAGTCAGAACTTGTTAGGTACTCTCTTGCTGTTTGATCTGCCCAAGCTGGTATTAAGCCTATCTGTGGTCTTATTCACTGACCGTAATTTGGATATTCTGAAAGGAATAGATACTCTTTAGCTCCTCCTAGACTATTAAGTGTGGAAGCAATTCAAATTCACACACTTTAAAGACCTTTGGGGGACCATTACAATTATCTAGTCTGATTCCATATGCACATAGGTGATAGAATTCACGCTGGTTGGATTAAAGTGTATCTTTCGTGAAGATTTCTTATTTTGCTTTAGAAAGTCTGTGTAGCGCAGAATTCACTACCTTTTTTGGTAAGTAGTTCTCTGTGATTATCTACAGCACTAGAGAATTAAATCTCTTTTGCTGCTTAACTTTTTCTTCCAGACATGTTTCATGTCTTTGTCTGCATCAGTAAGGATCACTGCAAATATACTGGGCCCTTGCTATCCATTGGAGTTTGGTACCAAAATCCATGGATGCTGAAGTCTCATTATATACAGTGGCTAAATAAAATGGTGTCTCTTACATAAAATATTAAAATCAAGGCTTATTTTTTGATTTAAAAAAAAAGTTTTCAAGCCTTGGATGGTTGAATCCTTGGATGCTGAATGCATGGATATGGAGGGCTGATTGTTTGATGGTGATCCTCTGTATTGTTAAAGAATTTGGATGGTACTTCCTCCACTTTCTTTGTTGGCTTTAACTATTGTTAAGAGCCATACTTTACTGATCCACAGTTAATCACAACTGTGGGCCTTTACAGACTGCCAGAAATAGTGCAGATTGAGGCCACTTTAACTCTCCTGGCTCAGTGCTAAGGAATCATGGGAACTGTAGTTTATTGTGGCACCAGAGCTCTCTGGCAGAGAAGTCTCAATGTCCCAGAAAAAAATACAGTTCCAATGATTCCCTAGCACTGAGCCAGGGCAGTTAAAGTGACCTCAATTTGCACTGTTTCTGGCAGTCTGTAAAGGTCCTTTGTTAATCAGGTTGTTGGTGCTAATATAGTCTATATAATATAATATATAATATAGACTTTTAAAAAAAGTCAAGTGAAAGGAACTAAGGTGGGTGGCATGAATATATGATCCTCTGCCTCATTCTTAGTCATTTAACAATACTTAAGGGATAGCTGTATTATACATACCCATTAGCACACAGTACCCAGTACTTTAATCTTTGATCTGACATGGTGCACAGATTTAGTGGGATACTGAACATCCTAAGTTTTCATATTTTATCTTTGAAGTAAGTTCGGAAGTGTATACAATCTTACAGCTCAGACCTATATTATTACTGTGATGGCCAGGAGACTGTCTTAAAATATTTTAGGACCACAATTTTGCATATTTTTTCAAGTCTTTTTAGGGCAACTGCTCCAACCTTTTCTCATCTTTCTCAGATTGTGATCTGTTCCCAAGTGTTATATTTGAGCTGCAGTCTGGACTCCTTTCCTTTTCTCCTCATTCACCCAATGGATCTTTGAAAGATCATGTTAAGACAAGTACCAACTGTGATCTCTAAAGGAATGGCCAGAAAGCAGTTTTCTTCATGACTGACTGAGCACTATATTGAAAGTAACAGGAAGAGAAAGGAGTGTTGCCTCATGTAGCATGAGAGTTTTGTACAAGTTTTGCTGCTTTTGATTGTATTGCTTGCATTTATCCTGATAGTTCCCAGATTGCTGTATGGACCAGTTGGGATCAGAACTGGGAACTAGCATAGTCCCCCTACAGACTTCACATCTTACATGCATTGATTCATGCTCAAGGGCACTTGGAAAACCTCCCACTTGGAAGCATTCTAAACTCATTTTTTAATCTTCTTATTAGCTTCTTCCCAAAGCACTCTTTAGATCTGTGAACATATCATGGATTCTTTGTTTTTGGATGCATAATGTAATTTGGTCTGAAAAATGCAGACTATGTTGAACACAGGCCCAGGTCTGCTCAGTGCCCAGATGGAGAACTGCCTGAGCATCCTACATATTAACATCATTAAAGATGTTTGTTTTAGAATAGGCATGGACAAAGTGTAGCTCTCCAGAATGCAACCTTAGCAGGCCTAGCCAATGGTGAAGAATGCTGGGAGTTGCAATCTAACAGCGTATTATAGAGGGTCATGCTTCATCTAGCTCCATTCTAAAGAGCTAATCATTCCAGAATTATCTAATGCTAGACTGTTATTAATTGTATATTATTAGCACACAGCTAATTTTTACATCACTGATTTTTACATTACTGATAATAATTTTTACTGACATTATTGTCAGCAAAGATTTGTCTGATATTTCTCTTTTGAAGACAAGAGGTCAAAAATGGGCATAGTTTGAAAGCTGATATCTGACCAGTACCTAACTGATTATTGGCTAGAAACAATGGATTAGTTCCAGCCTGAATTAGTTACAATTGTTAGTTGCTAATTATATTGAAAATTCATGAGGTTTAGGTTCCATTGGTATCAGTGGAACTTCAGCTTGACTGATTAAATTGGGTGGAAACCAGTATGCTGATTTTATTATATCCATCTTTTGCCAAAGATGCTAGTACTGTACAACCATCTCATTTTCAAGCCTTCTTCAAAAGAAACTGATACTGGACTATTGTTCATAGTAAATATTACCAACAGGGGCTATATATCACATTTCTTGGGATAATGTAAAAAGTGATCTGATATCAAACATCATAGATTATTATTATTTTTTTAATTAAAAAAGGAATGTTGGTGCAATGTATTTTAAGAATTCCTGAAAACTTTTTTAAGAGTTATAAATTCCATATATTTTCTAGAGATGGTTACAACTATTTATTTCCTGGTGTTCAAGGAAATTGTCTATAATTTAGGGGCCTGCCACACTACATAGTTCTAACATTGTGATTCCTTGTTAACTGCCATAGCAGTATCCTATGGAATCCTGCAGTCTGTAGTTTGGTGAAGGCACTAGTGCTCTTCTGCTGGGAATTCAAAATATCCCTCCCTAACATGGCATAGTGGTTTCATAGTGCTGTTGAATTGCATAGTGTTGAACTAGGACCCTGGAGACCAGGGTTTGGTTCTCTGCTTATCCATGAAACCCACTGGGCAATGGCAAACCTCATCTGAACAAATTATGCCAAGAAAACCCCATGATAGATTCATCTTAGGTAAAGGTAAAGGTATTCCCCATTAACAAGGTTGTCAAGTCGTTTCCAACCATAGGGGTGGTGCTCATCTCCGTTACTAAGCTGAAGAGCCAGTGTCATCAAAGGCTACTTTGTGATCGTGGGGCCAGCATGATTGCACAGAATGCTGTTTACCATCCCACTGAGAAGTGGTACCTATTTATCTACTTGCATGTGCATGCTTTTGAACTGCTAAGTTGGCAGAAGCTGGGACTAGTGACAGGAACTCATCCCATCATGCAGCACCCGGGCCTCGAACTGCCAAATCTGCCGATCTTGCAATCAACAGAGTCAGCCTCTTAACTACTTGAGCCACTGCATCCCTTAAGTGAGTCCTAAGATTCGCCTTAGGGTTACCATAAATTGGAAATGACTTGAAGGCCTCCACCACACATGCACAACTTTACATTCTAGGTTTCCATGGGGTGGAACCATGGAATTTAAAGTGGAAACTTGAGCACTATAATCATGTAGTGTGAAATGGCTCTTAGTTACATTGAGATGACCAATTGAATTGACATTTCTACCACTGTAAAATCATAATATTTTTGACAAAACACATTTAAAGTATTTTGGGACTTAAAACTTTTTGGAAACAGATACCGTATTTTT
>CM034703.1:100503071-100517602 GCA_020142125.1 Phrynosoma platyrhinos
GATTTCCTGACTGCAGTTCACATTTCTATCAGTGTTCGATCCCAGGTATGAGAATTCTTTGACTATTTCTATTTCTTCATTGCCTAGGTTGAACCAGAAAGGTCCTTGATAGTCATTAATTTTGTTTTCTTTATGTTCAGCATTAAGCCTTCCTTTGCACTTAATTCTTTGATCTTCCTTAGTAGGTGTTCCAGCTCTGGGAGGTTTCTGCTAGTATTATGGTGTCGTCTGACTATGGTGTCATCTGCATATCTTAGATTGTTGATATCCCTTCCTCCTATTTCCACTCCTCCTCCTTCTGTGTCCAAGACTGCTTTTCTTATAATGTGTTCTGTGTACAAGTTGAACAGATAGTGTGAAAGGATACAGCCTTGTCTGACCCCTTTGCCAACTGGTAACCATTCTCCACGTTCTGTTCTGACAGTGGCCTCTTGTCCTGAGTACAGATTCCTCATCAGGACTATCAGATGTGTTGACATTCCCATGTCTTCAAGGGTGTTCCATAGCCTTTCAGTGGTTTGCTTTTGCCTAAGCTTACTGGGAAGGGCTAGATTCCACCCTTTCTTCTACTGTCCTTTCTGCTGAGTTAATTATGTGTAAACTACTTTTGGACTTCAAACTCAGTTAGCAGAAGTAAGTGGAGGACAAAGGAGATAGGAGGAGGACAAGAGAGAAACCAGAACATTGTAAAAACAGCTGACAAACTGGGATGACAGAGGAGCAGTTGGGATTGTTCCCTGCCAGAGTGGGTCAGATGGAGGGTAAGCTGTACATCAGCTTAATTTTAAACTGTTTTAACTTGCTGAAAATGAGTCATTGGAGCTTCAGATTGTGACACAATAAGATGCAGAAAAGTCAAATGGTTCTCTCTCTGTGTGTGTAAATGCTTCTATAGGGCACTGTAAAGGACCTAACTGAGTTCTGTATTACTGTAAATTGTTCGTGTGTGGAGTGGGGAGATCCTGCAGCATGGGAAAAGAAACTCTTGCCCTTCCCCCTACCCCCATATCATGCAAGGAGGCTCCATTGACACTGAAGAAATAATCCAGTTTGACATCACTTTAATTGCCATGGATCAGTGTTGTGGAATCCTGGCATTTATTTATAGTTTGTTGTGGCACCAGAGCTCTCTGGCAGAGCAGGCTAAATATCTCACAAAACTACAATTTCCACAATTCCATAGCATTGAGCTATGGCAGTTAAAGTGGAGTCAATCTGCATTATTTCTGCAGTGCAGATGTAGCCTAAATCTCAAAGCATGTATCCTCCCCTATCTCTAATTCAAAGATTAGTAGAGTATTTGTTTGTGTCTCAGGCTGTGATTGTTAATCATTTTAATCTTAGGTGGTTCATTACTGGATGTAAAATATTGATAATAAAAAGAAATGAAAAGCAAATAAAATTATTTGGATCAGAGCACAGTGGGCAAAGTGACCCTCCAGTTACTGCTGGATTGCAACTCCCAGGAGCCTTGGTGATTATAGCAAATGGCGAGGAATGCTGAGAGTTGTAATCCAATTACTTTGCCCATCCTGCACATTTCTTCTTATTTTTAATATTTTCTGTCTAATATTTAATGAATATTGATTGAACTGATTAACAGCTACATCATAAAACACCAACAGCAGTGAAATATAGCATCTATTAATTCTAATTAATGATGAATTTTGGGGACTGCTGAAGTTTTTGTTCTTGCACATTGGAAATGTATATTGTGAGACTGTTCCAGATCTTTGGTAGCACAACTAGTGAATCTAGGTAACCCAGCCAGCAAATCTGAACAGCAAGGAGACTTGAAGTGCAGCTTCTGAAGCGGTCTCAGTAGGCTTGTAATTCACAAATGAACTTATCTCTGACCTGGAGATGTCTCAGGTGTATGCAAAAATGATGACTTTATACAGGATGGTTCCATTTTGATGCCAAACAGTTATGCATGGAGCGTGCCCAAGTGTGATAGGAAAAATGTTATGATGGGAACATTTCACATATTTGTATATGTTGTGTAAACATATTTACACAAATATGCATGTGTTCATTCTATGCAGCTGTAGACTTGATCTGTACTTTGGATTTCAGAGGATTTTTGAACCTGGACAGAAATCAGGAATGAACACAGGTACAGAAATTCTCATAGATATCATCAGACCCTGGTTACCTAAAGTGTTAACACATACTGTAAATGTTGTAACTTTTCATTCTTTGGGACTGATGTGTTTCCCCACTGCAGCCTTGGGTACCAGCTCCATCAGTTTGCAATGCAGAAGGTCACTATTGCTATTGTTACACAGAATAACCTTTAGTTAGAAGTGTCACTATCCTTTCTGTTGTATTAGAATGGGACAGGATGTTTTAAAAGCACATTACAATCAAGGATTCCAATTGAGAAAGTAAATTACTTTTTAAGTGGGTGGCATGCAAGATGTTTAATGAGCTACTGACTTTGAAAGTCACTTTGCAACAGAATGAGGCTCGCCTAGGGAAACTTTATAGTACAATAAGGATCGCATGCAGTGCTTTTATTGAAATGGCTTCCCTTGTTGGGTAGCATTTTCATGTTGATAGCCTCTGAGGGCTAGAAAGAATAAGATGCATTGGGAATCATGTTGCTTCCTGTCTTTGCAATTTTTGCAGCAATATAACCATTCAATTATTACAGCTGGTATGTGTGTGCGTGTATATGTGCTTTCAAGTCACCTGTTGAGTTATGGCAACTTCATGAATTTCAAAGGCAAGAAATACTCAGAGGTGGTCTTGCCAGTTCTTTCCTCTGAAATATAGCCTACAATACCTGGTATTCATTGGTGGTCTCCCATCCAAGTACTAACCAGGGCTAATCCTGCTTAGCTTTCAAGATCAAACAGGATACGTGGCCTTAAAAACTACTCACTCCTTTTTTAAAAAAAAAACAACAACAACAAGAATTAGTACTTTGGTGGAAGGAGTGGCTACCTGTAGATATGGATAGATTTGTTGTTGTTGTTGTTGTTGTTAACTGTCCTTGAGTTGATCTGACTCATGGAGACCCTGTGGATGAGATTCTCCAAATCCCCCTGTTCTCCACTGCTTTGCTTAGGTCCTGTAAATTCATACCTGTGACCTTCCTAATTGAGTCTATCCATCTAACTTTCTCTCTTTCTACTTCCCTCCACCTTTCCTAGCATTATCGCCTTTTTTTAATGAGTTGTGCCTTTTCATGATGTGGCCAAAGTGTGACAGCCTTAATTTAGTCACTTTGGCTTTCAGGGAGATTTCAGGCTTGATCTGTCCAAAGATTCATTTGTTTGTCTTTTTGGCTGTCCATGGGATCCTCAGCTCTCTTCTCTAGCACCACATCTCAGATGAATTGATTTTTTTTAATCCACTGTCCAGTTCTCGCATCCTTACATAGTGATGGGGAATACAATGGCTTGGATGATTCTAAATTTACTGGACACTTGTATATCTTTACTCTTTAGGATCTTTTCTAGTTTTTCATAATTGCCCTAAGGTTGTCATAAACCAGACTTGAAGTCATATAACAACATGCAAACTCCTTGAAGGAAAAGGTAATTAAACACAGTAGGGCTTGCATTCCCATTTTAATCTCACACCCCAGAAACCCAGGGTGGCATGCATGGTTTCCTCCTCCTCTGTTTTATCTTCAGAATTGTATTGTGGGTTAAGTTGGTCTGAGGGAGTACAATTAGCTACATCACCTAGTGAACTTTACAGTTGACTGGAGATTTAAGCCTCATTCTGTGCAATACAAATCTGGTATTCTAATCAGTTAACAGATTGGCTCTCTTCTAGTCTGATTTACTTCAGGATAAACCTGTGCAGGATCATTTCAGAGGCACATCATCTTATCTCTACAAGGAAGGCATTCCTGAGTGTTTCTGAAAATTCCAGCCATGCCTTTGCTGATGACTATCTTGGGTTATTCACAGGCCACTCACTAGGCCATTTGCTCATTCACCCATCAGAGACAACAAGCTTGCTCTTGCTTACAGGATTGCTGATTTCCCAGATATTGCTGGGGGTAATTAATTTCATTTCAACCGCTGGCAAAACCCTTACACGTCTAACAAAGCACAGGCTGAAGTGAGTGCAGAGTTTTTGTTTTGCTTTGTTTTTGTTTGTTTTTTGGTAATCATATTGTAATCTCATCCATCCCAGTGAGTTCAGTCGCCAAAATTTTAACCTCACAACTCTGTGATGTTGAGAGAGAGAGCGAGAGAGAGAGAGAGCTTTGTCCAAGTATATGTCATGACTGAAGCAATGCTTACCTTTCATGCAAAAACTGAGCTTTTGAGAAACAGGTAGATGGGCACTTGTTGTTGCTTGCCTCCAAGTCATTTTTGACTTATAGCGACCCTAAGGTGAACCTACTGGAAGATTTCCTTGGCAAATTATTTCAGAAGGGGTTTGCCATTGCCATCCTCTTGAGTCTGAGAGCATGTGACTTGTCTGAGGGCACCCAGTGGATTTTTATGCTTGAGCTGGGAATTGAACCCTGGTCTCCATGTGCAGTGCTCAAACCACTACATCACACTAGCACTTACATGCAAGTGTACACACAGCTTATTCCTGGGCTACTCATGCTGGCTCTCTAGATGGGCACTGAGGATTTTTTTCAAAAAAACCCCAAAACAACCCAAAATGCTGAGGCACCCAATTGAAAAAAGGGTTAACGTCAGCCAATTTTTTTTCTTATTTCGAGCCTTTCTTGAGCAAAACGTTAGCAAGAAGTATGGGGAGTTAGTTGAATTGATACTGATTTGATTTTCATTCTACCTTTCCTTGCATTAATTATTTCATTATTTCATTCACAAATGTGCAGAAACCTCAAAACCTTACCTAGCAGGGAGATAACTTTTGGTGTTCTTTACTCTTGTGTGCAATAATGAAATGGAAGAGATTTACATTCCTAATGCAGTGGCTTAGTGGTTAAGACTCCAGTTCTGATGATCGTAGTAAGGTCAGCAGGTTGGCAGTTCGAGGCCCAGGTGCTGGATAATGGGGTGAGCTCCTGTCACTAGTCCCAGCTTCTGCCAACCTAGCAGTTTGAAAGCATGCAAATGCAGGTAGATAAATAGGCACCACTTTGGTGGGAAGGTAACAGCGTTTAGCGTAGTCATGCTGCCCACATAACCACTGGATTCATCTTCGGACAATGCTGGCTCTTTGGCTTAGTAACGGAGATGAGCATTGCCCCCCTACAGTCGGTTAGACTAGACCAGGGGTAGGCAACCTTTCCCCTTTAAGGGCCGAGGGACAGTAGCTATAGTGACTTCACCAGCATTCTGGCCAGAGTTTTATACATAGCAGCAGAACATGGTGGAAGCCAAAACTTCAGGATGAAACACAAGGAAGGTGAATAGGCAACATAGTGCTGGGCAATCTAAAGTTTTTCTTCTGAATCTTGATTGCAAGTGGAAATACAAAATGGGCAGATTTGACTTAGAAATGGCAAATAACAATCAGCACATGTAAATGCAGAGCAGTAGTAGAAATATAAATATACTAATTTGTTTTGAATTGAAAGTAGAACATCTGGAAGAAAGGACATCACTAAAGTCAAAAACATCTGTTCCCTTTGTAGGCATACTGTAAGGTCTTTTTTCTCACTTGGATTGAGAGCGCATCCAGAAAGCCCTTTCTTGACTGATCATATAATACAAAGCTTGGGCTCTGGAGTAGTTTGCACAGATCTTTGCATGGAAAGAGATTTTTGCTGTACAGTGTTGAGTACTTAGTACTCCAGATGCTTATAACTGCATGAAAATATTTATCTTACTGGTGTGACATTGCTTTACAATCTTTCCCCAGCATTGTGCAAGCCTGGCAAAGTAATATTGATATAATTGTATGCAGCTCATCCCTCTAGTCTATTTATATCCTGTAAGAATAACAGGCATCTTAATAATTCTTTTTGGAATATTGCTGTTTTAGAAACAAAAACCCTGGGATGAGAATTCTATTGGCAGTGGAAATTCTTTGTGAAGGGTAGTACTAACCATTACACAGGGAAGCCCATGTAAATGCTACTGGGGATCAAACACTGAAATGTATATGAATAATATATTAGTAGATATACAGAACATATAATTAAAATTAAAATAGTAGAGCAAATTGATAAAATATTTAAACAGAATAGTAGAGAACACAGCAGAGATTCACATATGTTGCTTGTCTTCTCATCAGTCTCAATACACTGTTGGCTCATAATAGAGCTCAGTTTTAGGGAGAGAACGATGTTCCAAGCAGTAGGGGAAAAATTCTGTATCCTTCATCTTATAGCCAGACCTCATAAGCATAAAAAGAGCTGGACATTCAAAAAGTTTTGAACATTCAAAAGTTTAGAAGGCAATCAGAACCGGAGCCAAAGTTAGACCAAATGTCACTATAAAAATGGCATAGCCTCCAACATTTCACGGATTAAAGACTGGTGCACATGTGGCCAAGCAACATCAGAACATGGTCAAGATGGCAAAAGTTATTAATGGGAAAAATGACACAAGCTAGGAGACTCTGCAGCAGTTTGTTTTTGTCTGAGTCTGCAGGGAAGGACAAGACCCTGCCTACTCCTTTCCAAAGTTTGCACTCTGAACTCACTTTGAAGCTCTTGAAGTAAGCTGAGAACAAATGGAAGAAAAATGGGATGAGGAAAGAGAAACTGGGAGTTTTTAAGAGCAGCTAAAGAAGTGGGATGTGAGTGAATTAGTTGGGACTGTTCCTGCCAGATTGGGACAGTTGAAGGATATGAAATGGAGGCACAGGGGTTACCTGTCCCACTTCTTTCATCTACTTCCATATGGTAGCTTGCAAAGGGGTAGAAGGACAGCCTATGGATCTGCAACTCTAGGTTTTGCTCCTTGCTTCCCCTGAAGCTGCTCTGAGTTGAACAGGATCTCTGCTGGTGCTGAACTAGGGGCCAACACTGACAGAGCTCTTGTTCAAACTGGAGCAGCTGTGGGAGGAGGGGCATTTTAATCCAGAGTGGATCCATAGGCTGCCTTGAGGTATTGTCTCTCCCCTAATACTCTTTCTCTTGGTATGTAGAAGTGACCTGGGAGAAAGTGTGCATTTGTATATGGAAAGTTTTGTGCCATTTTTGAGGGGAAACTACATAAAATACTATAGCCTCATGCAGTGAACCCCCATCATGGAGGGGATGCATTGTAATAGAGAAAGAGAAGAGAGCTGTCTACTTTTCTTCTGCTACTGCTGTTGCTGTGTTCCTTTTAGATATTTCCTATTTTTGGTGACCCTAAGGTGACTGTTGCAGGGTTTTCTTGGCAAGATTTGTTCAGAAGGGGCCTTTGCCTTTGCCTTTCTCTAAGGCTGAGAGAGTGCGACTTGCCTAAAGTCACCCAATGGGTTTCCATGGCTAATCAGGGATTCGAACCCTGGTCTCCCAGAGTCCTAGCCCAACACTGAAACCATTACACTGCACCCCAAATCAATCTGCTTTTACTCCTGACAATAAATAAAATATACTTGTGAAGAAAATGTGACTCAGGAGCACTGACCCTGGTAAAAGCAATTTGATATGGAAGAAGAAAGGAAGCAAACCTTCCAATATCCTTTCTCAGTGGCAAAGAGATGTTTCAAATATATGCTTTCCAACACAGAAATATTTTTCATACAAATGGAGGAAAACACAGTTTTATAACACATAGCTTTTTCCTAACTGGGTTATTTCAGTATTACTTTGTGTTTGTGCAGTGTGCAACCTGAAAAAGAACATATTCAGGGGTAGCCATATATCCATATAGCAAATTACAATAACATCTACATCCAGAAAACAATGATACCTTTAATTGGTTAACCAAAATGCATAAAATGCATTGATGCAAACTTTCAAAGCTCCATTGGATTCTTCATCAGGCAAAAGTGTTAAGAATCATACAGGAGAAAAAAATTATAAATTTACGATATTAGTCATAGGCTTTCATTTTCTTATGCTGATGTGTTGTTCTTGGCCACATGGCTCTGGGAACAAAGGATTCCAAAGTCCAGGAGATAAAATTTGAATTATATTAGCAATGCAAAAAGGCACTTCTTGAGATCCCAAAGGTCTCCATCCTTTGTGAGGTCACAACCCTTTTGTTAGACAATGACCTAGTCCAACATGATGGCTTTGAAAGCTTGTGCCATGTATTTTGTGCATTCTTTTATTTATTATTGCCTCTCCGTTTTCGTGGGGGATCCATTCCGGACCCCCCCTTCGAAAAACAGAAAATCGCCAATATTCAAGCCCCATTGGCTTGAATGGTGATGTGTGCTTGTGGCCGGGTGCCCACCCCATTTTGTCCCTTTCCATTTGCCGTCCGCGAATGGGTGAAGGATGCAGACTCCCAAGTCTGCAAAAATGGAGAGGCAACTGTATATTGAAAAAGAATGGTGATATTTGGTTTATGGACTGCTTCGCTTTCTTCTTGATACCCCAGCAGATGTTCTAAGGCAATTGAGCTAGTTTAGTAAGGGAGCTCCATTCCACTTTTTTTTGTGTTTTTCTTTCTTTTAATTTTTTGCTTGTTTGAACTGTGATTGTGAGTTGCCCTTCTTTTATTTAATACCTTTAATATGTTTACTTTTTACTTTCTTCCCCACCCTTTCCAACAGGCCAAGAAACGGCAGGTTTTCCTAACAGAGACCTGTGAAAACAACGCAAGAGAGCTGGAGTCAGTCTTGGACAGCTTTACTGTGTCAGGCCAATGGACAGCAGGTTAGTTGAAGGTATAAAATGACAGATGCATCTGTCAGTGCTCCAAAGTCACTACATTGTGGGAATTCTGCAGATGCCTCTTGTTTTCCCTCTTCTCAACATGCTTTGATTTGATGACATGATAAGAGCGGTTCTCACAGCAGTCTAGTGGCCTTGCTAGCTGAGATGGGGTGACTGGATGCGGACCTGCTGTTGTCAGCCCCAAATTTTGATTTACAAGTGTCGGGCTGTGTGTGATCGGTCAAGAAAGGGCTTTCTGGCTGCACACTCAATCCAAGTGAGAAAAAAGTCCTTACAGTATGCCTACAAGGGGAACAGATGTTTTTGACTGAAGTGAGCCAAATTCAGAGGCAACCTTGAGCTACTTAAAGGTCATCTATTCAAAAAAGGTTATGTAGGACACTGAGTATAACACATCACTCTTTACAGTGTTACTTTGAAGTCAGCTGGGGGAGTAATGATTACATCCATGCCAATACCCCAAGTGATATGCAAAAGTGACCTCTTTCTCTTCATTGTCTGTCATGGGGTGTTGATATTGATGATGCCAAATTTAAGAAAGTGCAGGAAGGACAAAGTAGCCAGTCCTTAGAACAGAACAGAACAAAACAAAAAATTTTGGTGATCCCCTTTCCTTTTAATTTTCTTGAGATCTGTTTTTTAAACTGTGTAAATATATTATTTTGTGTAGCAGATCTTCCGTCCCTGTTGCTTTCTGCTATAATATAGACACAAAGGATTTGAATAGAGAAAGTCAAAGGGTTATCAAACACAAAATCAACAAACTCTCCAAAAAAGTACAGATACATTGACTTCATGAAAATGTTTGTTTTTCACAAAAGTGGGGAAGGCAATGCACACTCCAAAAATAGTTATTATTGTATTTAAAAAAAACCCTACAGTTGTCCCTCCCTGTTCGCAGACTTAGGGCTTTTGCAGACTGCCAGAAATAGTGCAAATTGAGTCAACTTTAAGGGTTAGGGTTAGGGTTAGGGAATCATGGGAACTGTATTTTATTGTGGCACCAGAGCTCTCAGACAGAGAAGGCTCAGTGTCTCAGAAAAAAAAAAAAAACAATTCCCATGATTCCCTAGCACTAACCCTAAACCTTAAAGTGGACTCAATTTGCACTATTTCTGGCAGTCTGCAAAGTCTCTTCGACTCTCGCTCTTTGTGGAGAGGGACATGTGCCTATTTTTTAAATGGCTAGCACACACCATTAGTTTCAACAGGACTCCAATATCAGTGAGCTGCATTTTCGCAGAGCGGTCCAGAACGGATCCCCGTGAGTTGGGAGGGGCAACTGTATATCAAGTCACATAGGCCACATATTCGAACAATAATCATATTGAAATGCCCATCACTTTTTGTCCATCTTCTGAGGGCCTGCTCTGAATTCCTCCAGTAAGGAAGGTATGATTGGTGAGGGTGTGAGACACGCCTTTTAGGTGGCAGCTTTTGTTACACAAGGTTAGGGGCCCTTCTCTATAGTTCTTTAGATTAGCAATTGAGAATTGTTTTTGTTGCATCAAGTTTTGAGTGTGTTTTGCTGTTATCTAACTGTGGCTTTGTTCATCTGTTCCTTCTGTTCAAAGAACATTCACACTTACTATAATTTTGTTGGGTATTTTATTGTTGTAAACTGCCTTAGAGGCCCTCTTTAGTGTAGAAGTGGCCAAATGCATCAGGTCCAGGGGCAAATTCATGCCAAAAATGGGGCAGAACAGGAAGTGAATAGAAGTTTGCTTCTGGTTTTGAAAAGTCTGTTTTATTTTTTTAATGTTAAAGCAAGTGGGAGCTGAGGTCCCTCGGCCCTTAAAGGGGACAGGTTACCTACCCCTGCTCTTATGTCCTAGATATTTTCCTCCATTTAAAAATAATTCCATTTATTGCATTTATATTCTGCCTATCCATCCAGAAGCTGAAACTGCTTACATCATGCTCCCAGGAAGTATCTCATCCCAGCTAAGATGTAATGCCACTACCTTTAAAAGTGTAATGGCATTAAATGCCCTCAGTTAATCTCCTCCAGCCTGTTTTTATTTTGTTGATCTTCACTGGTTGATATGCTTACAGTCTTCTGTAACATTGTTCTTTCCTCATATCAATCTTTACTGCATCTAAACTGAAGAATTAATGCAGTTTGACACTGCTTTAACTGCCATGGCTCAATGCTGTGAAATTCTGGAATTTGTAGTTTTGTGAGATGTTTAGCCTTTTTTGTCAGAGAACTCTGGTGCCACAACAAACTACAAATCCCAGGATTCATTGGGATGGAGCCATGGCAGTTAAAGAGGTGTCAAACTGCATTAATTCTGTAGTGTGGCAGCAACTATGGGTGTCATTGGATTGTTATTGTTCTATTTGCTGTATGTATTTAAGATTTTCCCCACACAGTTAAACCATGCCTCAGATGTACCTTGCATACAGGAACATAAGAGGTTGCCTTGTACAGTATTATATCACTGGCCCATCTAGCTTAGTATATTCGTCCCTTGCTATCCATGGGGGACCTGTTCCGGACCCCTCTTCTACAGATAGCAAAAAAGCGGGACCCTTAAGTCCCATTCTTTTCAATGGGTGCATGTGCACACTTGTGCCCTCAGCCATGTGCACATGTTCCCATTGAAAAAGCTGGGGCTTCTCATCCGCAGAAGCTCATATCCTTGTTTGACAAGTCTGCGGTTGACATGGGCACACTGTATTGTCTGAATAATCTGCCAGTGGCTCTCCTGGGATTCAGACAGGGGTCTTTCCCAGATCTCTTTGGGATGTGACTGTTCTTTTATTGAACTTCAGTCCTTCTCCAGACCTTGGGTTCCCTTATGTATATCTGGAACAACCTATCTAATGCCTCTCCCTTGGCTGTTTCTACGTTGCTTCTGTTTATTGATTAATTAGGCTTTCTTGCATGTCTTCAGAAAAGGGAAAAATAGGGCTCTTACTGACATTGATCATGAATGTGAGTTAGGCATCCTTATCGGAGGTTGCATCTACACTGCAGAATTAATATAGTTTGATATCACTTTAAGAATCATAGAGTTGGAAGAGACCCCAAGGGCTCCTGCCATGCAGGAAGACATAATCAAAGCACTCCTGACAGATGGCCATCCAACTTCTGTTTAAAAACCTGCAAAAAAGGAGACTCCACCACATTCCAAGGGAGTGTGTTCACTGTTGAACAGCTTTTACTATCGCTTAGTCTAACATCTGTTTTACATTTATCATAAGAAAATAATCTTGTGCAATTCAGATATGCCATAACAGTTATCACTGAATTCTAAAATAATTGTATTAGGATGAAAAGAGTTATCCTCACCTTGTCTACTCTTCCTATGAAAGAAGAGTTTCCTCCTAAACTGAGGCACATAGCACAAACAATGCTTGCTTTACCTGTTCCATTAGCTCCCACTATCATGTTTAGATGGGGCCCTAGATACACCACACAGTTATTGTGCATTAGGAAGTTAACTGCTGTGGCTCAATGCTATCGAATTCTGAAATACAATGGAATGTGTTGTTTTGTGAGATATGTAGTCTTCTCTGTCAGAGCATTCTGGTACCACAGCAAACTATAAATCCCACCGTGCCTCTTTTGTCCCAGATAGTGACCATCTGATTGGACAGTAGTCATGAGTTTGGCTTCAAGAAAGGCAAAATCAAGCTGGCAAATGTTCAGTTTCTGATGAGGTCAAGCCAATTAAAGCACAAGTCAGGTTCCAACACGGTAAAGGCTAAGCAGAAAACACCCTGGAGAACTCCATGTGAAGGTCAGGCCGAAAAACAAAGAAACCAAACCAAAATATACATGGAGGAGAAATCTCAAGTGTTGCTCTGGTAGTAAGCAAACCTGCACCGAATCTTAAATAGAGCTAGCTGTAGAGAAGCCTCTTTAGTGATAGCAGTCTAACCTTTCTTGACTTGGGGCCTTTGCAGACTGCCAGAAATAGTGCAAATTGAGTCCACTTTAAGTGCCTTGGCTCAGTGCTAGGGAGTCATAGGAATTGTTTTTTCCCCCTGAGACATTGAGCCTTCTCTGTCAGAGAGCTCTGGTGCCACAATAATATACAGTTCCCATGATTCCCTAACCCTAACCCTTAAAGTGGACTCAATTTGCACTATTTCTGGCAGTCTGCAAAGGCCCTTAGATGCTGAGGAGAGTGTGCTTCTCTGCTAGGACAATTGAGCTGAAGTCCTGAGAGATGCAGAATGCCAACAGAGCCTCCCTAAGTTGGATAGGTCAGGCCAAATAAGGTCTTCTTGGCTGGTGTCTTCAGGGTAATGTGAACATCTGGGGCATCTACAGACCCCATGTGATGTGGCTTCTGAATTAAGAATCCCCTCCCTGCAAAAAGGGAAAGTAAAAAACCCGAGGTTTTGACTTTTCTGGAGAAGGGAGATCTCTGGAATGGCACAGATCCAGTTTGTGCCTTCTGAGAGCTGCATCCCTGACTCCTGGGGTGGCGTAACAGCTCCTTTTAGAGTTACAAGAAGAGAGCAATTGGGGAAACCCTATTCTGTGAATACTACTCTCTTCTTTCCACAAAATGGACATCAGGAACTCAATGGATAAAGCTTTAAGCTCTATTGTGTCTACCTTTACCTTCAGCTTTTATTTTTGAGTACAGTCAATATCTATTTGTGAGTTTCATGACAAATGCAATCAAGAAAAGTGTTTTAGAACTTTCCTAACCACACTTTGCTAAAATATCTGATACGGGTTTACTGCACAAAAAGAAGAATGGAAACAAAGCCTCACACTGAAGATCATAGGACTTAGGTAGGCTCATATGGAGCAATATAGGCTTTTGGACAGTCTGGATCTTGTTTTTCTTGTTAGAAGAGGCAGTAGCATTAAGGTCCCCTCTGTGATTAGATTCTCCTCAAGAGACTCCAGTCTGTGCAGGACCTAAGAAATTCCCTCTATTTAACATTTCACCTGCAGTGTGTTGAAGAGAATCAATACTGTGTCCAGTCAAACTGCAAGCACATTCTGGATTGAAACCTTAATTCAGTGTGGTTCCATTGAAATAAAAACAATCTGTTTAAACCTGCTTTTTTTAAAAAAAATAATAATTGCATTTGTATCCCCCCCTACCCTCCCATGGCTCTCATCTGCCCAGCTTTATCCTTGCAGGAACCCTGTGAGGTTAAGTCAGGGTGAGAGAAAGTGACTGGCCCAACCACTTGATCCTACATCACCCAAATCCCATTCTAAAGCTTTTCCCGCTACATACACTTTCTTATCTGGATTTAAACCTGCAAGCTCTTGAGTTTCCAGCATATAGAAACTTCTGCTCTATTTTTAATATTTATCTGTTTACCTAAGGATTGTTGTGTTTTTAAACTCCCTTGTATATGTGAAATTATTTATCCACAAGTTTGGGTTCTGAAATGTGAGATACAAAGTAAGGCTTGTGTGGTTGAGGTACAGAGGAGGTTCTTCTATCTGTTGCTGCCCTCCTTAATCCTATTCAATTAAATTTCCATTTGATCTCATTTTGGGTTTAATTTCTCAGATTGACATCAATTGTGTTAATCTGGTCAATGGGTCTCCCCCCTGAGATTAGGCAGACTCTCAGTGCTGGATGTCTCAGCTGTCCTCTGAAGACCCATTTGCTTGCAAAGATATTTTCTGATTATTTTTCTAATTGTTAACGGTATCAGTTACTCCTGGTTTTTGAAACTAGTTTTAATGGATTTATTTAGTATTTAATAATTATTTATTTTTAAACCTAGTGGTTTTATTGTAAACTGCTATGGCAAAGAAATTTGTTGTTGTTGTTGTGTGCCTTCAAACCATTTCCAACTTATGGTGGCC
>CM034703.1:100536015-100558935 GCA_020142125.1 Phrynosoma platyrhinos
TTTTAATGTATTATTTTTGTATGTTTTTAATTGTATTGTTTTTAATGTGGTAGGCCACCCTGAGTCCCAGTCCTGGGAGAAGGGCAGGATATAAATAAATATAATAAATAAATAAATAAATAAATAAATAAATAAATGCCTCAAGCTACATCTGCACTGCAGAACTAATGCGGCTTTCACTGCCATGGCTTGATGCTGTGGAATTCTGGGATTTGTAGTTTTGTGACTTATTTAGCCTTCTTTATCAGAGAGCTCTGGTGTGACAACAAACTACAAACCCCAGGAATCCCCAGAATGGAGCCATGACAGTTGAAATGGTGTCAAACTACATTATGATTGTTTATTTTTTTTTTATATACTAAAAATTGGAACGATACAGAGAAGATTAGCATGGCCCCTGCACAAGGATTATGATTGTTTAAAAACGGCACTGACATTGAGAGGATGGTGGTGTAGGAGCCCATCCCTGTTCTTTCCTTGGTTTTTCTTCCTCTGGTACTAATTTTTCTATTAAATAAGTAATGCCCAGGAACACATCTACTTTGGCCTGAAAGAGACAGGCAAAAAGTTCCGCTTTCAAGCCGATCTGGGGGCATGGCCCTTGAGTTGATCTTGATCCAAGGTGACCCTATGGATGAGACATCTCAAGACTCTGTGTCCTCCACTGATCTGCTGAGTTCCTGCAAAGTCATACCCGTGACCTCCTTAATAGAGTCCATCCATATAGCCATCTCTCCAGCTTTCCTAGCATTATTGTTTGTTCCAATGAGTCATACCTGCTCATGATGTGTCCAAAGTATGACAGCCTAAGTTTTGTCATCTTGGCTTCCGTGGAGATTTCTGGTTTGATCTGTTCTAGGACCCATTTGTTTGTCCTTTTGGCTGTCCATGGGATCCTCAGCACTCTTCTCCAGCACCACATCTCAAATGAATTGATTTTCTTCGTATCTTCTTTCTTTATTCTCCAGCTCTCACATCCATACATGGTAACAGGGAATACAATGCTTGTATAATTCTAAGACATCTTAGTATTTGCTATTTTGTAAGAAGCAGAAAAGAATAAAGATGGAAGCAAGAAACCATCAACACGGTGATCAAACAAAGAGAGTTATCATACACTTCGATTTCTGGTGTGAAGGAGACACAGAAGGGACTCACTTTCAAAAGATCTGAGGAAGCAGAGGGCAGGGGTGACCTCAACTTATCTCATTTTATGATATACTACTAGCACTTGTTTCTGCTTTTGCTGATCATTTTCATTATCTTCATAGATTTCTTTAAAAATGGTGTATCCAGATGGAGGCATGGTTGTTATCCCTTTTATATATCACTTTATTTTTTGATTTGACGTGAGAGTTTCTAGTATTTTTGTGCATGCTGCAATAATGATGCAGGAAAACGAAGGAGGCAAGAGGCAATAAGAGTCAGAGACTGTAATTTAAACCATCTTGCAAGAGAGAGATGGACAGCAAATTCATAAGGTGTTCTTTTCAAAATTGTGTTCCAATAGGTTACATTTTGAGATCAGTGGAAATGAATCTTGGGCATGCTGTGACCACTCAATATGCAATTATTCAGTTTGTCCTACCTTGGAGCAAACTGTCCAGAACTACACTATTGTGTTGTATGCTAGTTCGGGTTATGGGATGAGAATTTAAAACAAGAACAACATTATGTTACAATAGCTAAAATATTTTCTCCCCACCTCCCCTTTTTCCATAGAAAGGTGGGCTCTATTTTGTGGCATTTCTAGGCAGCCTTTATGAGCTTGCTCCCAAAGAGGAGAGCAACCATGATTATAATATGACTGATAATGGCAAGGACCACTGAGCGGTATGGTTATAGTTTATTTGGGCTTCTTTTTTTTTTTTTTTAACAGAATTGGATACCTTTATTAAATATTTAAGTGCAGAGTGACTTGAACTTTGCAATAACCATTGACACGCATGTCAGGAATGGGCAGTGAGGTTACGGATGCCAACCATGTTGCAGTTTTGAAGGAAGTTATCCATTCTATATTTCTTTAAAGGTCTCTCTATAAACGGTGCTCTCTGTTTTTCTTTGCTTTCAGTGTATATCCCTTCATTAGTTAACATAATTTACTGCTTTAAAGTATTTACTTCTTTGTGCATTAATTTTACAGCTTGTTGCAGTACCAGGTTTTTATATGTGTGAAAAGTACAGCAATAAGTGATTGATCAAATAAAACAAAGAGTGTTCTCTTGAAAATACAATTCTGTCTGAGACATAATTAATCTGTGAATATATAAGTAGGGGGTTGATTACAAAGTAATTAAAATATCACCTTTACTTTCTCCTTCCCAGCTGCTGCCTATCTATTTTTGTCTCTTCAGGTTTTCCCTAGTTTACTATTCTCTTTTACTAAACCAACTTATCCAAGACATTTGTCGTTGTCTTTGAAAAGCAGCATAAATATTCTTTCTTAAGTCATGGTCCATACCCTTGCATACAGATAAGATGATAAAGAATGACAACATTCTTGACTAGCTACGTGACTTAAGAAGGAACATGAGCTTGGGAAAGTCCTTTTTTTGACTATAACTTCCAGAACACTTCAGCTAGTGTATTTTGAAAGTTGTGTTCCAAAAAGGGAACTTTTCCAAGTCCTGGGAGAAACATAGGAGACTACCTTATACTGAGCCAAATAATTTGTTCATCTAACTCAGTGTTGCCGGTACTTACTGGCAGTGCCTCTCCTAAGGCTCAGACATCTTTAGGCATTTTCTAGCACTGTATGAAAATGTCCAGAAATGAACCTGGAACCTTCTGCATTCAACACTTGTACTTTTTACTAAACTATAGTCCTTCTTGTAATCTGATACCTTCATCTCGTTTAGAGACTCCTCCTGTAGGCCATGAGAGCTTTCCAGTATATGGTTTGAGACTGTAGCTGCATCTGCACTGCAGAAATAATCCCGTTTGATACCAGTTTAACTGCCATGGCTCAATGCTGTTGCATTCTGGGAATTGTAGTTTTGTGAGACATTTAGCCTTTTCTGTCAGAGAGCTCTGGTGCCACAACAAACTGCAATTCCCAGAATTCCATAGTATTGAGCCATGACAGTTAAAGTGGTATTAACCTGGATTATTTCTGCATTGTGGTTACAATCCAAGGTATATAATCTAAACAATGAAGAGAAATAGGCTTGTCTCCAGTGGCAACATACAATGCTTTATTAGGTTTTTGTTGGCTTTTATTTACCTTATTTTCTGGCGTATAAGACTGCTTTTTAACCTGCAAAATCTGGGGTTAAAGTGGGGGGGTCGTCTTATACGCCGGGTGTAAGGAGGTTCATGATAGGTTTGCCTTAGTGTCATCATCAGTTGGAAATGACTTGAAGGTGCACAGCAACAACAACAACAACAGTTTTGGAAGTCATACTCTTCCCAAACTCTATATTTTAACTGGAAAAGTGGGAGGTCGTCTTATATGCCCAGTCATCTTATACGCTGGAAAATACGGGTAGCTTCTTTATATGGGGTGGATTAGGGATACCAAACTGGGATCAGCCATCTATTTGGTACCTTCTCAAGAGAGTCATGTGCTCTAGGCCTGTTTTCAGCAATTTCCAATTTCTTATCTTGTGGAATATGAGATTGGGTCTCTTTCTATTATTTCTCATCTATAAAAATATAGTTACAGTAGGATGAATCACTGCCTAATTTAAGGCCCAAATACATTTCGTCTGTTGTGTTTGTTTAATCTTTTCCAGCTGGCTCCCAGATTCCCAATTCTCAGACAAATTATTTCAGTCACCCAGTCTTTATCTTGCTACCACTATACTTTGTTCGATTTACTGGTTACCTCTTTCTTTCTAGTGCCTTTCTGCCTTTAAGTGTAATTTGCGTCTCTTTTCTTAGAATGGACCCTTGGCTGTGTTTATTCCTGTGTTTCCTTAAGCCCTCCTACTAAGTGTGGGCTTCAGCTGCATACATTCTTACTCCTTATGATCTTCCCTAATCCTGCTAGATGGTAAGGACCCACATAATTCATTCTGCCCCCATGATGATTGGCCTTTAAGCATTATAGCAATATGATGAGATGAACCCATGGAAAAACATCTTCCATAGTGTTACTGTAATGTTTAAAGCAGCACTTCTTAATCTGTGGGCTGTGGACTCCCTGGGGGCCATGATGTCCTCACGTGCAGAGAGGCAGGCTGCTACGAGATAAAAGATTGGAACATAGGCTGGATGGGTGCAAAGAGGGCCTCCAAGTCCTGGTGGTATGGACAATGGAGAAACTGTGAATCCCATGCCACCATACCTGGAGTTATGGGCACTGGAGAAACTCATGAAGTGCAAAAGAGTGGCATGTGATGGGGTCATGAGCAAAAACCTCATGGGTAAGGAATGGGGGAAAGAGGGAAGGAAGGGTGAGTGGATGACCATTTCCCCTCTTGCTTCTTTTGCTCTAATTCAGTGTGCAATGGCGGGAGTTGCTAGCCATGGCATCCAATCCCCCTGTCATCACAATTCTGGCTTCCACCTGTTCAACGACGACCACAAGTGGCTCGCCACCATATGCCTGCTCATTGCTTCTTTGCCAGCTATCACACCTGCTCCAGCCCTGGCAGCCTCTGCCAAAGTTGTATGCAGGCTGGCCAGGTGCCCACCTCATCCCTCTCCAGCCAAAGAGCCTGCTTGGAGCTGGGATCAGGAGTCTGCCCACCACCTCCCATATAAAGAGAGTGGTGGCTCCCACCAGTGTGGGTCAGTGTAGGCTTTGGAGAAGGAGGAAATTTGAAAAGGGGTCACTGAGGTCATCTACTCAGTCCCTTGCCAATAAACTCGAGAGCCACATGTGCTGGCCAAGCCTGTCCAGCCTCCCCTCTACTCTGGGCAGCCCCTGCATGGCACAGTGGTTGAATGCCTGTACTGCAGCCACTCACTCATAAACCAGAAGGCTGTGAGTTCAGTACTAGCCAGGGCTCAGGCTAGACTCAGGCCTGCATCCTTCCGAGGTCGCTAAAATGAGTACCCAACTGTTGGGGGGCAATGAGCTTACAGTTGTAAACTGCTTAGACATCCCATAGCGCGATATGAATCGGTATATAAATGAAGCTGCTTTGCTTTGCTTTGCATGCACATACATGGTGTTCCACAGAGGAGGCCCCTGCCCTTTGCACTGGCTGCTTGGCTGCAGTGGAATGGGCAGAACTCAGGAAGGCTGTCACTTCCTCCTGCCCAGGCACCTAAAGAATAAATTGCTGTGAAGTGCCTTCAGGTCTTGTGACTTCTTCTCCCAGGCCAATGAACAGGGGGAGGAGCAAGGGCAAATCGTTGCATATTTGGGTTGGGAGACATGGAGTCCCATGGGGCTGCCTGGAAGTGCTGGCTGGCTTCCTGCAGCTGCCTCTCCAAGTCTTTGGTGGCATATTGTGGTGGTGACATAGATGCTTGTGGGGATGTCTCATGGAAAGCAAGCCACTCTGGCAGGACCAGGAAGGGAGGAAAGCCTTTGGCTGGTGTCTTGCTCTGCTTAGTGTTAGCCGCCTGAGGTCTCGCTCCCTTCCTCCCTTGGTCCTAAACCAAGAGCATGGTGGGTCCTCAGGAACCAACCTGTCTGGGATGGATATCCTTCTCTCCAGTCTCTCAGGACTGCATCTGCCTTTGGTCTCTTTGATCAGAAGTTTCCAGAGATAGGGGCTGCCTAATATATTTTGTATTTTTACTGAAGTGTAAACATCACTGCATGCAAGACGACTTTTGGGTGAGGGGGCTCAGAGTTGCCACTTTGCTACCTGTCCTGTCCTTAAGTCACATCAGTCTGAGCACCCAGGGAATACAGCCAGCCTTTATGGACAAGCAATCCCTTGCACACACCCCTCACAGACAGACAATCTTCCAGGGAAGTGGGCTGGGGGCGGGAGGCTTCAAGGCAGGGGGAATTGTATGCATCTTCACAGCCCATTTGTTGTGCACCCACCTATGAGGAAGTCTCCAGGCCTCAGAGTACAGGTTTCAGCTTTTAAGCCTGATATAACAAGGCTTGTAAGTAAAATACAGCAGCAGCAATTTTTAATTAATTAATTAATTAATTAATTAATTAAAATTTACAAGTAATATTAGGCCATGGTTTGATGATACCTGGTTAGGTCAGGTATCATCATCATCATCATCATCATCATCATCATCATCATATCATTCTAATAAAAGTCTATAACAGAAGTATGTGCTTTTTATAAGAAATACTTCTCCCTTAGCTCCAAATTTGAAGACCTTTGATAATCTAATATTTGATGCACTTTAGACAGAAAAATGCCAAGCCAGGGGAACATGGACCTTTGGGCCTGTCTGTACAGCCCACAGTTTCACTAATATTAGTTCTTTTCACTAATACTGGCTCAATAGTGAACCCACTGTTTTGAATATGCTAGAGGTTGGATTTATTGGGACAGTTACCGAGTGATGCAGTGACCTTGAATCATTATGTAAAGTCTTGCTCAAGTGTATATAGAAAAAAGCTTTCTTTGGAAAGATTATTCTGTCAGTTTCAGTAGAGGTAAATATATTGATTGTTTCATTATTGGTCATAATTGAAATCTCTCTCCTTCCCCCATTGCAGAAATATCAAGAAATGGCAGAGAAAGCCAAAGAGAAGTTCACTGCTACTGAAAAAATTCAGGAGCAATTACTGCTTGAAAATTCACACTTTAAAAGCACATTGACACAGACTCAAAAGGAACATAGGTCACTGCTAGCTGCTTGTGCACTCTTGTCTGGTGCACTGTATCCTCTGTATTGCCGATCATGTGCCTTGTCTACACAAAGAGACTTACTGCAGGATCAGGTCAACACCTGTGACATTTTCAAGCAGGAGATTAGGACTCTGGCCAGTGCACTGTCTGAGGCTGAGGAAAGAAAGCAAAGCGATGGTAACATGAGAAAGAAAAGGCATTGCAGAGGCTTGATACGCCTTTTCCGCAAAAGTGTCATTGCAGTTCTGGCAGCCCATAGGCTTCAGATGTTGGGACAGTCATGCAGCTCCCTGTTCTCTTGGGTGGACAGCTACAGAGAAGGCATCGGAATCTTAATCTGTGTGGGAGACTCCAAGGATGTGCCTAACCTGTCAAGTAAGATAATCAGCTAATGATTTATATGTTTTGTGTCACACTGCACTTTCAGTACTTAAATAACAATTATAGTATGCCAAGGCAATGGGGGCCATAGGCATCACAATTTAAGGGGAGGAATTATATTTAAACTGTTAAACCAAATTTAGTGTATTAATTAAAACAGCTGAAGCCCCCAAAGGTGGTGTTAAACACATAAGAAACCCCCTCCATTATTTGAAATGATTGTAAACTGAATTTTGTCTGGATTTAATTATGCATAGATAGTAGGGAGTATAGGGATGCTGTGCATTCCCTTATGTCCTGTCATTCCCACTGTGAATTCATCCTCACCTTTTTAATAGTTTGCTTTAACTCCAGCACAGTGTAGTAATTTGAACATTGGACTATGACTCTGGAGACCGGGGTTCGAATCCCCACTTGGCTAAAGAAACCCACTGGGGTGACCTTGGGCATGTCACACTCTCTCCACCTCAAAAGAACAAAGATCTGAACAGATCTTACCAAGAAAACCCTGTGGTAGGATATTATAATGGCGGGAGTGTGAAAACTAGGAAGTACTTTGATTCAGATATCATCAAATGTCACATATCATCTCATGCATGAGCTAGATAATTTCTGGCTTCACATCTGCAATATGTTTGGTGGTTGGCAATAGGAAAGTAGAATGACTAGACTGGACAGTAAGACATTTGCAATCCTATTTTGTGAGCAGCTTCAATTTACCATGTTTTGAAGTAGAACAATGGGCTAGTTTTCAGTGCTAGATTTCCTCTGACAGAACAGTAAAACTGGCAGAACAGAGTTGTGTCTAATACCTTCTGAAACTTCCTCATTCACTTCCAACCTTCTCTGGAAGCCTGGGAAAACCTCCAGTGCTTATTTTTCAGGCAGCTCCAATGGCAGTAGGGGAAATGGAAGGGAAGGAGGTTTCATAGTGCTGGCACTACAGTGGCAGCACAACAGTAAATTTAGGCCTTACTACTGAATTGAAATGAAATTATTGTATTGCCTTATACTTTTTCCATGAATTTCTCTGCACTGACTAAATAGCAGTTCCTTGCAGAAAAGCAGTGGCCTTCATGGTGTTGGATGAAATTATAATAATAAGAACAAATGAACACACCAAATAAACCTCCTCCTTCTCTATACCCACAGTCTCAGTCTTCTCTCCCTTGTGACTGCAAATTAGATTCATTAATTCAGATTGTGCTTTAAATGCTTGACATGCAATACCTAAATATTATATTGAGGTAAGATAATTTATGAGTTGCATATGAACTTTGGAGGGTGACTCATGAAAATTTGCAAATAATTCTGAGGATTTTAGTTTTATTTTTATTTTTTTAAAAATGCACATTCCTAGCCTTTTCCTGTTGAAATTTGAAATTCAATGTAAATCTTGGCTTCCAACTTGGTTGGTAGCACTGAACTACATATCTTCCCCTTAGACTTTGAACTTGCTGATGTTCTGACAACAAACAAATTACATTAACTAACTTTGCAGTCCCTCTTAATATAATAGGTGATCAACTCAAAGACAACTATTTTATTTGACAAGTGTAAGTAGCATTTATATAACACATTAACACAACCCTCAATGTCTTGGAATAATATTATGCAGTGGTATCCAAATCTGAGTGGTATTTTTGACATTTTAAAAAAAGCATTTTAAATTTGTATTTATTTTTTCACTGCTTATGCAGGGCAGCAGAAGGAACAGATCCGATCCCTTCAAGCATTCAATTGGTTTACCAGTCCTGACCTACTTGCTGCAGTCCTTAGTTCTATGGTTGAGCTACAGGAGGTAGTTGGCAAGACAGGTAATGTCTTTCAATTTCTATTTTGATTTTGTCTTAGGTATCCCTTACATGTTGGACAAAATATCATTGCTACAAAGAATGAACTCAGCAAGTCAATGAATTGGCCACTCTGTGACTTTGACTGGAGCTGGGAAAATATCAAGGTGCTCACACACACATTCTTATGCAGCATCTTCTGGGTGTTAGAGGTTCCAAAGATGTGAACAATAACAGAGAGTGTGACTAACAACAAAGAGCAGTAAGAGAGAATCCTTGGGCAAAATATACACCAAATAGTGTAATGGCTGTAGGAGCTGGTAATCCATTCATACAACCTGGGCACCTAACTACTCCTCAAGAAATATCCTAATTGTGGCCAACACACACGTACATACACATGAACGTGCACACACTGCTCATTCTGCTCAGAGATGTCTCTAACTGGTCTAGTTTATCAGCGAACTGCCCAATGATCTTTGTAGTGTATAATAATAGCTGTTGGTCTTATGGTTTCAGGAATATCACATGTTAGCATGCCAGTGACAGGCAGAAAGTGATAACATGGGTCATCCCAGCCTCATGACATACTTTGGCCAGGGTATGTTCCTTGTTCTATTTTTGGAAGCTTCCACAGTCCTGTTTAAACTGTTTTGCCATTACTTTTGCTTCTAAGCTGAACAGTGTGAACTTATATTTCTAAGAAGCTTGGTTTCTTCAAAACCACATCCCATAAGCTATAATGCAATTAAGCCATGACCTGAGGAACATTACATCTAGTTGCATATATCCAAGGGAATGTTGAAGGGTTGTTTCTTAAATAGCAGCCAACTATCCTTGACCACAGCTTTTGAAACTATAGTTTGGGACTAGATGGATATGTTGTTGAGGACTGCTGTTCAGTAAAATAGAGCCCCATTGGGTATATGCAATCCATTGGGTGAACCAAAAGTGGATTTTTAGATCCAAGCCTTAGAATTTATTCTTGCAAAGGTTGTTGCCTCTTAACACTATAGCAGTAATGCCTAGAGGAAGCTAGCATTACGTTTATTTGAACAGCCAGATTGTGATCACTGAGTTTCTAAAGCTCACAGAGAACCTTTTGACATGTTAACATTAGTAAGGAGTTCAGTTCTTCCTCTTTATATTGTTTTGCTAAAAATAAAACAAAATGAGGACCAATATCCTTTCATAGCTTGAGTAAGGTTTGTCACTTTCCATTGGTTTTTGCTTCATTTGTTTAATAAAGAGTTTATTGCTCTTTGTACTGTAACTGTATTTGTGTAAGACATTTCTCACAGACTCATCCCAACATAAATTATTTAGTGCTTTTACTGTAATTCCTTGATAGTTTGTGTGGCCAGGTACTTAAAGTGTATATATTCTTTTCCCTCTGGTTATGGATATAGCAGGATACAGTACCTTGTGGAATTGCATTGTATTCTCATTTCACCTCTCAAAGCTGTGAATGATTCTAACCCACACATTTCTTTGTTTTAGTCAAAACCATTATTCATTAAAAATTAACCAGAGGTGATGCTTTGCTTTTACAAAGTATGTGCTTTCTGATTCTAAAAATGTTTTCTCCCCCCTCCCGGCTGTTTCTTTTCAAATCTCTCTGGTAATTTTTAAAAAACAGTACTGCTACCATATTAGACTGAAAGCTGTGTGTATAAGTCGAGTCCAGACTTCTGATTTTAAGTTGGAAAAGCACAATCATGTACTATTGATTAAATCTTTCTGTATTCTAGCACTCTCCCCTGATAAATTTTGTCTACAAGAACAAGAAAAGTTAGATGTAAATGAAACTAATAACACTGTCAAGCTTAAGTAGCTAATTAATTCCTACCTTGCCACCAAGCCCTAGCAGAACTGTATGGGACTAGACTCACATTTCCAGAGGATCTTTTTTGTTTGCGTGGCTGAAACAGCAGTCCTCTCATGCCACTAAGCAAATCACGTTTGAAATGTAGAGGACTTTCAAAAGCCAGTTTATAATGTGGTATGTGGAGTCTGTTATTCAAAAGGAGAACAGTTTTAAAACAAAACTTAAACGAAATCCCAGTGAGCATGCCTAAGCTCTGGAGTGTACCTAATATAGACCTTTGGATCTCTGCCAAGGCAACATGAAATCTCAATAGACTTTGTTCCATATGGAAGGTTTATATATAAGCAAATGCTGGTCTTCTTGTTTTGCTGAAAATAAACTGATTCACTTGCATCCTACTAATTTAGTTTGGATGGTTCTTTGGTTGCAATTGGAAAGAGTTTCTGGGAGGCAAATTCCTCTTTTGTTTTGCCTGAAACCCTTTGTTTTTGTTCTTTCCACTGTATGTGTGTGTGTGGGGAAGATAGATTGCTTTAAAAATGCCCCTTGATAGGTCTTCTACTTTAAACTTCAGAACAATATTTTAATTCTCTACAGCAACAGGAGATCTGGTATTCTCCTGAATGTAAATAAGCTCCGCCATGGTTGTCATCTTACCCTGATAGTATCACAAGACAAGTAATGACAGATTAAGACCTGACTTGCAGAGGGGAAACTAAATTACAAGACTTTTATTAAGGCATAAATAAACCTATTAGCCATTATCTGGAATACCAATTAGTAGAAGGAGCACTGACAATTTTATTTATCAACATTAAACACAATTATTAATTACAGACCTGACGAATCTAGCAGTAAGCAGAACATGTTGGGTGTGCTGGGGCCTTAAGCCCATTATATGAGAAGGATGATTACCAAAATCCTATGGGGAAATAAGTAATTGTAGTTGTAAAATTTTAATTGCCTTGGAATAAGGTAAATTATATTCTCTTGTCTCAGAATATAAATAGTATGGCATTAAGGTACCAAGCCTCAGTAGTTTTAAGCAGCAAATGATTTAGACATCTAAGCTGTCAGGAAAGAAAGGGAAACAGTTACAAATGTGCAGCAATGACTTACCTTCTGCTTTTAAATGAGTAACATTAACTAATATTTATATGTAGTTTTTAGTGTGTTTACATAATAGGCCTTGGGTATCATATATTGCAGCCTATGGATTAATGAGGGAGAAATTATGCTGTATTGGAAGAGAACATAAAATGACTTTTAATTGGGAAAACCATGATTTTTCTCAAGCTTATATCTGTTCTTGTATATGCGTGTGTAATTTTAGTGGTAGTTAAGCAGAATTAAGTGTTTGTATATACAGTCTGGACAGGGATTCTCTTTCTGCCAGTAGAATTCGCCCGTTGTATACTGATTTCTTCCAAGGTAAATGGTGTCAGGATTTGGCAAAGTAATGTTTAAAGCATCTGGCACCAATAATCAGTTCAGGTAGAAAGTTTCAGTAGCCCTTTACACATGGGGAAAAATCCACAGGTAATATTCTGTTGTTAGTACCAATTCTAGATTATAAAGCTGTGAAAGTGCTATGAGTTTAGCTAGCTTATACAATATTTTCTGTAAATATTTTTTGAAAGATCTATTCTGGGAACTGCTTTATAGACTCACAGAGTCATCCACCATGATTGTGCCCTCAGAAGTAAGTGTTCAAACTCAGCTAGTCTAGTACAATTGAGATTGGAGTCTTATTTTATTTCCGTATTTGGGTTGGAAAGTATTGCATATGACAAAGTGTCTGGAATACTTTCTTTCATTGCTTTCTGTATCATATATTATATGATATATTATATTCTCAAAAATCAAAAACTAGGACTGTCCTACTCAGTTCATTTATTTCTATTTCTTTTAAAGATCTGAATTCCTGGCTTTCAGGACATTTACTTACCAGTGCGGCAAGAAATTCTTTTTCAAAACTCATGGAAAAACTTTGTCTCGTGATGGAAGTTGCTCCAGTGGACAGCAGCCGAAGTATTACTTATGCAGAGAAAGATTCCTTGGCTCAGAAGTTGGCTCGTGGGCTTCATAAAATAAATGCACAGGCTCTTAAAGCAGGCATAAATGACAGAGTCCCCATTACGGTTTGTATGAAGATAGCCTACAACAGCTGTTGTTCAAACTCTGTTCAAGTGCAGTTTGCTTTCAAATTGTTTGTTTTTTCCACTTTTTTCTTAATTTTGTGTTGTAGTTATCAGTTTTTTTCAGTCTTTAAAATAAAATTGGAAAATTGCAAGGAGGTGGTAACATTATTCAAACCAAACCTACAATGGATAATACGTCTAATAATTTTATTTAACATTAGCCTTCTTAGATAATTTCCAGCTTTGTATTGCATCCAGTGCAATGTTCAGTCTTCTTTCAAAATACTATTGCAAGTGCATTTTATGCTTTTCATGTTAAAAGTGCAGGAATTATCTACTCCATACTCACTCTGAGTATTGTTATGAAATACATGTTCTGATTCTACCCAAACAAGGAGTACATATTTCTTCCAACTCATTTTGTTTCAGGTTTTGACTTTCAGAAAATATCCTCAGTGTATATCTATGTGTGTGTATCTGTATATCAGTAAGAGTAGAACACTTCAATTTGTTGTGTAAACTCAGAAAGGAAGCTTCATTTTAATTTGCCCAGGCATTAAATGCTGTTGATTCATTGCCTACTCAGCACTTTTTAGAGCTAACAACACTGTTTCCGTTTTTTACTACCAGAAAAGCATAGCATCCTTGCAGAAGCAAATATTTGAATTTACACAAAGGCTGCATACAGCAGAAGTGGAACGGCGGTCACTGCGCTTAGAGCTCACAGAATTCAAACGGAATTTGAATGAGATGAAGAAGGAGGCTGACAAAGCCCAGAGCCTACAAGAGCAATTAAATGTGTTTAAGCAATCTGTAAGTATATTTGATTTGCAAGGATTTGGAGAGGGGGGGACAACCTGGTTCTAAAGGAGAGATTTCCTTTTACTCCCTTATGCTTCAATATTCCTTAGAAAACCAAATAATAAAACCAGTCTGCTCTTACATTCCCCCTATCAACAAACCCGATGTCTCAGAAATGTGTCTCAGCTGTGAGTCAGGTATATTAAAAGGGGAGGAACAAATGGCTCTTTCCATATGATTAGTTCTTTATGTTGCAGAATAAGATAGGTTGAGTAAATAATCACGTCTCATAGGGTATCTGAAATAATTCTGTTCCTGTAACCAGAGTACTTGAGTTTTTGAAAACTTAAATTGTATGCTAACATTACTTATACAATATGTTTTGTGTACACCCATTTTGCTTTTATATCAACCATATCATTGCCAACTGTTTGACACCTTGTTGAAGAAAATAAGGGAAATGTCACACATTGCAAAATACTTACAGACAGGACACTTCCTTGTTAGATTTAACAGGCAGTTCTCATGTATAAGAGTAACACAGGTGGATGGCTTTTTTGGTTTTATAATTTTTGCTTCATGATGGAGCAGGCTGTTGAACAAAAATGTTGGCCATGCTGTGGGAAATTTGGTGATTTGGGAATTCCCAGAAGACATATATGCAGTGTAAGCTCTATGTGGCAGCCTAGACTCAGGTTTGCCTATTAATTTTGTGCGTGGAAGTCTTTCCTAGATAGACTTTTTCGTAATGGGTATAAAAAACCCTCAGGGACCTTTTCACGTGTGGTCTGTAGGCTTGCTGGAAGTGTAGCCCTTCATTTTCCTTAGCTTGTGAAAATGACAATTCTTCATACATTTTAGAAATAATTTCATTTTTCACTGGTAGGAAGGTGTTAATCTTAAAAATAAGGAAAAATAAAATGCACTGGGAATATTAGTTGCTTTCTCAGTGTAAATGTGCATTTCTAATATTCTTTTATTCATGTTTGTCTATAGTTAGAAAAGACAGGTGTAGAAAGTGAACCTGCCAGTAGATGGTGATAGGAAATGACTGTATTATCATTTTGTCTCCAAGCCTGAATCTTGTTCCAACTTGAACATTAGTTTTACTTCCTGAATTAGCTGTTTTAATTAGCCAAACAGGTATCTAGCTTTTATCTGCTTTGATTTATTAAATTAATTATTAAATTAATAAGAATAATTACATTGGCAGGAGTGGACAGATAAGGGCTCAAATTCAGTAGGTTTCCTTCTAATTTTTAAAAAAAATATTTTACATACTGCAACAAAACAATGTGATACCTCCGTTCAAATTAACTGCATTTGGGGTGTGTGTGTATTTAGTAATTTATTTGTATGACTTCAGGAGTAATTCAGGAGTCATCAGGAGTACTTTGAAAGAAGAGCTTTCTTTACATTTATATTCCTTTTTGTTGTCCTTGGGGAAAAAAAAATCTGGCGAATAAAGATCACCTGGCATTAGCATTGTATAATGGTCCTGAGTTGGAAAAGAAAGCCTCTAGGGCAGAGATATTGAGTGTTTTAAAACTTTTGCATTACAATGTTGCATACTGGCAAGTGGGATGCTGAAAGTCAAGTGTATAAACAATGCTACTCTTTCATGACAGAACACAATTTATTTCCTTTATCAGAAATTGATCACCCACGAGAGGTTTGAAAGTGCATGTGAGGAGCTAAATAATGCATTACTTCGGGAGCAGCAGGCCCAAATGCTCTTGAACGAACAGGCACAACAGCTACAGGAGTTGCAGTATAAACTGGAATTACATTCCTGTGAAGAAGCAGACAAAAACCATACCCTAAGTGAAGCTGTAAAGGTAGGGTGGTGTTTCTTCTCAAACAAAGATGCTATCCTTGCCTCAGTACAAGATTTCAGCTTTGCCATCTTCAGAAGAACACCTCCTGTTGAACACATTAATGTGAACATGGTCACAAGGTCAGGAAGTATCCTGAAGCTACTTTGGTAAAGAGAGCATTCTTGCACACACTGATGTATATTATCAACATACACAGTCATATCTTTTCCATTTTAAAAATGCACTCCGATAAACAAACTTTGAATTGTGGGGTATTTTCTGAGCCCAGTGAAAAATCCAGTTGTAATGCATAAAAATGTCTTCTGTTCAAAGGAGAGTTGATGAGTATGCAATGAATAATGTTCCACCCAAACAAAACAAAACAAAAGACAAGTTGTAATAGAAGTAAAATTTTTTAGATAAAATAGATGAAATTAATACTTCTTGTATCTTGCGGCATTTTCTGTCCCCAGTAAAATTCAGTATCCACCTGCAGGATTCAGGTGTAAAGATGAAGTTATAAAACAGTCATTTCCTATCACCATCTACTAACAGGACAGCACTGTACATATCAATGAAGCAACATTTAATTTCCCTGGGTGGGCCAATCCAATCCGGACATGCTACATCAGCTTTGTTACATCGTAATTTGCTGTAAAATAACATGTGACTTTTTTGTTCTACTGCATAACATGGGCTAGGCAAAATAATTAAAGAAAATTTTAAAAAATAGGTGGGCCAATTTGGTCTAAGTAATTTATTTGTTCGATTGATTTGGTTGCTGATTTCCCCCCAATATGAGGCCCTACTGATAGTGCCAAGTAAAGCAGACTCATTGACTCTGTTTTGGAGAGGTAACACCTCTATAAATACCATCACTCCAGTTGGTCTACTCTGACACTAGCACTAGCCATTTGTTCCAACTGAGGTTTTTTTGTTTATAAAGAAAAGCTGAAAATAACAAGTAGTTAAACTTTGGGGCACTGTTAACTCTTGCACTGTTGACAGTGTTTATCTACACTGTAATCTACTTTTATATTTTATTCCATAGGATGCAAGTGCATTTGGGAACTAATATATCCCATAGTGTAGCTGAAAGAAAATTTGATACAGTAGCAGAACTAAGGGACAGAGACCCTATTCACTCCTCCAAATGGATTTGTTTCTGAGTACAATTCAAAGTGCTGGTTGACACCTACAAAACTCTATTTGGCTTGGATCTAGGCTACCTGAAGAACTGTATCTTCCCACATGAGTCTGTTTGAGCTCTACAGTCTTCAAGGGAGATGCGTCTTCTAATCCCTTCATCTTCACAGATACATTTGATGAAAATGTGGGAGAGGGCCTTCTCTTTGGCTGTACCCACACGCTGGAACTCTCTTTCTAGAGAAGCTTTGCTGGCTCTCTCTTTGCTATCTTCTCATTGGCTGGTGAAGACTCCGTTTTTTTGCAACAGGTTTTTGGGAAATGATTATTTTACCAAAAAATGGCCCTTTTTAGTGTGTTGTACTGCATTTCATATTTTTTATGAATTAAAACTAATATTTTAACATGGCATTAGTTTTTACAAGGAAAGAGCATTTTAAAGTGTGTTATTGCTTTTATAAAAAAAATATTAAAATTAGTGTTTTAAACTAGTTTCTAATTTTGTTAATAGTTTAATACTATTGTAATCACAAATGTTAGTACGTTTTTAATGGTATATGCTTTTATTTATATTTTTTCTGTTTTGTAAGCTGCCTTAAGTCCCAGCCTGGGAAAAAGGTGGAGTATAAATAAATAAACTGATGGATAGATTTATAGCAGGAATTCATTTCAGCCCCCTTGTCATTATTGCATATAATTTGGATAAAAGAGAGATGCGAAATTTGTTCATAACACAGGAGGTGGGTATTTCCATGGCCAACTCATGTTGCCTAAACCCTGGTTGAATTTTTTAACTGGCACAGGAGAGAGTAAATTGGGTCGGCATTTGAATGTGGACCAGCTCCCTCAAGTGGTGATGTATTTTATTCCTCTTCTGGGCTGCCATTTCCATAGTGAATCTGCATACAAAAGATTTGAATATGTTCAGCTCACTTTTAATTTTTTACTAGAAGCTGATGGATGGTTACCGTAAAACTTTTTAGTCTTTATTACATTTGTATGTATTCCACTGAGAGATGCATATGCTATGTAGACAGTGTGCGGTTATATACAATCAAGTATGCTACATCCTCATTGCTATCTGAAAAAGAAAGTTATAAACGCTTTCCCTCTGTGTTACAATAAATGTCTTGGCAAGCAGCAACCTCACTGCTGTAACTAGAGATGGCTCTCTTTTGTGTTTCTTTTCTCTTTTATCAGAATAGAAGAGAGAAATCTGAGTCAAATGAGTATGCTACTATTACTTGAACCATTGTTCAGTCATCTCTAACAAACATTTCTGTGACACTGAGGTATGGTTAGACCAGGGGTAGGCAACCTTTTTGAGCCGGGGGCCGGGTTGCTGTCCCTCAGACAATTGGAGGGCCGAAACAACAAAATAATAATAATAATAATAATAATAATAATAATAATAATAATAATAATAATAATAAATATATTTTTTAAAAAATTAAAAATTAAAAAAATATGCATGCACACTCTCTCAGCCCCAGAAAAGCCATGGCAAAACCACTGTGGAGATTTTGTCAACAAAACCCCAAGAACAAGTAATAACAACAATAATCAATATCATCATGGTGGGGCCGGTCCAAAGGCCTCAGGGGGCCGCATCCGGCCCCCAAGCCTTAGATTGCCTACCCCTGGGTTAGACTCTCGAGTCAGGCAGCTTGTGATCTTTTTAATGTTGTTGGACTGCATCCTTCATCAGTCCTAGGGCCACGGCAGACGGCTAATTGAGCCGTCTCCGAGGCAGGGAAGAGGAGGGGCAGCCGCATACTCGGCGCCCCTTCCTCCTCCCGAGGTTGCCCTCGGAGCCGCCGGCCCTCCGCACTGCCAGCACTCCGGGGGCAACCTCCCACCGCAGCGTCCGCACACGCTGTGGCGGATAAGTCAGCGAAAGTGCGCCTTACGCTCTTGAGGCGCATTTTCGCTGACTTGTGAAAGGAGTGCTGATTTAGCGCTCCTTTCAGGGGCGCCGACGGTGCGCCGCGGTGAGGATGCCTCGGTCCCGCGGCGCTTCCCCCCTTAGCCAGCATAGTTAGGGCTGGACTTTGGGCTGCCTTTCCCAATGGCAGAGAGGCTTAGAAACACATTTGATGTGTGGCACTTTGGAAAAGTATTCTCCCAGAAGAAATTGCACTGTCCCATAAAATGTCCCCTGTTTCCAGCTATCTTTTTCCATTTCTGAGAGGAGAGTTAGAAGAGTAGCAGCTGTATGTGAGCATGTACAAGTCATAGAGGATTGTATCTCATGCTCTCCCCCCCCCCCCCCCCCTTGACTTTTAGTTTAATAAGTTTATCGCACAGGACTTGCAGGAATGGGAATGGAATGGAACGGAATGGAATTGTAGGGAACGCGGCGAGAATGCATGTTACCACACAGGAGAACACCGCTGATGCTGTCGGGAGTCCCCAAGCTGTTCCCCATCCGTGCTATAGCAGCCAATTTTGAAGAACGATTTTGAACCGTTCTTCAAAATTGGCTGCCAGGAACAGTTTGGGAATGGCCTGGGAACTCATGGTGGCATTGGCAGCATTCTTCTATGCAGTAACATGCGTTCTCGCCCCATTCCATGATGTTCTGTTCCTTTTGTTCCGTTCCCGTTCCCGTTCTTGCAAGTGCCGTGCGATAAACTTATAACTTTGGTTGGGAAAGCAAGTGAGTGGTTCAAGTACTCAGAGAAGTGGTTATTTGAGAGACGTGGTTATTTGAGAGACAAGATTCTGGAATCTATCTATGTGGTACTCTATGTAGGATCTATCTATGATATAATCAAACCACCATAAACATCCTATAGAAAGGCACTGAAAATGAGTGCAAAATAACTTTATGAGCTTGTTGTGGAAAAGGTGGGATATAAATGTAAGAAATATATAATCTACTTCCCAATTCTCATCTACTTGGAACAGTACACAAATGAAAAAGATATTTAGATTCTCCAAACATGAAAACTAGTTATAACTGTATACAGTAGATGTGTAAAAGAAAAAATCATAGAAAAATAAGTGAAAAATACTAAAAATTGCACATTTTGATAACCTGTGACTTATTTTTTAAAATCAAAAACCATGCTAAAGGCTTTTCAGTAATTGTAAAAAATATTTAAAATTAATTCACAATTAAAAGAAAATTTTAATAAAGGCTTCAAAGAAAATAGTTGGCAGTTACATATTATACACTTTGGTGTGAAAGCAACATTACAATACACTGTTTTTTTCATCAAATAGATTTAAAACACTGTTGATTAATTTTGCAGCTTTATCGGTTTTGATTATAATCCCATATACTTTTTACTTTTTATCTACCCAATGGCATATACCGTAGAGACATGTATGCTTGCCAATTATGTTTCAAGGTCAGTCAGAACTAAGCTCTGTTCTTAGACTATTTCTTCTATTAGGTGAGATAGTACCCCAACTGTCTGCTTTTGCAAAGAAAAGAGTTTGTACTTGTGGGAACAGAATCTGTTCTGTTTTATATAGTAAAACTATAGTCATTTCTGAAATTGTAATTAAATTTCCTCAACCACAAGTACTAGAGAGTCATCTAGTTCTTTCTAGATTTTATTTCATACATTTGTTTCATGTGAAATACGTTCACAAATTTTATTTTAGAGAATTTGGTAAGATTTGTGGATTGATTTTTAGATTTTTAAAAATCTGATCTGATCATCCATGTGAATACCAAAGACATACTATTGGTCATTACGGATCAAATACCAAACAGTGAGAAAGGGAAATGGAAAAATTCAAAATGACAAGCAAGCAGTACAGCCCGAGCAAATAATAATAAAATCATCAGTCAGTTACTGCCTCAATAAAAAGCATGCTGACATAATAAGCATCCTGAGCTGTTGTCTGAGGATTCAGTAGAGAGGGACTGACTGAATATTATGGGGCAAGTGTTGTTGTTCATTTCAATGAGATGTATGTTCCATTGAGAGAAACCAAATATTTGCAGCTGTGCCTGGTGGATTGGGCCCAGCCAGCATTAGCATTTGATTTTCTCTTGGCATTGTTTGCCTTGTCAATTAAACAAAAATTCTTTCCATGGTTTCAACATGATAAAATGTAATCTAATTGGAGCATAGCCTTCAAACTCTGAGGTACGGTACTTCTATTCATATTAGTACAGTTTTCATTGAATTCATTTTCAACAATTCACTTACTAGGCAAATCTTACAGGACATGAGAATGAAACACATAAAATATTACTTATGTATTCTAAGAGTTATCTTAGACATTTGACTTCTCATCAGTTGCTTTAATTTTTTAAGTGTAGTTCCCTCAGATAATTGTGCCATTCATTACTACACTCTTGCTTCACAGACAAGCATGCATTACATCCTTTTCTTAAAATGAGATGATATAGACCAAGAGACATACTCTTTCTGAAATGCTGGAAGCACCAGTCTTTGTGGAAGATTAGGAACAATACTGGATTTGTGTTTGTAGATGCCTAAATTAAATTTTTGGTAATTTACAAAACAGTGGCATATGGACTTTTGACAAATGTAAATTGTATGCACACATAGGTGAAACAGAAGAAATTAAAAATCACAAATAAACCAATAATAAGCAAGCTGCTTCAAGCATCTTGGGCAAGATCCTAGGCCAATTGACGCCTAGACTTAGAGATTGGAGTTATCCTGCAGAATATTGTGTACATTATTGCCTACTGTTTTGCATATGAACCATAATTTTGGTATGTGTATAACAATGTACAGTACTGGCTTTTGTAAGCATGTGAATGTTTCTCAACCACCATCGTTGTGTGATTTTTAACAGCGAATTGAATTTTAGCTGCATTTCACTAGTAGTTGTCACCTTTAAGATTTTTACCCCTCATTTGTGCCCAGGTTGCATCAGCCAAGGGTACTTGTTACAAATCAGCTCTACCTGACTATACCCTTTTCTCTGGGGTTCCTTTATGGTGCTCACATTTCATGTCTTTCCAGTTTGGAAGGGAAAATACCTATCAACAGGTACATGCCTTAGAAGCTCAACAGGTATGTTACAGTGTGTTTATATATGGCCGCCAGGAATACATGATAGAAAAGCTTCAATCTATCTTCTGGTTCCCTGTTGTTTTCATATTAAATTCAGAATTCTAGTTACCCAGTTTTCTAAGTCATAGAGACTATATGTTTCCATCATAATCCAATAACAGAGTTAGGAAACCTTCAGCCGCCCAGATGCTAGTAAACTACTACTACTTCATCATGGTTGTGCTGGCAAAGGCTAAGAGGAATTAAAGTTCAATTTTGGGAGGATCACAGTTTTGCCACCATGATCTACAAAATAAATTGCTAGTGCCCTTTTGTGCTTCCTTTTGGTGCTGAATGGGAAACGGATTTGGCTGATCCAACAAAAATAATTTTATATTGCCTTAGTCTTCCCTCAACAGAACAAGCTGACTCTGTGAAGGTTACGTGGTATATTTTGTTTCCTATGCTATTTTGTTTCTTGATGCCAAGAGGCTGGGGAGTGCGTTATGTAGCAAGTACTAGGAAATGATTGTTTGTCTTACAGGAGGCTGCACATGGCCAACTGATGCCTAGAAGTTTTGGCTTGTATCACATTTGTCAGCTTCATGGAACTTTCCCAACACAACCACTTTGCAATAGTAGTTTGGCAAGCTTGGCAAACTATATTGGAGCATACAAGCTCATGACTCAGGGCTGCCATTCTCTTCAGATTCTTGTCTGTCAGGGTGAGAGACAGAAATGCCTTTCCTTCTCTAAATAAAGCTAGATACTTAATTCACCAGACCTCAAGAGTTAATGAGGAAGAAAAGTTCCCTTCAGTGCCTCAAATACCGTAAGTATTGTAAGGCTATATATGAAAATGTTGGCAGTGCTTGCCCCATAACTATAGGATAATGTTTCCCTGGGGGAAATTAGCCAAGGTCCAGCTATCTTCTCTAACTTAGGGCCTTTGCAGACTGCCAGAAATAGTGCAAATTGAGGCCACTTTAACTGCCCTGGCTCAGTGCTAGGGAATCATGGGAACTGTAGTTTATTGTGGCACCAGAGCTCTCTGACAGAGAAGGCTCAATGTCTCAGAAAAAAATACAATTCCCATGATTCCCTAGCACTGAGCCAGGGCACTTAAAGTGGACTCAATTTGCACTATTTCTAGCAGTCTGCAAAGGCCCTTAGTCTATGACTCCTTATCTTTGGGCAGACTTTTAGTGACCAAAGGAGCACGTGTTCACAGTGTTCATACTGTTTTGTGCTGTTTTATTGTTATGTTTGCATGGACTCCGCTACCTAACATTCCTCATCCCAG
>CM034703.1:100559035-100575132 GCA_020142125.1 Phrynosoma platyrhinos
TTTTTTTTTTTGGCTAGCTTTTAAAGTGTTCTGATGAAAGGCTGATACCCTTGTAGAATTACTGTGGATATGTTCACTATAAATTCAGAAAATAAATTTGGGGCTTTCATTCACCAGCTCCCATGAGTATTTCTTTTTCCTTGCCCCTAGAGAAACAAGCTAGATTTAGAATGCTCAAAGCAATGTTGTTGATTGCCAGTAACTGTGTTGTCACTTTGGCAAGAAAGAGCAATTCTAAACACTGTATCTATTAAATTAAAAGCTGTTGTTCATTAAAGAACATAATGTAGCTGATTATTCATTAGTGTACAAGTTAATAGTAAACTGTTAATCAAATTTATCATGTTAAAGCAAGCTAGAGAGGGAGAGTTCCCTTCTGAATTGTTTGGAGACTAAATTTCATAATTCATTAATTAGTTAAAGGCTTTAGTTGTTTGAAAAGTTTTGTATAATACATATTCTCAGCACCTAAATAATTTATAGAAACTAGATTTTCAGTTGTAATTTTCACCTGCCTTTCCTTCAGTAGAAGAGTAATTCATTGATCTACCTCTCTCTCCTTCATTCATAAAAACATAAAACATGTTTCTTGTAAGTAACTCTCTCTGCTTATTTGGAAGAGAATGGAAAAAGATATATTCTATTACGTATTCACTATTGGTGATAATTCTCCAGAGTTTTGCTAGAAAAACTAATTCTCTTTCTTTGGTGCTTTTTAACATGATCAGAAAAGTACTACACTTTCAATATGAACTCCTCCTGCAGAGGTTGATTCCTATGAGAAATGTGAAATTACCTGCACCCTGAAATGATTTTTGGAGATATGTCTATGGATCATTGTGCAGAAATTATTTGATGGAATGTTATCTACACAGCTGGCTAGAAAGTGAGATTTTGGCCCTGGTTATATTTGTGAAATGATTCTCCAGATACAAAAGTGTGTGTGTGTGTGTGTGTGTGTGTGTGTATGCTGGCATCTCTTTCTGTGTGTATGTTTGTATAGTTGAATAAGTGCTACAAGCACTTTTCTGTGGAACCCTGGGTTTCTTCAGATGATTATTGGTCATCTTTATGAGAATATCAGTGACTGCACATAAGCTCCCCTGACCTATGATCATCAACAAACAAATAGGCAGCCACCTTCTTCGAATGGATGATGTCAGCTGTTACTCTTGCTAGTGGATGGTCACCAAAAAGTGCACCAGGGAAATGGTTATCACTAGACAGGCGACTCTATGATCTGACATAGTGGTTGCGCTGTACATGATGTCCTTTCCTCCTACTGGCATAAAATGAAGCAGCTGTACCAACAGTATTCAAAGCTAAAAAATTATTGACCATTATTGTCACCCTTCCTTTCTGTTTAATCATGTTTATAGGCCATTTCCCCAAAGAAATCTACTTGACAGGTTATGGAGGGCAGAATCCTATCACATAAGGGGAGGTCTGCTTGCAGAGTGGGATTTTGTCTTCCTCTCTGTTGTCACAGAAACCATCCCTCTAGAGTAGATTTTGAAAGTGTGCATAGGAGAGATTGAATTGTTCTCATTCTACTGGCAGATATAGTTCTGTAAGTGGAAGCAATTAAGTGGATCACAAAAATCAACAAAGAAAAGAAAAGAAACAGGAATAACTGGTAGCCCAGATGCAAACCGTAGAAATGCCTCTCATGCCCTGCTGCTGCTGCTGTTTTAAGAGGGCCATATTATTTTTTTAAAAGTAGATTTTAAATGCTGGTGCAAAAACCATCACTATGGGTGAATGTGCACGTGTGTGTGGGTGTACACATGTGCACACATACTTATATACATGTTTGCCTCCACATTCTCCCTCTCCCACTTCATTCACAGGTGGGAGAGTCAGAAGGCTCCTGGAAGCTCTTATTCAGGGCAGGCAAACTGTCCCCTTTAAGGGCCGAGGGACTTCAGCTCCCAGAATCCCAGACTGTTGACTAACATGGCTGAGGCTTCTGGGAGCTGAAGTCCAAAATCCCTAAGAGGGCCGAGTTTGCCTGCCCCTGCGTTAGTACCCCAAGACTGAACCTCCCCACAATTTCCTATTCATGTTCCTATTTGACAGATTTTCTTATGGAGGTCATTCCACAAAGAATTTCATTGCCATTACTAAAAATTCTTCCTTTGTCCTGTTGTCACTCATGCCACCATTTTGTTTCCTCCCTGCATGTATTCATACGTATGTCCTGAAATAGTTCCAAATGTGGCAATGCCACAAGACAAACATGTGACTTGCTCTGATTCAGATGAGAGCATGCCATATTGGCAAAGTCTGCTTCTCTCTTCTTCTTTTTAAAACAGGGAATCCCCAGTGCCCACTAGGTCATTAAAGTGTTACAGTCTGCCTTTGGTATCTGTTGGGGTTTGGTTCCAGTACTCCCCATGGATAAGAAAATCTGTGGATGTTCAAGTCCCGTTGAATACAATGGCATAGTGAAATGGTGCCCCTTATATAAAATGGCAAAACAAGGTTTGGATTTTGGATTTCATATTATTTTTGAATATTTTCAGTCTGTGAATTATTGAATCCATGGTTAAAAATCTGTGGATACAGAGGGCTAACTGCACTATGAACAAAACAAATAAGTGTAAATATTCTAAATATTTAAAGATATTCGTATAAATATATATAAGCATCACTTGAAAAAATTAAAACACATATGGAATTATAATTTTGCCTGAGCTACAATATGCAAGCACACAACATTTTCTTAGGGAGAGAAGCTGTGAATGAATTTTTATGCTTTGTTTAACCTTTCAAAAATGAGGAAAATTGGGGCCTTCAGGCATTATTTTAGTTGCACCCTCCCCATCTTTTCCAGAATGTGGAACAATGTATATTTGTATATCTGCGTATTTCATTTCAGCTGCCTAAAGACATTTGAGGCAGTGTTCAACAATATATTTGATCTTAATTTGTATTAATTGATGGTAGCTTAAATGCACAGGCACTATATTTTATTTGCATCTTTTAAATACCGTATTTATTAAAACTGTATTTTCACCAGTCAGTCATAGACTTTATAACTCCTGCACAAATACTCCAAACGCATTTGCACCTGAAGATGACCAGCAAGCATGGATACTCTCGCCTTTTCTTATGAATTCCAGGCCGAGGCCTTGTCACAGATACTACTTTTCTAGATGGATATTTTTTTAAAAAAAACTTCAAAAAACAAACAAACCCCACAGCATTGATTTTATAGTATGTGTCCCTGTTGCTGAACCTCTGGTTGATTCTCTCTGTCCCACTTTAAATTTGAATAAAATTTGTTATCTACAGCGGTATGAATACTCACTATTGATGCATGTGCTTTGTTTGCTGAGCGCATTAAGTCCCTACTATCTCAAGTTTAAAAGAACTTGGGTATCAGGAAAGTCCTCTGGTGGTAGTATTGCCAGATTTTCAAAATAGCAATAAGGGACATTCAGAATCCATGACATATAGGGTTGATAATCAGAAAGTAGCTTTTAACAAGTTTGTGATTTACCTAATTATAAAAAGAAAGTATTGATTCCAGTTAGCTTAGCTGCATGTTTCTTTGTAAAATTAACATATTGTCCACATTCATAAATTACATGATGCTCACATTTCTGTCTTTATGAAAGGCCCCAAATACAGGATTTTTGATATCTTGTTCAGTCTATTTAAAAAGAAAAACTTTCCGACTCTCAAATAGGGGACATCCCTTGTAACAAGGGACACCTGACAACCCTATCTGCTAGAGACCCCAGAAGGATGCTGTCATCAGTAAATGGAGCAATGCAGACACTTCTGTGATGCAGCTTCATATGTTTATCTTGTTTAGGACTTCATTTTCAATGGAATGGTTAAACCTCAGTTTAAAAACAACAATTGAAAGTGAGCATTTTGATGGTCTTTTGTAATTTTCTTGAGGGGCCAGCCTGCAGTCAAACCTTACTTTTACTTTTCTGCTTCCAGTGATTTAAAAAAAAATCTCCCTGAAGGCTTAATGGTATTACTGCTTTTTTGTAATTATACTAATAAATGCTTCTGTCCTTGACCTTGGAATTTAGAGTGCAAAGGAAAAGATTTATTGACATTCACGCTTGGAGGAAAAAATGAGATTATTTCACAAGTAAAATGCAAAGGTGTTAAATACGTTGGCTTGCATACCATTTATGCCAGTTAGCTAAAAGCTTTTATGTATCTTTAAGATTTCATTCAAAAATACTAGAGGGCTTCTTGTTAAATCCAGTTTCCTGAGAGATATTTGTTAGAACACTGAATCAAGTACAAAGTAACTATATTACCTTGAGATGTGTGGAAGGAATCAATAGACCTATAAAGTTGCATAGAATTGTTTTTAATGTTCTAAACCCTATTTTTCCTAGTAGGTTGAATATCAATGGATAAGACTTTTCTCTGGCTTCTGATATTCTAGTCCTTTACGCTTAGTAGATTTTGCTGTTTTAAACAAGGGAGATAATGCTTTTTGGATCTCTTCTGAAGGAGTCTTTGTTAACCTTAACCAACTTTTCCCATGATCTCCTCTTCATTTTTGTGTCAAGCTTGAGCCTGTAATGATTTTTTGGAAAGCTACTATAAAACCCACACTGAAATGACTGTTCAAACAGACATCTTAGATGTCTTGGTTGTATGAAAGTATGAGTAATCCCTGTCCTAGTTCTGTTTGACCTTGTATATTTAAACAGTATACCATGGAACATACTGCAGGATCATTATTTGTTTGTTGTCGTGGTGTGTCTTTGAGTTGTTTTTGACATATGGCAACCCTAAGATTACCCTATCATAGAGTTTTCTTGGCAACATTTGTTCAGAGGGGATTTGCCATTGCCTTCCTCTAATGTTGGGAGAGTGTGACTTGCCCAAGGTAACTCAGTGAGTTTCATGGCTAAGTGGGGAATCGAACCCTTGTCTCCAAGGTCATAGTATAACACTCAAACCGCTACACCATGCTGGCTACTGTTAGTTAAAGGATAATATAATCTTAGAGTTGGAAGGGACCATAAGGAGTATCTAGTTAAATCCCTTGGCATGCAAGAATACACATCTAAAGCACTCTGGAAAGATGCCCATCCAACCTTTGTTTAAAGACCTCCAAAGATAGAAGTTTACCACCTTCTAACTCTTCTTATGGTGAAGAAGTTCTTCCTAATGTTTGGCAGATGGATGCTTATGTGTTGTATCTCCAACTTCAGGAGGAATTAAGAGATAGAAATATATTGGGCTGGTTCATATGTCTTACTCAGAGCTTGAAAGGTTACTTAAAAAAATCTTATTGGAAACTAGAGTAAAGTCTTATCTGTTGATATTCAGTCTACTAGGGAAAATGGGATTTAGAACATTAAGAAAAAGTCTGCTTAATTTTATAGGTCTATACATTCTTTCTGCCCATCTCAAAGCAATCTTGTTTTTAAAAGATTGTTGACAATTTTCCAGCCCAAAATGGTTCTAAACAGCTACAGGACATAGCAGTTTCCATCCCACAGGTCCCATGTCACCCCATTGTGCTTACTTCTCTTCTGTAATTGGCTGAAGACTGGGGGGAAGTAGACCAGAAGTGAAGTGATACCACTTCTAGTTATGTTGGACATGTGAGTGCAGATCTCACTGAAATCCCACTGATTGGAAAACAAGATACCTCTGTTTAATGGTTCAAAGAATTTGTCCCCTAGATGTCTGACTTATGAGGAGACCTTGTGTGAGTAGGGCCCAGTTGTGTTGATCTGTTTCATTTTGGTTAACATTAAATATCTAAAGCATTGTTCTGTCCAACCTTCCCCTTTACATCTACAGCCAAAAAGACTAGCATTGAATTATACTGGGCAGCCTTATTCTTCCACAGCTGTGTTGAATAGTATCCGTATTTTGCTTAGTTTTCTTCCTCCGGTCTGATATATGTTGAGTGGTAAATGTAACAGCTTTGCAGTCATTGTTTTTTATTAAATATGCTGTTATTCATCATATTTCGCTTTTGGTTAGTCTTTTTACCATTTTTTGATGGGATCATATCTTATGCATGAGAAATTGCTTAGGCTGTAACTGAATCAAACTAATAGAGTTCTGAATGATTACATGACAATCTTAATGGCTGAAATAGCAAATGCATCTAAAGATAAAATAATTGGGATCAGGTAATTAAAATGTGTCTTAAAGCTCTTTCCAGTTCAGCCTCTGTACCATGCCATGTGCAGGCAATATGTAGGCTAGGTTTTTGTTTTGTTTTGTGTTTGTTACGCTACTCTCTTTATTCAGCTTTAACTTTCCAACCGTTCAGATTTGTCTGTTGCAGTGTTTCAAGATAAACACACTATCAGGCTTTGAAATTTTCTTATTTTTGTAAATATTAAAGCCTAGGGAGCAACATAAAGTGCTATATTGTGGATTAAGTGAAATATCTCAAGGCTGCGCTTTTCTGATAACTGAACCTGAAGTGACCTTTCTCAGACACAATTACAGAGCTGTATGTTTTTCCTTTAATTTCATCAGGGGTTTAATTAGTATACAAATAAAACTTCTCTTATCTTCCTTTCTACCTAATTGGCTTGTCTACGCTTATATATGAAGCATGTGAAAGTGGGCTGTAATTAGGGTGACCGTGTTAACCTTTTTTCCTCAAATGTACTCCTGCCTAAAGGCCTCAAGGCCTAAAAACAGTGATTTGGATTATTGCTTTGCAATCACTGTGGTTCTCCCATAGGCTTTCTCATGAGCAGAAGGGCTTTGGGTGCTGCCGGTTCCCACTGCTTAACAGGGATCTTCATTCTTCTCCCGTCTAAATGTTTATTGATTATCTCACTGTTCCACACTCAGCCTCCAACAACTTAATATCAGGTGACAGTCAGGAGAGTTCTCCAAGTAATTAGAGTTGAGCATTGGGGGAACAATTAGGACCAGAGTTATTAAACTTGATTTATCCTATTCTCTCCTGAACAGTTTCTTGGATATCAGAACATCACACTTTTACAATCTATCCTGGTTGAGAAATTAGTGGCTAACCTGCTGCTTATCATTGTTGCCTTGCTGCCTTGAGGCACATCCTCTTGGTTTCAGTCATTCAGCTTGAAATATTAGAGTCCATAAAGTTTATCAAGGGTTTTAATTAGATCAATCTGAAGAAATGGGCAGTGTAGAGTGGGGGTGAAGAAAGGCTTAGCAGCTGAAAGTATATTACTTTAAAGACCTCCAGACTACTGTTCAACAGTTCTAAAGCTTTGGCTCTAACCACAAAGAAGACCAGGACTTAGGTCCAAAACTCACTGCAGAAATAATTCACTTTGAGACCGCTTTAACTGTCCTGGCTCAGTGCTAGGGAATCCAGGGAAATGTAGTTCTGAGAGACATTTAGCCTTCTCTGTCAGAGAGTTCTGGTGTCACAATAAACTACAATTCCCAGGATTCCCTAGCATTGAGTCAGGGAAGTTAAAGCGGTCTCAAACTGGATTATTTCTGCAGTGTGTTTTGGACCTTAGAAGCAGAGATGAAATTTCCTCTTGAAGTTATCTGTGATGTGGTATGTATGACAAGGCAAGGAAGAATATTCATGGTTTGATGTTTGCCTATTATATTTCTTCTCTTTGCATCATAGAAATCATGAGTGCTGTTACATTTTTGCTTTATTGTCTTTTAATGACATGGTGATGAGACCACATATTCAGAGTACATTCTTTTAAAAATAACATGGAGGTCTAATAGGTAGGAATGCCAGATTTCATGGCAAATGCATATTTAGGTTATCTCTATCCCACCAAAGATCTAGCAGTAAGGTGCAACTATAGCAAGGAATTATTGCATTTGTTATTTGGATCACTATAATATTTGGCATTCTGTAGATGAGCCTCTGATTTACATGTTTCCTATCGTTTGTGCTTGCTCTTCAAACTAGAGTTTCAAACCATAGTTTGGTTATGCTTCTCCTATTTAGAGGACATGGATAAACCAGGTTTGCCAGTTTAGATGAAATGGCAAGTTATGACTTGCTCTAATGAGGAAACTAACACTATGTCAGTGCTCAGAAATATTACATTTTTGGACAGTACTCCAAAGTGCTTGCTGGGGGATTCTGAGAATTGTGATCAAGGGGGTAGAGGTAAGAGTAGGGACAGGATTTATGCAGGGGGAAATAATTGCATTCATAAATTTTGTTTCCATGGTGTATATTACCGTTTTGGTTTTCATGACATTTACCCAAATCATGTCATTGAAATGCAAAGTTAAAGTTGCCCTCTCTTTCCATGTGCCCCATCTATTTTAAACAAACAACAGAACCATTTGGTTTAGCATGTTATGTCAAGCGCTTTCTGTGTTCACTGAAGGTCCAAAATGATGAGAAACTGTAACTGTCACATCCTTAAAAGATGTGTATTTTGGACACTGTGAATATAATATGGTAACCATCCTATTCTGTGACTAGTTCCAGTATCACTACTATTTGGGAGCTGAATGGCTAAGGCTCAGTAGTTGTCAGTGGCACAGTGGTGGATCCAACCCCTAAATTTCTCCATTCACTGCAACAGACACATGCAAGTAAACGTACTATTCTGTGTTGTTCTTGCTAACTTTATTTATACCCTCACCTTCTTCCCAAAAGGTCTGACTGGGAATTAGTATTGTTCACACAAAACAACAGAATTAGAATCTGAATACTGAATTTCAGGCTTTTTGTTGAGAAGCCAAATTTAATGCGCCAAACATCTACTGGGCAGCAGCAGTAGTGGAGGGTGGCACTAGTAGAGGATCTCATAAGACAATGGCAGTGGCACCATGGCTAATGCTTGTTCAACTGCACAGAGGGAGGTACAGTAAACCTTCTTTTGAAGATCTTTTTCTATTAAATCCCTATGATGAGACAATCCAAAATGAAACAAGACAGTATCAGAAGACGAGACTTCCAGATCAGATGGCACTCAGTGAGCTACTTGAGTATAGCAGAGGATAACTATGAGTATCGTTGTGGCTAATGATGCAACTGGACTAAAGGCAAAAGAACATTCAGCTATTGACATGATTAGAGGTAAAGGGATAGTCTGAAGATGCACAGCACATAATATGGAATGTGAGAAGCATGAATCAGGGGAAGCTAGACTACAACCTGAAACATACAGGCAAAATGATGCAGTTTCAGGCTGCATTGGGGGTATGCTGTTTACATGATGCATGCCCCGAACCCAGCCTGAAGCCACTTCATTTACAAAGAACCAGTCCAAGATTCTATCTGCTCCTTCTGGTGGCCTAGTTCAGGACTGCAGTGGCAGCCCAAATTGGGACCAGGTGCATGCCGTTGCTGCAGTCCTGATGCAAGTGGTGCCAATGTGGTCAACTGCTCTATTTGGTCTGTCTCTTTTGGGCCATAGTAAAACTAGAAATGGAACATAAACATTGCAATACTTAGAATGAGCAAGCTAAAGTGGACAGGAATAGGACATTTGGGGTCAGATAATTACACAGTGTTTTACTCAGGAAATGAAAGTCTAAGAAGAAATGGGGTGCCATTTATAGTGAGGAGATATGTAGCAAAAGCCGTTAAAGAATATAATGCAAAATGTGACCGAGTAATGCCAATAAAACTTGAAGAAAAATCCATCAATATAACTTTAATCCAAGTTTTATGATCCAATGACAGAGGCAGAAGAAGAAGAAGGAGAAGAAAAAAAATTGAAAGATTCATTGCTGGAATCCAGGAGGAAATGGATCATACACTAAAACAGGACTTCTTATTAATCATGTGCACTTGGAATGAAAAAATAGGAAACAGAGCAGAATCAAAGGAAAAATTGGCCTAGGATCCAGAAATGGTGCAGGAGATTGACTGATTGAATTCTGAGAGGCCAACAGAGTTGTTCATTGCAAACACATCCTTCAAGCAACCCAAGAGGTAACTGTGTACAGGGACATCACCTGATAGTCAATTTAGAAAACAAGTAGATTATATAATTGGAAGCAGAACATTGAGAACTTCCATTCTCTCTGCAAAAACAAGACCAGGAACAGAATCTGGCACAGAAAATGAACTTCTAATATTAAAAATTAGAATAAAGCTAAAGAAGAACACTAAATCAATCATTATGTCAAAACTGTTGTTGTGTGCCTTCAAGTTGCTTCTGAAGTATAGTGCCCTAAGGGCAAACTCATCATGTTGGTTTCTTAGCAAGATTTATTCAGAGGGTTTTTTGCCTTTGCCTTCCTCAGAGACTGAGAGTGTGTGACTTGCCTAAGATCACTGTGGGTTTACCTGGCTGGGTGGAAATTTGAACCCTGGTCTCTAGAGTCAACAGTAGTACACCATACTGGCCCTGTCTCATGTTGAAATACAACCCCATAGAATTTAAAGATAATGTGAAAAATAGATTTGCACTATTAAGTCTAACTGATTGGGAGTCAGAAGAACTCTGGAATAAACCCATGGACATTGTCAGGGAGTAATGCAAAAAGACAGTATCTGTTGCCCCCCCCTAAAAAAAAAAGAGATGCTTCAGTGGATGACAGATAAAACTCTTCAGATGATTGAGGAGAAATGAGAAAAAACATAAAAGTTGACAGAAGTAGAGTCAGATCATTGAATGCAACTGTTTAATAATTTGTGCACAGAGATAAAGAGAACTATTATAATAATAATAATAAATGCTGAGAAATAGATGATGACAACAAAAAGAACAAAAGACTCCTTCCAGAAGATCCAAGAAACCAAAGGAAATCTTAAACCAAGAGTAGGAATGCTCTATGACTAGCAAAGGAACACATTACATGATCAAGTACAAAAAGATAATGGAAACAATACACCGAAGAACTATATAAAAGAGATGAAAGAAGAAAGAAGCATTTATAGATGAACCTCCAGTTTGAGAAAGTGAAGTGGAAGTTGCATTCTTGGGAGAAATAAATCACCAGGAACAGATGGCATACCATGAGAGCTACTTCATTCTACAGATGCAGAATCTATTCCAATTCTAACTAAAATCTGTCAACAAATACGGAAAACAGAACAATGACCCACAGATTGGAAATGCTTAATATATATTCCGGTGCCCAAGAAAAGAGACACCAGAGATTGTAGTAATGACAGGACCATTGCATTAATTTCTCATGTGAGCAAAGTGATGCTCAAAATTCTACAGCAAAGACGTCTACTATATATGGAGTGAGAAATACCACATGTCCAAGCTGGGTTCGGGAAATGAACAGGCACTAAGGATCATGTTGAAAACATAATTTGGGTAATGTTATTGTTGTTGTTAGCTGTTCTCAATTCTACCCCAATTTATGTTAACTTATGTATGAGACATCTCCAAGATCCCCTGTTCTCCATTGCTCTGCTTAGGTCCTGTAAATTCAGGCCTGTGACCTCCCTAATTGAGTTTAGCCATCTGGCATGAAGTCTTCCTCTTTTTCTACTGACACTTTTCCTAGCTTTGTTTTCTATTCTAATGAGTCATGCCTTCTCATGATGTAACCAAAGTACAACAGCCTCAGTTTAAACATCTTGGCTTCCAGGGGGAGTTCAGGCTTTATCTTTTCATGGACCTAGTGTCTGAGCTTACCAGAACCGAGAAAAAGAGGTAGTCCAATCCAGTCCAAGTCATTCAAGAGTTGGTCTTCAGTCCAGGCAGGCAGTCCAAAGGGTTGTCCAGAAGAACAGTCAGAAATCCAGGCAGAGTTGTAGGAAAACAGGCAATCAGTTGCAGAATATGACATCAGCATAGCCTTCTCTTAAGAAAAAGGTTGGTTGTCAGCCGCGCTTGCTGGATTATTTAAAGCCCACCCAGGTCTTGCAGTAGTTCCCTTATTTCAGTGTGCTTCCGATATAAACACTGCAAGCATCTGCATCTTTCTCAGTCCTGACATCTCTCCTCGGGGGTAAATATTGGTAATTCTGGTTCTTCTTCTGAGAGTGGTGGTTGCTGAGAACTGCTGTCAGCATGTCCCAATGTCCAAAATTTCTGACTTTTTATCAGAAAATCCTGATGTGTTTATAAACATATAAATTAAGGATAGTTCTTGTACTCAGATGACTTCTTTGCATTCTTACTGAAATTTATCAAGTAGGAGAAAATCCTCCTCCTATACTTTGGTTTCAGTAAAAAATATAGTTAAGACTGACCCATCAAGAACAGACAAATTTGGACTACAGACCATCCCACAACACACACAAATATGAACACTATAGTTTAATCCCACAAGGCAGCCCACTCCCACTCACTATATAGCATATTTCTAGGCTTTGATAGTGACAACATCTAAAATCAGATGTTCCACTTGTTACTGTCTGTTCTGCTGGTCTGCAAAACATTTCTCATTCAAACTTTCTCTCAAAAAGTTAGCTAAGCAAAGCCAGTGATATCTGGACTAAATATTGCACTACTATGCTTGGAAGGAGTCCACTGTCAAAATAAAGTCTCACTTTTCCCAACTGACATTGTTGTCCAAAGATTCTTTAGGTTTCCATTGGTATTAGTTAAGTGCAATTGCTCAGCCTTTCTGGAAATCAGTATCCTCCAAATATCTGTTTCTTGATATTTCAATCCCTCCAATAGAAGATGTGAGGAAAGTATGTAAGAATGTTCTGTAGATAGTTAAAATTCCTGGCTCTGTTATGAAGATCATAACCTTTTAATTTGTCAAAGTAGCATATAGGAATTTAGTCCTGCAACTACACAGCTAAATCCCTTTGCAATAAACATTACAGGCAGAACTAAATGTACATTAAAGTTTCACTTTTAGTTTTTTATGCAATAATCTCTGTGTACATACTGATGTAAACAAAATGCAGAAACAGTCTTACAAAAAAAAAAAAAAAACCTTAATCCCATAGCACCATTTTTCTAGTCAATAGTAATTGTAGTGCCTTTCAATAATGGGGGTGGACAAATGAAAAGAAGAACTTGAGCTATGAATTCAGAACTGGTCTTAGTAAATCAGAAGCCTTTGAAAATATTACCTTACAGCAAGCAGTATAAAGAACTTGATTGCAGTTTGCGTGCGAGTTCTTTAATTGTTCACCCTTTGGGGAATTTTGTGTATTCTCCCTGTCTGAACTGATGTTCTTCTTGAAGCATGTAATGTTAGAAAGTAGATCTTAAGGCAACCTTCAAAAGACAAGAACCATGTAATAAATTGTGGAGATCACAAAAGCCACATGACGTAATTGAATTAGTGTTTTGGCATTTTTAAAAAATTGGCACTACAGTAAAGAGAACTATCAGACATTAGAAAAGCTATAGAATGGATGGTTTTCTTCCATTGCAGTTCTAATTTTTTTCTGTTCTGAGAAGCACTTTTCAGTATTTTTATATTCCTTCCATGAATTCAGATGCCTTGGGTTTTTTTCCAGCACAAGGGTGCTGCTGCATTCACTTCTGCTGATGGGCTCCCCACTGGCATTGGGTTGTCCATTGTAAAGACAAACTGCTGAACTAGTTTAGGCCTTTGGTTTGATTCAGCACAGCTCTTGTATTCTTATCTTGCACCATAATTCTTTGTCCTTTAAAAACGCATTTTGACTAAATCACAAGATAACTTGCCTTTGATATAGCACCTGTAGCATCTGCGGTTGTTAAGATCGGGGTGGTATTCATTTGCTGTGGGGTGCTTAAATATACAATGCACTGGATGTTTAAGGAGAGTAAATAGGTGCTATTTTTTTAATTCGAAAACAGCCTCAGTCTATTTCACAGTCAGTCTGTATTTCTCTTTGTTTAATAGCCTATGGCATAAATTGAAGTTAATTATCGGAGCTGACAAGTAACTCTGTTTTCTGTCTGCTCTCAGAGTCTCTCCGAGGCAAAGATGGAGCTGAGAAGAAAAGATCAATCTCTGCGTCAGCTCAATAGACATCTTACCCAGCTGGAGCAGGACAAGCGTCGACTGGAAGAGAGCATCCATGATGCAGAGAGTGCCCTCCGCATGGCAGCAAAGTGAGCACTGGGGCCTTGGGGAGAACACTTGAAACAGACAAAAGATCAATTCTTACTTTCATGCAAAGGATTTTAGTCCTGGATAATGCAGCGCTGGAAAACAAAAGTACAGCTGCCTTTCTTTGAAATTTTAGTGAAAGATCCCCTTGAAGAAAGAGAACTTAGTTCAACATATTAATGGCCTGTTTCAGTCATTTTGGAGTCCATGGAAGGGCACGTTTTAGCACAAGTGGTATGCATTGTCTCACTGCATGGTGCATGAACCGCTGGCCTAACTAGCAACCTAGCAAGCTGTCCTGGTAAAAGATCAAAGTGTTCTTGATAGAAAGCAGCTGTCTGAATAGGACAGTCTGTGGCAGACATTGGCCAGTTTAACACATGTACCATGTCTTCAGGAACAGGGAAGAGAATATGCTGAGTATTTACACCTGCTGGGAGAGCTTGGGAAAGTTACCTTTTTGGACTAGAACTCTCAGAATCTCCAACAGATATGGAAAAACAACAACAATGGCCAACAGATTGGAAGTGATCAATATACTGCTCCATCCACAAAAAGGGGGACACAAGAGACTGTAGCTAACTATAGGACATAGTACTGATCTCCCACTCGAGCAAAATCATGCTCAAAATACTGCAACATAGACTCCAACCATACATGGAGAGAGAAATCCCAGAGGTCCAAGCGGGGTTCAGGAAAGGAAGAAGCACTAGGGACCACATTGCAAACATACAATGGCTAATGGAGTGCACCATGGAGCTCCAGAAGAAGGTCAGCATGTGCTTTATAGACTATAGCAAAGCCTTTGATTGCACAGATCATGAAAAGCTATGGAATGTCCTTAAAGACATGGAAGTACCAACACATATGATAGTCCTAATGAGGAATCTGTACTCAGGACAAGAGGCTACTGTCAGAACAGAACGTGGAGAATGGTTACCAGTTGGCAAAGGGGTCAGACAAGGCTGTATCCTTTCACACTATCTGTTCAACTTGTATGCAGAGCATATTATAAGAAAAGCAGGCTTGGACACAGAAGAGGGAGGAGTGAAAATAGGAGGAAGGAATATCAAAATCTGAGATATACAATGACACCAAATTACTAGCAGAAAACCTCTCCAACCTGAAACACCTACTAAGGAAGATCAATGAAGAATGTGGAAAGAAAGGTTTAATGTTGAAGAAAGAAAACAAAAATAATGACCACCAAGGATCTTCACAAGTTCAAACTAGACAGTGAAGAAACAGAAATAGTAAAAGAATTCTCATTCATGGGATCAAATATTGATAGAAATGGCAGTCAGGAAGTCAGAAAAAGATGAAGAATGGGGAGAGTGGCTATGAAAGAACTAGAAAAGATTCTAAAATACAAAGATACACAACTCAGCACAAAAGTTAGAATCATACAAGCCTTTGTATTCCCTATTACCATGTATGGATGTGAGAGTTGGACAGTTAAGAAAGATAAGAAGAAAATCAATTAATTTGAGATGTGGTGCTGGAGAAGAGTGCTGAGGATCCCATCGAAAGCCAAAAGGACAAACAAGTGGGTCCTAGAGCAGATCAAGCTGGAAACCATCCTGGAAGCCAAGATGACCAAACTCAGGCTGTTGTACTTTGTACACATCATTAGACGGGAGGACTATTTGGCAAAGACAATAATGCTTGGAAAGGTATAGAGAAGTAGGAAGAGAGGAAGGCCACATGCCGGATGGATGGATTCTATTAAGGAGGTCACGGGTATTAAGGAGTTGCAGGAATTAAGCAGAGCAGTGGAGGACAGAGGATATTGGAGATGTTTCATCCATAGGGTTGCTATGAGTTGAGATCAACTCGAGGGCAGTTAACAACAACAAAAGTGATTTCCCCAAGCTCTGATTATAAGATGATGTGACAGTACAGACATATAGTCACACATGCGTCTCTTTACCAGAAACTCTAGACTAGTGGTTCCCAAACTATGGTCTTCCAGATGTTTTGGACTTCAGCTCCCAGAATTCTTGACTGCTGACCAAGCTGGCTGGGGCTTCTGGGAGATGAAGTTCAAAGCACTTGGAAGAACAAGTGATGGCAAACCTTTTAGGTGCCAAGTGTCCAAACTAAATGGCCTTCAGACACTGGGTGTTACCCTGTGCCAGAGGCAGGACATCCAAGGGAGGGGGGGATGGAATTTCCAAGTGGGGCTTCTT
>CM034703.1:100575151-100591300 GCA_020142125.1 Phrynosoma platyrhinos
CCCCCCCCCCCCCCCCGTTACCTTTGTGGGCTTTCAGCTGCCTCTCCAGAGGCATCTGAAGCCCTGGGATAGCTGGAGGAGGAAGAACAAGTGCATGCCTTTTCTTCTTCCCTGCTGCATGTGCGGGGGAAGATGGCTTTGCATGCCATCTCTGGCATGTGTGCCATAGGTTCGCCAACATGGCCCTAGACACCCATAGGCAATAAAAGCATAGAGACACAATTAGTCTGCGATATATATTTGGACAGCTGAAATCTGTACCCATAGTTGTCAGATGTTAACTCACTTGACATCTGCACAGACATGCTCAAAGCATCCTTCACATGCCAGCCTGAAGCCACACCGCTTCAAATTCTTCTGCAGTAACCAAGCATGCATGCACGCGTGGCCATAACACTTTGCACATAGAAAAAAAACAATGACCACCACCTGCCTCTGCACAAACATAATAGTCTCGATGCTGATGGGTACCTTTGTATAAGATTGTTTAGTATCTAGACCACCCTCTGCCTTTACAATTTAATATAGATGGAAAGGAAGAAAAGGAATCTCAACAAGAAAGGTTTTGGGAAGGAGAGATCAAAATTGGCCCACAGTTATTAATGAAAAACCATAAACAGAAGCACAGGACGATGCATGCACAGAATAGAACTTAACAGCATGTGACCAAAAACAGGATGATGAACATCATGAAGCTAACTATTCTTCTGTTTACTTACTAAATTTTTATTTTCATTTTCCTTGAGTACTGGGAATGACATAAGGGTGTTTATTCTGTGTTTTTCCTCACCTCTTTACACCTGTTTATTTTACAACTGTTTATTATAGATTAATTTGAGTGATAGTGACTGTCCAAAGCTGCTATGACTGGGTGTACATTTTCCCCTGTCTTTCTCGACATTTTTGGGAATGTCAAGATGACATCTTGGGAATGTTTCTTTCAAGTACCTGCAACACATTGGGGGCAGATGGGGATTATAAGTATTTTCAAGGAATACTTGCCAATCCATTGATCTGCCCATCTCCCTCGATGACTAGTTCCCTTTTTGACTTGCAAAGAAAACCCCTTCTAATTGTAGATTAAACAAAGTTCAGGAGAACCCTACTTGCTAGAGAACAGGCTAACTAGCTCGTCCTTCCAGTCTAACTTCAGAAATTGAAATTAAGCTTTAGAATGTAAGTGTCATTTCTAGCCAGAGACCTGTTTTCAGCTTTCTATTGGGATTGGCAGGAACTGACATGCTCATATCTGTCATATCAGCATCTGCAGATAGAAGGACTAGAGACTGTCAGTTAGTGAGCCATATTCCTTTCTGACACTGATTTTCCATTCTTGAAACTATGAGGTCCCCCTCCCTGTTGCTTTTAGGCTGTGGGGAGTGGGGCTGACAGGGAATACATTCAAGGATCAACCGAAACTCACACAAAAGAAAATGGTTTGCAAATTGTGCTTCAATCAGGAATTTATATGACTGCCATATTCTCCTAGCTTGGAATGTTTCTGCGTTTTACATGAGAGTTGCTATTTAGGAAACCTAGTGAGAGAGAGTGGTAAAGGGGAAAGGGGGGATTGTGGAGGTGGGGATAGTTAAGAACCCCCTCCCCCCCACACACAGTTGCCATATCTTATCCACAAACCATTATCTTTTCACTCTATTGGGGATGAGCAGCTTGGTTTCATAGAGATGAGCATTCTTTCTCTTCACCTTATAAGAGGAAGCTTTCTAATTCAGAAGATCCTGGCTCAGTGGATTGTGCCCCTTTCCATGGCGTGATTTTCTGGCTCCCATCAAGTTCATGAAGGAAGCTGAGATTTCCAAGCCACATAATTTTTTTTGGCCAGTTTGGTGTCGCTTTGTGCATATTCTTTCTATTACTATTGTTCATGGCAGTATTGCAGCTTTGGTTTTCATCCTCAACCTTTTGGTTCTTTCCAGCTTAGATCTGAAGGTTCAAAACTTTCCTCACTCATAAGAGTCAAATTCTGAATTTGTGGATGTGAACTTAGTAATTCATTAACAAATGCTAGAAGGGCTCCAATCCTGTCCAGCATTGTCCAGTCTGGCATCCTGGGTGGAGCTGATAATTAGCCATCACAGCAGAAATTTGCAGAGAGTTGTTCATCAATCACCTTTCTACATGGAACACCATATGTCTGACCTTCATTCAGCTGAAAAGGGGGAAATGTTTTATGTTTGAATTGAAGTTATCCAAGGACAGCAAATCTTGGGGCTGTTGGAAAAGATAACTACTTGATATGACTTTAATTGTGACTGAAACCAATATTACCTGTCCTCTATTATGACTTATTTTAAAAAATTTATTTCAACAGAGATAAAGAATTAATTGCCAGGCACATGAAATCTGTGGAATCTACACTTCAGAATGTAAGTAATATTCTTTGTTTCCCTTGTCTACTGTCATATTTTGCTTTCAGGCATTGTATCTTGGTGTAGCTTTTCCTCCCAGAATGGTTTCTAATATTGATAGTCTAAATACCTATACAAAATATCTAAATGGTTCTACACAGAAAATACTGCAATTCTGGAGATCCTAAACTGTTTTAATAGAAATATGAAGGGTTAATGTGAAAATGTTGTTTTTAAGCCTCTCCTTTGAGCTATATAACTGATGTTTTAAAGTTTTTTATTTACTGTTTATTTGAATTTCTTGACGTATTAAATGAGATTAATAATACACATTCTTAACATTCTTAATACACATTCCTGACTACAGAGATCAGAAAAGTTAGTTTCAGATTCACTTCATTTCACACATGAGCATTGTACTTGTTTTTCTTCAATGGTTTTAGTTACCAAGAAGTCTGTCACAAATAATGCTATGTCACATTCACAGATTCATTTCTCCCCCAAGCCATGTAAGATGGAAAATGTCTGAACCCTCACCCCCTACAGCCATCTGAGCAACCTGTCATCAACACCAGTTTTCAAAACAGAGCTATTCAGTTACTGAATCATCCTCAACAAACAACCTTTAATAGAGATTTTCTTAACTTCATCCATGTTAAGAATGGGGCAGTTCATTACAGAAAAATAGCTCCCTTCTGCAAATACCTAATGTGTATATGTCTATACTGAAAGCAACAGGGCAAAACCAGATGCTTAGGGTAAGCTAGAGATCAAAAGAATTCTTGTTTGTTGTGTGCCTTCAGGTCATTCCTGATTTATGGTGACCCTAAGGCAAACCTATCATTCTTGGCAAGATTTGTTCAGAGGAGGTTTGCCATTGCCTTCCCCTGAGGCTGAGAGCATGTGGTTTGCCCAAGGTCACCCAGTGAGTTTCATGGTCAAGCTGAGAATCGGACCCTAGTCTCCAGAGTCGTAGTGCAATACTCAAACCTCAACACTACACTGGCTCTCTTAGAAGAATTAGTTTTGTGCTTGTGTGTGTTTGTGCCTACACACCCAGGCATTATTTTAACCCCTTGGTTTTTTAAATATTTCAATTATTTTTATTACTTCTACATTTTTTATCTTTATCTTTTTGATTTTTTAAAAATTGTAAGAATGTTTTTAATTGTTAGAGTTTTAATTTTTTTGTTTTGAGATTTCGTTTGAGGACACCCCCCCTCTTGCTGCAAAAAGAAGAATGGGTTATAAAACTTGCATCTTAATGGTGCTTTCAATCAAAGTGAAACTATTGGATTAATTGTTGGAAGGTGAGTGAACACTTAGGTAAATTTCAGTGATTCAGTGGGGCTACTTTAGTTGAGACGACCCAATACGTTTCAGGCCTTGATGCTTTACAGTAAAATAGAAAGACTCTTTGTGTGTGTTCTTGTATTTTCTTTGTTTAATGGACTGTATTTTAAATTACTTATTAGAACACACAGAATCTAGGATGTGGGTTTTTTTATGAAATAGATAAAATAAATATTATATTGGTAGTTGCTTTCTTGTGAGCAGTCTGGAAAATCAGGCCAGAAAGGTAACTGTTGGCTTAAAATATTAATGCATACTATGCCTTTTATTATATAGCAGGAGGAGAGCATTGCCACAAAAATTTAGAAAGACAGGAGTTTACTCTTAAGACTTCCCACTATGGGAACAAACCTGTGTTTACTGTAAAAATGTTTTCAGTGGAGAGAATTTATAACTTTGATTTCAATAATGTCCATTTTGCCTCCTCTCTGAAATGAGACAATCAAACCATAATAAAAATGCATCTAGTTAACACTGCTGAATCTTTTGCCAATGTTGCTTCTGTTTTTTGCTGTCCTGTTATGGTGCAACATTTTCTGATAATAGAACCTGCTATAGATCAACAGAGGGACTTGAGTGATCATTTTGTGTAGTTCTGTCATCTGAATAATCCTGAAAATGAGGTTAAGGAAGATTTTGACCACACAACATTTGCAGATATGTGACAAAATTGTTGTCTGCATCAGGCTGTATCCAGCCCTCAGTGCAACCTGCTTATGCAACAACAGAATCCAACATAAGTGGCAATTTCTCTTTTCTGTTTCAGCCCATGAGCACCTTAAAAACCTTTTCATGGGTCTAGAAACTCTTTGGGGCAAGAATTTGGGCAGCTATGAATGAACTAGCCAAGATCTTGAAATATAAAGATATACTACTGAATACCAAAGTTAGGATTGTCCATGCCACCACATCTCCTATTTTTATGTATGGTTTTGGAAGCTGGACAGCGAAGAAAGCTGATAGGGAGAAAATGAACTCATTTGAAATTTGGTGCTGGAGAAGAGTTCTATAAATACTCCTAGAAAAAAACATAAGTGGCAAATCAAGCCTGAATCCTCCCCAGAAGGCCAGATGGTGACTCCCACCAGTGTGGGACAGTGGGGGCTTTGGAGAAGGAGGAAATTTGAGAAGGGGTCACTAAGGTCATCTAGTCAGTCCCTTGCCAATAAACTTGAGAGCCACATGTGCTGGCCAAACCTGTCCAGCCTCCCCTCTACTCTGGGCAGCCCCTGCATGGCACAGTGGTTAAATGCTTGTACTGCAGTCACTCACTCATAGACCACAAGGTTGCGAGTTCAATACCAGCCAGGGCTGAGGCTCGACTCAGGCCTGCATCCTTCCGAGGTCGCTAAAATGAGTACCCAGATTGTTGGGGGGCAATCAGCTCACAGTTGTAAACCGCTTAAACCTCCCATAGCGTGATATGAAGCAGTATATAAACGAAGCTGCTTTTTGCTTTGCCTTGTCTGACCCCTTTGCCAATTAGGAACCATCCTGTTTCTCCATGTTCTGTTCTGACAGTGGTCTCTTGTCCTGAGTACAGATTCCTCATCAGGACTATCAGATGTGTTGGCACGCCCATCTCTTTAAGGGCATTCCATAGCTTTTCATGATCTATACAGTCAGAGACTTTGCTAAAGTCCAGGGGTAGGCAACCTAAGGCTCGGGGGCCGGATGCGGCCCCCTGAGGCCTTTGGACTGGCCCCAGGCCGGTCCTGCCGCTGCCGCCACCCACCGTTGCCTGCCATGATGATATTGATTATTGTTATTACTACTTGTTCTTGGAGTTTTCTTGGCAAAATCTCCACAGGGGTTTTGCCATGGCTTTTCTGGGGCTGAGAGAGTGTGCATGCATATTTTTAAATTTTTTAATTTAATTTTTTTTAAAATATTTATTTATTTATTTATTTGTTTATTTTGGGTGCTTCACCCCCCCAGTTGTCTGAGGGATAGCAACCCGGCCCCTGGCTCAAAAAGCTTGCCTACCCCTGTTATAGTCTATAAAACACATGCTGATTTTATTTTGGAATTTCCTGGTGTACTCCATTATCCATCATTTGTTTGCAGTGTGGTCCCTCGTGCCTCTTCCTTTCCTGAACCCTGCTTGTGTCCTGGAAAGCCAGCAGAAGGATGATAGCCAAGGCAGAAGGAAGTCACAAACCAAGTCCTATTTACTAATCCGAAGGGTCAGTCAGCGAAGGGTCACACGGTCCGAAGGTCAGAGTTCTAGAGAAGCAGAGAGACAAGGCAGTCTAAAGGTCCAAGGTTCCAGTAGTCCAGAAGTAGTCAGCAGTCGGAGATTCAAGGGTTCTGGTAATCCACGATAAGTCAAGAGTCAAGGGTTCAGGCCAAGGAACAAGGCGAGACAGAGACAGAGGCTTTTGCCAGGAAACTCAGATAACTTCTGGCACTGAGGCAGCGCTCCCACGGCTGCTTAAATCCCCAAGCTGCCTGAGCTCAGCTGGGGCTGATCACCTTGATTACCTCTGCGTTTTTCATAAAGCCTTTGTGAGTGCCGAAGGCCTGCCCTTTCTGCTTGACGGTGGCTGAAGGTAGGCGCAGTCTCTTGATCCTCCTCCATGTCTGAAGGTAGCCTGCTGCTGGGAGGCTTGGCTGCAGAGTCTCTTGTAAGGCTACAGGGTCTGCTGGAGCTGGCAAAGCAGAGCTGGAGCCGGGCTGGGGTTCCACCGCTGTGGGCTCAGGACCCTGAGGAGGTTCTGGCTCATCCTCTGAGTCCTCATCCAGGCAGGGCATGACAGCCTGAACTTCTGGAATTTCTCTCTCCATGCATGGTTGTATCTATGTTGCAGAATTTTGAGTATGATTTTGCTTGCATGGGAGATCAGTGCTATGGTCCTATATTTAAAACGGTCTGAAACTGGATTATTTCTGCAGTGTGTCTTGGACCAGTGTAAACAATAAAAGTGTTTTTAAATGGCTAAAACATGTTAAGCTATTTACCAATTAAAAGACAGTTTGAAACCAGTTAAAACAGTTTAAAATTAATTAAAACCTTGAGCATATGTGGGTGTGTATAAAACCAATTGGATCCCAAAGGCTTTAGTAAACAACCATGTTTTTACTTGGTGCTGGAGTGACAACAGTGTTGGTACCAGTGTGATCTCCAAGGGGAGGGCTGCCACAGCAGAGAAGGCCTTCTCCCACATCCTCTCTCACATTGTACTCCTCTGACTGATGAGGCAGACACAAAGGAGGGCTCTTTGAGAAAACCCCACAACTCGGGCAGGCCTATAGAGAAGGAGGTGCTCCTTCAAGGACTGAACTCTCAAGCTCTTTGGAGTTTTAAATGCAATTACCTTAAATCCAGACCAGACATGTATTGGCAGCCGGTGCAGTTCCTTTAAAATGGGTGGTATATGGTTTCTGTATGGTGTCCCTGTCAGCAGTCTAGCTTCTGCATTTTACACTAGCTGCAGCTTTTGAGCCTTGAAGCAATACTGAGAGCTTGAGTAATCCACTCCGAGTAGAAATAAGTCAGGAGATTTGGATTCATGATGTCTGGGTACAAGATCTTCTAGTGCATTTCTAGATTTTAAAAAACAAAACAGCTGGGGAACTTCATTTCCTTGAATGGGCTTTCCAGCTACACGGTAGTACACACTTTCTGCTGCCTTGGTACACATGCTAACACATGTTTAAAATGTATCCTTCCTTTTTGTGCATTCATATATTTGAAAGTTGTGACTTGTCTTTTGTTCTGAGTAGGAAATACAGAATGCAGCATCCTCAGGTGCACTGGCAGGATAGTGACAGGAATGTGAGGGTGTTATTGTGTATACTGTAGCTATTCTTGGCTTTTGTCTATCAACCTGGCACCTGCCACAAGTGAAACGGACCAGTAGGCACATGTAAAGAAGTCAACAGGAAAACAACAAAGATTTTTAAATGTTTCAAAAGCACCTCTTGTTTGTTTGTTTGCAGAAAAGAAAGTCCTATGAAAAAATGATTTGTACAATTTTTGATCTCAACAAGATCTTGATATCATTACATGGAAGAAAGCTGTAAAATGTAAAAGTAAAAATTATTTTGAACTTCACTATATCCTTCAAGTCATTCCTCTTACCGTTCATGCAATTATCTTCTAAATCTCTTAACACATTTTTGTTGTTGTTTTGATCCCTGAATAACCTGACTTTTTTGATCCATGTTCCTAAAGATCAATTGTGCAGGACATACAGGTGTTAGCACAGCTGGCTTGCTGATGACATCTCTGTCCATATAGCTGTCTAGTGTGTCATCACTCATATTGTTCAGTGTCATTCTGACCTAGCCAAGCTAAAAATGGTACTCCAGCTCAAGAGGGATTTAAAAACCTTGACAAACTAAAGATAAGACATTGCGGAATGTCATATCCATGTGTTTAACTGTTTTCAGCTTAGGCGTATCTAAGTAACTAATGCCAGAGCCCGTCTGTCTTCATTTTTCGGGAAGCTTGAAGCTTTCCTTTTTTTGAAAAAAATCTGTGTGCATGTGTATACTTTGCTGTAAGTAAGGAAACATCCTTGCGTGGAGTGCTGTGAAATTAGTTAATGTGTTAGCCATTATTTTCTCCAGACTTGGGTTCACTTCCAGCCCAAGGTCACTGCAATCTGTTCATAAGGGACATATTATTACACACATCCCACAAATACAGAATAGCTTTGGCATAGTGCTCATGTTTGCTTAAAAGGACCTGGATCAAATTAAGCTTTCATCCAACTGAGTTTGGATTTGGTGTTTTTTGTTTTTATATGCTTGGGTATTTTTCAGAAATTGTACTATACTGAACATCTTGTTGCTGTACAATACTAGGCTAGTCCAAATGAAATGTTTATGGAGCTATCTGGTATCTTTGATTATATATGTGTATACTCAAAAGTAAACCCAATTGAATTCAATGAGATTTAACCCCCAGTATGTATGTAGAAGAATACACTGCTGGTTTTTTTTTTTTAAATATTCATTTTAAGATGACATTGTTGAAAAATATGTTTGGTTTCATACTTCAAATAGGGCTGCAAGGAACTGATGTAGTGGTTTAGGGCTCAAGAAGACCTAAGTTTGAATCCTTTCTCAGCCATAGAAATCCACTGGGTGAGCTTGGGCAAATCCTAGCCTAAGGCAGTGGAAAACCACCCCTGAGTAAATCTTGCCAAGAAAACCCCTTGAATGGGTTGCCATACATTGGCGTTGACTTGAAGGCACATAATAACACAGTAGGGCTGTAGCGCCGTACATAATTACCAGTAAGTGAATCCTCTTGAAAACTGTGAGAGTTACATCTGGGGATACATATATACGGTTGCACTGCAGATTTCTATATGAGAGTATAGTGCAGATCTAAAAGGTCGGAGATCAGTTTATCCCATCCCCTGTAGTTCATCCCATTCCCTGTAGTAGCAACCTCAGTTAATTTTGTGGTACACATCAGGTCACTTAGAGATTAATTTATCATAATCTGGGTGCAAAAGTTTTATAAGTCCCACAATGCAAAATTCACCTTTTAATAACATTCTAAATAATCCTCCTCTTCCTCAGGATGTCTCAAGCAAGTGAGTTGGGATGTCTCAAGCATGTTTATGCAACTGAGAGAAGATATTAGTTCCAAAGTTGATCTAAAGTAAGGATGGGGAAAGTACGGTCTACAGGCTGCATGTGGCTTCTTCCCAGGGCTATTTTTGTAGTCCCCAGGGCAACTCAGGGCTCAAAAATATTTTTTATGCATTTTGCTCCTTCAGAATGCCCACAAATGCACTCTAGGAGGAGTGGGGGGGGGGCATCTCCATTATGCTTTGACCCCAGGGGTCAAAACAATTTTTGCAGTTAAAAAATGTTTTGCCCTCAAATGATACAAAATGTCCACTGGAGGGTGTTGGGGTACATTTCTGCACATTTTTTTCCAGCCAAATTTAGGCCCAGGAGAGGCATTTTTTGAAACCCCAAAATTGGTGAAAGTGTCCCCATACTCACTGGAGGTGTTTGAAGGCAAAACATTTTAAAAAAATTCCAGGAGCAGGTGTGCCCCTCCAAGGTCTTCTAGGGGCCTAAGGTGACCACTCTAGTGTAAAGGAACAATTCTGAAATGTGTGGCTGCCAGTTGTACTCTAGATATGAAAGACTATTTTTGTCGTCTCTCCACACAAATCACACCCACCATCCTGGCTTTTAATTAGACAAACCTTTGGTAAACCCAGAATGGGGGGGGGGGGAAACCCACACAGAATATTTTGGGAGTAAAAATTTTCTTGGTTCCTATGAGATGCAACTCTTGTAACAGAGTGAAAACAAAATAATTGGGTGAGGTCAAAGTCTCACTGTTTTCTGTGGAAGATTTAAGCATGTACTTAAAATACTCCTGCTTAAGTCAGTAAGACTTGCAGGTGTATAACTTTTTCATAATTTAAAAAAAGGAAAAGAAAAAGAGATGAGTATTTTAAAACCGACCTGATTCTTTTGCTTCTGTGATTTTATTCTGGATATTTTTTTACTACAACAGTTTAAAATCTGCCGCTAAATTATATTATGGATAGTTCAGACCAGCTCTACTCAAAGTGGTGGTCCCTGGACTGGTGCTGGTCCCAGAGTCATTGGCTTCCAGTTCCTGGCAAGTTTCTAGGACAAAAAGAAACAACCCAATAGGCACAAATTTAGTGCCAGTCCCTGGCACATTGGAAAATAATAATTGCCTGTATCTCCCCATCTGACAGCCTGAGAAGCACTGATTTAGACCCATTAATCTTCAGTAATATAAACAATATCTCCTCATTTGTAGTTCTGACTCCATGGATATATTTAGGATGCAGTTACATTTATTTGTTTTATGTCACTCTCCAATAGGTTTAAAAGGCAGCTTGCAAAAAATTAAAACCACAGTAAGACCGATGTCACAAAATAATTGTTAAAAATACCATAGCATAAAATAATAGTATAAAATCAGTCAACAGAATTGAAAACAAGCCACCGCAAGCCTAATCCCCACCGGGAAATGATCTGACCATGACTATGTAAGGAATTAACTGAAACCCCTCCTACCTTCAAGCTATCCTGCTCTATCCAATTGAGAATATCCTGTTCTCGTAAAGTCAAGAGCTTGTCCTGGCACATGTGTTGGGCAGGTGCACTTTTGGAGATTGCCCTCATGGCCATCATGGTGTATGTGTGATGAATTCCTAAACCATTCCAGATAAAGATGTTGATGTCCCCAAATTTTTTGTTTAATCCAGATGTTAGCAGTTAAAACTTTGTGGGATGATAATCTTTATAGTAATCTTCATAACAACCATCCCTCTGTGTTATGGGCTTTATCTATTGCCAGTCTCTTGAGGGGCTGTCTGCATATGTTAGTTTCAGCAAGTCACTTGGCAGTTTTTAATCAATGTCCTGGAACTATAGGGCTAGAAGGGGGTGAAAGGAAGAAGCAAATTCAACCCAATGTCTTAACCTGTAAGAGACATTTCAGTACTATAACAACCCTAAAGAATGACTGTCATCTTGGTCAATAATGCATTCTCTTAGGTGTCATTAAGAAAAATCTACAATTGTCAGAGCTGTCAGCTTAGAACCACTTGAGTTTCAAACTTCAGATGTATTTTAATGCCACAGACTGTGTAAATTATTTTTATTCTGAAACACAATTTTTGCAATGTTTAATATACTGTGATTTTTTTAAAAAAACTAATTGTGTAAGGTTGCTACTTTCTTGTGGGTTTGTCTGTTTTGCACTCTGTGTTTCAGGATTTGTCTCAACAAGAGGATTTTTAAGGAATGACAAGGCCTCAGTATCCCCCTACTGCATTGAAGCAGTGGTTTTTAGTTGCTTTCCCAGGAACTCCAGGATTCCTTGGATGCTTATCAGAGGTTCCTCAGTTAGAAGTTCAATAACTGCAAATTAGCTTCCAGAAAGATAGCATATCTGCTATTATCAATCACACCTTGCAATATATAGCTGCAGGGGGAAGATTCAGGGCACGTTAACTATGATGTTCTCATAGTTTGTGCAGTGCAAGAGCTAGGTCTGGTATGCTTGGGTAGATAATAAAACATCCAGCTTAACTTTAATTTTTGTTTGTGAAACTGTGCTCAGGAAAAGAGATTTCCAATCAGTGCAGTCTCTTGCCAGTAGAAGAAATATACATCTCAAGCACTCCTGAAAGACAGCTCATCATCCTCTGAGGTAGTCCATTCCACTCTTAGATAGCTTGTGCCTTCTTCCTAATGTTTATTTGAAAGTGTTAATCAATAATATTTATGTAAGTGTTAATTCTCTTCCCAGCCCCCCCCCCTGCCCCCATTAATGACAGAAAATCCCATTAATGAATGGACTTAGGCTCCAATATTTCCATGCAGGGTTGGAGTCATAGTATGTCAGCCTCAGGCCATGATGTGTGAAAATGGGAATAGTAATGATGGCTTTCAAATAGTTGTTGAAACTAACAATTTTGTTGTTTACATTTTTTTCTCATTCTTCTTTCAAGAGCTCAAAGCAGCGTTCATGGTTCTCTTCCCTCCTTTTCCCATTTAATGTTCATATCATCCCTTTAGTTTAGTTGAAATATCATAACTAGCCTAAGGCTTATAGATTTGTAAATACACAGACATTGATTCCTCTGATAGGGATTTTAAATGTTTAGACTTGAAATTAGAAAAAACTTCTGCTAATTTCTAGAAGTGTCAGTGCTTATTTCATGGCACTCGACACACATCATGAAGAATCAAGTACGATTGGATCCGCTTAGTCAGTAATGAAACTGTTGACTGTATAAAAATCTTAGTTGCTCTTATTTGCTGCCATTATTACCCATAAGTCTATGCAGCATTATCTGACTTAGCAAATATCTAATTTGAGGAGAGAGGTTCAGCAAGCCAGACTTTTATCTTTAGACATCACACTTTTTAAAAATAATTGTTCACTTCAACTGTTTTCATAGCACTTAAATTTAGGGGTGGTTCTCACTATGATTTACAGTGAATTGCTGATAGCTGTATATGTGCCTCATTCCCACTGGTAATGGTTTCAGAAGTGACTGCAATCATTCGGAATCACGTTGAACCAAGACAAATCCAAAATCCAATTGTCTGAGGGACAGCAACCTGGCCCCCGGCTAAAAAAGGTTGCCTACCCCTGATCTACAGAGACAGAGTGAAGTTTAATTTTAACTAAAAGCTGTATGGAAAACAAGTATGGAAAACAAAGCAGTGGCCCAGAGACTGGAAGCAATCAATATATATTCCTATCCATAAAAAAGGAGACACAAAAGACTGCAGCAATTACAGTATGATTGCACTAATTTCCCATGCAAGCAAGGAAAGCCATGTTCAAAATTATACAGCAAAGCCTCCTACCATATATAGAGGAAGAAATCCCTGAGGTGCAAGCTGGATTCAGGAAAGGAAGAGGCAGTAGAGATCACATTGCAAACATACATTGGATAATGGAGTACAACAGTGAATTCCAGAAGAAAATCTGCATGTGCTTTATTGACTACAGCAAAGCATTTGACTGCATAGATCACAAAAAGCTATGGCTTCCCCTTAGAGGAATGGGAGTACCACAACATCTGATTTTCTGATGCACCACCTGTACTCAGGACAAGAGACTGCCATCAGAACAGAATACAAAGGTCCGGGGGTCTTGGAGATGTCTCATCCATGGGGTCGCCATAAGTCAAAGTTTAGTCAAGGGCAGTTACCAACAATAATAACTCCCCTCCAATAATTGCAATTGGCCAAATAAAATTTTCAGGTTTTCCTCTTTCAACAATTTGGATAGCATCAATGTTGGTATAGGTACCAGCATATTTTTCCAGTGCCTGGAAATCTTCAAAGAGCTATTGTCTGCATGCTGCCTAAGGGATTCTAATAATGCACTTGTTTGCACCCAGTTTAGTGCTACAGTGGCAAAGCAACACTCTGGGGTTAAATAAGTTGTGCAGATAAAAACAAATAAAAAGCATATACTACTGAAAGTATACTAGATTAGATGACTTACTGGGTCATCAGTACAATGCTGAAAGCTCTAAATGTCTACCCTGCTGGAGGCTAGGGATGCTTTTCTGTACTTCCCTATTTCTTCACATGAAAAACTGCAATATTGGGAAGAAGGCAATGTTCTAACACTTCTGTTTAACATGCTAGGATTTCAAGGGCAGCAGTTTTATTTTATATAAAAAAGTATTCAGTCCTATGAATCCCTCCTCTCCCATCTGAAGTAGCACAATGCAGACACAGATCTCAGTGAGAGCTAGGGCAAAGGGAAGTTGGCAGGACCATCCCAAAGGCTGGGGGAAACTACAGCAACACCATTTCCAAGTAAGCATTTCTGCTCCCTTCATTTTGAATGTAATGCATACCACAGACAATTATCAGAAAGAAACCCCTGTTGTTCATAAGCTTAATAAAGTATTATTCATGTACATTGGGGGAAGGTGGAGAGGAACGCTAGCCTTTTCTGTGTAACATAATTAAAAACACTAGAGCATGTGTTTGGGACTTATGGTGTCCAGAGATTTATATCTAAGGAACAATCACATTCCTTTCTGATGATGATCTGCTATTACACTTACTGCATTTTAAAGATAGATGTGTTGCTTGCTTTATTGTCCAGCCTTATGTTTTACCCTGGTGGGAAAGAACAGAACTAGACCGAGATGGGGTTAAAGGACCTGCCGCCGCCAATGTTATACCTACATAGCATGTACATTGTTTTCCTCCTGCTTTCTCTCTCGCCTCCCCCACACTCCCTGTGCTCTCTTCCTCCCCTCCCTTCTCAGTATTAGCAATCTGCTTTGGTACTTTGACATCAGGGATTTCCCTGGTGAGTTTTGTCACAGAAAAAAGAGAATCATCAATATCGCAGTTAAACTTGACTTTCAAAGCTAATAGTATCTCATTTGGGGACTCAAATTTAATAAATTTTCTTTGATTCTGGGTGCGTTTTTAAACATCAAACAATGAATTGGCCAGGGTGCAGTAAAATATTTAGATCTATTGACTATGGTTCAGAAGGGTAGAAGGCAAAACACTGGTGGGTTGATGTTGATAAAATTCTTAGTACCTTAATCCACATTAATGTTTTCTTTTATCTGTGTGCATATTGGCTAGAATGAAGAACTGAAAAGTTAGCATATATAAACTATAACAAATCAAGTGAAAAAAGTATTATAGATATAGTGAAAATTGAACATTTGTATTATGATAGGTAAGATTAACATCTGAACAAAATTACACATGCTGGTAGAAGACCCTTGAGATGGCGTTTGTTCCATCAGACTCTATCTTCAACCTAGAACTGTATGTGTTGAAATGTGTGTACGACCTGTGATGTTATAAAAATTGCATTATAGTGCATGAGTTTGGCAGCCACAGGTATTGACAGGAATTCTTTAGGTCAGCTATTCCCATATTCTGTAGTACAGAATGTGTGTTTGGACCCAGTACTGTAAACCTGTAAAAAGCCCACTTAACACTTGCACATCATAGGTACAGAATGCATATATATGCATTTTCATGGGGAGATGTGGTGGTGGCTCTGGAGGAGAGTTATTGAAACTGCTAGTGAAATGGCTAACTTCTAAAATATTACAGGATTTATGAGGAAAATATTCAGGAGTGTAATTCACTCAATGTAAGGATTTCCTAAAATATGATTATCTGGGGAAAGACGAAAGAAATATCACTTGCGTTGGGTTTCAAGATGTGATTTATACTGGTATTACTTTTATGTAAATTGCTCTAAGTTCATTAGTACTAGGCTCTCTATACATAAACTGGGCTGTTTAGATGTGTTGTATATGGCATTGGCTCATTTTTCTCCTTTCTCATTTTAAAGTTAAATATTTAGTATGAAAAAATATAATTTCCTGTAACTAAACTATTTTTATTTGAAAGCTGCATTATTAACATTATTATATATTGGATACAAAAGGTTATGCAGTCAAGTTTAACTGCTGGAATTTTATTTCTTGCACTATAAAAAAGCAGAATATTAGTAAAATGTGTGGTAATTGGTCTCATGTAGGGTAAAATTTAGGAATAGATATAAATAGTGTTCATAGCAGAAACAATGTGCTGTATGTGGCAACCTTTTGCTTACAATTACTAAAAATACAGTGTGAGTCTGTGCATGCTTACAGTGGAAGTATATTCCACTTGCTGCTCTCAGATGTCATGACAAACCATGTCTTGCCATGATAGGAACAGGTGAGCCTCATATGTCCCCGCTTTTCTTGCCCTTCTGTGCCATGCCCTGGGTTATTCCAGAAAACGTTGTTCCCATTTTTAATTAACTGGTGCATATCATTTCATTTATATGGACAAAGTCTGGTTAATCTTAACTTTGGTTTGTTTAAAACAAACCAATTTAAAAATATGGCTTATGGAGCTACAGCAGGGGTAGGCAACCTTTTTGAGACCTGGGCCAGTCTCCCGT
>CM034703.1:100591387-100608893 GCA_020142125.1 Phrynosoma platyrhinos
GTCACGGCCGCCATTTTGAAAATCAAAATGGTGGGCGCGATACATTTGCGCATGCGCAAGAGTACTGCGCATATGCAAACGTGCTGCGACCGCCATTTTGATTTCCAAAATGGTGGTTGCAGTGCGCGCGGCTGCACAACGGCAAAAACGCTCAGTGGCGGTGTGCGGCGGCGGCAACAACATTCAGCCTGGGCCGGTAAATCCAGGGACCTGGGCCTTAACCGGCCCCCGGCCGTAGGTTGCCGGTCCCTGAGCTACAGTTTCAATAAACCATAGTTAATGTTAAGCAATTTAATCTGAATCACACTAGTACTCAGTGGTTATGCTGGTCCAGGGTATTCTGGGCACTGTGATCTAAAAGAGGTAATGTTTATAAATTCTAATGGTGGTTAATTAAAAATGGATGCAATCTTCACACTTGAGGAGAAAATGCAGTTGCCACACTTGAGGAAAAAGCAAAAATGCACAAGGTCAAGGCTTGACTAAGTTTGCTCCTGTGATGATAAACTATGGTTTATATTAATATCTGCTAGCATCTAATGGGAGTTACTCTTTAGTGCATCTAGGATTGTAGTTTGTTTTCATGTGACTCTAATATGGGCGCAGAAACTGGCAGTTTAAAAGACATGTTTGCAAAAGCAGTTGTACTTCATTCCTTCACTGTACCCATAATGAGGGAAGGTGTTTCTCACCTTAACAGAAGGTGGCAGTACAATACCAACTGCATAAGATTATATTTTTCCACATAACTGGATATCTTTCATTTAGCGTATTGAGCATTTTGTTGTTCTTTCTTTAAACTCTGCTTTTTTGGAGGACTTTAAATCCAAACTACCTGTGCTTCAGAAAATAATACCGATTTTCTTCAGAGCTACTTGTTTGTTCAGGAGGCTTACTATTACTTTACTCGATGTTTGGAACTAGCCTTTTTCTAGTCACCTATAACACTTCTGATAAGCTTCTCAGGCAATTGTATTTTTAAATATATTCCCGTTGTCAAATATAGTCTTGCATCCAAATTGGTTATTTTAACAACAACAAAAAACAAAGCCCAGACTTTTTTTTTTAAAAAAATAAGGCTTTCAGATAAAACGTGTTATCTGTAAACTTTTTTGGTAATGTATTTGCTTCCCTAGGGTAGATGACAAATCATTATTTTATAAAACAGGCAATTATTGCTATACCCATAATGTAGTTAGTGTGGGGGGCAATTTTAATTTTTAAGGTGTTTGTGTGTGTGTGTAGAATTTAGTGCACATGCCTTTAGTGACTTTCCTTCCCATCTCATTTCAGTCCAGAGAGGAGGATGCTTTTTCTTCTTAACATTCTCTCTCTGCACTCTGAATTAGAGATTTATTTGCAACGAAAAATCAATTAGTCCTAAATTTATTCATGGATTTCAGGTCCAGCGATCAATGCAAGTCCACTCAGTGGACTCAAGGGGACCCACTTCATCCCAGTTAATGTGTCTGAAGGGGAATTACCATTGATACTGTTTTTTCCCTTTTAGGTCAGAGATCAGATCTCGCTGTCACGGACTGCGGCAACCAGGAATGACTTCACCCTGCAGCTACCTAAGCTGCACCTGGAGACCTTTGCAATGGAAGGGCTGAAGGGCGGGCCAGAGGTTGTAGCATTCCAGGTTAGATGCTTAAATAACATTTCTTTACAACCAAAATGCTTAAAGACACACATACAAAGTGCTGACAATAAAATGCTTCAGTATCAGATTGGTCAGTCATTTTAAAAATGGGTTTGAACAAAATCATTTTGTCACAACATCACTTTTTGTATTCTAAATGTGGAATGTTAAGAAAGCAGAGAAATTACTTGGCAAATAAGTATGTGCATAATACACATGAAGAACAGTGTAGCCAAACAAACGTCTTTTTTTAAAAAAAATAAAAATAAAATAAATCCAGGTCAGCCCAGAATTGTATTTCTTCCAGCAATGTTTTCAAAGGGCATAAAAAGGGAAAGAAAAATGAGGTAGCTGTCCCTAGATCAATATTTAAGGATGTCATCAATGTTCGGGTCACACAGGAGAAATGGACTCAGAGTTCAGAGCACCAGAGTTACTTGTTTTTGCACCAGCTGGAGTTGTTCAAGTGCTGGGAAAAGATTCTAGGGTTATTGATCTTTTTAGCTGCTTACTGACAGACACTTTCTGGCACTGACTGATGATGGAAAATACCCTGACAAGTGAAATGGACAAAGAATATAGTTGTCAAGGTATCTAAATCAGAAAACAGTGTTCCTACCTTTGAGTGAAAGTACCTGCTCCTATTCCTATTCTTTGCCAAATGTATGTTTTCATTGATTTGTGAAAGAATCCATTCTTGCACCAACCCAGTAATGAAACAATATCAAAGCTCAAGGTTTTGGTGAAAGGAATGTGTGCCATTTCCAGGCTTACTCATATGGTTGTTGCAGACTGTATAGTACTGTAGAAAAAAGTATGGTGCAAATAGATCCTAGAAGCATAATGGGAATGGGTGGGACATTGCTCTCAGGTGTCCCTTCTGTTAGATTTTTTTAAATAACACATATAAAATGCAAAACAGTCTCACAACTGGTTATGGGTGTGGGTTGAGAACCAAACCACATGGAACATCAGTTTATCCACAGTTCCTAAGTCCCTTTTTTGTTTAAAAAATAGTAACACCTGGCTGAGCTTTCTGGCTGAGAATTAAATGACCCTTTCCAACTACCAATTCCAGGATTACATGGGATGTTACCATGGCAGTTAAAGTGGAATATAGTGCTGTAATTGTGAATGGGCCCCTGGTGCATGTAGGTGGAAATTCAACCAGCACTGAATATCTTCCCTCCCTCCACAGCTGCTTTTAACATTAAAAAAATTAATGAATCCCTCAACGTCATATCATTTTTGTGATAGAGAAGGATTCACACTTTAGTGCATGCTAATCTACATTTAGGTTCCCTTTTTGCTAACAGATTGGTTGGGACTTCTAGCATTTGTTCTGATTTTCAACAGCTGATCTAAAGATAATAACCGTGAGGTGAATCGCATGTCCATATTGTGTGCTGCATGCGATGTATCACATTTCTTTTTGAGATGACATAAAATATTTTGTCCCTGTCACTTCTGGGATTTTCCAGATGTCTGTGTCCTAGAGTGTTAAAAACTGAAACCAGTAATTCAAGCACAGTGGTTTGAAAGTAAGTGGAACTGATTTCCCTGGATTTTATTCTCAAGTGGGCATATGATTGACATCAAAATTGTATAAATCTCAGGAATGTATTGTTAAAATGCTGTACATATGTATTTTGTTAACTTGTAATCAACATATTGTGTAAGTATCATCTTCTCAGTGTTATACAGCTGATTCAAGGTGCCAAAATTGTTGACCTCCTTTTGGGACTAAAACAAAGGAAAGATTAATTAATATTATCATTGTTTTATTTTTATATTTAGAAACTACACCCTCCTGCAAAAACAAACAAGCAAAATATCCTGCTCATTACTAAATTTTAAATTTTAAATTTATTGTTAGGTTTCATTCCAAGGGGTTAAGAGTAGAAAACATGATTCATCCATTACAATTAAAATTGTTTCTGACTTGGGCTCATAGGATTTTCTTGTGACAAGATTTGTTCAGAAGCGGTTTGCTATTGCCTTCCCCTGAGGCTGAGTGTGTGTGACTGGCCCATGGTCACCCAGTGGGTTTCCATGGCTAAGTGGGAACTTGGACCCTGATCTCCAGAGTCCTAGTCCAATGCTTTGACCACTACACCTCCCTGGCTCTCAAAACTAGATAAAGGTCATTATTTTTCATTTTCCTTTGGGCTCTTACCTCCCTCAAACACACATGGACACACTTCAAGTGTTTTCACAACTATATTTCATCTTAAAGCTTTAGAACTATTTTTATTTTTATTTATATTAAAACAAAACAACCATATCATACTTATACCAAATTATAGAGAAAGAAAGAAGAATAAAGCTCCATCTTAAACCTTCCACATCTCACTTATTCCTTTAAATTTAGCTCCTGGGTATATATTAGCAAGTTCATATATGTAAATTAACATTTGCATCTTAATGTACTTTAATTTATCAATAAAAAAGAAATGGTTATATGTCATATTCATAGATCTTACTGTTCCCAGATACAAGATATTTAAATGTTTCTCAAATTACTAAATATCTTAGCTATTTATCTTAAATCTATTTTTATTTTCTTCCATTTCGTTTCATATTGTTGTGTAGCTTTTCTGATTGCATACATTGATAGTTTATCCATAACAGCTAATTCACATAGTTTATTAGACCATTCTTGTATATTTGGTAGATTTTCTAGTTTCCAGTACCGTGCATATGTAATCCTAGCTGCCATTACCATATATAGGACTAAGCTTCTTTCATCTTGGTTTATTTTTTCTTTGTTGGTAGATAGCATATTTAATAAGAAAAGTTGCTTTAGTACTATTTTGTGTAAATGTTGTATTAGTTTTTAATGATAGTTGTCCCATCATATCCATGAATTCTTTATCCATGGGTTCAACCATCCACAGCTTGAAAATATTTTTTTTAAAATAGAATTTCCAAATTTTTTGCCATTTTATATAAGGGACACCGTTTTACTGTGCCATTGTATTTAATGGGACTTGAGCATCCATGGATTTTGGAATCCACAGGGGGTCCTGGAATCAAACCCCAGTGGATAACAAGGATCCACTGTATATACTGATGGATAATACAACATTCTTCAAATGGCCAATTGTGGTTGCAGTTTCACTGCACCAATTTATATTGTTCCCAACATTCTCTTCTAGTCTCCCATAATTGTATTTTACTGTGGTGCATTGGGTGGGACAACTGTTGTTTCTGCAGATATTGTGAGACTCCCATTATCCCATGCCAGTATGACCGTGGTCAGGCATGGTGAAAATTATGATGCAACAACTCCTGGAGGGCCATAGGTTCTTTGATCCTACTTTATTGTGATTATGTAATAGAAACCATGGCAGGAATGTACAAACAGAAACAGGTTGCATTCTTAAAGGCTGGAATCAAAAGGGATAGGCAGCACTATTAGTCCGCACACTATGGGGTCCTCTAGCTATCAGTTTTTATTTTCTTCTATGATTGACTGAGTGGTCATCATTTATTTTTATGGGTCACACTGGGGAATGTGTACAATGAGTCAATATACAGTATGGAGTGGTAATAATGTTGCATTTCAAAAAGAAACATGTATTCCAAGCTTGGGGGACCTTTAACTAGCATAAATATTAAGTATTATCTTTATTTGTCTCAGATGAAAAAAATCATGTAATATTCACTCTTACATGACATTTCACATTTCTTCAAGTTATTCACTTTAGTAAGCCAGGCCTAAAGTAATGAAGGATCACATCTTTGAGTCCTAAACTACACAGACAATAATTATTTATACTCTTGTTCTACTAAAGATTTTTGAAGTCTTCTAGTAGGAGAGCATAAGTTCACATTAAGTTTCAGCCTTGTGGGCATACATTGAATGTCGGATGAGTTTTCCCACTTCAGAATTGCTTTGGGATAAAGATAGTGTGGCAGAAATGCATCCTTGTGAATAGGTTTACCTTTGGACTAGCACTCAGAAATTTTGCTTGAGGAGTATATAATTGTGTGGCACATTGTGAACCGTGTAAAACAAGTTCTTGGTTGCTATAAAGTGACTGCCTGAAGTATAGTGAGTTGTGTGAGGGTGCATCTCCACTGTAGAAAAAATGCAGGTTAACACCACTTTAACTGCCATGGCTCCATTCTACAGAATCCTAGGATTTGTTGTTTTGTGAGGCAACAGCACTCTTTTTCAGAGAAGGCTAAAGACTTTGTAAAACTACAAATCCCAGTGTTCCATAGATGGAGCTACAGCATTTAAAGTGGAGTCAGACTGCGTTATTTCTACAGTGTAGATGCACCCTGAATCTACATTTCCATATTAAGTGGGATTTTGTTCTATTGGTTCTGTATGTCTCCAGGGTGAAAATAATACTACAATAAAATAATAATTCTGTGAAAAATAATGCTTATCTGCTGAATGAATGGGTTTTTATGGTTTGTGTGAGTAAAGGGGAACATAAAGAATATAATGTATACACAGGTATCTGCCAAGGGAAGTTGGCTTCTGAGATGTAAATGTGAATTCTTACCATTTATTTTTCTTACCTTTGAAGCTGTTGTTAGATGCATACATGTGTAGACAGGTTACATGCAAATTGTCTACAATTTACAGTTGTTGTACCACTCTGCCATTCTTTTGTTTGAAAACTGCTATACAAATGTAAGAGAGGTGTTATTAGTTTTATAGTAGCAGAGTGGAGTGTTGACATCGCTTCTGAGTGATAGAGTATAATCATTATAAATTTATAAAGGGCTTATGTCCTCCATTTATTTTATGTAAATTATGCATCCATGTACGATGTAGTCATAGCTTATCATATCGTATTGTACACAGAAGCAAAAGCCTGCTCTTCTAATCAATTGGGCAAAGATAAATGTAAGTTTTAATGTTAGGTTCCCAGTACATTTTTCTGTTTCTTTCAATAGCACTGGTAGTACTGTGAAAATAAGCATTCAGGGCCCAAGGGAAAATATCTATCTACAAATACTAAGATAATTATGTTGTTTCTTGTCTGTCCTGAACATTGTGGCAAATATTGCTTCTTAGAAAATGTACTGTAGAATACTTTTGAAGGCAAAGATAAGTGCTTTTTCCAGGTGGTAGCACTCCTCATTATTTTCCATTCAAACTGTGATTCTGTACAAGCATGTAAAAAACACAGATTTTCATGATCAACAGTTTGGAGCCATTCTGTAGCACAGTTACCTTGTTCACCTCAAACCTTTGTTATATGATTTCATTTTACTGGATGTATAAATACAAATCTTGCCAAGAAAACCCCATGATATGTTTACCTTAGGGTTGCCATAAGTCAGAAACGACTTGTAGGCACACAACAACAAAAATAATAAATATGATAGTTTTAGAAATCAGAATACTATGATTTTTATATATCTCTTGTGGATTGTCAACCAAACTGCAGCTGCTTCAGATTGTAGCAGCCAGGTTGTTAACTGGGACTTAATCAGTAAGAGCATGCTGCTTCAGTGTGGGTTAAGATCTATCTAAACTCCCAGTATTTTTCCAGGTGCAGTTGCTGAGATCAACATATAAAGCCATCAATGAAATGAGATGAAGGAACTTGAAGGCCCGTTACTGTCCATATACACGTGCCTTATTATTGAGGTTGTCATCAATGATGTGGTCTCTTACTCATGGTGGCATTCTGGTGGCAAGTTAAATAGGTTTAATTTGTTGAATATTTAAGAAGGAATGTGTTTAGTTTTGCTGCTTTGTTTCCTACACCCCCTTTAAGATTCTAGTAATTGCATTGCAATTCTGTTAAGCTATTTTTTAAAAATTTCATATGGTCATTTTATGTTTATGAATCCTGTTTCAGTGGAGTTCTCATTTTTCCAGCCCTTGGAAGCTCTCTTGTTGTTACTGTGTGCCTTCAAGTAATTTCCGACTTCTAGAAACACTAAAGCAAACCTATCACATAGTTTTCTTGGCAAGATGTGTTCAGAGGGGTTTGCCTTTGCCATCCTCTAAGACTGAGAGTGTAACTTGCCCAGGGTCACCCCGTGGGTTTCAGTGGCTGAGTGGGGTTTGAACCCTGGTCTCCAGAGTCCTTGTCCAATAGTCGAACCACTACAATATTCTTGATCTCCTGAAGCTCCCTCCCCAGCCCTATTCTTTGATTCACAACGGAGAATGCACAATTTTTCACTCCAGAATGCACAATTCTCCTTTTAACTGAACTGTATGGTGCCTGCCTGCCTTGCTTGGTATAAAGGGGGACAGGGTGGTGTTTCCTTCGATCTCTGTATTCACTTCTTTGTGCTCAAAATTAAAGCTGCTATAGTTGAGGCAAGATTCTAAAGGATTTAAAAAATGGCAGAAACAACAGCTGTTCCTTCCACTATGCTAAATACCTCCACCCTCCTGAACCAGATGAATTCGTTCTCTCTCTCCTGCCCTATAATTAAAATGACTACAATAGTTTGCTATCTGCAAATGGGGTGGCTAGAAAACTGTGGTGGCCATTTTGTTCTAGTACATCTGTCTATGTTTCTTCATCTAATCTTCATGTCACATGGAAAACTTTCATCTGGTAGATGTCAGGACAAAATTATTATCTGGGGCTCTTTTACACTACACCAGGGGTAGGCAACCTAAGGCCCGGGGGTCGGATGCGGCCCCCCAAGGCCTTTGGACTGGCCCCAGGTCAGTCCTGGCGCCGCCACTGCCACCCACCATTATAATATTGATTACTGTTGTACTGTTGTTATTTATTTGTTCTTGGGGTTTTCTTGGCAAAATCTCCACAGGGGTTTTGCCATCATGGCTCTTCTGGGGCTGAGAGAGTGTGTATACGTATTTTTTAATTTAAATATATATAATTTAAATATATATATATTTTGGCGCTTCGGCCCCCCAATTATCTGAGGGACAGCAACCCGGCCCCCGGCTCAAAAAGGTTGCCTACCCCTGCACTACACCATTATAGCACTATGATCCCACTTTCACTTCTATGGTTCCAACCTATGGCATTCTAGGATTTGCAGTTTATAGAGGGACATTTAGGATTATAGCCACAGAGCTCCAGTGCCTCACCATACTACAAAACCCAGGATTCCATAGGATGTAGTCATGGCCTTTAAAATGGAGTCATAGTGCCATAACTTTGTAGTATGAAAGGCCCCCAGGCAATAATACAAAGAAAGAAGCCCTATTAATGGGTTATTTTTGAGTTCATAGATCCATAGAATCATAGTGTTGGAAGAGACCACAAGGGCCATCTTGTCCAATCCCATTTTGCCATGCAGGAAGTCACAATTAAATCACTTCCAACAGATCGCCATCTAGCATCTGTTTAAAAGCTTCCAAAGAAGGAGACTCCACAACACCTGGAGGCAGCGCATCCCACTGGTGAACAGCTCTTATCATCCGGAAGTTCTTTCTAATGTTTAGGGTGGAATCTCTTTTTCTGTAGCTTGAATCCATTGCTCCATGTCCTGTTCTCTGGAGCAGCAGAAAATAAACTTGCTCCATCTTCAGTATGACTTCCTTTCAAATATTTAAATGTGGCTGTTATGTCACCTCTTATCCTTCTCTTCCCCAGGCTAAACATACCCAGCTCCTTAAGCTGCTCTTTATAGGGCATGATTTCTAGACCTTCCAGACCTGAAGCTCTACATATGACAAGAGAACTGTGGACAAATAGAATATCTCCTCTTTTCCCCGCAACCATTCCTATCTCCTTCTACACATAAAGTGTGGCTTTCTGTAGGGGAGAACATTCCTATCTATGAAAATTAGGATTCTAGAATTTTGAATAAAGATGTCATTGCATAAATAATATGAGCTTCTCCTCTACAGCCAGTTGTTCTCTACGTATAGAAGTCGCTGAGACTGGTCAGGGAAGAGGTGGAACTCACCCACTTGCCTCTTTTCCTCATTTTGCATATAGAGCTTATGCCTGAAGAGAATGGAAAAACAGAACTTGCCTGGTTGCATTTTTGTTTTGTCCTCTTGTCCTTGCACATTTTCTCCCCCCCCCCCAAAAAAATCCCCCTTTGCAATGAATTTCTGTTTGTTTGTTCCATCTAAACTGCTTCTTATTATCCATAAACTCTCTTATTTCTCCATAAACTCTCTCCCCATATCTTCCTGTGATCCCCGTTTTCTTTTCCCCACACCACTCAGCTTTACTCGATTCAGTTTGATTCCTTGGTTGTAACTGAAGGGACATCTTGGTTTTTCTTCATAATATTCAGCTTTCCATGAGCCAAAACATAGCTTCCTTATGGTAGTTGGAAAATACTGTGGAACTGAGATGATCCTAAAGTGAAAGGGGGATCATAGGACCAATTTCTATGTCTTATGGGAGTTTGAAAACATATTTGAAAGCATAGTTTTCTGCATTCTTTTTCCCTGACTTTGAAAAATCCTTTCCTCCAAAAGATGTCCATGTTTGTGTATTTATGTCTATGTTTATATCTGGGCAATACCTATATAAAAACTTGGAAAATAATTTGCCTTTTCTACCTTAGATGATATAGGCTGCAATTTTGAGACAGTTTTTAATTGCTCCTTGCACAATCTCATGCCATTATGGTTGTACATCAGTTCAAAGATTCAAAGCCAGTAGATCTGCCATGTTCCTTATCCTGCAAAACATGTGGAAAAGTATACTGTCTCTCACATAAGGGTTGTTGAAAATGAAGTATTCATATGTACACATGTTGTATATTACTCTTACTGCTTAATAAGGAGAAATGTTAATTGGTTCATAGGGATAATACTGCACTATTGTTTAAAATGAATGTTTTTATTTCTGAGTGGTAAAGATCATGTGTGATGATTTTATCACAGCGTCTTCACATGGGAATTGTTACACGTGTTGTGGAAAATAATCCCTTGTAGAAAAATGTTGCCACATTTAGTTCTTGAGTGTTTTCTTTGGAGTCTTTCAAATGGGGAGGGGGCACCAATCCACACAGCCTTTTGTTTGAGGTAGAGTCACTCCTGAAGACTTAAACCACCTTAAAATAAATGTGAGACTCTTGCTACAACACTTTAATCCTCTAAGTGTCTTGTGTCCAGCACTTATTCTTTAGGGGCCTGTGTGGGCCAACAAGGATTGAGAACTGCACTGCCTCTGTCTTGCCACTGACTTCAGTAACAATTTTTAAGATACTTCCATCTTAACATCTTTAACTTCACCACAAAAACCCACTATTGTTTCAGCAATCTGCCTGAATAGTGGTTTTCTTTTTAAATCCTTGCAAATAGTTTTGGAAGTCAAAAGGCCATGTGAAATATTACACCATATTAATACTGGATTTTGTAATGTAAGTGTCAGCTTTTTTGGAAAAGGATATCATTTGATGGGGTGCTTAGGTGAAGGCCTGGAGAAGGAAGGGTTATCTACAACTTGAGTGAGTTTATTATGGCTTAGTGATTTGCTGATTGATTTCATTTGCTGTCAGTTAAGGCTCTCTTAATGTCAAGTTTTTTGCATAATGCATTGAAATAAAGACTGATGAAGTTCTTCAGAGTGATACCGCTTACATAAACTGACCCTGATTTGCCCTGTTCTGCATGACAATTTAAGTGACAGCAGTTCAAGAAAAATATAGCAATGAATATGCAACTATAGTATTAAGGAAAATGCAGTGTAAACGCTTCAGAATATAAAACTGCACATAAGAAAGAGGCTAGTCTGCTAATTCCACAGTTCTTCTATACTGAGGAAATAGGGCATTGTTGTGTCCCAAGTGATGTACTAAATAAAAATTCAAAGGGAAAAAAGTTTAGAGGGAATTAAAAACTAACCTATATTCCTGACTTCTGCTAAATGTTTACCCTGTTAGAGAGTGTAGATTTTGGAAATATGTGAATTTCAAATCTAAGAGGTCCTTTGAGATTTTCGTTTGCTTTCATGCTATCATAGCGCATAAGTATGTGGCATGTGTTGTTTCTGGTGTGTGGAATAGATTGCTAGGCTAATGGAAATAAACTGCTAATGAGATCGAAGATTGAAGTCCCAGCACTATTTCTTAGCAGTTTGCAACATCAGTCTTCAGATTGCATATGTTTTGTTACTTTAAGGTTTGTTGGAAGTATAAACGGAGAAAATAACTGATTTGAATTTTGTTGACTTCCCTTTCCCTTCTAGGCCAGTGCCAATGATTGAAATGATTAATTAAAAATAGGAAATTAAAATAAAATATGTTGGCATTATGTCCATGTGCTTTTGCTCTTGGGCTAGATTGAATCATATGCCCCTCTCACTTAAGTGTAGAACATTTCATCATTTGACAAATGAAAACTGGGACATATATGGCCATGGAATGTCCAAGTGTGGTCCAAACTGCAAATATTATTATTAATTTTGGACTTTTTTAACATTTATTTTTTAAGAAAATTATTATAAGTAAACAACTATGTACAAAACATATCACAACAATAAAGCAAAATAAAACAATTCATCCCCCAATTTTGAATTGTGTTGCGGGTCTCCTTCTTAGGTTCTGCTCAGTGTAAGTGGTAATTTAAAATCCAGTGCTGTCTTAAATGTCCGACCAAAGGTTCAGATGAGATGGAGGTTGTCTTCTCTTGTTTCTGTCTTTGTTTATAAAGTCAATGAATGGGAACCATTTGTCTATAAAAAGTCCTGATTTTGGTCATCCTGCGTAACTTGCCATTTTGTCTGACAGTTTTTCAAGGAACCATAGGTTTCATACTTTCCCCCACCACTTATCTAAGGATACATCCCCTGTTTTCCAGCATCTGGCAATTTCTGCACAGGCTGCTGTAATGAAAAAATCTATGAGGTTTTTATGTTTCAAATTTGAGTTTGTGTCTACATATATCGATAACAAAAGCATTTCTGGACATAATATTACTTCTTAGTTGGTAATCAATGAAATTTGTTTAAGTACCAATTGCCAAAATGTGTTTATTTTGGGGCAGTCTTGCCACATGTGTAGAAATGTGCCATTATCATTACAATCATGCCAACATTTGAAGGAAACATTTTTAACCGGCTTCACTGGAATCAAGTACCACTTGTGTATGATTTTCAAGATGTTTTCTCTAATCAATGCTGATCTGGATTTAAAAGGGGTGGAAGACCAAACTGTAGCCACTTTGAAATGGAAATTGAAAGATTCAAATCCACTTCCTAGGTTAGTTCTATGCCACAGATGTTTTGGTAAGAGTGGTCAATCAAACAGTTGCAAATTAAAGATGTTAGTCCTTTGGTGCTTTGGGAGGAGGGAAAACACATCATGCTTCAAATAAGGTAAGTGATCTAGGTAGTCCTCCTATTTCTTTTGTGTGTAAAAGCAATTATCTGATGGAGATGAAACCAACTAGCCTTTAAAGCAGGGGTAGGCAACCTTTCCCCTTTAAGGGCCAAGGGACTTCAGTTCCCAGAATCCCAGGAGTTATTGGCCAACATGGGACTATTGGCCAACATGGCTGAGGCTTCTGGGAGTTGAAGTCCCTCGGCCCTTAAAGGGGAAAGGTTGCCTACCCCTGCTTTAAAGGCTCTAAATTTAAAATTAGTTCATCAATTGTTTTTGGTCTGCCATTACAAAGGAGGTCTCGGACAAAAAATACACCTTGTTGTTCCCATCTCTGGAATTGATTGAATTTACCATGGAAATAGAAAGATTTGTGGGCAAGGAAGGGGCAGATAGGAGAGGGATCTGGTGCTAGGACTTGCTTCCATCTTGACCAGGGGTAGGCAACCTTTCCCCTTTAAGGGCCGAGGGACTTCAGCTCCCAGAAGCCCAGGAGCTATTGGCCAACATGGGACTATTGGCCAACATGGCTGAGGCTTCTGGGAGCTGAAGTCCCTCGGCCCTTAAAGGGGAAAGGTTGCCTACCCCTGATCTTGACTATATCTTTACTGATGTTTGTAGCCATAGGTATTATTGCTTTTAATTATTTGTGGAGTGGGTTTGTTAAAGAACAAAGAAAGATTGATTGATGGTGGGCCATTCATTTCCATGTTAACTCAGTGTATGCTCTGATTTTTTTTAATTAAATGAGGGATTTGACTAAGTTGGAATGTTGCAAAATATAGTTCAAGATCAGGCAGTGCTAACCCCCCCCCTTTTTTTTTTTTTGGAAGAGAGGTGTCATGTGGATTTCCTGAATCTGGGTCTCTTATGGTTAAAAGCAAATGTATTAATGAGATTTTGCCAAAGTTTGAGTTTTGTCTGTGGTGGTTGAAGTGAGATAGTTTGAAATAGGAAGGATAAGCGAGGAACAATAGACATTTTAATGAGGGGTATTCTGCCTAGAATAGAGAGTTTCAATATCTTCCATTCTAGTGTTAGAGATTAGCCATTTAGTTATTTTGTAGTGTCTGGGGATTATCTGATTGAGATCTTTTGTAATAGTGATTCCTAGGTAAGTAAATCCTGAGGGTTTTAACTGGAGATTGGTAGCTTTTTGAAATGGTCCTCATGAGCAATGTTAAGACCAGGGGTAGGCAACCTTTCTCCTTTAAGGGCCGAGGGACTTCAGCTCCCAGAAGCCTGAGCCATGTTGGCCAATAGTCCCATGTTGGCCAATAGCTCCTGGGATTCTGGGAGCTGAAGTCCCTCGGCCCTTAAAGGGGAAAGGTTGCCTACCCCAGGTTAAGACAAAACAATTTAGATTTTGAATAGTTAATTCAGAAACCTGCAAAGGTGTCAAAGGTAATATGGTGAGTAAGGTAGGGAAGGATTGTTTGGGTTGTTAAGAAGATGATCACATCATCTGCAAAGAGATTTAATTTATGGGTTGTTCCTCTTTATTTTTTGTCCCATGTTTTCATTTTTTCTGACTGAGGTGGCTAAGGGTTCTATTGCAATAGCAAATAACAGCAGGGATAAGGGACATCCTTGTTTAGTTCCCCTTTGGAGCCTAAACGTAGAGGAGTTTATTCTGTTGACTGTCACTAAGGCCTCTGAGTTTATTTATAGGTTTTCTAGCATACTAATAAATTTATTTCCAAAGTACATCTTTCTCAGTACTCCAAATAAGTATTGCCAGTTCACTCTGTCAAAAGCTTTCAAGGCATCTAGGGACATAAGAGGTTTTAGATTTTGAGGCATGATGGATGACATTTAGGACTCGTCTAATGACATCAGATAATTTTCTATTCGGCATAAAGCCAGTTTGGTCAATAGAGATATAAAATAATGAAGCTATTAATCCTATTCACTAGAATTGAGGTCAGTAGTTTCGCATCCTGGTTTATTAATGTTATTGGTCTAAATCAGGGGCAGGCAAACTCGGCCCTCTTAGGGATTTTGGACTTCAACTCCCAGAAGCCTCAGCCATGTTGGCCAATAGTCTGGGATTCTGGGAGCTGAAGTCCCTTGGCCCTTAAAGGGGACAGTTTGCCTGCCCCTGGTCTAAATACTGAGGTGGTCTAAATGCTGAGGTTGACAGTCACTTGTTTTGGGGATGGGGACAATTCTGGAAGTGTGCCAAGATTGGGGACATAGACCTTGTGACATTATCTCATTGAATAGATCTTGTAGGTGTGGGGCAATTTTATCATAACATAGCTTGTAAAATTCTCCCATAAATTCATCTAATCCGGGAAATTTCCCTGGTTGATGTTTTGGATTACCTGTTTGATTTCTTCTAACGAGATGGGTTGGTTGAGTAGAGTGGTGTGTTGTTTCTTGATTTTCAGAATTTTGAGAGAATTGAGGAATGAATTAAGTTTATCTGGGGGAGCTGATTCTTCACCATGGAGTTCAGAGTAGAACTCTCAGAATTCCTCTACTATGTCAACTTGAGAGGTTTGGATATTGCCATTTGGGGAGGTGATAGCTATGACAATTTTTTTTCTTATTTCTGTTTTGCTAATCTAGCTAGTAATTTAGAGTTCCTATTATTGTTTTCATAGAAGTAGGCTCTCGTGTATTGCAGTTTAGTTTGAACTGAGTGTAGGTCTAATTCTTCAATTTGAGCTTTTTTTCTAATAAGGTTTTTAGTATGTCTGAGTTTTGGGTCTTCTTGTGAGTGTTTGACAAGAATTTAATTTCTTTAATTAATTCCTGACATTTCTTTTCTTTAATTTTCTTTTGTTTTGAGCTCTCCTGTATAAACAGACCTCTGAGCACCACTTTCAGTGTGTCCCACAGTAGCGCTTCAGAGTTGCTTTCAGATCTATTTTCTAGATAAAAAGTTTATATTGCATTTTCTATGGTCTTTTTAAAAGGGTCATGCATTAGGAGTGCTGGGCTAAACCGCCAAGACTTTGAAGTCTGGGAAAGTCCTTCTGGTGCCCAGTTTAGTATTATTGGTGAATGGTTTGAATATAAGATTGGCTTGATTGTGGAATTTAAAATTTTGCTTAATAGCGACTTGGAGATTTAAAAAAATGATCAATTCTGGAATATGTCTTATGGATTGCATCACTTCTTGGCCTTTTGGCTAAGATTAAGTGTGGTACTACTTATGGATTGCTGAGTAGAAGGTGAAGTCTTCCTCTTTGGGGTGTAGAGATCTCCAAGGCTCAAGTAATCCTGCATCTTTAATTATCTGTATCAGTGGGGCTGGACCTGTATGTTTAGGAGGTTTTGATTTATCAAGATAGGAGGGCAAAACTTCATTAGAATCACCTCCCAACAGTATGTGCCCAACAGCCACATCACATAAGCCTGAACAATTACCAGAAATAATCCAACTTGAGACCACTTTAACTGCCCTGGCTCAGTTAAAGTGGTCTCAAGCTGGATTATTCATCCAACTATTATTCATGGGAACTGTAGTTTATTGTGGCACCAGAGCTCTCTGACAGAGAAGGCTCAATGTCTCAGAAAAAACTACAGTTCCTATGATTCTCTAGCACTGAGCCAGGACAGTTAAAGTGGTCTCAAACTGGATTATTTATGGCAGTCTGTTCAGGCCCTTAGATGATGTAAAAAAGCGGTCATAAATTGATGCTGACCTGTATTGGGTGAATAGAAGGTGCCTAAAGTGTAGGGTTGGCCAAACATTTCCCCCATCATTATTAGGTAGCAGCCAGCATCTTCTCTAAATTCATTGTTTACCACAAAAGGACATGATTTGCCCAGGAGAATGGCTACCCCCTTGGCTTTTCCTATGCCCCCCACTACATATTGATTTCCAAACAATTTTCTGGGAGAGGATGGGATCAGAACCCTTACGGTGTGTTTCTTGAAGGAATAAGAAATTTGGGTGTAGTAGTTTGATTTGTTTTAGGATTTTCCCTCTCTTTTTTGCTGAGCATAGGCCCTTAACATTATAGGAATGACTCTCAGGGATGCTGAGAGGTGTAATACTATATTGGATTGTAAAGAGAAATTAGAATTTATTTTTCTATTGCCCACATTATTTTCCTATTTGAGGATCTAAAAAGTTCAGTTTTGCCACATTTGGGTATCTTACAGGTTTCCCCCTGAAGATTTTAAGAATAGTCGTGACAAGTAAATAAACACTCAATAACATAACAATATAGATAACAATTAACAATGAACTAAGAACAGTATCAAGAGGAATGGGGGACAGGTGTCTCTTGTTCTCCTGATCAGAGTCAAACTTTCTGATCTCCTCTGAAGGGATGGGAGCAAATAATATCTTTTAGTTGTAAGATATTTCCTATGTTTTTGGCCCATCCTGTGATTAATATTTTTATAATAGTTTGCTAAGAAACAGGAAATATCAAATTTTAAACCTCAAGACTATCATATAACTCTGTATAGGCTTGTGCTTTCATCAGCGCTGTATACGCACAATCCTAAATAGACACTGGACTGACTATGTGATGAATGTTGCTGTCCTTGAGCAAGTAGGGATCACCAGCAGTGAGGCCATGCTATTGAAAATGCAGCTGCGCTGGACAGGGCATGTTTCTAGGATGGAGGACCATCGTCTCCCAAAAATAGTAC
>CM034703.1:100613666-100625532 GCA_020142125.1 Phrynosoma platyrhinos
ATTTCCTTTTCCCATGGACTGTGATCTGTTTTGTGGTTTGCACCTAAACTGAACTTTGGCAACAAATTGTGATCTCAGGCTTTTTTTAAAATAAAAATTCTGGGGCCTGCAAAACCATTGAAGAGCTGCATATAGTTCATGAACTATACTTTGCCCACTCCTGCTTTAAAACCATATATGAGTTGAATGTCAGTTGAACACTTAATGCAGTCCTAGGTAATCTTTTCAGGATCAAAGGCTCCATTCAGTCATGGGAAAATGGTTTAAACATTGAGGCATACCAGCAGCATTGTGGATGAAATCTCAGCCAGAAGTAGTAACATCCTCTTTTCTTCCTTTCCTTCTCCCTTCCATTCCCTCTTCATCTTCTTTCTCTTTCTCTCACACACTCACTTAGACACCCAACACATTTGCACTAAAGTTGTAAGGAGCAAATTTGGGGGATTATTATTAACTCAGGTAGAATTTGGCATAGTACACCCATGACATTTCTCATGGGAGGTCTCAAAGGGCCCAGGGTCTCCTGCATAGATCTAAGGAAAGTTTATTTCCTCATCACTTTCATCTTCCTTCAGAAGATGATGGTGAGATCATCTTCTGAGGCTCTTCTCCAAGTCCCCTCACCTTCAAAAGTGATCACCCAGAAAGTAAGGATCTAAGATGATAATTTAACTTAATGGTGGCTAAGTGCATGACTGAGTGGATAATTTGAAAATGTAGCTTTAACTTCACTGGTATATTTTTAAATCTAGCACAAAAGTGTTGTAGAAATCAAGGCTTGTTTTAAAGCAGAAATGGCTAGTAGATATCCTACATGTAATCTACAAGGTCGTGATTTGGAGCACTCAGTGTACAATTTCATATTATGTTGATTTTATAAAGCAGTTTTGGTTCATGGATATTCCAATTCTGGAACCTACATTGACAAGATGTTGCTTTTGCGATGCACCCAAATTATTTGAAAGTAGCACAGCATAAATCAAAAGTAGCTACAGTTCCATAAATGTACTATGTCTGTTGTTAGTAATTTAAGTTGAGCTTGACTCATGCTGACCCTAAATGAGTCATGCCTTCTCATGATATGGCCAAAGTACGACAGCCTTAGTTTGATCATCTTTTTTAAAAAAATAAAATAGCTTTATTATTTTAAAACGGATCACTTACAACTTTCCATAATTATATAAAGTAATAAGTTTCCATAATCATAATCCCTTGTTCCACTAGATCATCTTTTCATTATAACATTTTATTGTACAGCAAATTCCTTTTTCATTTAACTAAACTATTTTTACCTGCTTACCTATTTTCTTCTTGATCATCTTGACTTCCGGGGAGACCTTCAGGCTTTCAGGCTTGATCTGTTCAAGGACCCATTTGTTTGTCTTTTTGGCTCAGATTGGCCCTTTGTACTGTTGTTTTCACTTAATTTCTCTTCTTTTCTCTTATCTTAAAACATCTTACTTTTATTTTCAGTTGTCTTTCCACAGTTTTGCTGTTTTCCACAGTATCTAGTTTTCTTTTTATCTCTGCTCTTTATCAGAAACATTGTTCTTTAGTTACCAATTTCATACTTAAACCTAGGATTACTGCTTCTCATGTCAGGTTGCCACTTCTTTCCCATTTTCATTGCAGTTCCCTGTTTGCCAACAGAGTCTTTCTTTGTTACTACATTATAGCATCTATGTAGGACATGGTTGGTCTTTCCTTTCTCTTCTGCCCTTCATGTTTCTTAGTTTTGCCTTAGAGCAGGGGTAGGCAACCTTTTTGAGCTGGGGGCTGGGTTGCTGTCCCTCAGACAATTGGGGGGCCGAAATACCAAAAATAAATAAATAAATAAAAATTAAAAAAAATTAAAAATATATGCATGCACGCTCTCTCAGCCCCAGAAAAGCCATGGCAAAACCCCTGTGGAGATTTTGCCAAGAAAACCCCAAGAACAAGTAATAACAACAATAATCAATATCATCATGGCGGGCGGCGGCGGTGGCGGTCCAAAGGCCTCTGGCAGCCGCATTCAGCCCCTGGGCCTTAGTTGCCTACCCCTGCCTTAGAGTATAAGGTTGTGATCAGGTCAGGTCTATGCTGTTTTTCATTTCTGTACATTTTGTAATTTTGCACCTAGCAAATTTTGGATGTTTTTTAAATCAACAATGCCACAGGTTTCATGTCACTCCTATTTGGAATGGAAGAGGCCTGAATCAGTTACGACTCACTCAAGAAGTTAATTACTTTGGACTGTCCCAAAATGATTTTAGTTCATTTGTAGTCATAAGAACCATTTGGGTTCACCCACATAATTACCAGTGGAACACTTGATACATTATTTTATGAATCTTGCATGATGTGATTGGCATTTTAAATGGTTTTGTGTTTTTTTCCAATAGAGGTTGATCAGTACAATATATTCTACTTTATTTCATTCTGTGGAAGCAAAGCAGCAGTGATATTCTGTGCTTTATTATGCTACAAGCAAATAAACGTCTTAGCTAGCTTTGCATGCTGACATTTTTCCTGCCTGTATATTCAGTCTATTACTACACTGTATTGCTTTTGGTTTCTCCCACAACATCCAGCAATTCAGTAATAAATTCATTGCTGCCTGTTGTGTCAAATTTCAAAAAGCTCACAGTTGGGGTCTGAAAGCCATCTAGTCTTTTCCCCAGTCAGAACATGAAAATTCAGTTTTGGACAATAACAATCAATAGATAGTGTCTTCCATGTCTTGAATTTCATTATAAAGCCATCTGAGTTTGGAGTCAAGGGCATCAGTATATTATATTATATTTATTTATTCATTCATTGATGCTACTTACAGACTACTTATTAAACTATACATATGGTGTTTTGCACCTTCAAGAGGGTTTGCCATTGTCTTCTGGGACTGAGAGAGTGTGACTTGCCCAAGGTCACCCAGTAGGTTCCTGTGACCAAGTAAGCATTCAAACTCTGGTCTTCATTAGTCCTAGTCCAACATCAAATGAACAACAGAAACATGTATCAACAACTAAATTTGTGGTTTAAAATGACAAAATCATGTGTATGTTCTTTTAAAAAGCCAAAGTTTTTAAAAAACTATTTTTGTTCCAGCTAGCTTAAAAAATCAGTTGCTAGGAATTCAAGAGGAACTGAGAAAAATATATACACTTGTCAACCCACATTTGCTGGGGTTAGGGGCACAGGATCCCCATGAATGTAGAAAAACCGCAAATAACAAAAATGTTTTTACCTGAAAGAACACCTTTCTAGGAATCTCTAGGTCCTCCAATGCAACTCTGTGGTCAACATCTGCCAGACATAGACTATAGAATTGCACTGGAGGATCTACAAATGCCTAGTGGAGTGTTCTCTCTAAGAATCTCTAGCTCCTTCAGTTTGACTTTTGGTTAAAGTTGGCCATAGAATTGCACTGGTGGACCTAGATATTCCTAGAGAGAACATATTAATAAAATCTGTGAAAGTGCAATCAGTCTGGAAAATCTCTTTTCAGGGGGAGTCCCCCAAAACTGGTGACATCTAAAGTCAATTTCCAAGAGCCTTATCACTTGAGAAAAGAAAGGCAAAATGGAGCTGGAGAGTAGCAGCTTTCTCCAAGCATGCCATCTGAGCCATTCTCTTTCCGAGGGAGATGGTTACAAAAGCATGTCTTTTGTCATGCTGGAAAAATCAGTTTGGCAAAAGGCACACTTTTATGACCATCTCCCTTGGAAGGAGAATGGAAATGCTACAACAGGTTGAAGAGAGGCATGGAGAAAGCTGTTATTATCCTGCTCCATTTCAGTTTCCTTTTCTCATGCTATAAGGCTCCAGGCGACCTTAATTAATGATGGATCTGGGGGGAGGGAGAGAATTATTTATGAATGAAAAACTTCTCCAAGTTAACGTCACAAGAGATAAACTAGGAAATGAAGATAAGTTTCTAAAGGACATTTTGATTTCTTTCTGTACTAGGGAATTTCTATTGTACTAACATTGTCTGTCTGGACTTAAGGACATTTCAATTACTTTCTGGACTGGGCAAATTCTGTTGCACTGAACTTCTCTGTCTGTACTTTGACCACTTCCTGATAGTATTGCAGCATAAATTTAAAGGGGCCTACTCAAAAGCAAACCTTGCTGAACTTTGTGGGACATGCAGTCTGAATTTAAAATACTGGTATTATTCTTTGGGCAGCTGTATTCAGCAAGAAATGGCAGGATGGCTTTTACATGTTAGGCTATTGTGGTTACTAGAAGAAGCACTTTCCCTCACATCTGTCAGCTTCAACGTTCAAGCCCTTCAATTTTCTTTCCTTAGGAAATCATGTCATTACTACTTGAGGTGCATTTAGCATTTTACAGAGAGCTTCATTTCCTTGGGGGAATCCACTGAGACCTTTGCAAGTATATGTGTGTATTTGAAAACATAATTGATATTGAAACTAAGAAGGCAGAGTTAGGCTCAAAGCACCCACAGTATGAGCTCTTGAAGTGAGGGAGAAAACTAGAACTGAGATACACTCCCTTCTGGTCTCTGTAAATTGTGCATGACATGCTTAAATGATGCTCTGAATGAGATCTGTGGAAACAATCTGCAGAAATACATTAAGGCAAGTACCAAAGGCTGCAAAAGAATGGTATTGCTGAACCTTGTTCCCATAATTGTGTTTCTGTTACCTGAAAACACCTTGAGGTTTACTGTCTCTTCTGTAACTCCTATAAGGTGCCTAGTGCGAAGAGAACCTGAATGGATTATTTTTATGAAGGGAGTTTGGATTTTGCAACACACTCAGTAAAACTTTTCCTCCCCTGACCTTTAAAAATAAAATGGCTTAGGGAACTCCATGTTTGTGAATCCACTAAACTGGAATGGTCATCTGGCTGTTGTTGGACTGGAACTCCCATTGTCTCTCACTGTTGGCTGTGCTGGGTAGGGTTTGTCTGATTTGCCATCCCTCCAAGTCTAGAAGGCCACACATTTCCCCACCCTTGTATTAACAGAATGTGCCATGTTAAAGGCAGCTTAACACATCTTGCTGTCACTTTTTTCTTTAGCATAGAACAGAATGTGCAAAGTGAGACCAGGTGGGACTTTTCATTCTTTTGATGCTGCTTTTGTGATTCCATTAACCTAGGATTGAGAAATGGGTGGCCCTCAATGTGCTTCTCCCTTTTATAAATCCATCTTCCTTCCAGTTAAATTCCCAGTGAAAAACAACCATCTCAACTGGTGACTTTAGCACATTGATATTGGTTGTCATATCCAGTAGCTATGCATCACATGGTCACTTCTGAATATAATGAAGAACACTACACATTGCAAGAGAATAAAACTGAAAATCCAAATGGCAAGAAAACAAATGTTAGAGGTTGCCCTATGAATGGAATAGGCAAGTTTTAATTTTTTTAAAAAAACCTTCATTTATCCACCCAAAACATTCTTTGTCTTTGTCACTTTTTGGCCAAACTTCATACTGAACATAACATTTGTAGTCTCTATTTTCATCCTAGTAGTTTCCTACGGTAAAGTTAGGCTCACATTCTTTTGAAGTACATTTATTATTCCGTCTCTTGTTCCTTTTCATCTCTTTGTGTACATTGCCCTTAGGTAAATTTATTACCTACTAACATTCTTTTTAGCTGAGAAATTTCCTGAAGGCTGAAAGCCTAAAAGGCAACTATTAATTTGGATTTTTTCCTCTTTTTTCTTACTTAAAAAAGAATCTGAACCTCTTCATTCTGGAGTTCTCCAGTTGCTATACATAGATTTCATTTTTTAATATTATCTTCTTAGACAGAAGAGTGGGAAATGTGTAGCCTTTGTGAAGCCATAGGCTTTCATGGCCGGCATCCATAGTTTTTTGTGGGTTTTTCGGGCTGTGTGGCCATGTTCTAGAAGAGTTTCTTTCTGACGTTTCGCCAGCATCTGTGGCTGGCATCTTCAGAGAATGCTGGAATGGAAGAGAATGGGTGTATATATACTGTGAGACCCTGGGTAGGGAGGAGTGGTTCCCAGGTGAACTGTGTGTTGTTCTGTGTGAATAGGTGTTAATCTGGTTGTTAATGGCATGGTATGTGTAGCCTTTGTATGTGTCAGTGTAAACACTTTATATTTACTCCCCCCCCCCCCCCCCCCCCCCGCTCCTTTCTTAGTAGATAAAATTTCTGTTTCAGTGATTGAAACTTTTTGGTTCCCAAACTTTGGTCCTCCAGATGTTTTGGACTTCAGATCCCAGAATTCCTGACTGTTGGCCAAACTGGCTAGAGCTTCTACAACAACTATAAGCATTCTGCTACAGATATACATACATTTTACCCATAAAAAATGTAGTTGGTCAGTTTATATTTTGCAGCTAGTCCTAATTAAGATTCTTTGAGTATCTAATAAATTTCCTAAAGTACCCAAGTATGTTTATTCCTATTTTAAAACATGTGTTATGCTTGTGTTTGACTTGTAAGGAATTTTCAGATAATATCCATTTGATAAAGTGAAAGATTTTTACTATCAACCCCCATGGATGAATTAAAGCACAATAAACACATTAATAGCATAATAATTTTTTTTAGCAGCTTGTGTTTTAGGTTCTATAGGTACCTTTACCTAAGATGCCTGTTTCCTGACCAAAAATATCAACAATGGCATTTTTTTTGCTCTATTCCCCTCCCCATTTGAGAGATGCTTCAGTCTTTTCATGCTTTTGAGGGATTTTTAATAATAATAATAATAATAATAATAATAATAATAATAATAATAATAATAATAATATCCTGCCCCTCTGTCAAACAATCGGGTTGGCTTACAACAATTAAAAATTCCATACAAAACCCAGAATAAACATCCCAACCCCCCTTTTAAAAAAAAGACATTTTTCACGTCATTGTTCAAGATGCTTGAACACTTTCCCAAAATATAATAGCAGCAGTCATCAGAATGCTAACTTTTATTTTAAAAGTCCCTGAATCGTTAAGATTAGAGAGTCTTAGTGTCTCATTTTAACAATGGCTGCTAATCTTGATATCTAATGCCTGGATTCTGTTGTCAGTCCCAGTTGGAGTTGACTCATCCAGTCAATGGAATTTATATAACTGTTGATGTATCAGGTTACCATTGATTCAGTGAGTTGGCTCTAGTTGGGATAACAATAGGGGCCAAATAACAAATGTTTCTGATCAGGTGTTTCTAATTACAAGATGCTGAAGGGAAAGGAGAGATTACAGTTTTTTTCCTGGTAGAAGTTGCTTCCATGTTAACTTGTGACCATATAAATGAAATTGGGCAGGCTCCCACTCCTATGTGGTTCCACTGTCAACAAAATACTTTTTAGTTTAACCCAGCCATTCTCCTGATTGATAATGTTGTCTGTTATCCCTCCTTTTTAATGAATTGGTTTTTAACGGTTTTTAAAACTGGTTTTATCATTTTATTTCTAAGCTCTTTATTTTATATTTATTGACATGGTCTTTTGAGATTTTTTTTAAATGAAAAGCAATGTAAAAAATGTTTTAAAATAAGTAAACAAATAAACATTGCCTTAAGTATTCAGCCAGCCGTTTGGAAATCTGTGTTGACTAGCAGGTCTCTACCTAAATTGGTAAATGTGAAATTCAAATTGGAGTAAACTGTGGTGCTAACATGCTCATCACCATAGTTAGTTATTTGATTGATAATATATAATGTTATATATAATATAATATAATATAATTATAGATATAATTATATAATATAATTATAGATATAATTATATAATATAATTACAATTATATATTTATATTTATATTATATAATTACAGAATTATACAATTATATAATATTATAATTATAATTATATAATTGGACTCTATTAAGGAGGTCACAGGGATGAGGTTGCAGGAATTAAGCAGAGCAGTGGAGGATAGGGGGTCTTGGAGATGTCTCATCCATAGGGTCGCCATGGGTTGAGATCGATTCGAGGACAGTTAACCACAACAAAATATAATGTATAATGTAAAGGTAACAAGGTTAAAAGGACAGAAGGGGGGTCACTTCTCGAAACAGATTTCTTCTCTTATTGCTTCTTTACATTTGGTTACTCTTGAGTAATTTGGTACTGTTTCTATTCTAAAATTGGCAGCCTTATGTATATTTTAGACTTTATTAACTTACATCCTGTATTTCAATTTAAAATGGCTTTTTAATGCTTGAAATTAAAATTCTTCATCCTTCAGAATGGCTGTGGCTAGGTTTCCTGCCCCACTGACATTCTTACAATAGCCCTCAGTCTGGAAGGGATTTTGGTTTTAAAATGAATGCTCCATATGAATCTGTCTGGGTTGTAAAAATGCTTGCCATATAATGTTAAGGAAGACTTGATTGCTTTCTAATAAAGAACAGTATATCCAGTGTGTCTTTATTTTGGAGTGGGGGTGTATTTCTAATTATAGGTGACTAGTTTCAAATGTTCTGTTAGCTTCCCTGATATAGTATTGCCAATTGAATAAGAAATCAAGATGTTGCATTCCTGTAGCATTCCCTCCTCCTCCTCCTCCTCCTCCTCCTCTTTTGCTTCTTTAAATGACCTGTCTGCCTTAGTTTGTGAAATCAATATGTGAGATCCAGTTGCTTAAGATGGGACCTTCTTTTGTATCTTGTACAGTGGGATTTCCCACATCCTCCTATCTGTTGCAAGCCCTCCTGCCTCCTGAAAAGCTACTTCTGACTCTGGGTTCTAGGAAACTATCTGGAACAGCATGGAAAATGGCAGAGAAAATTATTGCTGCAAAAGGAATCTTGCAGACCTCAGTCATTCCTTTTCCTGAGCAGAAGAGCCATCTGCTTGTATAAAAGAATTCTAATGACCCTGGTATTGTTGTGTGTCTTCAAGCCCTTTCCAACTTGTGGCAAACCTGAGACTAACTTATCAAGAGGTTTTCTTAACCAGATTTACTCAGAGGAAGTTTGATATTGCTTCTGAGGCTGAGAGAGAGTGATTTCCCCATGGTCATCGAGTGAGTTTCCATGCCCAAATGCAGATTTGAAGCTTGGCTTCCCCACACTCAAATTACTACATTATGCTGGCTCTCTCTGGGTACAGCTCAGTGTATGTATGTGTATGTGTGTGTATAGATAGATAGGTTTCAAAGAGAATTTCTATGGATAAATGTTGTTTAATGAATCTTGTAATCTGGACTCGCTTTTGCCCCTTAAGGGGCCTTCTATGGGAAGCTAAACTTCAGTTTAGTACATATAAGAATGAGAGCTAGTGTGGTGTAGTGGTTTAAATGTTGGACTAGGACTCTGGGAGACCAAGGTTTCAATCCTCTTTCAGCCATGGAAACCCACTGAGTGACCGTGGACAAGTCCCACTCCGAGAAAAGCAATGGCAAACCCCCTCTGAGCCAAGAAAACTCTGTGATTGGGTCTGAAATGGCTTGAAGGCACACAACAAACACAAAAGAATGATATGGCATGTGGGACCTCTCATGCTCATTGTACATACAGTGCCCTGTTCCAGTTCTCTGATTCCCTAATCTGCTAAACAGACAAACAGAAGCAAGAGCATGGAAATATTACCTTTTTTTGACTAAGTTAACATGACCACTGAAAGCATGTGGTGTAGTGATTTGAGTGTTGGACTATGAGTCTGGAGACCAGAGTTGGATTCCCAGCTTGGCCAAAAAACTCACTGGGTGACCTTAGGAAAGTCATATGCTCTCAGGCTCAGGGGAAGGCAATGAAAAACCTCTGACAAAATCTTGCCAAGAAAACCCCATGATAGGTTTGCTTTAGGGTCACCATACGTCAGGAACAACTTGAAGGCACACCACCACAACAACTAACATGGCCGCTGGCTGTTGGATTTAGGGACATGAAGTTCAGAAAAGTAAGATTCCCAAGCTCTGAGTAAAAGGTTGGAGCATGCCATATACAGAGGCTCTGCTAAGACTAAATGATTGTACACTCAGGTCAACCAATAAATAAATTTAATTTAAAAATACCTAGAAAAGTCTGTCAGGAAAGCATTGTCTTTGAAACCTGAAAACTAAGTACAGTCCAAATGTGAACATGAATAAAATTATCCATAAACCTTTTCATGTTACATTTCATGATTTCTAGAATCATACCAGTATACCTTTAGATATGTAAATATGGGATTTGAAAGCCTAATTTTATTCATCATAGATGTTTTCAGGATAATAAACTTTAAGATGTTGTTGGGAATTCATTTAACTTTAATGTCCTTTTGACATTACTACCTTCACAGATGTAAATACACATGTCTAATCTGCACTGCAGAAATAATGCAGTTTGACATTGCTTTAACGGCCATGGCCCAATGCTATGAAATTCTAGGATTTGTAGTTTTGTGAGCTATTTAGCCTTCTCTGTCTTTATAGTCTCTGATGCCTATAAATCTCAGAATACAATAGCATTGAGCCATGGCAGTTAAAGTGGTATCAAATTGCATTAATTCTGCAGTGTGGATTAGACCATAGGTACAATACCCAAAAGTACATTTCCCCCCCATCACATGTAGAAGGTAAAGCAGCTTTAGAGCAGTCAATATTCATAGCACTGAATTCTTATGCCAGATGGAATAATTTTGCTCCAGCAGATTTCATATATCACTATTTTCAAATACTAAATGTGACAAGCAAAACATCATGCACACTGATGGCGCTATATAAATAAATGATGATGATGATAATGATGATAATGATAACAACAACAAAGCCAAAAGAGAGAACTCTTAGATAACCTGTTCAGTAAGTTCAATAAATATTACACCTAAGGAAAGGCTGCTCAGAAAAATCTCCATCCGGAAGGAAGGGCTGAAATGGAGTCTTAAATATAAAAATAAAAATGGCTGAGCTGTGGGTTATTACTAGGTCAGCAACAGAAGCTGTACAGAGGCTAGGTGATCTTCAGTTCTAAATTTAGTGAACTATTTAAATAATTTTCAAACGCTTGTTCCACAAGCTTACAGGCAACGTAAGCTTTTGAATGCTGTTTTTTTTAAATAGTTCATTAAATTTGGGATAGAAGATCACTCATTCTCTGTATAGCTCCTTCTGCTGATAGAAGGGATTCACAGAATTGTATGACTTACAGACTTTTCACATTATATTATCTAGTAAAGTGCCTTTTCCCTCCTAAACAGAAATCCTGATTTTTCTTAATTATCCCATAGGATCCCTTTTGCTGAGTCAGCAATGAATCAGTTTTTGGCAGCATACTAATAAATACAGTAGACTACTGGAAATACCATCTTTCCACTGAGATTTAAATATGAGGCTCTGAACACTTGATACTGAAAATTCCACAGTTCCTTTTGGGAAAAAAGAAAATGTTACCTCAAAGAACTTGTCCAAATTAAAATGTATATAGCCCTGTCTAAATTTCACTAGGGACATTAAGCTGGATAATAGCAGTATTCATAATAGCGATAGTTTTTTATGGTTACACATTATGCTTTTCGGTCTTGTCATTTGTACTTGTCTAACTTTCTGATGTTTACAGAGTATAAAACAGTGATGGTTAGTCTTTTCTTTATAAAAACATTCAAGGGTTTCTTTATTATAATTGAAGAGGGAAAAGACTAAATATTGAGAGCCATGTGATAGAGTGTATTTCTTTATTTTTCGATGATGCAGTAAAATTTATTACTGCGCTTCACATAAACTGTCTGGGACCCTGGTCTTCTCCCACTCCATTTGGCTTTGCTTTTTTCACAATCATTACTAGAAATCAGTGTGTACATTCATTTTAATAATGACTTAACAATAGATTGATACCTTTCACAAATGATGCATTTCTAACTCAAAGTGTTTCTGTGTGTGAAAATAGCCTTAGACCTATTATTGTTTAGAGCAGGGGTAGGCAACCTTTTGGAGACCTGGGCCGGTCCCCCGA
>CM034703.1:100631417-100645016 GCA_020142125.1 Phrynosoma platyrhinos
CACACACACACACACACACACACACACACACACTCAGACTCACACAAGTACATGAAGTTCTGAGGCTTTATGATTGCCCTATAGATCATGAAAGTAGAAGCTGGACTTTCCTTCAAACTTTGGTATAAATTGTATGTCTTATTTTTCTATCATTGATCTCCAATAATGCTTTTAAAAACATATACAGTATTACTTGATTTGCTGGAGGCAGATATTTTGTCAAAAAGTTTAAATGAAAATACAAAGGAAATTAATACAGAAGACTGGGACAGAATATATGTATGTATAAAGAAGAAGTGGGTGAATATCCCAACTATGGGCATGGTGAATTAAGTGGAAAAGAGTAAGAAAAGAAAAAGAAGTAAGACTGTTAAAAGTTATACTATAATTTATATTATTGTATAATTTAAGATATTCATATAGAGACAGGAATGATAAACTGATCAAAAGAGCCTGGTTTTGAATGGGATATACAAAGTTGAAGAATGAGTGTACGAATCAGTGAAGTGTAGGTCATTGGAAGTCTTTCTAAATGTGTTGTATTGTATGATTGACTCTTACGTATATATTTTTTAGTATTTAAATGTCCTGTTTGTATGTATGTATGTTTGTTATTGTTTTGATAATTAAATAAAATTAAAACAATAACAACAACATATACATCTCTAAAGCCTGTTGATCTTGCTTAATTCAGTGATTGTTCAAATAGTATATAGCTATCAGATTCTTGGTCCTTACCAATTCACTGACTGACTCACAAGGGTGCTGACATTTTATAACATTTCCAATTGAGCTAGAGCCTTGACATTTGTTGTCTGTGTAGTCCAAGGCACCCCAATTACTGAAGTCTAAAATGAGGGAAGTTTAACATCAGTCACTGTAGAGCATGATACACACCTTATATCTATCAGTATTTCAGTACGGATCAATCAAAGCCAGATGTGGGATAGAAACAGAGCTTGGAAAAGTTACTTTTTTGGATTACACTTCTCTTGAATTCTCTAACCAGCATCTTCATCATCTCTGGATGTAATCCAAAAAAATAAATGTTCTAGTGCTAAATGGACCACTGGATTATGAAGTTTTCATTGCCTCTTGAAGCTTGTGTCTGGGGTACATATCCAGTTGCAGCAAGGAAGATATAACTGTGCCAATGGAATGCAAATATTATTCTTATGTTTCTGTATGTAAAGGTGATTGTCTGTTGCCTCTCATATGGCTCTTGAAATTGTTGAGGCACAGCATAGAAACTTGAACTTTGGTAGACATATAGCCTCAAACCTCCTGATGATTAGAAAAGTACATCTTCATCAAAACAGAGATCATGTACCCAAGAATTGTACCCATAGGAGCTCAAGGTGATCTTAAAGAAGTGTGAATATTATCTATTGAGACCTGGGTCATGATGTTTAATGGAGGGTAAAATTACGTATGAGGTGGAATAGCGGGCTCTTGGAGATGCAATGTATCTTTTTACATTTAACTCAGCCTTGCAAAAATTAGGTAGAAACCAAAAAGGCATAATGCAAATTTAGCAAGGCAATTTGGAACAGCACACTGGAGGTGGGGTGTCCAGTTTGCAGAGGCTTGATATCTAGACTACCAAAGGCTCCCTGCCAATCTCTCCCCTTCCCATTCCACCAAGCCTCAGAATCTTCGGGGGGGGGGGTCCCCATTATTTAAAGCCCTTGGGCTGATGAGAAATATTGGGCCCTATTGATTACTGATGCTTCCAGAAGCTAGTGTAGCCCCCGTTTAGGACTCCTAGAAGTGCCAGCCAGGAGCACTTTGCTCTTCCTCGACTTCCTCTCATCAGGACAGAGGAGGCAGAACAAAACCAACAATGCTGCTTTTTGGAAACACCCCACTTGGTGCATCAGTTGGGGACCTGGTTACATTTGGAAGAATGCCCATGTTCCCTGATCTCATCTGACCCACAGAAGGGCTGGGGTGGGGGAATTCAGCCCCTCACCACACTCTTATCTCCCCATCTCTGGAGTAACAGAAACTCAAGGGCTCTATCTGGGGCTGAATTAAGGCCTTTTACACCTTTCTATGGTTATTTCTATGCTTCTTCACTCATAAGAGTAAAACCTTGTTGCCTCATTCCTTTGACCTGATACATTCCTCTGTATCAGTTCCACAGGGGAACAGGATTAGAGATTAGTCTACGGGCCCTTTCACACTACATGGTTACAGCAACATGAGTCTACTTTAACTGACATGGCTCTGTCCTATGGAGTCCTGGGATTTTAGTTAGGGAGGGAATCATTGAAATGGTCTGTCAGAGAACTATAATGCTTTCCCAAACTACATAGGCTAGGATTCCATAAGATTTAACTATGGCGGCTAGAGTGGAATCAAAGTGCTAGAACTGTGTAGTGTGAAAAAGCTCTCTGTGATTTGGAGGTCCCAGGCTGAAAGAAACCTCACAATCCAGCTGTTCTCTGGTCCAGATATGCTATGGAGGACCAGGTTACTGCCCGACACTGCTGATGTGCATCTGACTGAGCTCTCTTCAGTGACCAAGCTGCTACTCATGGTTGGAGACCTTATTATCAGTATGTTGTTCTCATTCATTTTAATAGTAGAAAAGCATTAGTTTGGTTTATTTGTTATATTTGGCTATTAAGGCAACTTGTATTTGCTTCACAGAAATAACACTACAGCTGTCATCCTATTTTAAAAAGGCTACCATAAGCATGAGCTTTGTGGGTTAAGCAATTTATTTGCTATCTACATATCATGACTGTTTTATCTGAAAAAAGTTTTCGGTAAGTGTGCATATGTCGCACACAGCCCATATCTTTTTCTTTTAGGGTTATACTTGTTTTGAGGGTAGATTTTATTTTCTTAGTACTCAACAAAACAAAACAGGGCAGCTGTTTGCCCCATCTCATGGAAGTACTAGTTCCCTATCCTTCCAATGAAATCAGAGAAATACTACTGTTGGCATTGGAGAATAATACTAAGACATTTTAGCTTTAAAAGTATATACCTTAGCAGGCCAAAGGAGAAGAAGCAAGACAGATTTGTGGAAGTATTTGTGTGCTTAGGACAAAGACTCTCCACCTGGCTGCAAACAGAATTATGCAAATATATGGCATATTGGGAGGAATTTCCAGTAATTACTCAGTCTTTTGGAATCTAGACTGTATGAAGAAAGTGAGGCATAAGGAAATGGAGGAAAAAAATGGAATTATGAGAAGGATAGAATGAGATAACCTAAGAAGATGGGGATCACATGGATGAAGAGGATATGGAAATTTCCTAGTCAAGAGAACAGTTTCAGATGACAGGAGAAAAAAAAAGAGTAATGAATCTCAGGAGAGGGTGGCTGCAAGTGGATAACAGCTGGAGAAAGAGTTGTGCTGTCATCCTATTATTGCAGATACTAAGAGTTGTTGCTTTTGGATGTGTATCTTAACTGATGTTGTAATCCAGCCTACATTTCTGTCATTAGTGTGGTTGTGTGTGTGATTTTTCATTTTTTTCGATGATTAGTCATTGTGGTGAAACACCACATGCTGAGGCAACAAGTTGGGTAGAGATGACATGATTCATTGAACTTTCAGGCAGTGGAGAATAGTATGAGAATAATCAAGCCATTCCAAAGCATAATTTTAAGTACAGTAAATGAAGTTTTTACTCATAAATTACAGTGATCCTGACCCACATCTTCCAGACAGTGCTTTCATTATGGGACATTGTATTTTGCTGGAATAACATTCCTGGAAAAATGTCATTTTCCCTATGAACTATTACAATTGTGATTCCAAGCTGATGGAGTGTGCATTGTTTCTCTACCCATGGCATCATAGATGATAAAATGCACCCTTCTCATGCTAGCACTGTTTTGTGAACTTTTTTTTTTTAGGGGGGATGAGCTATGGTTCAGCGCTCAGGAACATAGCTTGTTTGCAGAAGGTCCCAGGTTCACCATGTCTAGGTATATCTGGAAACAATTTCCTTCTAAAACACTGAAGAGCTGCTGCCTTTCACTGTAGATCAAAGATGTTAAAGTGAGGCCTGTGAGCTGCATGCTGCCCCAAGACCATTTTGCACCTCCATGGGCCCCTTTCTTTACAAAGAAATTGGAGAAGGTCTGATACTTTTCAATGCCAAAATAGCCAATAGCATCCTCAAGTCCCCTGGGAGCTCAGTTGGACATTTTGTTGTATCTGGTGGCCTTTCTCTCCCCCCCCCCCCCAAAAAACCTGGAGATACATTCCAAGATACTCAGAGGATGGTGTTTTATTAGTAGAAAAGTCCAATGTATTTTGGCCTTTGTAAACTATTATGACCTTCTACAAGGGCTCAGAATTTCTGAACCAGGAACTCTCAAACTATTTACTGGACCAAAACAAAAGAAAACAAAACAAAAGTTTTATTTGTCCAGGAAAAAGAAACAGCTTAATTTGTCCATAAATGATCTGAGAATTCCTGGTTCAAAAATTTCTGATCCCTTGTAGAAAGAAGGTTATAATAGTTTACACAGGCCAAGATACATTGGGCTCTTTTACTAATAAAACCACCATCCTGTGAGTGTCTTGAGAGGTGCCTCGAGTTTCTTTTGTGAATCTTATTGGATTTTCCCAGTTTCTGCTTCTTTTTGCCTCACTACCTATTTGAGTAGGAGCCCTATTCAGACCTAGAACAAAAAGAATTACAAAATGGAAATGTGTGTGAAAACAAGGAATGCCGTCCTTCAGGGTCTCATGGGATGTTGTGTGTCCCACAATCTCTGCCAGTTCTCTACCATCGCTGTAGTCAATACCAAGGTGGAGTCCTAACATCTTAAGAGTTCTTTTAAAAAAATAGACTTGTTACCTATGTGCCATATGCCTAAAACACAACAATATTCATCTAGCTCCAATACCTTCTCTTCCTACCATTCAACGTCCCACCTATTCAAGAAGTCTCTAGTATTTTCTTCTTTTTCTTTCAATTCCTTTTGCTGTTCTGTGTCTAACACTTGTCCTCCCTATGCCTTCCCTTCTTTCCTTTTTAAGACTAGTAACCCAGACTGGTAACCAGTAACCCTTATTAGTAACCGTACTAGTAACTAGTAACCCATTTTTTTAGGTTTTTTTTCCTTAACAATACCATACACTCCGGAATCATGGAGGAGAATTTTGTCAGGATGGGGCATGCTTGTATGTTTTAGGTCCAGGAAATATCATTTTACCATACAGGAAACAACATAGAGCCAGTGTGACATAGTGCTTTGAGCGTTGGACTATGACTCTGGAGAAAAGGGATCAATTCCCAACTTGGCCATGAAACCCACTGGGTGACCTTGGGAGACTCACACTCTCTCAGCCTCAGGGGCAGGCATTGGTAAACCTCCTCTGAACAAACCTTGCCAATAAAAGCCCATGATAGGTTCGCCTTAGGGTTGCCATAAGTCACAAACGACTTGAAGGATCACAATAACAACAATAAACAACCAGGCCATCCATCAAATCAGGTTACCATGTTACATAAAAAGGGGGTAGAAGGTGTCCTTACCAGTGCTGAACTGGAATGCTCACAACTATAGCACTGATCATTAAAAGTGTCTAGTTTTCAAAGCACCTGGAATGTAGCAGCATATTGACAGACACCTTGAGGAATGCAACTGACTATTATAAATAAGTTCTCCCAACTATACATATTCAAGAAATTTTTATACCACTTTAATTGTCAACAAAATCTCAAAGTAGTTTACAATAAAAACAAGATACAATAAAATCAGTTTATGAAATAATTGAATAGTTACACAACAATAAAACTATTAATAATAATAGGCCACAGAAAACATTAACAGTCCTGGGCATTATTGAGAATACACTAAGCAAATCTGTAGTTTGGGGGGGGGACACAAAGTACAGCCTGCAGGGTGCATGCCTCCCCCCACACTGCCCTAGTGTGACCTATAGTCCTCACATATCCCCAGATTTTTTTTTTAATTACTGAAGAAGTCCTCTCACATATCCTCTAGGAGCCATGGTGGTCAGTTTCCCAACAGGTTTGGGATGTATGTGTGTTGCAACCTGTTTTAGGGCAAAGGAGATGGGTCCTTTTTCCCCAAAAACTCAAGTGACTGCTAGTTGTTAGTATGGGAAAATGGTATTTCCTGGACTTAAAACAGATAAGAAGGGACATGATGGCTCAGTGGTTAAGACACTAACTCTGTTGATTGCAAGATCAGCAGGTCAACAGTTTGAAACCCAAGTGCTGCATGACGAGATGAGCTCCCATCACTAGTCCTAGCTTCTGCTAACCTAGCACTTTGAAAGCATGTAAGTGCAAGCAGGTAAATCAGTCCCACTTCAGTAGGAAGGTAAACAGCGTTCTGTGCAGTCATGCTAGCCATATGATCACAGAGTCGTCTTTGACAACTCTGGCTCTTCTGCTTAGTAACGGAGATGAGCATCTCTCCCAGCAGTTGGACACGACTAGACAATCTTGTCAAAAGGGAAAGCTTTATCTTACTTTTAAAACAGACAAGCACGCCTCTGATCCAACAAAATTCTTAATGCTTCTAGAGCAGGGGTAGGTAACCTTTCCCCTTTAAGGGCTGAGGGACCTCAGCTCCCAGAAGCCTCAGCCATGTTGGCCAATAGTCCCATGTTGGCCAATAGCTCCTGGGATTCTGGGAGTTGAAGTCCCTCGGCCCTTAAAGGGGAAAGGTTGCCTACCCCTGTTCTAGAGGGTACGGGTTGGTTAAATAATAAAAAAACTTTTAAAAATGAAACTACAGTTGGCCCTTCATTTTTGCGAGGGATCTGTTCCAGAGTCCACTGCAAACATGGAGACTTGCCAATATTCAAGCCCCATAGGCTTGAATGGGGTTCATGCTCGCAGGGGCACATCCCATTGATTTTAACAGAGGTCGCCCCTCTGTGAATATTCAAAACTGAGAATGGATGGGCAACTGTAAAGTTATAAGGGCAATGCAGCCCCTAACTGAGAGTTGCATTGCCCTGTAATACCATGTTCTATTCTGTCATCACAGGGGAGTAGTTACCCACCCCATCTTTAGTTCATAGTAGTGGGCATCAAAATGGCGAAGGCCCACCCCAGCCAAATGAACCTTCCTAGACTGCTGTATGGTCAACAGGGCCTCTTGTACAGAACATAAAAAAACTGATGTAGTCTGTACAAAAAAAGGTGGTCTCTCAAATAACATGTGAGATAATGTTGTTGTTGTTGTGTGCCTTCAAGACATTTCTGATTTTTGTCAGTCCTAAGTACCTGAATACCTTAAAGGCACCAGATTCTGTCTCATGTTGAAAGCTAAGCAGGGTCAGCCTTGGTTAGTGTTTGGATGGGAGCCCACCAATGAATACCTGGTGCCGGGGGCTACATTTCAGACGAAGGAACTGGAAAAACCACCTCTGAGGATTCCTTGCTTAAGAAAACTCTGTGAAATCCATGGGATTGCCATAAGTCTGCAGGTGACTTCAAGGAACACGCATGTGTGTATGCACATGCACACAATGTGCTTTTGTGTTCTAATGTTTGTATTCAACTTCACTAATACTTCATACTCCTAGTCAGTATTTTAGTAACTTCCAATCTGTACCTCAAGGCATTGTCATAAGTTGACAGCTGACCTGAAGGCACATGAACACGCATAAGGAGAACCTATTGCAGACTGCAGGTTTTCTGGCAAGATTTTTTTCCAAAAGAAATTTGGCATTGCCTTCCTCTGAGGCTGAGAAAATATGACTTGCCAGAGATCACCTGGTGGGTTTTCATGGCCAAGCAGGGATTCAGACCTTGGTCTCTCAGAGACCTTGTCTAACACTCAAGTTATTATATCACACTAGCTGTGAGATAACATCTAACATGTAAGATAAGATAACCTACAGGCTAGTTTGTTGAAAATAATCTTCTTAACAAGAAGATGTTCTTCCTTATTGCTGCTAACACCTTACTCTTGCATGTCAGGCTTTTCAGACCTATTGACAAAGGAGCCAGCTACAGCAAAGCAGTTCATGACGTTTGGCATCCGTGTGGTCTAATCATCTCAGATTCAAGCCTGTATTAAGAAACATGAAAGTCTGCTGATTTATTAATTCTCTGGCATCCTGTTCTACCTGTGTCCTTACTATCTGTGGTTTTGTAAAAATTGATCATACGTAGACTACAGACCTATTGAGAGTGTTGCCTATATGGTCCATGTTGTCACCTTTGGCAAAATGGGAGAATGAAAGTAGATAATTGGGGGGGGGGGGGAGAGAAAGCAGAAAGAAAGAAAGAAAGTTAATTGCATACAGATTAGTAGAGAATGCTCTCCTTGTGGCTGTAGAGATACATTGCATGGATAAAAAGTGAAATAGATGAACTGAGTACATTCAAGATACAAGGCAATATGGCCATTCAGAAGGCAAGAGTTTAATTGGTGACCGAAGCATTTGTAGGGGGATGAGGGAATGTGGACCACACCAAGTGACACCTCAGATATCTTCTGGTGTGCTTGTGGGATGGGACTACCTTCTGGTGTGTACTGCTATGCCTCACCATGGGTAGACTGAGACTCTCCAGAGACTGAAGGTCCTAGGAAAGACCCAGTCTACCTGCCTAAAGGTGGCAGAGAGGTTGGCCAGGATGCTGTTGGCACACCATGGCAAACTGGAGGCCTCTCCCTTTGCCTTTGGGAGTTGTGAACAAAGCAGGTAGACCAGAATGACTCGGGACATGGATTGTCCCTTTGGGTGTCCAGGTCCACCTCCTTGTGGTGGCAAGATGTCTCTTCTACAGTGTTCTGATCTATTCCCGTGGGATTGTTGGTCTGGCTCGAGGCTGTGCCAGGCAGCCTGGAGGTGACATCATGAATAACTGCAATGAGGTGATACCAATCCTAGTGACACCACTGGATGGTGGCGAGTAAGTAGCCATTGGTTACATGTTTTAAAATACCCATGCACAATGCACAGTGGTCTAACTGGTCTTTGTTTGGGTTTTTTTTTTTTTTACATTCTAATCAAGAATTAAAAACCCTATAATTTGAAAATATTTGGTTTTGCTGGTTAGATCCAGAAAGCGGCAAATGGAATTCATCTTGTGCAATGCAGCTGTCATGCCTCTTTTCGCTTTAGTCCAAACTTCCTTTCCTATATAGAACTCACACGCGTGTGGGTGTGCACACATGCACACTCTCTATGCTAGGTATGTGAACTTTTACCTTGTCAAGCCATTGTAACATATTTTCAAATTACAGTAATTTGATTAAAATGTTGCCTGTAAGGCAAAAGGGTGAGTTAATAGAATCCATATGCAATTAAAATGCAGAACTAAATGTAATCAGACCCTAGTGACTACAGCCTTTCTGTTGATAGCCTTACAATAGCCTCTGAGTTGGAAAGTTTGTGTTCATGTTAGGAAATGTAAAGGTCCCACAGCAGTTCATGAATGAGATGGCAATTTAATCATTTTTTTTAAACAAATGACATAGTTTAGTGGTGGTAAGCAGTAACCAGCTTCTAGATTCAGTAGGGGTGTTTCTCCCACTAGCAGGTGGTAAGGTATGTACAACACTTTATGTGTGCTGGTTGAAGAACACCACTCAGTAACCACTCGCTTGTATAAACACTAAGATGAAGGGTCCTGCTGTGGAAGTGCTGTGAGGGCCTTTTCAACTCCTAGTACTGCACACACACATACACACACAAACACAGAGATGAATTTATTTTGCATGAATTCAATTTAGAAGATTCCTCGGGAAGTTACAAATATCAGGCTGTATACCAATTGACCAATTTTTTAAAAAAAAAAATAATAATCGTGAATTTTAAAAGAAACCAAACCAAACCATGTTTTCTCTGGATAGTTTTAAGAGTCAACATCCTGTGTTGGAGTCCTCTAATCATCACCAGCACAATTTACAATCGGAACACACAGAGAGCCAGTTCAGACCAGCTCATCTGTTGATCTTGGCAAAAGTCCTTACTTTCACTGCCCTACAGCTGTCACTCGAGAAATGGGGACTCGGCACAGAGCCGAAGGAGGGTGGGATGCAAAGTGGGTCAAGACATAGGCCTGGTTCATTTCAACAGTTATACATCGCTTCCCCCTTCCTCTCCCGATAGTATTTTTTTTTTACTGCCACTTTTAAACTAACTCTCTCTCTCTCTCCCTCCCTCCCTGAAATTAGATGAGGACCTCTCATGAGCCACTGCGCTCCAGGCATAAGAAATAGTAATGTCTGGCTTCCAGAAACTGTCCCGTCAAAATGTGCTTCTGATTAGGTGGCTTAATTACAGCTGTGAAAACAATGTTGATTTAGGCCTCAAGATTCCAGCGCATGTCAGCCGTTATTAGCTAGCTTTGGACTGAAGCCACCATTCGAAAACTTTGCTTTCTTCAAATCACACACTGCCTTGACAACTTTTTATAAAGGTGGAAAGGTTGCCAGGAGCAAGACACCTATGCAAAATATTTTTCAGCATGCAAATTTCAAATGTGACACAATTGATAGAGACAGAGTGGACAGGTCCTGTTGGGGCTTCACCGAGTCGCGACTCCCAAAGATTCCCCACTAAATTTCCCTATTTTGATATCATGTTTTTTTTTTTTAAAAAAAGAAAGTTTGACTGACATAATGCTTAATTTTAATTCCTTTAATTCATTTTTAGCCCAAATCCAGCATGTTGGTTTAAGCGCAGAGTTTTATTGCATCTAAATTTTCCTGACAGTTTCATTTGCTGCCGGGAAATAAAATTGCCATTTTTGCAACATGGGAAATAATGGCTAGTTTCAAATCCAATATGTTTGAAACTTCCTTTGCCTCAAGCAGGTTAAGGCACACACTTTACTTACTTTTTGGAGGGCGGGGGGAGAATGCTCATTAAGTAGTTTTAATATTTTATTATAAATAACACTTTTCTCAGTAGGAAATCTTATTATTAGATTAATGTATTTACACCTGCAGAGAAGTAAATTTTAGGGCAACATGCTGTTTTCATATTTAAACATTTTGGTCTAGTTTCACCTATGTAGGGGAACATTTTGAAGATGCCAGCCACAGATGCAGGCGAAATGTCAGCAATAAATTCTTCTAGCACAGGGGTCGGCAACCTTTTTGGGGGTGGGGCCAGTCCCCCTGTCCCCCGATGCCCCCTAGGCCGCGGCACGCACACTACCAGGAGGGCTCCTTCAACCGCGCCGGGCCTCCGAGAGGCCCATCGCGGCCGCAGGGTTCCTCCGGGGTGCCATTTTGGATTCCAAAATGGCTCCTGGAGTTTCACGTGACTTTTCCCGCGACAGGAAAGGCCATCCGAGACTCTGGGGAGCCATTTTGGAATCCAAAATGGCACCCCGTAGGATCCCCGCGGCTGTGAAAGGCGGTGGCGGTGGCGGCGGCAGGACCGGGCAGGGGCACATGTTCTAGCACATGGCCTCATACCCCAAAAACTATGGATGCCGGCCATGAAAGCCTTCGACTTTACAGTATCAGTAAAGCAATGAGTAAAGTGCATAAAGCAAGTGTACCTTGCTCAGTTCACAACAAAATTTCCCAGAGCACAATACAGTGTACAGTTGTTCCTCCATTTTCGTGGGAGATCCGTTCCAGACTCCCCTGCAAAAATGGAAAATAGCAAATATTCACATCCTATAGTCTTGAATAACGGCAGACACCTGTGGGCCAGCACCATGGGCTCACGCCCCATTTTGTCCTGCTCCATTTGCCACTTGCGAATAGGCAAGGGACACAGACACCAAGTCAGTGAAAATGGAGGGGTGACTATAGTAAGTTCTGTGAATTAGTTCATACACAGGTCCTTCACATCATTAGTATATTATGTTGTCAGCCATAAGTCAGCAGTTGCCACATAAACACAGTGCAAAGATTCTGCAGGAATGCTTCCCTAGTGTTTGGTTGATTGCCATGCGTCTAGCTTTAGCTGAATCCTATCTTGATACAACTCTTCTCTGTTTTCAGCAATTTTCTCACTAGTTTGCAAAAGTAAAGTGGTATAAAAACAGTGGAAGAATGTCACCATGCCTCTCCATGTTGACCGCAATAGTAGGACAATGAATAAGCATGCAGCAGTTAGTTTTCCTCTTGCCTTTGCTTTTTCTATTATATCCTCTTTTTTACAGTTCACCTTCATCCCATTTGTCTGCGAGTGGCAGTGTCTGACACATCACTATACAAAGACCCAACAATACGGCCTCTACTACAGTAGGAATAAAAGGCTCATAAGAGGTGGGAAAAGCTTCTGTGTGTTGAAAACTAGATCAGGCTGTTTAACCCCGAGTATAAAGTTTTCTAAAAGAATAGAGCTAAGAACATAATTGAACTGGCTTTGCAGAAGAAAAGAACTATTCTATACAAAAGTAGATAAATTTACTTCTTTCCAGAGTCAGGGACTTTTACTTAGGTATTTCCTCCTCCCTTTTGAAGACGCTATTTCAAGATAGAGGGATAGAAGCATCCATTATTCAGTGCTAAACTGTGGGTTAAACACAAAAGGAAGGCAGATTTGTTCTGGGGTTATGAATCAACTGAGACGTTTTGGAAAGGATTAAAGAACAGTTAAGCTGTTGAAAGACTCTGGTTCATATACTCAGATGACACCTGAATTGAGGGAATCCAAATGACCTATTCATGTTAATGCTACTTTGACTTTTTCCTCCTTTTTCGATGTCTCAGTGAAGTAAGAATGTACAAAACATAGCCAATGCACTCCCCCCTTTAACCAAACTCCTGTTTCTGAGTTACAACACTAAGATATACAGATGCGTGAAGGCCACATCATGCGTTGTAGCAAAGGACAGTACTTTTAATTTCCACTATAGCTCACCTATACCTTTGGGGGAAAAAACTCTGATGGGTATTTGCATGTCATAACTATAGAGTAAACATGCACTTTGAGGTCTATACTAGCTGAAGATCCATGTGCATGGTTATTCTATTATGTTTGAAGGGCACAAGTCCTTCAAACATAATACAAATGTCCTGTTTGATCTGGTGGTTTGATTGTAACCAAGCATGAGGGGAGGGAATTGTTTTGTTGTTCTTTTACTTGTAAAGAACTATGTACAATGATGGCGCTATATAAATGAATAAGTAGTGGTGCTGGTGCTGCTGCTGCTGCTGATGATGATGGGGGTGATGCTTATTGTCTCATAATGTGGGGACCTACCTTTTCCTATAAGAAAGACTTCAGATTTCATAGGGTCTGTCTCATTTCCTTGATGTGGCCAGGTTTTCTGTGAGTATATTTAATTCTCTTGTGATCTTTTTTTTTTTTTTTTGGTACAAATAAACTATTATTGCATGTTTCCCGAATCCTGATAAAATCTATAACATAGAAATTGATGTGGCAGTACTTTGTAAATTCTTCACCCATTTCAGAACTTGGACCAAACTTGAATTCCCAAGTGACAATATGGACTCTCATTTTTAGTAGCTGTTTGTTGCTTTCTATTTTCTTTCTTATTTCTTTTCCCATGTTCTTTTCTCTTTTGTTTAAAGAAATCTTAAAAGGGAAAAAAAAACTCTCTAGGCTATCCAGGAGTTTTAAGGCAGCATGAAGGAGATGCCATACCTCAGACAGAAAATTTATTCTATTGCTGAAACAATTCTGTAGTTGGGGGGGGGGG
>CM034703.1:100677871-100688457 GCA_020142125.1 Phrynosoma platyrhinos
AGTGGAAAGAAAAACAACGTTGTCCCTACTACATTGTTTACAGCCTGTCAAGAGGAGGAATTTGGTTACCTTTTCCAAATGGTGTGGTGTGGGCTTGTTGTTTTTTAATCTCCCAGTCATTTACTTAGGGGCTTCATTTTAATGGCATGACATGACTGACCATAGTGAGAAACCACAGAAGAATAAAAATCAGGATGAAATATAGGGATTGAATCTGTGCTGCTATTTAATACAATTTTAAAAAATTATTTTCTTAGCCTGTGGTGGCAGAAATTCCCAGCAAGTGATACATCCTGTAGTATTAAGGAGCATGTAATCCCCCACCTAGAAGACTCACGATTCCTTTAATGACAGGTTCATGGGTGTTTAGGGAACACTTCACCCATTCTCTACCCCACTGCAGTAGGGATCAGTATTCAGTATTTCAAGATGAAAAATGCATAACTACTTCAAGTTATGAAAACAGTTAATAGGAGGGCTGAGTGCACCCTTCAACCAGGAAGCCTGCAAGTCCTGAACTTCTCATTTTTGCTTTGCAAAGTGTGATGAACTTTTGTTAATTAAAAAAGTATTTCTTGGTTGATGGGGTGATTAGTTCCTCCCCACTCCTGCAGAAATCTCTGGGAAGAAATGTTCTTAGGGGCTTGAATGCCTGTGTTTTGCATCCCCCCACCACACATGGAAATTCCCCAAGCACACCTTTCCATTTTGGGAATGTGTGCCCTCCCAGATGTTGGTCTGCAGCTCCTATCATCCATCACATTAGCTATGCTGGCTAAATCTGGTATGCAGTCCAACAGCACCTGAAGGGCCAGAACTTAAAGCAAAGGGCCATCCATAGTCTATTCCAGGGGTAAGCAACCTTTCCCCTTTAAGGGCCGAGGGGCTTCAGCTCCCAGAATCCCAGGAGCTATTGGCCAACATGGCTGAGGCTTCTGGGAGCTGAAGTCCCTCAGCCCTTAAAGGGGAAAGGTTGCCTACCCCTGGTCTATTCCAATGAAATAGCAGATAAATCAATATTAATAATCATGGTGAATAGATTTCTAGGTTAGTGGCCTATTGAGATCACAGTGGTCTCAGGACCACATTACTCCTGAGTATTTGGATTTCCTCCCAGTGTTACTGTGCATTCTGATGATAATTAAAACCCTCCTTATTCACAGGAATTCCTTACTTACAAAATGCACAGTTTTATTCAATAGCTTTTTGTGGATATGAAGAATGGATGAGAGAATAAAGGAAAATGCACATGTTATGTACCTTCAAGTCAATTCTAATTTATGGAAACTTTATCCTAGGGTGTTCTTGGCAACATTTGTTCGGAGATAATTTATGATCGCCTTCCTCTGAGAGTGTGATTTTCCTGTGGTTACCCAGTGAGTTTCTATGACTGAGTGGAGATTTGAACACTTTTCTTCCAGAGTCCTTGTCCATCACTCAAAGCACTACACCACCCTCACTCTCATCCAAGAGTAGATGATAAAATAAATGAAATTACCTTGCAAGTATTTAAAATGTAGTGTAGCAGAGAAAGGTGATGTATTGAATCAGACTGGAGAGGTATAAGAAGGACCTATGTACAATATCAAGAAACAGTGGCTAGAAATGATAAGGCAGGGTCTAAGTAAAGGGTGCTAGTTTAAAATAGAAAAAAAGGAAGATCAAGAAGACAACTGTCTATATTGGGGTGGGGGTGGGGGTGGAGAGAGAAGAAGCGCTTTCCTTTTCCAGGACTTCATTCCAGTACAAAATATACACATTTAGTTTTGGATCCAGATTTAGCGGTGTGCCACTGGGATGGGAACCAGCATAGTGTAATTGTTTGAGTGCTGGACTAGGACTCTGGGTAACCAAGGTTCAAATCCCCACCCAGCCATGGTAACCCATTTGGCAGACTCAGAGAAAGGCAATGGCAAACTGAATAAATATTGCCAGGAAAATTCTTGGATAGGTTCACCATGAGTATGAGTCCACATGAAGGCAAGTGGGACAGTGGAAGGAGACCTCAACCAAACAGGAGGAGCTTCTCTATCTCACCAAAATGTTACACAAACAGTTAGGAGACCCTGTTTCCACACAATTTTTTTGGGAGGGGTCCTCCTTCTATTTGCAACACAGTCTATTGCAGCAGTCTGTGCAGCATATGGAAGGCTGGGGGACTTACCAGGGGGAAGAAACAATGGGACATTTGCCTCCACCATTGGTAGGCACCTCAATCTGAATCTGACCCAAACAATTATGTGCTCAGGAGTTTATTTGAAGAATCAGAATTAAACAGAGTGGCTGATCCTTACACATAACCCTAGTTGCCTGAATGGGATCATGTCTCTTTTAGCAATGTCAGTTGAATTTTGGGAGATCATTTTGCTGTCACTGTTAGCCAACTAGTAATTAAAAGTCCTTGCCAATATCCCAGAGATATGCCAGTACATCCAGATCCACATATGCCCCCCCAAAAAAAACTATGTGAAGCAGAAGTTGAACACATGTGGACTTGAAAGTCTTACACTACATGGAAAAGTTATGTTGAAAAGAGTTATTGAAGTACAATCTACAAAATGAATCACACAAAAGAATTTTCTCTAACCTCTTTGTTTTGTTTCTCGGGATGACTGGTCCATCTCCTATCCTTTACCATTAGGTAAAGAAAGTCCCTTCCCAGCATGAACAGGCTAAGCATTCCTCTTGTGAAATGTTGCCTTCATTTCTCAACAGTTGGCTCCATATCTTCTCTGATGAACAAATGAAGCAAACCTGGAATTTTGGGATGCCTGACACCAAACCCACAAAGCTCTTCAGAGTAATGAACAACCTAAGCAAGGAAAGGAAAAAAAAAACCACTCATGTGCTATTTCTGGTCAGCCAAGCTGAGACATTGCCTTTGGACGTTATGCAAGGGAGCATAAATGTTGGAAGTTGGCCAAGGAATACTACTAATGTAGCCTCAGATAAATTCCAGAAAGACTGATGGTACAGCACTGTTCCTACGCTTATGCTATTTAGATAGCTGATAAATAATGTAAGGCCTGCATTTCTAACCCATCTTTCTCTCCCTGTTGTTTTACTTCATTGCCACTGTGTAGGGACTTGTTTGCACAATGGTTGGTCTGGGAGAAAAATTTGGGGGAGGAAAGGGAGGGCAACCTTAGTTCTCCTGATACAGCAATAGGCCCTGTGTTATATACCACTGATTAAGTCAACAGATAGCAAACACAGGAAGCGTCCATCTATCCCAGTATTGTCTACTTGGACTGGCAATGGCTCTCCAGGGTATCAGGCTGTGCTTGTCACACAACCCTTCTAACTGGAGGAAGAGGCTGAACTTGGGACCTACTGCATTCACAGCATGTCTCTAGCATTGAGCTATGGTCCCTTTCTTTGTGTTCAGTTTAGCATTGCAGATGGTCCCTGGCCATGGAATTACCTGCAATTATCCCCTGCCTGTGTTAATGAAGAGGTGCCTGTCCAGATGTTGTTGAACTGCAACTCCCAGGAGACCTAACCCATAGAACCAGTGGTGTGGAGTCATGGAAGTTGCAATGTACCAACATCTGGAGGGCTGTGAAATTCCCATCTCTTCAAAAGGAAGGTTGCTGAAGTCCTTCTGTTATTGCTAAACTGGCATATAATTTTCATACAACTAAGTTCTGGTTTACATCCTGCCTTTGTTGTTTGTTCTTGTGTGCCTTCAAGTCTGTTTCTCACTTATGGTGATCTAAGGTGAGCTTATCCTGGGGTTTTCTTGGCAAGTTTCTTCAGAGGAAGTTTGCCATTTGTCTTTGGCTGAGAATGTGTGACTTGCCCAAGGTCACCCAATGGGTTTCATGGCTGAGCTTAGAATTGAATCCTGGTCTCCAGAGTCATAGTCCAACACCCAAACCACTACACTGCACTGGCTCACATACTGCCTTTATTGTGTATCAATTGACAGCATCCTCTTGAAGTATTTTTGGTGCTGCTTCTGTAATGTTTCATTGTGCAGTCCTTCTACACTGGCAACATCTGTTTCCAGAACAGGATTACCTGCTCCTGGTGGCTTCTTGGACTAGTATGGTAGCATGTCACATACTGTGGGACAGCCAGTTAAAAAGTGTGTGCTAAACATTACAGTAATGGCATGGAGAAGGATCCTCATCACCACTTCTCTTTTGCCCCAAGCAGCATCTGTGCAATGAGAAGTTACATGAATGTCAGGAATCAGACTGGAGCAACAATTCAACAAATGTGTTGCATTGGTTTCTCTCAGAAAAATTTAACAGAGAGTATGGATGGAATAATGGCAACCTATGGGCTTTTTATGGGCACAGTATGCTAACTGGAGCAGGAGATGCATCTGGGCTGGTAGTTAAAAAATAATTTTTCCAGCTCCCTTTTATGCCTTTAGCTCCCTGAAGGCAGAACACAGTTTTGTCTTTCAGAGAAACATTTTCTATGAAGCACTGAAGCCTGATGATTCTCAAACTGTCAGATGCAGTCTCCCTCCTTGAATGTTTTATTGGACCAAGGGCTAGTAATTCCAACACACCTCAGCAATGCCTAAACTGTCCCTTTTAAGGGCTGAGGGACTTCAGCTCCCAGAATCCCAGACTATTGGCCAACATCCCAGACTATTGGCCAACATGGCTGAGGCTTCTGGGAGCTGAAGTCTCTCGGCCTTTAAAGGGGACAGTTTGCCTACCCCTGGCCCTAATCCATGCTATATGGGATGTCAGAGACCCTAGTCATAGCTTGGAAAATTGCTGCTGCTGCAATTTGCAGGTGATAATACTCACTAATAACCCGAAACACAACTCTATCTTGTTGGAGATAAGTCACCTTTTTTGTAAAGTGATAATCTCCTAAGCGAGGCTCCAGCAGTTTGCTTTTGACAGGGCCCACTGGGAAGAGCAAGATTCTGCCCATTCTCTCCTATTCCCCCACTGAGTTAAATGAGTGTAAATTTACTTCTGCATTCTGAACTATCTCCCTTTGCAGACGGTGCTTTGCGCCATCTTGGAGGCAAGGAAGGGGAGGGGCAGCCTCATGCTGGGTGCCTCAACCCCTTCCTGAGGACATAATCGGAGCGCCCGCCTTTCCACACGACGGGAGGTCCGACTATGTCCTTCCGACTCAGCGTCCGGACACACTGAGCAGGAAGAGGTGCAGGAGAGCCGCATGGCAGCTTTTCGGGCACCCCTTTCATGGCTTGTGGAAGGAGCGCTATTTTAGTGCTCCTTTCCCAAATGGTGAAAGGGAGGATCGGGGCTGAGGCATGGGGCAGCCTCAGCCCCTATCCGCCTTTTCCAGGGCGGCCCATAGTCACCCGTCTGCATCCCCCCTTAATTTGCAGCAACTTAAGTAAGCTGATGACAAAGGGGGAAAGTGTAAGAAGGAAACTGGGACATTTTTAAAGTAACTGGAAAAGTTGGGATGACAGAGGATTAATCAGGACTGTTCCTGGAACAGTTGGAGGGTATGAAGATAAGGAATCTGTGGCCTTTCAGATGCCAATGCATAATTAGTCCCATCATCCCTTATTACTGACAGGTCAGACTAGGGTTTGACCTAAGGTCTGAAGGAAACCAGAGTCCAATAACATCTGGATTGGAGGGCTGCAGGGGTCTTGTTTTTTTTACCATACCATGCCAACACAAGTTCTTCTGAAAGTCATCATTTGTGCTAAAGATGTGAGCAAAGAAGATCTGCATTCAAGTCTCAAACTGCAGAGAAACTTGTTTCTAAATTAGTGGCTTAGCTTTGGCTGCATGTGCGCAGAGATAAACAGTTTTTTTTTGGGGGGGCGGGAATACAGAGGTTCACAACCACAAAGTTCAAACAAGAAAACAAGAAGAGTTTTCAACAAAGTGCAATGTAGGTGCAGTTTGATTTTTGCTTGCTCTTTTGACGTAAACAAAACCTTTTAAGAAAGCACCTGACTATTGAAGATTGAGATAGAAAAAGGAATTGTGCCTAGAGAAGAGAGGAGGGAGTGTTTAGTAGAAATGTCAAAGATGGAAGAAATCCAGTAGAAGCAACGTGATACCTTTTTAATCCCCAGGGACTGGTTCAATGTAAGCAACTCAGCTTGTTCTAGGTTCTACATCAGACAATGAATAAAACACTACAATGGATTTGTATGGAGTATCTCTCAGGCAAGAGGCAACATGAATAGTTATGAAAGGGCCCAGTCCTTTTCAGTATTTCTCTCATTTTTCTTCACCACAATCCTGGGGTGGTAGGCATTTTTTCTGAAATGAGAAACAAGACCTTTGAAAGTTTCTCAAACAGTGTGAAATGCTTTCATTGCTATGTAAAAAGTCCCCCTCCCCATCTCCTTGGCCTGAGAGAAACAACTCTATCCAAAGCCAGAGCTTAGAAAAGTTACTCTGTGGATGCACCTCCTGGAATCCTTACCCAATGGCCATGCTGGCTAGGAGAATCTGGGAGTTGTAGTTGAAAAGGTAGCATTACCAAGCTTTGTCCTAACTCCCCCAACCTGATGCCCTTCAAACTGGGTGACCAGACATTCTCCTTTTCCAGAACATGTCCTACATTTCAACCTTCTGCCCAGGAAGAATGTCAGAATGTCCCCCATTTTGAGCAACTCAGAAGCATGAATTTATATTTATATTGGTGTTTCCAGCTTTTCTTTGGCAATCTCCTACATTTTTTCTTGAATGTCCTCCATTTTGTGGTGCCTTGTCCTCCTTTGCATTTAGGACATCTGGTCACCCTGCCTTCAAATGTGTCAAGGTACAACTCTTTTCATCTTCAGCCAACAGAACCACATTAGTGAGGGATGATGGGAGCTGTAGTTCAACCAACACAGAGAGTCCCTGATCTGAGACTTGCTTTGTTCAGCAGGGGCGAAAAGAAAACACCTGAGGACTTCACATCTTTCTGCTTCCTATGTTTTCTGCTTGTTATTCTCTCTCTGTGTGTGTCTCAACTAATTCAGGGTCACATCAGTATTGCTAAAGGCAGGCTCCCAATCTCATTCTGTTGACCAGGATCTAACCTGATGACACACAACTATTTCTCTTGGAAATGATTAATCTGTTTAGCAATCCGTCCCCCACTTTCCCAGAGTTCTGAAAAACATGCACATCCCGGAATCTATGAGTCCCAAGAGAGCCTGTGACAAAAGGAATGCCGTTTCAGCCCTGACTCATCTACCAGTCAGTGCTTTTCTTTGGAACACACTTTTATTTTCCCACTTTTTTGAGACTTCCATGTGCTGTGAGATGGAATGAAAATCCATTCAGCAGATTGGCACGGCCATGTGTGTACACACATCGCCTCTAGGCAACTCGCTCTCCCTCTCTCTCTTCAATTAAGCATGATGACAAACTTTGAGAAAAAGTTTCCCCTACTGTTCTCCTATCCAGCCCCATTCCTTTTCTACATGCACTTTAGACAAACTGGAACCTGTGAGGAATAGAAGAACACTGTGTATTGGCATGGAGGAGCATGGCATGTGCCTCAGGCAGAAGGAGCTATAGTTCATGTGCCCTAAGAGGTAGTTTAGTTGTGTTATCATTGCAGTTTCTGAATGCAGTTTCGTTCTTTCCCATTTCTCAAGAGCTAACGGCAGTTTTGATTTCTTTGATTGTTGGACTATGGCTCTGGGGACCAGGGTTCAATTCTCAGCTTGTCCATGAAACCCACAGGCTGACTTTGGGCAAGTCACACTCTTTCAGACTCAGAGGATGGCAATGGCAAACCCCCTCAGAAGAAACTTGCCAGGAAACCCATATGAAAGGGTTACCATAACTCAGAAATGATTTGGAGGCACGCAACAACAGAGGAATGTCAACAGTATCTCCCAAGGATCTGTACTGGAACCAGTGCTTTTAAATTTGCAGTGAAAAAACTCCTCTGAACAAATCTTGCCAAGAAAACCCTAAGAGAGGGTCATCTTAGGGTTGCCATAAGTCAGAAAAGACTTGAAGGCACACAACAACAACAACAACAAATGTTACATTAATTCCACACCATATTTCACAGATGAAACTGGGACAGATATGGCTAAGTGACAACACAGTGCGGTCAAGATGGCAAAAGTTATTAACAAAGAAGAACACATCCACTAGGATGCAGCAGTTTTTTGTGGGCTTTCTCAGAATTTCTCTGAAGATGCCAGCCACAAATGCTGGCGAAATGTCAGAAAGAAATTATTCTAGAACATGGCCACACAGCCTGGAAAACCCACAAAAACTATGGATGCCAGCCATGAAAGCCTTCGAATTCACATGCAGCAGTTTGCTTTTGTCTGTGCCTATTGGGAAGGGCAAGACTCCATTGCATTCCTCTCCTCTCTTCTCTTCCCTGCTGAACTTAACTCTGTGCAAACTATTTTTGATTTTGGACTTAATTCCCAGCAGCTGAAGTATGCTGAGAACAAAAGCAGCTGAAAAAGTGGGATGACAGAGGATTACTTGGAACTATTCCTGGCAAATTGGAACAGTTGGAGAGTATGATACTGGCAGCCCCCAGCTTTTCCTCCTAAGTGAGGGCCCTTTCACATTACACACTTATAATACCATGGTTGCATTTAGCTGCTAGCCTATGGAATCCTGGGGTTTGTAGTTTGGTGAGATATCTGAGCTTTCTGGCTGAAAATTAGTTTTTTAGGGGATATGTAGGGACCATGAAAGAGCCCTGGTGGTGCAGTGGTTAAATGCTGGTACTGCAGCCACAAGGTTGTGAGTTTGAACCCAGGGCTCCAAGGTTGATTCAGCCTTCCATCCTTTCGTAGGTCAGTAAAATGGGTACCCAGCTTGTTGGAGGCAATTGGCTTACAGATTGTAAACTACTTAAAGAGTGCTGACTTCACTATTAAGTGGTATAGAAATGTAAATGCTACTGATATTGGTTCAGTCCCCACTTGCAAGCAACACTTGCTGACGTTCCCTCTTCTGCATAACTATTAAAGGAACAGGAGCCCTGTCTTTTCGTCCATTTGGCATCCATAGTTCAGGTCAGTTTTTATGCTGATAGTGAAATAATGTTATTTTTTCTTTTTTTAAAATGTAGTACAGGACATACAAAGGAGGTCCAGAAAATTCATGGTGATCCTAAGTTTTCTGCAAGGACTGTACACTCATAGTACAGGCTAATACTAATTTAAAGTCTGAAGAACAATGTTTTCATGTTTGGTTGAGAAATGAAAGAAATGGTCAAACCTCCCCTGCTGCACAGGCAAATAAATTCATAATGCAATACTTGAAAATGTGACATGAGAATGACTGGTCCTTACTCTGAGTAGTGCTAGGGCATAATCTGTTGTCTGGCCACAGCAGGATCCCCATTACCTTTTTCTTCTAATAATATTCTTTGATCAGCTGGTGACTGGCTTTCATTCTCTCCCTCTCCACTACATGATGATTTAAAAAAAAAAAAAGCCCAGGCTGAATAAAATGGCCTAACTTTTATTTGACAAAATGTGTTTTGTTTTAAACATTTTTCTCATCTTTTTTCTTCTTCTGTGCTCCATATTTCTGATTTATTCCACAATATTACTTTCACCACAAAACAACACCAAAAAACACAAGTGTTTAGACTTGTTCCAAATCTGCCATTGTGGCTACTGTTCCTTTTAGTAAGATATGACTTTTGAGCAAATATGAACTACATACGGTACATTCAAACATCTCATAGATGAAAATTAGGATGCATGTGGCCAAGGAAGATCAGAATGCAGTCAAGATGGTAAAAGTCATTAATGAGGAAGAACACACAAGCTAGGAGAGGTTGCTACAGTTTACTCTTGCCTGAGTCTACTGGGAAGGGCAAGCTGAAAACAAAGGGTGAAAGTGGGGGGAAGAGAGAGAAAATGGGACATTTTAAATGCAGCTGAAAAAGTGGGATAAGAGATTATTGGTTGAGAATGTCCCTACCAAATAGGGAGAGCTGGAGAGTACTGAACAGGGACATAATAGTTCTGTGAACTAGAATCTACTAGTAGTAGTTGTTGTCTCAAGGTGTTGTACTTTATCTTGTCTGAATCATGTTAATAGATATTGGTATGGCAACTTGAAGGCATACACACATGGATACAAATAAGCTACCAGATCCCTTCTGATCTTGGAAGCTAAGCAGAGTCAGCTCTGGCTAGTACTTCAATGGGAGACCGCCAATGAATACCAGGTGTTGTAGGCTATATTTCAGAAGAAGGAACTGGCAAAACCACCTCTGAGTATCCGTAGCCTAAGAAAACTCTGCAAAATTCATGGTATGTGCTTCAAGGCACATACACACACATGGATGAAAGACTTGGTTATATTGAGATTTAGCAACAGGTATTACAGCCACTCTCTGGTCTCTGTGTTTGTTTTTTCACTATCCAAGCCCCCAGAGGCCTGGGCTTTAAAATGGTGTTTCTGGGCAGAGTATGGCATTTGAACCACTACCTAGAGGGATGCTTAGAGGCTGACAATACTGGATTATTGCTATCTTTGAACCTGGGGCTGATGAGCTGAAGGAACTGGAGCACCAGAGGTGCCACAACAAAATACAGTTCCCAGAATTCCATAACATTGAGCCATGCAGTTAAAGGGGTGTCAAACCAGATTATTTGTAATCTCAGAGCCGCTGGCAATAATCTT
>CM034703.1:100701090-100711925 GCA_020142125.1 Phrynosoma platyrhinos
GGAGCAGTCCAGCAAGGGCGGGACTTCCGGGCTGCTCAACCAATCATGGGTCGAGGCCTTTTAATGGCCAACGCAATGTGAACCCCTCCCGACGAGTTGGGGGGTATCTTTCTCTCTTCTTTTCCCGTTGTCCTTCTTTATCGTCAGCTTACTTAGGTTGCTTTAAACTGAGTCCAAGGTGCAAAAGCAGTTTGCATTCCATTAACTCAGTGAGGTGGGGGAGAAGACAACATTGTATCTTGGGAGATTATCGCACTAAGAGACTTATCTCACCTGAATTGAAGTAAAATTCAGGCTGCATCTGGATGCTATTGTATATATTTTACTCCCAAAACTGCCATCCGGATGCAGCCCGGATTCAGCCAGGCTGACTTAACTTGCTCTAGTGGCCATTTTTCAAAGTCCGAAGTATTCTGACTTAGAAAAATGGCCGCCGGAGCAAGTTAGGTTAGCCTGGCTGAATTTGGGCTGCATCCGGATGGTGGTTATTGGGGCAAAATCTGTGCGATAGCATCTAGATGCAGCCCGAATTTTACTTCAATTTGGGTGAGGTAAGTCTCTTTTTAATTCAGTTTAACTGTAGTGCAATAATCTTGTTCTTCCCAATAGACTCAGGCAAACACAAACTGCTGCACTCTCTTCTAGCTTGTGTGGCCTTCATCATTAATAATTTTTGCCAACTTGGCCACACTGTGATGTTGTTTGGCCACATGTGTCCCAGCTTTCCTCTGTAAAAGTCTGGAGGATCTGAGAGGCATACTGGTCTAGAGAGCCAGGAAGACATTTAATGTGCCACCTAACATTATCCAAAGGGGACTCTCATTGTGAATTTCTATATATTTAAGTACCCTGCTTAAGGCATGCTTAATTCCTCGCCTCACCTCCAGCGCTGTTGAATGACAAGCGCACTTCGGTGGGCACTGATTGGCTGTTTTCCAGTTCAGCCCCTTGTAATCACCATTCCCCATTTGAGTGGCTTCTGAGCAACTCTAATTATTATCAGTCTGGTTTCTCCTTCTTCCTTTACTGCGCAGACAAAAAGACTTGTAGGGCATTTTTTGCATTTTGTGCATGATTGTTTTTCTTGTCAGTAAACTAGGAGTGCAATCATCGGGTTGCAATTTTTGCCTTTGTCACCAGGAACTACTTGGAGCCCTACAAAATGATGAACGTAAAAATAAAAATATATATAATAAAAACTGTGTTTGGAACATTAGCTCAATCACAGGGACTCAAGAGTCAGCTATCATTTAAAAAGTGTCATTTGTGAAGGAAATGTTCCTTTGTTTTAAAGAGTGCGGAATCCTGTGTTTCGGGGAACTTCTGAAATCAAGGTCTTTGGATGAATAGCAAGGTGTGAGTGTATGTTTTAAAAATCTCAGCCATATTGATTATGCTTCACGAGCATTCACCTAACACTAAGGCTGTATTTGCACCTCCTGCTGCAGCCGTTCGAACACAGCAGGAGCCAAGAGAGAAGGGTTACATGATGGAACATCATTCCCCTGAAAGCAGGGACAGCGTGGAGGGAAGGGAGATCCAGAAGCAACACTGTTCCTCTTCCCGTCTGAAAAGGTTTGCACCAGACCTATTTTGTAAAAAAAATAATGTGTTAATATGAGCCACATGGTACTCTTAAAAATAAACACCATGGTGGCTGTGTCATATAATCCCCCCTAAAACATGATAGTTGTGCAAATATTTATTTGTTTTTCAGTTCAGTTTGAAGCTATTGTATTCCCTAACTGCTGTTACATTTTCCTGAATTAGTCACATATGCATTTACTACTGTCATGTGTATTGCATTTTATAAAGGAGAAGAGGAGAGCTTCCGACTGTGCCTCAAGGAGCTTACAGTCTTCTCCCTAGCCTCAACTATCCCAATTTGGTAGGGACAGCCTCAATTAGTCCTTTGACATCCTAATTTTTAAGCTCCTTTTAAAATGTATCCTTTCTCTCTCCCTCTCCCACTTTCTCCCTTTGTACATAGCTTACTTCAGTTTCTGTAAACTGATTTTATACTGTAAAAGTAGTTTGAACCCAATTAACCCAGTGGCAAAGGGAGAGGAAAGATTAGAATCTTGCCCTTCCCAGTAGGCTCAGGCAAAAGCAAACTGCTGTAGCCTCTCCTAACTTCTCTGTTCTTCCATGTTAATAGCTTTTGCTTTCTTGACAACATTCTTGTGTTGCTTGCCCACATGTGCCCTTTTAAATGTTGGAGTGTATACTACTGAAGTGGTTGTCCTTCTTATCAGGAATGACAAGATGAACTGCCTTATTTCCTACATTTCATTTCATAGTTACTTGATCTCAGCAAGTGGCTGAGATGAACTAAATCAAACATGGCTGCATGATAACAGGGCATGAGGATGAGGACGATGAAAGGCAAATGATGTCAACTTAAGTGAATAAACAAATGTTTTTGCAAAGAAAATTAACATAAAGGAGAGATACATTTTTGTGTTTTGAAAAATTGTAGGAAAATGGCACATGGTTTCATCATAGCTCTGGTTCTTTAGCATGACTTCTGATTTTCCTGGAAGAAGCTGTCAATATGGGGGAATTATGCTCCTGCATCTTTAATGTCTGTGTAGGGTGTTTTTTGGGTGCGGATAGCTGTACAGAAAGTAGAATTCCTACTGGTTGTGGTGAGAAAGGCTGTTCCTGATGGAATTTTCCACTTCTGCATCCATCAGTGTGCAATCCTGTTTATGTCTACTCAGAAGTAACAAGTGGCTTGTACTCTCAAATAAATGGGCAAAGGATTACAGCCTAAAGATACAAGAATGCTGCGTCACATTGAGTCTGGTAAATGTAGTATTGACCACATATGCAGTCAATTACATCTGTGCCGATTGGCTCCAAGCATCCTGTTCCTTTCCAGAAGTATAATGTCTGATAAAAATGTGGAAAGATAATTATAAAAATTATACATATAAAAAGTGCGGCTATGCCCAGATCTTGGGTAATTCCTTTACCTTTAGGGGGTCTGCTCAGAAATTAATCAAGAAAAAACAACATTGTGGCTTCTTGATTTTCTGAAATATGAAAACTCTACTGATGGTATAAGGCTCAGGGTCCTTTGGAAAAAGTATTGCTAAGAAGGGATGTCCCATGTTTGCACCTGCTGCTGCTGCTGAAAGATGATCTCCCCTTTCTCCCCTGCTGCATTTTGACTTTAAGAGCTACAGGAGAGATCGAAATTCAATAGTCATGACTTTTTCTGGCATGCAGAGAAAGTGATATGAAAAGCTTCACCTGTTGAATTTTTGCCTGCCACCTGGTTGTTAAAAGGCATTGATCCTCACTGAGGAAAAGGTGGCAATCTATTGGGGGGGGGATAGGGAAGGCTGCTCCCTGCCAAAAGCTCTTCTAAATGGTCCCCCACAGTTTGCTAGTGATAAGGCCAGTTCTGCTGTATCTCCAGTTTGCCTTGGTGTGAGTCAAATTTTACCAGGTCTTGTGGTTCTCTTTCTTTGCAGAGGATTGTTTGTTTGTTGGCTGGGTTCTTTTTTCACTTTAAAACTAAGAGCAGTGGCCACCACAGGGAAAATCACATCTATCTCTCTCATGAGTGAGAGATAATAAATCACTCTTCACAGGTGAAATCTTTTATTTATGCTTTGGGATTCCCTTTTATTGAAAGAACGTAGGTTCTTTTGGCTTTGGCGAGGCTGCACTTTAGCAAGTGATTCAAATCAAGCTGACATGCCTTGGTGAACATTCTCAGGGCAATGCGCTCACGGCCGCAGTCCACCAGCTACTTGCCTGGCCTCTTCTGAGTAGATTTTGCTTGGCTTTTCTGGCTTTGTGGGTAACAAAAATGCCTTCCATTCTCCTCAAGTAAAAGAACATGAGTTGTAAGGTAAAGAACAGCTTGATTTTTTTTAAAAAAATTGTTTCTAAAGAGGGAGATAATAGGCTATTCTATGCCCATTTGGGGAAGACAGAAGAAAGGCAAGGACTTAGAGATATTGCAGAGAAGAATTGAGAGGAGCGTATTTTGCTGCTTCTTCCTTCTTCTCCTTCTCCATCATCTTTATACCCCATTTTCCCCTCAAAACCAGGGGCCCATTCACACTGCAGAATTATAGCACTCTTACAGGCAGGGGTAGGCAACCTTTCCCCTTTAAGGGCCGAGGGACTTCAGCTCCCAGAATCCCAGGAGCTATTGGCCAACATGGGGCTATTGGCCAACATGGCTGAGGCTTCTGGGAGCTGAAGTCCCTCGGCCCTTAAGGGGAAAGGTTGCCTACCTCTGCTTACAGGTATACCTCAGTTATTAAGGTACAGTAATAAAATAATAAGGTACAGTGGGTCCTTGGTATCCACTGGGGTTTGGTGCCAAAAAAACCCATAGATATCAAAATCTGTGGATGCTCAACTCCCGTTCAATATAGTGGTATAATAAAATGGTGTCCCTTATATAACATGGCAAAATCAAGGTTTGCTGTTTGGAATGTCTATCTTTTAAAAATATTTTCAAGCTGTGAATGGTTGAATCCATGGATACGGGGGGGCTGACTGTAGTAGTGCTCCTGGCCACATAGAAACTTTGGTAGCAGAGGCAGAAATAACAGGGAAAGAATAAGGATAGGTTCCTACACTATGGAAATGAAGAACATATTCAACATGTTTCAGTCCTCATTTTATTCAAAACTGACAATATGCACATGTGAAAGGTCAGATAAGCCTTGAAAGTTCCAAAATGCACCCAGGAAAGATTTTTTTTCTTTCATCAGATTTCCTTTTTTGTGGCCAAATTTACAGAACTATGTTTTGTTCTTTAACATGGTAGGTATAGCTGGTGGGGCAGGTTAATCTGGTCTCTCCCTTCTCTCTGTTTTGCTATTCATACTTTCTCATTTAAGGATTTTGGCGGCATCTGCTGTTTATCTTGACTGTTATAGGCAGGCACACACAGCTACTGTAAGATTAGCTAGAGTAGAATCCCATCCTTTTCCAGATCAAGTTTTATTGCAGTGGTTCCCAAACCTTGGTCCTCCAAAGCTACTGTTGGCCAAGATGGTTGGAGCTTCTGGGAGTTGAAGTCCAAAGTACCTGGACTGTGTTTGTGAAAATCTGTGTTTCTCCAGCCCTCTTCCACCATCCTCCTAGTGCTAATGCTGCTAAAAAAAAACCAACCTAGGTATACAGGGGATGAGAAGGAAAGAGGGGCTTGCTGAGTGTAAAAACAGTTTCTTTGTCAGAGGCTTTGTTAACTGAGATATGCTGGTATTCCACTTTTAACTGTCATAGTTCTGTCCTATGGGATCATGGGATTGGTAGTGTATTTAGGGGCATTTAAAATTCTCAGCAGGTGGAGATTATCACATGGAGAAAAAGGACAAGAGAGAAGCAGGATGCTCCTGTTCGTATTGCGTGATTGCGTGAAGATTATCACACAAAGTCCTGCAACATCACGCTCATCCTGTCCTTTTCCTGTTAATGAAGGGGAATAGTCCATCACTTTTCATTAACGGGAAACTATTGTTAATGAAAAGTGACAGGACCATTCCACTTCATTGTTGGGAGAAGGACAGGATGAGCGCAATGTCATGAGGCATCGCATGATAATCTCTGCACAATCGTACGATAAGGATGGAAGCATCCTAATTCTCTCCTGTCCTTTTTCTCCATGTGAGAATCTTCAGTGCCTGAAAAAACTACAAACCCCAGAATTCCAAAGGATGGAATTATGGCAGTTAAAGTGGAATAATAGTGCTATAATTGTGTTGTGTGAATGGTCCCCAGGATTCAAGTTGGCTAGTCAGCACAGTAAAGTTCTGAATGGTTTACCCAGGGGTAGGCAACCTTTCCCCTTTAAGGGCCGAGGGACTTCAGCTCCCAGAATGCCAGGAGCTATTGGCCAACATGGGACTATTGGCCAACATGGCTGAGACTTCTGGGAGCTGAAGTCCCTTGGCCCTTAAAGGGGAAAGGTTGCCTACCCCTAGTTTACACCTTGCCAGACAGTAGATAGGAATTACATTTTTGAATTTCCCTTGTGTGTTAAAAGCAACCAAACTAGCGCAGTATTAGCAGAGATTTCAGGAGATCCAGATTCTAGTCTCTTGGAGATATGAACCTCTGTTTCTCAGCACACTGTGCAACCTTGGACCAGATGCTTTCTCTTAGTTTGTGTTGTGTTCTCTTAGGTGGTGTTGTAAGAGAAGGAGAGCCACTGAGTTCACCGAAAGATGATGGTTTAGAAATGTAATAAACAGCCATGCAAGCAGTAAGTGACCATCTTTCTCTCTTAATGCTGTTGTTGTTTTGCTTGAAGGAAAATTCCCTGCTCCCACTAATGATATGGTGGGACATTAATTTTTTTTAAAGTAATTAGTTCCAATTGCTTATTAAGGTATTAGAAAAGTATGCTGTTGGTGTTAATTGCTTTACGGTTGACAGAAAAAAAAATCATTATGCATACCTATACTGTCCTGATTTGTCAGAGACAATCTAAATCAGGGGCCAGCAACCTACGGCCTGCAGGCTGGTTCCAGCCCAGGTCGCCGCACTTACCGGCCCAGGCGGACCTCTGCCGCCACTGCCGCGTGCCACCACCGCCGCGCGTTTTGGCCACCGTGCGGCCGCACGCACCGCGACTGCCATTTTGATTTCCAAAATGGTGGCCATGGCGCGCTTGCGCATGTGCAGTACTCCTGCGCATGCGCAAACGCGTCATGGCTGCCATTTTGGAAATCAAAATGGCGGCCGCGACATGCGTGGAGGTGGCTGTGGCAGCGTGCGCAGCGGTGGCGTGTGCCACCATTCCCCCCCCTCAGCCCAGTGGGAGGGAGGACCTTGGCAGACCGACCCTCGGCTCAAAAAGGTTGCCTACCCATGGTCTAAATTAATCCTCTGTCACCCAGATTTTTCAACTGTCTTTAAAATGTTCCTGTTTCTCTCACCTTCTCCCACATTCCCTCTTTGTCTTTGCCTTACTTCAGTTGCTGGAAACTGAGTCCAATAGTTTTCTCTCAACTCAGCGGGAGAGGAGAGGAGAGAGTGAAATCTTGTCCTTCCCAGTAAGCTCAGTCAAAAGCAAATTGCTACAGCCTTTTTTACCTTGTATGGTTTTCCTTGTTAGTAACATTTGCCATCTTGGCCACACTCTGATGTTACTTTGACCATACGTGTCTCATTTTCAACATTCAAATGTTGGAGGATATGTGTTAGGATATTTGCTCTGCTGCTTATTCTTGTTTACTACTTTCTACTAGATGATTGTTTTGTTTTGTTTTTGAACGGGAAAAAATTACTTCTTTGAGAAAAATGGATATTTCTTTGATGCAACCACATGCTTCAAAATGGCTGATCAGCATGTCCATGACATGCTCCTTTTTTTCTCTACACACTTTCAGCAAATCCATTAATTTTACCAGAGAATTGTTGTGTTACTTAAATCATCTTTTCAGCATTCTGAGGTGTGTTGTTTCAGGTTTCACTTTAGTTTTTGTTCCTAGTTTAATAGGATAACAGGAATGAGAGAACTTTTGAGTTCCACTAAATTCTTTTAAAAAAAAATACTCCATTTATTTGTGTTTGTCCAACAGGAAAAAAAAGTTTATTCTGCCATATTTTCACAGGCAGGACCCTAGGATCTTGTAGCACTACATATATTTTGACTATTTATACACACTGTGAGTTGAGAACAGATTCCAGCTCTCCAGAGGATTTTACAGCTTGATGACATCTTCATTGTTATTATTACTCATTACAAACAGATTTCTGGGAGTGATGTCATCCCATGGCAAACCCATCACCAACAGTTAATGACAAGCATTGCTTAAATTAATCTAGAGACATTGCACAGGAATCAGGCTCACTGCAAAATAATTTGAGTCCAGAGGCTGGGGAAGATACTTCTTGGAACTACAACTCCCACAGTCCACAGCTCATGTGGCCACTGACCATACTGGCTGGAGTCTCAGCTGGATGTAGGAACCTTCCCAAGCTCTGGTGTCTCATAATTAAAGACTGCTGAAATGAATGGGGCTTACATTGGCCATACTTGATGTTTTATTCTTTTCTTTCCAATAGGATGCAATCAACATGCTGGACTTTGCTGGATCATGTTTAGTGGGTCTAGTTTCTAAGAGGAATATGGAGTCCAACAGCCAATTTAAAGGAGTTAAGTGAGACAAGCCCAGTGGCCAGTTAAAGCAGAAAACTGGCCATTTGACTTTCTCAGAGTTTGCTGTGCAAACTACAGTCTTCAGCCAAAACGTCCAGAATTTAATTAAAAACAAATACATGGTTATTTCAATACCTGGAAGTGAAAGTGTATACTATACAAGAAATAGTTTAGTGGTTTGCTCAGAAGCTCATATTACTTCATAGTCCACTTGATGACGTTTGATGGCAGTGGAACTGGTTCATTTCCCAGTACCACACTGGGTTGGTGGCAACTCTATTCTCTCTTTTCTCCCAGTAGCAATTCCAGTAGCAAACCTGAACCTGAAAAACTTTTGAACTAGAGTCATGCTGGCTCAGGCATTCTGGAAGCTGTAGTCCAAGAACATTTCCAAGCTTTGTTTGAGACAGAGGGTTATTATTGCTTCTCACTTATTACTCTTCCTGTGTAAGCTACAAGAGGCATTACAATTGACTATCTAAGCTTATTAAGGATGATGCCTTTTTGAGAGATATATTACTGGGTTCCATTCATATTATGGGACAGAGCAGCATATTAGTAACTGTTATGAACACTGGAAGTCTTCCAAATTTGTGGTGTGTATGTATTCCCTTCTATGGCCCTGAATGGACTCTGAACTGTGAGTAGCCATGAGCCTAGAAGCAGTGGATCATGTACTCAGGACCCAAATCAAAGATCAAACAGATAGTTTGGGAGCTGCAATAGGGAAGGCATTCACACTTTCAGAGACAGAAAGACTAGGTGATTTACAGCCAGGATGTTTTGCACTCAAGCAGGAGAGAGACCACTTACAACCCCCTTCCCATCTTTTGAAGCCCCTATCTCAAGTGATCTTTACCATGTAGATTTGGCCCTTTGATGTATATTTGCCTTGAGGAATTTTTGGTCTATATAAAGACCTAGATTTCTTTTGTTTCCTCCGGCTGGATAGAATTCAGGGTAACTCCACATGACTTGGAGTTCTGACTAGTTTTAACTCACAACCATTACCCCAGTGCATTCTAACACGTCTGAGTCCAATGTCATACCATCCAATTAGACCACCCAGAGTCACTACTTCAATAGTAAGTATCACCGTTAGTGAAGCCTATTGTCTATTCCAACACTCAAACCCTTTTATTCTTTAGCTCTTGTGTGTGTGTGTGTGTGTGTGTGTATGCTTGTCTTTGATGTGTATTTCCCCTAATAAAATACAATTCATATAGATAGTTCTCCCTCTGTAATCATTGTCTCTATATTTTGGTATGCAGGTAGGAAATGACTCCAAAGGACTATTTAAGGTTCAGCCCATTAATTAATTGAATTAATTAAAATTCCCCTAAAGAGATTTATAGCTACATAACAAAATCCTAAACCCTAAATACTTTTCTTTTCTGTTGTTGTTGTTTTTAATTGCCTTCGAGTTGATCTTGACTTATGATGAACCTGTGGATTAGACATCTTCAAGACTCCCTATCCTCCACTGTTCCGCTTAAGTTCTGTAAATTCATACCTGTGTCCTCCTTAGTAGAATCCATCCATCTAGCATGCAGTTTCCTCTCCTTCTCCATCCCTTCACTTTTCCTAGCATTATTGTCTTTTCCAATGAGCTGTGCCTTTTCATGACATGGCCAAAATATGACAACCTCAACTTTATCATCTTGGCTTCCAGGGAGATTTCAGGTTTGATCTGTCCAAGGGCCCATTTGTTTGTCTTTTTGGCTGTTCACAGCGTCCTGAGCACTCTTCTCCAGCACCACATTTCAAATGAATTGATTACCCACTTCCTTCCTTGTCCAGCTCTCATATTCATACTTTTCTTAGAGTTAGTTTATTTCAGAGATATTAAGCAATCTTGCCAAGAAAACCATGTGATAGAATCATAAGTTGGAAGAGACCACAAGGGCCATCCAGTCCAACCCACTGCCATGCAGTAACTCACAATCAAAGCATCCCCGACAGATGACCATCCAACCACTGTTTAAAGACCTCCAAAGAAGGAGACTCCACCAAAATTTCCGAGGGAGTGTGTTCCACTGTCAAACAGCTCTCATTGTCAGGAAGCTCCTCCAAATGTTCAGGTGGAATCTCTTTTCCTGTAGCTTGCAGTTGTTCTGGGTCCGGTTCTCTGGAGCCACAGAAAACAAGCTTGCTCCGTCCTCAAACATGACATCCCTTCAAATATTTAAATGGGGCTATCATATCACCTCTTAACTGTCTGTCTCATCTCTAGGCTAAACATACCCAGTTCCCTAAGTCGTTCCTCATAGGGCAAGGTTTCCAGACCCTTCACCATTTTAATCACCCTCCTTTGGACACTCTCCAGCTTTTTAACATCCTTTTTGAATTGTGGTGCCCAGAACTGGACACAGTATTCCAGGTGGGGCCTGATCAAAGCAGAATACAGTGGTACTATTACTTCCCTCGATCTAGAAACTATACTTCTGTTGATGCAGCCTAGAATCACATTGGCCTTTTTTGCTGTGGCATCACACTGTTGACTCATGTTCAACTTGTGGTCTACTAGGACTCCTAGATCCCTTTCACACGTAGTCTCATTAAGCCAGGTATCCCCCATCTTATATCTATGCATTCCATTTTTCTGTCCTAGGTGCAGTACCTTATATTTCTCCATGTTGAAATTTGTTTTTTTTAGTTTTGGCCCAGCTTTCTAATCTATTAAGGTCATTTTGAA
>CM034703.1:100712025-100736823 GCA_020142125.1 Phrynosoma platyrhinos
CCTTTGGGTTCGGTTGGTCAACCAGTTACTAATCCACCTAACAGTTGTCTTGTTAGCCCACATTTTACTATCTTGTTTGCAAGAATATCATGGGGGACCTTGTCAAAAGCCTTACTGAAATCAAGATATGCTATGTCTACTGCATTCCCTTCATCTAGCAAGCTGGTAATTTTATCAAAAGAAGAGATCAAATTAGTATGGCATGACTTGTTTTTAAGAAACAACCCATGTTGACTTTTAGCGATTATGGCATAGGTTCACCTTAGGGTCACCATAGGTCAGAAATGACTTGAAAACACTCAACAAGAACAATAAATGTGTGCATGTGTGTTTTAAATTCCATTACTATTGGTAAAATTTAGCTCAGTCCTGAGGTGAAAACCACTGTGTACTGCAGAGCCTAGAGTCTTTGTTGGAGGACATTATTAGCTTGAGATCCTTTTAGAATCCTTACACTTGGCATTCTGGGGTCCACAAAAAGTAGAGACCTTTGTCTAGCTCTCCCATTCATACACTGTAACTGAAATTTCTACACTCTCCAGCATCTCTTCAGGGAGAATGTAATGAGATCCAATGAGAGATGTCTTGAAAAGCCCCAATCTATCATCTGGAGGCCATTTGCCTGTAAACTGCAGCCTTTACCTCTAGTGTGTCTGTGTGTGTGTGTCTAAGGAAAAAAATAGTTCTACCTTCAAATCAGATTGTACTCAGAGGCCATCCATCCAGTTCACCTTTTTTCTTTGTGGAAAAGTTCTCAGCTGCTTTTTGTAGCCCAGTGCCTCCAGTCTTGCCAAATCCCTTTGAAGGAAATTAAGAATACGTAGCATGTTTCTTAGGACTCTTCTGCATGAATCCTGTTCTTGCAGCAGTCACGCTACTAAAAATAAAATGGGAACATACTGCTTTCAAGGGAGCCATCTCTGCACCTTGTCTCATTTGCACGACCGGGGCTCTTGCCCCCATCATGCTCTCTTCCTGATTCTTCCATAACCCTTCCTCCTTGCCTTATGCCCTACTCAACATGCCTTTAGGGTTATTTTTTTTTAAAAAATCCTCCCCCTTTTTTGTGCAATTTCCGCTGTGATTGAAATCAAATTAAAGAAAGAAAAGAAATAGAAAAAAACCAAAGGTACTTGGGGTAATCTAAAATTGCAACGGGGAGCAGGGAGGAAGAGACACTGGCACCATTTGACTCATAATCATGCAAGTGCCCCAGGAGTGACATTTTGCAACTGGGGACTTGCACACTTGACAGGTCATTGGTGGGTTTCCTCATCAATGAAAAGGGACTGGTCAATCCACTTAGGATAATCTAGAATTGCAGTGCAACTATGGGTTGGAGGCATCATGCCATGAGTATGGCCAATGCCACTTCTTTCCCAGTGTAATTGCTGTTAAAAGCCAAACGTAGTAATGTCCTTAGTATCTTCCTGAGAGGAAGGCAGGAGAAACCTAGGAAATTATCGCACATGCATTTTTTGCCAATTTGGGCATGAGCTGGGGATGCATGTGAATGGGGATAAATGGGTGTTATCGCACACAAAAATGTCACTGTGCCACCAGCTGACCACCACCTGTCCTGAGTTGTGCTTAACCCACCAATTTTGGTAGTATGGAAGCTTTCCATACTTCAAAATCGGCCAGCTCAACGTGACTTGGGGACGGGTGGTCGCTGGACAGTGGCAAAGTCAGTATGACATGTGTATTGAAACTCAAATTCCAGTTTAATTTGTTCAAGGAACCATTTGTCTGTTTAGCTGTCCACAGTATTCTCAGTACTCTTCTCCAGTACCACATTGAAAATGACTTTTTTCTTTCTGTTGGCTTTTTTCACAGTCCAGCTCTCACATCCATACATGGTGATAGGGAATACTAAGGTTTGGACAATTCTACGTTTAGTACGGGGTTGTATATCTTTACACTTTAGGATTTTGTCTAGTTCTTTAATAACTGCCTTTCCCATTCCTAACTTTCTTCTGATTACTAGAATGCAATTTCCATTCTGGTCAATATTTGATCCAAAGTACAGGAAATCTTTAACTATTTTGATTTCCTCATTATCTAGGTTGAATTGATGTAGATTCTGTGGTCATTATTTTGCCTACCTTTGCACTTTCTTCTTAAACTTTTCTTAGTAATTGTTCCAAGTCTCTGATATTTCTCTCTAGTCATATGGTATCTGCATATCTTATATTGTTGTTATTCCTTCCTCCTGTTTTCACTCTTCCTTCTTCTGAGTCTAAACCTGCTCTATCTATGATATTTTTGTGTGTGTACAAGTTGAACAAATAAGGTGATAGAACCATTTTGGTTCTCCATATCTGTTCTAAATGTAGCCTCTTGTCCAAGTACAGATTCCTCATCAGGACTACCAAATGTAGTTTGAAAAATACAGTCGGCTCTCCATTTTCATGGGGGAGCTGTTCTGCTCCTCCCCCCCACACGCATGCAAAAATGGAGATTTGGCAATATTCAAGCCCCATAGGCTTAAATGGGGCACACCCACGGGGGTGCACCCCATTGACTTTCACAGAGGTTGCCCCTTTATGAATATGCAAAACCATGGACTTTAAGTCCATGAGAAAGGAGGGGTGACTGTAGTTTCCATGCTTACATGGAAAATGTACAAACATGTAGAATATACACATTCAAGCTGCATTCTGTTAACTAACCTGGACCTCTTTCACATTACATAATTATAGCATTAATAATTGCCATAGTGATTCTATGTGATCCTGGGATAAGTAATTTAGGGAGTGATACCTAGATCCTAAAATGCAGAGACATACAACTCAACACAAAAGTCAGAATCATACAAGCCATTGTATTCCCTATTACTATGTATGGATGTGAGAGCTGGACAGTCAAGAAAGATAGGAGGAAAATCAATGCATTTGAGATGTGGCACTGGAGAAGAGTGCTGAGGATTCCATGGACAGCCAAAAGGACAAACAAATGGGTCCTAGAGCAGATCAAGCCAGAGATATCCCTAGAAGCCAAGATGACAAGACTTAGACTGTCGTACTTTGGATACATCATGTGAAGGCATGAATTGTTGGAAAAAGCAATAATTTTAGGAAAGGTGGAGGGAAATAGAAAAAGAGGAAGGCCACATGCTAGATTGATGGACTTTATTAAAGAGACCATGAATAAGAGTTTGCAGGAGTTGGGCAGAACAGTAGAGGACAGGGGGGCTTGGAGATGTCTCATTCATAGGGTCGCCACTGGTCGAAATTGACGCAAAGGCAGTTAACAACAACAACAAAAACCTAGAATCTCTAAGTATGGTTGTGAAAGGTGGACAGTGAACAAAGTTGACAGGAAAATAAACTCATCTGAAATATGGAACCATAGGAGAGATCTATGGATACATAGGCTACTAAAAAGACAAATGAGTCTTAAAGCAAATCAAACCTGAACTCTCATTAGAAGCAAAGATACATTGGACATATCATGAGAAACATGCCTCATTGGAAAATATGATAATGCTGGGAAGAGTGGAAGGTAATAACAAAAGCAGAAGACCACATTACAGGTGGACAATCAAGTAAGCCATAGCCTTCAGCTTGCAAGACTTCAGCAGACCCATTGATAACCAAGGATCATTGAGGTCTCTTATTCATAGGGTCATCAAAAGTTTGATTTGACTTCACAGCAAATAACAAAAAGAATTTAGAAATTTAGAATTCTCTGCCAAACTCTGGAATTCCGTAGGATGTATCCATAGCATTTAAATGCAGTATATTATTGTCTAATGTGAAAGGGCCCCTGGTACTTTATACCTAGCTAAAAGTGTCCAGTTCATCTTTCAAAAGATAAGGAATTTACTTCTACTAGCACTCAAACTGACTTTCTTTCTAGCCCATAGACAATCTGTTCTTAATTTTATTATTGTTGTTACAATTCTATTGGAAGCTTTTATTTTAATGAACAATACAATTTTACATATGTCTGTTAAAATGATGGTTCATATTGATACTTATGGACATGTTATGTCATCAATTACCCACAGTTTCCCCCAACCTCCAATACCTTAAGAAGATAGCAATCAATAGCAGTTAGAATAATTGAACAAAACAGATGTATCTTGTACAAACACAGTATAAGGGGAATTATAGTGGAGAGTGAGAATGACAAGTTTCTAATTACTTTCCTTTAAACTATGTAGAAAAAGGATCATATTCCTCACACATAAACACTCACACAAGCTTTTCAATTTATCACATTTTGATTTACTACCTCTGGCATGAAGGGGGGGTTAAATATAATAAAAATAATATATATATATAACTACATAACTCTCACAAAAGAAATAAGGAAACACGCTGATCATGGGATGTCATGGATATGTTTGTGTAATAACTAGAGCAGTTAGAGTAAGGAGAAACTCACTATTTAATGAAAGACTGGATATTAGATATAATAAGGTAGAAGTGTCTGGTGAGAGAAAAGGGGAGATACACATATATATCATTGTCATAAAAATATACCGATTTTACTATATGACCATTTTTTGTTCAGTCACAGTTGGTAAATTTTAGTAAACCATACATTGCTCAAAGGTGTAGTATTCAATTCTCACTATTTCAAGATACTGTGAAACTAATCTGCCACTCCAATTTCTTTGGGAGAGGCCAATATTATCAATATGGTCTAAATCCTAAGTCAACATTTGTGTAAAGTTCCAGATTCAGTGAGCCTGCATCAGTACTACAGAAATAATCCAGATGACATCACTTTAGCCATAATGGAAAAATGCTATGGAATTCTGGGATTTGTAGTTCTATTAGATATTTAGCCTTCTCTGTCAGAGAGCTCTGGTTCCACAACAAACTAGAAATCCCAGGATTCCATAGCATAGAGCCATGGAAGTTAAAGTGGTGTCAAATTAAATTATTTCTGCAGTGAAGATGCTGAGCACAGATGCAGACAACCAGTGGATTTAGACTTAAACATTTATTGGTTTAAAATTAAAGCTAAACACTGAATCTAACCACATCTTGAGAGATGAACAGCAAGCACACAACATAGTATTAAAATTAATATTTGCATTTCTTGGATTCCCAAGAATGTGTGCTCTGTTAACATCTGCTCAAAACAAATAAAATATAATAAGATACCAGCCTTTGACACCTTATGGGATTAAGCAGTTTATTTAATGTTCAAAAAGGTTCCCAAGGAATCACTAAGGTTCCCATGCACACTTTTCTTTTCACCCGCATACACAACTGGGCTGCGCTGCAATGAGCAGAAAGTCATTAGGTTCCAACATTCTGGAGCATTGTAGCATACTCTGATTCTTCTGTTCTTCAGATGCCACTGTCAACATGGTTCCTGATGAGAGTTGTGTTGTTTAGCAAGAAGCCAGCTATGCAAGATTGCAGTACCAAACCTGAAGAATCTCAAAGCTGTCTTCTCCCTCTCTCTTTTCATTGCTGCCTACAATTAGTGGAGTAGAAATAAACAAATCCATCTCAGTATAAAACTTAAACAAACATGCCACAATATGAGATAGTAGAGGCCTTCTTACAGCCCAGAACACATATCCTTTGAAGTTCTAGCTTGGGTTTATCCATGCAAATCTCCTGCTTTCCAAATCCAATTATACTTCTCCAGTGTTGGTTAAAAAAGAAAGCAAATAAAGTGTTCCCTTATGGCCAATTTGCACTTTTGACAGCAAAAATGGGTCAGAGACCCCTGTCAGCTGTTTCTCTGCTGCAAGGCAGCGGGGGGAGGGTGAGGGTGCAATTTGCACAGCAGAAACAGTGGACAGTGTGTTTGTGCGAGTGTGCTTAACCCTTCTTTCTCTCACCAGTTGTCCCTACAACTTTTTCTAGATTCTCTTCCCTGCTTGATGCAACAAATATGAACCGGGAACTCCAGCTGAAGAAAATAGGGGATTGCTGGGAAAGACCCTACATGCCACTGGGTTTGCCCTTTGCAGGTTGGCACCACCGCACCCATCACTTTGCTGTGTAGGAGAGACAATCAGCGTTGCAAGACCTTACTCTCCAGCATTTCACAGCTGAACATTGGGACAGATGTGGCCAAGCAACATCAAAGCATGGTCAAGATGGCAAAAAAGTTATTAATGAGGATGAATACCCAAACTCGTTGAGGCTACTGAAGATTGCTTTTGCTGAACCTAGCAGGAAAGATAAAAATCTGCCCTCCCTGATGAGTTAACTGAGTGCAAACTACTTTTGTACTTTGAACTCAATTTGCTGCAATCTGACAACAGAATGGGGAAGAGAAAGTGGGACCTTTAAAAAATAATTCAGGGGCTACTTTAACATTTATTTCACGTAATCACAGCTTGGAAAAACTTTGGTACAGCACTCACAGAATCCCCCAGGGAGCATAGCCGTTGTCCGTAATGGCCCAGTTTTATTTCTACGAGTTTTATTTATAATTTTGAATTTATTATTTTTCTTTACAATGCATAGAGTATAATATAAAAGTTACAATCTCAACCTTCATTTCATTTCATCCACCTTCCCTCCCCTTCCTGTCATACATTTGTACAAAACACTTCCCTGTAAATCCTATTACTTTTAAAAGCAGCTGCAAACTGGAATGACCGGGGATTAACCAGGACTGTCCTTGCCAAGTCAAGACAATCAGATGCTTTCCAAATATGTGTATGAATTCATAGTTGATCTGAGGATACATACAGTAACATTTACTCTTCTTCCTGTTTGAATATGTATCCAAACAAGTAGGAACTCTCCCTGGAATCCAAGATGACAAAACTGTGGCTGTCGTACTTTGGAACACTGCACCAGGAGGGTTCACAAACAATGGCCAAAATGGAAAGGGAGAGAGTAGCAAGGTACTCAGGTACTATGTATCTCTAAGTACTGTATATTACAAACAATGAAACCAATGTTGGAACTTCATATTCTAAATTATTATTTACAATCCCACCATGTAATAAACAATCAAAGTTATCTATTGACCATTCAAATACACACAACAACATTAATCATTCAAAATCCAGTGATATTCCTAGTTCTTCAAGCCTCTGCTGTAGAAAATATATAATTGCAACTAGAGACTGGTGGAATAATTTTACAACTAATAGAGTTCTGTTGAATATTTATCATGAAGTTATTTCAGTGATGAATTGTTACTCAGTGGCAGTCAGTAAGAGGCAATATTTCAGGTAACAACAGGTAGGAAGATGACTACCTCTGAATTTTTTTTAGCCATTTCGATATCTGGGTCTTTCTCAGTTGATATAAAACCAGCTCAGCTCCAGAATTCAGAATTTTAAGATATAGTTTCCAACTTCTCTTTCAATTTTTCTAAATACATAAAATTAACAATATGATATCCAAATTATCATTATATAAAGAAAACAATTATTTTTACCATTTCTGATATAACAAGCTTACCTCTCTCCTAGGACAAGCCCTTTCACATCTAGCAAAATCACTCTGTGCTGTATGCTGTTTCTGTAGGTGATATTATACAATCTCTTACAAATGCTGTTCAGGTGACACTTTCATGTAACTACTTCTCTTAAAGATACATGCTGCTGAACACATTTGTATTACAACTCCCAAACACTGAAACCCTGGAATCTGGCTGAATCTCAATATCATTAATGTACAATCAAGTAATTCCTTAGTTATACAATAAAGTGCTATAAATACTCAACAAATTCAAGTACTAATATAGAATTCTGTGTAATAACAAAATTGTACAATTCTTATGGGTTCAGTATTAACTGTTGATGAGCCACACTTTGAGCAAACTAGCATTTACCCATTACCTCCACAGTATATGGGGTTTATATTATCATACAAAAATTATGTTGAGAGACTTCAGACTGTACCTCATAGTATATATATATCCATTTCTGGATACATAAATTATCATCAAGTAAACCTCATGGCTTAAATGACCATTTTGATAAATCTAAATGGTCATTTAAGCGATGAGGTTTACTTGATAATAATTTATGTATCCAGAAAGCTTCTCTTTGTAAAAGTTTGCTGTGTATAGACCAGGGGTAGGCAACCTTTCCCCTTTAAGGGCCGAGGGACTTCAGCTCCCAGAATCCCAGGAGCTATTGGCCAACATGGGACTATTGGCCAACATGGCTGAGGCTTCTGGGAGCTGAAGTCCCTCGGCCCTTAAAGGGGAAAGGTTGCCTACCCCTGGTATAGACCCTCTGTTAAAGGGGTGAGACTTAATTTGTTCAATAGCAAAAACTTTAAGGAATCTGGAGGATGGCCATATTGAGAAAAATGTTCTAATAAAAGGATATCCAGACTTCCATGTCTAATTTTACTCTCATGCTCAATAATTCTGGTTCTCAAATTTCTGGTTGTCTGTCCCACATAAATCTTTTGGCATGGACATAGAATGATGTATATAACATTCTTGGAATTACAACTTGTAAATGATCTTAAATGATAGTGTTCCTTTGATATTGGATGTATAAACATTCTGATATCCAGAGATGGACCACAACATGAGCAGTGTCCACATTTGTGGTGACCTGTGGTGTGAAAACATCCCTGTTTGTGTGAATAGAAATCAGTGTGTACTAATGAGTCTTTAATATTTGTAGTCCTTTGTAACCCTATGATAGATAACCTAGAATATTTGAACCCTGTGTCAATGTTTGAAAATAATTCTTTTAATAGGATGAGAAACATGATTTAAGGTCAGAGAGCCTATAATTCTATCATGTGTTGTCTTATCTGAGGCTATAAATCAGGGGTAGGCAACCTTTCCCCTTTAAGGGCCGAGGGACTTCAGCTCCCAGAAGCCTCAGCCATGTTGGCCAATAGTCCCATGTTGGCCAATAGCTCCTGGGATTCTGGGAGCTGAAGTCCCTTGGCCCTGAAAGGGGAAAGGTTGCCTACCCCTGGTATAAATGCTAGGCAAGGTAGAAGGTAGTGGAAAGAGAGACAGACCACATCCCAGAAGGAGGTCACGGGCCTGAATTTGCAGGACCTAAGCAGAGCAGTGGAAGACAGAGGGTCTTGGTGATGTCTCATCCAGAGGGTTGCCAAGAGTTGAGGTTGACTTGAAGAGTTAACAACATATGGAACCTATTAGCAAGCTAAGGAGTAGACTATCGTGACATGTAGAAGACCAGCTAAAATGTGAAAACCAGCTAAAATGTGAAAACATCCCTGTTTGTGTGAATAGAAATCAGTGTGTACTAATGAGTCTTTAATATTTGTAGTCCTTTGTAACCCTATGATAGATAAGTGTGTGTAATCTGGGGGAAAGATTACACACACAAGTATGCTTCATGGTGAACAACAATGTTAATGGCCAGTATTGCTCAGTTGCCTAATCTATACAAAGGCTTTAACTGAAGAAGAGGTTGCTATAAATAATATCCACAATACACTTGCAAAATAAATTATTCTGCTTTTTTATTTACTCTCCCCATGACTTCACATGACTTCTAATTGCAAATACTGGAGTGGCTCAATGAGGGCTATGCTATGGATGTGTAAGAAGAAGGGAAAGCATTGTGGCTTACATAGATAGCAACTCCACACTATGCTCATATATTTGATGTGGCACTTTTATGTACCTTCTTAAGATGTGGGGGAAAATATGGTTGTTGTGCTGTTTCATCATCTAGTTCATTTCAGAGTTTAGCCTCAATTCTGATTCTCATCAAACGTCCTAGAAAAGAGAGCTTTATACACTGAATGCAGTGGTCAATAGAGCAGGAAGATTTGCATAGAGGAGGGTGTATAAATCCTGTGGTGCAGTATATTTTATCCTTTCTTGTGACTTTAATGTTTGTTGAAGAGAAATCTCTTGGCAGCTTGGAAGGCAGGCACAAAACTTGCTTTCCAAAGAAGATGATTACATAGGGGACCGCAAGGCCTGGAAAGCTTTGGACTATTGCCACCCAAATCCCTCAGCCAGCAGTGGCTTGGGGATTTGGGGAGTAGTAGTCCAAAAGTAATTTTTTCGAGTTTGGATGTAGGTTGTAGAGAAGAGGAAGGTTCACGTTTCAAACCTGGGTGACAGAAATATGGCCTAAATTCAATAACTTGAATGGAAAACAAAAGGAGAGAAGAGATTAACAAAATGGCTAAAGCTGCAATTATTTGGGTACATACTGGGGAATAAACCCCAATGAATTTATAGGATCTGGCTGTGTGCTGCTTTAAACCACTACTTTGTAAAATAAGTATGAATTAGGAAACCAGCTCTTTTCTAATCACCATCTCTCAAGCAGTGTAATATCCCAGCTATTGCCCTCACCAAGTGTTTCAGGAAACCTGAATTTTCTCTCTCTCTCTCAATCTTGTATTCTCTTGCTGCTCAAAGACCCATCACTCTCTCCCTTCCCAAAAAGTCGTACAGTCTGTTGTCATAGACAAGAATATATGCAGTTCCTTTCCTGATCTGGCCTGTTCTGAAAAAGGAGCCTGGTTAATTAACATTGATTACAATCCACCAGATGCAAGTAAAAATTGATTGCAAGGGGTTCCTAATTTACATGCATCTCTGTCCCCATTCCTCTCTCATTTTGCCTGTGCTGTCCTCAGAAAGAAAGATACTGACCGAACCTTGAATCTTTAGATGCAATAATAATTTTAAAAAACCCTCTTGCCCAAATCCCTGAAATATGACAACTGTGATCCTTGTCATCCTACTTTATCCCCTGGGTGAGAGCTGCTTGTTAGCACCGGATCTAATTGCTGCAAATTGCCTGCATTCACATTTAGGCCCTGTTCATTGCTATACTTTTCTTTTCATTTTATCAAGAGAGGAGCAATAGTATTGATTTCAGATAGGCAGGGAGAATGGCAGGAATATTAGTAAGGAGCCTGGAGAACATAGCACATAAACTTTTATGACACAATGTCAAAAGCAGATTGCACCGACATAAATGAAAAGGACAACATGTTACTGTAATTAAGACAAAGGCACACCATTTATTAGTAAAAAGGAGATTTCTGTGAGGATAAAAGGGTGCATGTGAAAACGGGTGCCTTACCAGACAGAAAATCCAGCAGGGCAAAATACAGCCCAAGGGACCATGTGCAAGATGAGTATTTTTAAAAGTGGCAGATTTTCAAATTGACGGGCTGAAGCAGGACAGGGAAATATCTTATTATGACGTACATGCTACTTACAAAATGCCTCCCATTTATCATATGATGATTTGATACAAGGACTGTTATGTGGTGAACTGAAATCATGGTAGTCACCCAAAGACACAGGTCTCCTCAAGGAAGGTGGCGATGCCATTCTGAAGGACAGTGGGCCCTTGGTATCTGCTGGAGTTTGGTCCTGGGGCCCTCCCTTGGATACGAAAAATCTGTGGATGCTCATGTCCAATTAAATACAATGGTATAGTAAAATAGTGTCCTTTATATAAAATGACAAAATCAAGGCTTGCTTTTTGGAATTTATATATTTAAAAAATATTTTCAAGCCATGGATGCTTGAATTGTGGATAACAAATCTGTTTGGAGGTCCAACTGTAATATCTACCACATTCATGAAAAAAACTATTATCATATACTTTAACAGAGAATATAATCAATATTGCCCCTTAACCCTTTAAGAAACAGGAACATCTACTATGAGTAGAAACACAATTCTAGGTTGTGTAATATTTTTCTTAAGATCAGTAAAATCTCACAAATGTGGCGAGGTTTTGACATTTTCCTGCAATTCTGTGATCCTCATGAAGGTATCACACAACCCTGAATTTGTAGCAACCACTTAAGAGTTAAGTTTAGTACCAAGCCTGAGAATTCATGCTGAGAAATTTCTTCCTTTTTTCTCTCTATAGAAACCTGTTCAGCAGCTGGATCTCATCTCTTCTGACCTATGTGCTCTCTTAAAAATGTTTAACCCATAGTTCCATTTCTCTTTTCTACTTTAAACTGTTCTAATATTCACCAGTTCTGATCTTTATGTTGGAATAGTCATCTCTATGTGCAGCAGAGCATACAGACATTCCATAATGTAAAGCACAGTAACAGAAATCTTTGTTAATTTTATTTTCATATGTGAGAATTAAAAAAAAGATCAAAATCCAAATGAATATTTTGTGTGTGTGTGTATAAAATTATATTGCAGAAAACATGTATTTTTCATGAAATGTTGCTTTTGCATAAACACCACCTAAACTAAACAAAAATAAATTAAAAGTGTTGGCCTATTCACTCTCACTCAGTCTTGTGGCAGCTGACAATTTGTGGATATAGTAACAAGTGAAGCTTTGCTGACCAGTACCATACACAGAAGAGCTGAAGGAATGAATGATATTTGGAATGTGGAGCCATATGAAGATGAACCCCAAATTCTAAGAAGTGAAATGGAATCTGCACTAAATGAAATGGAAAAAAAAATAAATCACCAGGAACAGATGATATCCCACTCGAACTGCTACAGTGCCTATAGACAGATGCAACTTTAGTGCTAACTGAAATATGCCAACAAATATGGAAAACAAAGTGGTGGCCAACAGACTGGAAGTGCTCGATATACATACCAATCCACAAGAAAGGAGATACAAAAGACTACAGCAACTATAGAACAATAGCACTGATCTCACATGCAAGCAAAATAATGCTCAAAATTCTCTAGCATAGACTCTAACCATACATGGAGAGAGAAATTCCAGAGGTGCAAGCAGGATTAGAAAAGGAAGAGGCACTAGGGACCACATTGCAAACATACAATGGCTAATGGAGCACACCAAAGAATTCCGAAAAAGAATCGGCATGTGTTTCATAGACCACAGCAAACCATTTGATTGTATAGTTCATGAAAAACTATGGAATGCACTGAAAGATATGGGGGCGCCACTACATGTGATAGTCCTGATGAGGAATACGTACCAAGGACAAGAGGCCACCATTGGAACAGAATCTGGGGAAACAGAGTGGTACCAAATAGGCAAAGGAGTCAGGCAAGGCTGCATCCTATCACCCTACTTGTTTAACTTATATGCTGAAAACATCGTAAGAAACACTACAGAGGGTGCTACATGCTACCTAAGAGATTAACAAATATATTATGGCCTATTTTTTTGTGAGGAGCCAGTGTGGTGTAGTGGTTTGAGCGTTGACTATGACTGGAGACCAGGGTTCACATGAAACCAACTGGGTGAATTTGGGAATGTCACATGCCTTAAGGTCATTTCCGACTTACGGCAACCCTAAGGTGAACCTATCATGGGGTTTTCTTGGCAAGATTTGTTCAAAGGAGGTTTGCCATTGCCTTCCTTTGAGGCTGAGAGCATGTGACTTTCTCAAGGTCACCCAGATGGTTTCATGTGAACCCTGGTCTCCAGTCATAGTCAACGCTCAAACCACTACACCACACTGGCTCTTCACAAAAAAACATAGGCCATAATATAATTGTTAATCTCTTAGGTAGCATGTAGCACCCTCTGTAGTGTTTCCTCCAGCAGACCAATGTGGTCATCCTTGTGTAATATGAACTCATGTATTCTTTAAAAAAATTTTTTTAATGGAGGTTGCTTATGTAAGGCATGAGAAATAACCCATCCTGCCAGGTGAGTGAGTGCCAAATTCACCATCCCTATCCAGCAAAGTGAAAGTGGAGGGAGATCAGGCTCCCACCATGGCTGAAGAATTCAATGCAGGTCCCCTCTGTTTTCTTCCCAGAATGGCTGAAATTGTACGATGTGGCTGTAGTTCTTCTGAGCCAGAGAGCATCATTCCCTGGTCTCTACAGTCAGCTCAAAATGCCCTTGACCCCTGAGGAAACAAAATAAATGGCCAGGAAACCTATTTCAGATGTACTGTGCTGTGCTGCGTCTAGAAGGGAAAGGAAACTTATTACTCACAGATGTACTTCAGCAAACTTAGGGATGAAGCCATGAAGGGCCCCTTAGTATTTTCTTTGGCTTCTGCACAAACTGTTGACATCATTGTAGCATTTTAGTATTCACCATTCATCTACTGCTGTTGAGGCTATGCACAAGCTGCATTTCAGCATCTGGGGAAGGTCTGGTCAATAACTTGGGGGATTTTTCTGGGAATGCATGTATCTTCCCCCCCCCCCCCCCCCCCCCCCCCCCCCCCCCCCCCCCCGTATCTTTGCAAAGCCCTCATGATTCTCAATGAAAAAAGAAGGGTATGTAGTATTAGCAACTGTAATTTAAGCTCAAGCCAAGCAGCCTGGTTCTATGTTTCCACTATGCCAAACTGCTGATGTACCCTGCTCCAATGCCAGTGAGATGTAATTGCAGCCCTTGGCATTCCTGCCAACACAAGCCAAAAAATGGCTACAGAAACAGCTCAGAAGAGTTATTTTGTCAGACAATACCAGTGGCCTTATTTCCTGGGGGTTCTGGGAGCAGTGGTCTAAGAGTAACTTTTCCAAACTCTGTGTATTAGTGGTTTCCTAAGTGAAGGACTGGCATCCTAATAAGTTCCATTGATTCCACACAGTGTTCAGAATGATTAGCATTGAGTAAAGAATGCCCTTTTGCTCTTGAAGTACCATCTGAAGACTGTGAAAATGAAAAGAAATGTTTCAGGAATGTCTGGGGGAGACCAGGGCATTTTCAGGGGCAGGGGCTTATCGGTAAGAGGAGTGGCAGCATTATCTCCCCTGCTCTTTTTCTCACACTTAAAAACTATTTCACTGCAGTTGCAACTGGTGGTTAGTCAGAAGAGCTAGGTGGCTATGTGTCCTTTTTTTACAGAGGACATTCCCCTATTTCATGCACTGTCAAGGGCAGGGGTAGGCAACCTTTCCCCTTTAAGGGCCGAGGGACTTCAGCTCCCAGAATCCCAGGAGCTATTGGCCAACATGGGACTATTGGCCAACATGGTTGAGGCTTCTGGGAGCTGAAGTCCCTCGGTCCTTAAAGGAGAAAGGTTGCCTACCCCTGGTCAAGGGACAGTCTACCTGAAGGAGTCCTTTGTCTGAAGACTTGTCCAGTCTAACTTTTCTTTACAGACAATTCATGAATATCCATATAAAGGAATCCATTAAGTGGCCAAGACAATTCACATTTCCCTCAGCAAATCACAAGTCAGAATGATGCTATGCTGTAGCCAAAAGAAAAGTCAGATTTTGCCCACTTTCGTCTGCTAGTAATGTAAAGAATATCCACAAGTCTTCTCATCTTGAAAATGTTGGTCCTCAATCTACCTTGTAGTGTTGTTTGCACTTCAGTGAGGTATGTTGGGTGCTATATTCAGTGGTGCTGTGATCTTTCACCTCAGAAGCTGAAGCAGTTTTTGCAGGCTCAAGGCCATGTCAGGAAATGCTACAAATCTGATTCAACTTGACTGGATGTTGGCTGGGACCCAGAGAACTAAAATAGAATAGGTATTTTAGATAAGGAGGACTCAACCTGTACGGCATAAGCTTTCATTGGGTGCATCTCTAGAACATTTTAGTCCATGAAGGCTTTGTCATAATCCAGTTTATTAACTGTTATGTCTATTGTTTATGGATACATTTATAGTCCATTTTCACCTTATTTTTTTTAAACATTTTTAACATGTATTGAGAAATAGATTTGTCATTTGGGTCAGGAAATTCTTGAGTAAGAAATATATAGCTTTGTGATATCATGGGGATTACCAAAGGTGTGGAATCAACATACACTGATTCTTCTGCAAACTAACCAAATTTGCTTGACCCTTGAAAGTACTTAACTTAACTTAGCAACCTCTCCTGACCCAACAGCCCCCAGCCCAAACCTGATGGAAATATCATTCACTTGTGCTCTGATCACCAGCAGAATGGACCACCGCCTCCTCATGCAGCTGATGCCTGGTATTAGGTATGGGGATGTTGTGATCAAGGCAATTGTGTCACAATCATGATTAACTAGTGATCATGAAAAACTATCTGTAACTGTTCTGTTTCATGATTTCTACTTACCCTATTCACAACTGTGACACTATTGCCACAATCCTATCCCACCCACACCCTACTTTACCAGGCATCAGCTGCATGGAGAGAAGAAGGTCCATTCTGCTGGTGACTGGAGCATGGGTGAATGAGCTTTCCATCATGTTTGGGGGGATCAGGCAAGAAGAAGTTACTTAGGGCTCATTCACACTTGCATTTAAACTGGTTTCTGAGCCTCATAGATTTGTGTCCACCGAATTGATCCGATCTGAAATGAAATTCACATTACCCAAAGTGAATTGTTCCATTACCGAATACATTCATGTCAATTTAACACGTTTCCTACTCACACTCATTTTGCACCACTACAAAATGGATTCTCAATATCGGATGCGATTAATCCGTCCTGGTTCTTTTTTTAAAAAAACTGTCAATCGTATGATGCACATCTACATGTTTCTGGGGATGCAAGCACACATTTTTCTGGTGACACAAGCTCTCGGTGGTGTGAGCCCTCACATCAGCTATCGCTATTTCCAGTCACTTTGCCCTGTAGTCTGCCAGCAAGGGTCATGGATCCTGTGTCCATAGCCATTTTGCTAGCTATATTGACATATTTGCAATCCACTTTCCTCATCTGCCACTGGATGAGGAATGCCTGTCAGCAAAGACTTGATGCTTTGGGGGCACGCTTGGATGTGAATGCTGTGAATGTTGAAAGTCAGAGAAGGAGGCAACATGCCTACAACAATAAACTGATGCTGCACATGATCTCATTTTCCTATGTGGGTGAGGCCACTCATTTCAACAGCGCTATGCAGTGCTTTTATGAACCTAGGCCCAGAAGGTGGTGGGTATACCCCAACTCAAAGGAAATTGTTGACGTTTTTGCCACTATTGTGTGGTCTGATGAGAAGTGGAAGGAGAAGTACTGCGTGTCGTGAATAATTTTCTGTATGATTGTGGAAGAACTGCATCCACATATCACAACACAGGGCACCTGTTTATGCCAGGCCATTTTGGTGGAGAAATGGGTTGCCACTGCTCTGTGGTTGCTGGCAAACCAAAGTTCCTATTCTACTGCTGCTACAAAGTTTGGTGTTGGGAAGTCCACAGCCTGCAATGCTTTTGTATAAATGGTCATTGCCACGGAGTTGATTCTGCTGAGGAAGACTGTGTATCTTGGGGACCATAAGGTGTGCATTTGTAGCTGGTGTCTGTGTATTACTTTGTATCTTCATTTGTAGCTTTGCGTTTGTATCTTTGGGTTATTTTGTACCTGTTTGCTTTGCTTTGCACACTGCTTATTGCCACATCTTCATTTCTAATGTCCCTACAGGTGATGGTTGGCTTTGAGGTGATGGGATTTCCACAGGCTATCGGAGCTGTGGATGGCTGCCACTGTGAAATCATTGCTCCAGTGCGTCAGGGTAGACAGTTCATCAACCGGAAAAATAGATACTCTGTGCTATTGCAGAGGACATGTGACCATACTGAGCATTTCATAGACCTTGTGACTAGGTGGGTGGGTTCAAATCATGACTCTTTTGTGTTTTGTCACTCTTCCATTTTGAGGGCAGGTGTCTATGTTCCCGGGAACCTCACAGTGACAATCTTTAGGTGACAAGTAGGACCACTATTGGTGGCTGATGCTGTGTATCCCATTAAGCCATGGGTCATAACACCATTCAAGGGTGTCCTGTGTCCTCACCAGGCACTGTTCAACAAGCATCTCAACAAGGTTAGAAATGTGGTTGAGAGTGCATTTGGCTGCCTTAAGGCTCAGTGGAGATGCCTCACAGCCCCCTTGGAGTTGGCAGAGAAAATGTGAACTTTGTCATTGCTGTATGTGTGATATTACACAATATAGTTGAGCCAGATGGTGAAGTGCTGATATGCCGCCCTCCTCAACCTGGAGTCTACACAGTGGATACTGCCAACACAGTCTTTCTTAATAAGAACCAGGAAACGAAGGAGGGTAAAGCTACAAGGGAAGCATTTATTATTTCCCCTCCAGCAGCGATAATGAGCCCCAGTTCTATAGGCACCTCCCTACACCTTGTCATTTCCCTGGCCATAATAAACAGATTGTTCTCAATAATTGAAGTTCTGTGCTTATTTTTCCCTGTGGGTACTTTGGCTTATAGCCATGGATTGGTGGACTGTGGGTGGCTGTTATGGTGATTATATTATCCCCAACACTTCAATCTTCCCTCCATGTGTATTAGCAATTCTGACGGCCAATGGTGCTGCAGGATATAGCATCTTCATGAAAGGTCACACTCTCTCAGCCTCTGATGAAGTTATGTGTTCATCCATCATCCTACGCAGAAACCCATCCTAGCCCTGCCCCATGTAACCCTCCTTCCCCCCTCCCCGTTTGCTATACGCCCAAAGCCTCTCTTTTCTTTCCCCATTGCATCTCCCCCAAAGGTCACACTCTGTCTGCCCAACCTGAGGTTATGTAAAACAGTTTAGTATGGCCCGGAAGCATTAAACTGTATCCAGCAAAAGAATGGCTCAGCAGCCAGATATGCCAAAGGCACTATGTACATGACACAGCATTACACACATGGAAAATGGGCAAATCGGCCTTTGCAAGAGCCCACTGATGCCATGTCCAATTTACCAAACTTTCCATCCTCGCTGTTAGCAGCTTGCCCACTGCCTCCCTCCTTCGCCCACAAAAGGCCAATGGCAGTGTTTTGGCATGCCTTGTAAACATAGCCTGGTCCGCTTCTGCAGCCTCTTTTGGGAAAAGAGATGCACGCATTCGATTTATTGACTCACCATGACCACATGCTACTGCTTCCTGACCAATGAAAATATTCTAAAAATCCCTCGTCCCTCCATGCTGCAAATCCTTGAAAAGTTTTACAATGTATCACAGTAGCTGCCTGTCAATCAGACACTGACAGTGCATTGGTCAAAATGATTTTTAAAAACAATTTCGAATATGAATTGGTAATAAATAACTACAACCCAGCGAATACTCCATCAGTTGGGAATCATGGCAGTGCGGCGGGCTCCCTATAGAATACAATATTGGTGAACAAGGGAGACAAACCTCCTTCTGGATAGCATTGCCAAGCAGCGCAGTGCTGCTAGGAGGCTAATGCAGTCCAGTAATTGGAGGAACATTTATTTCTATCGTTGCCTCCTGTTCCCTAGGCCTGAAAGGGTCTGCTTGGTCAGCTCTGCAGTACCACATCAAGTTTAAGACTCTAAAGGTGACATTTTATAGGACCATGGAGACTTACCATGGGGACCCACCGCCTACCAACCGGCCTCCCTTTTCCCAGAGGCTAAAAGACCTTTGAGTTGCAGTGGGGAGGCCATCCTGGAGAGAACAGAAACCTGCAGGTAGGTGACAACTTTTGTATAGGTCACAGGACAGGAAGGGATAAAAGTCACCCAGGTACTAATTTTCTAAAATACTTTTTTCTTGTCACTTACATTTCAAGATGCAAGGTGCAGGAGGATAGTGGAAGAAAGTTCCTCATCCTCCACTGAGGAAGAAGCTTCCCCAAACAGGTGCATCTCCACAAAGTTAGGTGAATCGTTTTAATATATGTATGTATATATGTACACACACACACACACACACACACATACAGACAAAAATATATATTTATGTATGTATGTATGTATATGTAGAAATATGTATGTATGTATATGTTTGTGTGTGTGTGTGTGTGTGTGTGTGTGTGTGTGTATATATATATATATTATAGAGAGATGTTTTTGAATTTTTGTATATACATACACATACACACGTGTGTGTGTGTGTGTGTCTGAGTCAAACACAATGAGGCACACGTACCTAGCATTTGGTCCTGCGGGTAGGGATGTTCCAGGTTCAGGAGGGTTCTTATCATGACCAGCAACAGGTTCCTCCACCTGTGGTACTTCCTCCTGAGAACTTCCACCTGGGTTGCGTCGTCATCTTGTTCCAAAGGAATTAATGTGAGGAGAACTGATTCTTCTTCCTCTCCTGGGAAATCTGCAGAAAGGAGGAGTGGTCAATGAAGAGCAATAACCAATTGGTTGCTCCTGCACAATTAAGCAACCCCAAGGTAACATTATGATGGTGACAGATGAAGAAGGAGCCCTATTCAAAGTGGAAGCAGGCAAAAGATGCACTTCTGCTGTCTTGAAACAGAACTGAATACATTTGTAGTGCTACATATTCCCACCAACAATAACTTAATAAGACCCAGCCTATAGCATATGGTCACCCCCAAAAATTGGCATTACAATGGTGGGCAGAGGGCACACATCACCACGTATTCTTCCCTGTACTATAACTGAATGAAATAAAACAAAACAAAATAAAGCTGCCACTGTTCCATGTATTTAACTGACCCATTGATCATGTTGTCATTTAATATTTTTTAAAAACTAACCTTGTGAGAAGAGCTCTTCAGAGCCATCTGTGAGCTGTTGCTGTCATGCCATGCGGGGTTCCTGCTGAGTAGTCCCTCCCGATACTATCACAACTTCCATTGCTGTTATGATCCTTTTGGCCTCAATGCTGGCATCACCAGCCAAAATTTCCTCATGAAAGAAGGGCATGGTTACTGCCCACTCCCGCTTCTGGAAGCAATCTGGTTAGTGTCCTTAAATTTATACTTCAAAGCCTTGGCTTTGGTCCTACACTCCGGGTCAGTCCTATCATGGCCTTTCTCCCTCATCTTTATGGTGATATTATCATAAATATCTATATTGCTGTGACAATCCCTGAGCTGCATCTAAACCATCTGCTGGCCCCAAAAAGCTACTAAATCTATTGTCTCCTCCCTCTTCCAAGGATCCCTCTGCCAGTTTTTCATGAGGAATCAGCCATCCCTACTCGTTTCGGAGGGAGGGAGGAGGAAAAAAGTTGCCGATCATTTTAAAGGGCTCTGTGAGGCTATAGAGCCAGTCACTGCTGCAACCGTGTGAGACCCTTTGAAACATGGCACTGTGCCAGGGGTTGAGGGGTGGGCACAAAGGGCACAAAGGTCGGAGAGCACAGGTTGGCTCCAGTAACCTTTGACCAGTTGGGAATACCCTTCCTTTCCATGACCCATGCCAGGGATGACTTCCAAATGGCACCCATGGAACCACTCATCCATCACTGGAATGAATCCCCGCTCCCACCCACAGATGGAGCCATCCCTGAGCTTAATCCCAATTGCACCCATTGCACCCTGACCACCAGGCTTAATCTTCCATGCCAGGACAAATGTGCCCATGCAAGGGCATACCCCCCACATAGTCTATGGATTCATCAATAACTGAGATAAATCCCTGTACGGGAAATAACCACGCATGGGCGTACCCATGTCAGGGAGGAATTCCTGACATGGAACCAATGGCTCATTCCTGTAAACCCACACAAATATGATAGCACACATATAATGTCAAATTTGTTAAAAAAGAAACAACCTGTATCATGGTCCCATAGGTCCCACCCGCCTTGGATTACACCCACGGATCAAAGAATGCCAGGGCAGTGATGAATTCCCATCATGGGACCCATTACTCGCTCTCATGATCCTACAGAAATGCAGGCAATCGCACATTCCATCATTTATTTGTTTTAAAAACACTCCCCAAGGACCCCCCCTGCCTTGACCTAGCTCTTGAAAATATTCTGACAGAACTGGAAAAAATGCAAAAACAACTTGATCAGGACCACTGAAAATCGAAATCCACAGCCCCACAGAAGCCAAACAGAAGCCCCACAGCAGCGCTGAGGGGGAAAATGGCCTATTGCCCAAAACCTGGGACGTGAGGAGTACCACCTCTCTGCCTATCCTCTGCCCATTGTCCCTTCCCTCCTGGGGTGACGCGAATGTGATCAGAAACGTATTCACATTTGTTCATGTTACAACACAGTTGGAACGTGGTTCTTTTCAAAAGATCCTGTTAATGATCCGTTTCCAAAAGAACTGGGTCTTTTGGAATTGCACCAGTTCACCATGATTCAGATTGAATTCAGATCGAATACAGTTGGATTTGAGATCAAATCAAGTGTGAATGAGGCACATATAAACTGGCTTAAGCCGATCTGCAAACCGGTTTAAATCATAGTGTGAATGGGGTCCTAGTATACTTAACTGTGGTCCAATACACACTGCAGAAATAATCCAGTTTGAGACCACTTTAACTTCCCTGGCTCAGTGCTAGGGAATCCTGGGAATTGTAGTTTATTGTGGCACCAGAGCTCTCTGACAAATCCAAAGCACACTGCAGAAATCTAATTTTAGATCACTTTAACTGCCCTGGCTCAATGGTAGGGAACTGGGAACTGTAGTTTTGTGAGACACTTTGCCTTCTCTGTCAGAGATCTCTGATGCCACAATGAACTACAGTTCCCAGGATTCCCTAGCACTGAGCCAAGGCAGCTAAAGCAGTGTCAAATTAGATTATTTCTGCAATGTATTTTGGACCACAGAAAAGGTTAAATGTCTCCCAAAACAGAGTTCCAAGAATTCCCTAGCACTGAGCCAGGGCAGTTAAAGCGGTCTCAAACTGGATTATTTCTGCAGTTGCTTTGGACCCAAGTAGTTGATGCAGAATATTGGACAATGTCTTTGAACCAAATACAGTGAGTCTGTTTATGGATTGTCTCCAGTTTGTAATAATTGTTGCATCTCTCTTACCCTGTGGTGAAGGGACAATGTGACATATTTGTGGAATGTGCAAAATATGTCATCTTTTAAAAATGCTATCAATCACTATAACCTACATTTTAAAAAGGTGTATAAGTTCATAGGCAACAAACCCCCATAAACTTTATGCATCTCTTAATTTTCCAGAGAACTGACCAAGTATTGAACCTAATTGGAAATATATTTTTTGCTAGATGTCTGAATAAAATATTTCACATGAAAGCAGAAAAATATGGACAGAATTTAGTATGTCACTGTATTCCAGATGATAATAGCTAATGTTAAAACTTCAAACACCTCTCTTCTGCTGGATTTTTCTCTGACTTTCTGATAACCCAGGACAATGATAGGGTATAGGGTTTTAAAAAATATTTTTTTATTTATACTTTAAAAACACCTTCTTCAGCAAGTGGGAACATGAATACATCATTCTACAAATGAGGCATTTTAATAAAACATAATAAGCAGAACAGAAACGGAAAAGCAAGCAGCCTAATATTGCATTGATATATCACACAATCACAAGATATCTAATGGTGTGTAGACCTAACAGTGTAGATTTAAGTCAGCTCCACTGAATTCACTGGGATTTAATTCCAGGTAAGTGAGTATGGGCCTTTACAGACTGCCAGAAATAGTGCAAATTGAGTCCACTTTAAGGGTTAGGGTTAGTGCAAGGGAATCATGGGAATTGGTTTTTTTTCTGAGACATTGAGCCTTCTCTGTCAGAGAGCTCTGGTGCCACAATAAAATACAGTTCCCATGATTCCCTAACCCTAACCCTTAAAGTGGACTCAAATTGCACTATTTCTGGCAGTCTGCAAAGGCCTTAAGCCTACTTACCTGTGAGTAATCCTCATTTAACTCAGTGGAACTTAATTCTGACATGTATAGGACTTTGAAGGAAAAAAAACAACCATGCCTAAGATCATGTTATTTCTCATTTTTCACACCAATTATAGAGTTATCAAGGTGATTTTCAGTATTATCAAATTTTTAATCTCTCCTAAGAAGTGTTTACTTGGATCTTAGAAATAAGTACCGTCTTGATGTGCATAAATATAATTTAATGGAAAACCAAATTGATACATGTTTCCATTAAAAAAAAAAGAAATCTATAATAATCTTTACTTACTCAAATCGCCATTTTTAACAGCTTTTGGTGAAAGATCTGAGATTACTCAAATCTTTGCTTGAATAGATTTGAGGGAAAGGTACAGCACAAAATACATTTCTTTCAACCATTGCCATACCATTCAATTAGTATGTTTCAAAATATTTTATTTTGCTTACATATCTTGATAGTATCTAGCCATTTTAATTACTGGCAGTTCTTTTTCTAAGTCTAATAATTAACCTATCAATTTTCCAAGAAAGTTGTCAACTGTATGTCTCTTGCCACTTCATGAATACACTATAATATTAATTATTGTTACATTATTATCCAACACAATTCTATCAAGCCTTTTGGCAAAATCCTTTATGCTTAACAAACCCTTCTCCATTTCCACAGCCAATTCTAAGTAACCCTCTTATCTTGTTTTCTAAGGATTCCAATATTTAACCCAATTTTAAATCTTTCTCTCTCTCTCAATCTCTTCCTTTCTCTAATTTATCTATTCAATTTATTATCACATCTTCCTGCCTCTCTATCTGTTGGGATATTTACTATGTTTAGTTTTTCCCCATCCGGTTTTCAATTTTGATATATACCAATTTTTGGCATACTTATAATTACATTTAGCATATTTTTACAAAAGCTTTACTCAGCTAACAAATGTCTTGTAAGTTTTTCTGAGTCAATGTGTGGAAAGGATTATCATCATTCAGGGCCAGCTCCAAATGGGAGTACCTTTGGCATACTGCCCTCCACGATATTACCTCTGCACCCATGAGACCCTAGAGTTAGAATATCTGGTGGCAGATATCTTTCTAGTCAGTACTAGAAGGCTGTTATTTTAAATATTCCAAAATAACATGGAGTGATGCTTCCCTAAAGAGTGTGGAAACACTGCAGGAGATTTTGAATGTTCAGATAACTAGCAAAGAAAGTAGCCCCTCTGCAAAATTATAGTTTAGCTGTCATGGCTCTGTCTTATGGAACTCTGGAATTTCTAGTTTAGTGAGGTGCCTTCCTCTGAACTGCAACACCAGAGTTTTCTAGCTGACAATTTTGAGCACTCTTTAGCAACTACAAACCGCAGGACCCTGCAAGGTGGTGCAAATAAGGAGACGAATACGATTAATGACTAAGGGCCTTTACAGACTGCCAGAAATAATGCAGCTTGAG
>CM034703.1:100745297-100765297 GCA_020142125.1 Phrynosoma platyrhinos
CAGTTTTCTGGGCCACGTGTGATAAGGTCCCTAGAGTGGCATGCAGTCTAAATACTATAGAGTTCAGCATGCAAAGGTTGCTATTCTCAACACTCTTAGATACACAGGCCATATTCTTGCAAAACCAATTCATGATGTGCACATCCATTTAAAAATGCCCATCAAGGTCACAAGTACTCCCACTGTCAACTGTTTACAACAATGTTGTCCTCGCACTTTTGACAATTCTAGACCAAGGGTGGTGAGGGGGGGGGAATGCTGTGGACTTCAGCAATGATGCCCATGAAGACAGGGAGATGAATTTTGCCTCCTTTTACTAAGATCTTTGACAAGGACAACTAGGGAGGAGAAGGCCAGAAACAGAGCATTCTGTCTGTTTTGTACCATGCCAGGTGAGAGTAAGCCACTCCCCCAACTTAGTTTAAACCTAAACAAAAAACAGGAGGCTTTCTTGGGTCTTTCAAGAAAAGCTTTCATCCTTGTTTCCCTACGCAATAATCACCACACTTCAGCAGGGATGGCTTAAGCATTGCATTGGATTCATTCTTCCTAGAAGTTCTGTACCAAGGACTGTATTCAGCAGAGCTTTCGCTTTCTCTGAGGTGGCAATTTTAGATGCTGAGAATCATTTCAAGAGAACAATAAGGAGAATTAAGTTGCAATGGAAAGTAAATTTTTACATTGTTACTTCCTTTCCATCGTGGTGAGATTGTCTACTCCTTTGAGGCAAGAGGTTGTCTTCATGGTAGCTTCTGGTAGGGTGTCTCGAGTCACACAGGCTTCTGCTGAGGCATGAGACTAAATATGCCAGGAAATAAAATACTGGGCAGCACCAGCAATGCAGGCTGACTTTGACAGAGGAGCTCTCTGAGACAATGGCAGTAGCTCTTAAGTCGTATCAATTCTGTATCCAGGCTGTTGGAACCACAGGACATGTTTCTGCTTATTTACAAAAGTCTATGAAAAATCACAGGAGAGTGTGCCATAAATTATTTTCTCTTATTAATGCAATGTACCCCTAAAACTGATTTAAATGTTAAGACACAGCTTTATATGAATGTATATATATATATATATATATATTTCACAAATAGTCTTGGCAAGTAGCACCCTCTTGGTCTGAAATGGCCACACAATTATATCATCATTGTACATTTGGGCGGTGGGATGGAGTTAGAAGACTGCATTTTTGCAATTTTTTCCTGTTTACAGGGTTTATGTCAAATCATAACGGCAGAGAAAATATTGAAGCTATGCTTATACTATGTTAAATGAAAGGGTCAAAGTGCAAAGAGGACCACATGGTACAATGTAATGGTTTTCTACAAGCATAAAGTTATTCCTGCCATCCACCATAGTGCTAATGCAATGAAAACCCCAACTAGTGCAGCTGCATTGGATCTGAATGTTCTGAAAATGATAGCTCCAGGGACAACGTTCATGGAAAATTGTGCTGGATCCTTCCTTTGAGTTAAGTCTGGGAACTAATCTCTATGATAGCCATTGGCCTTATGCTAGTACAACACCATCACTGGATTCATCTGCTCATATCAATCTGGAATATTCATCTTCTGCCAAGGAATCTAAGCTGAATTACTGTCATATTCAAAGGTTTGGGATCTGTCATGATAAAGGAAATGAAAAAGGAGGAATAATGATGTGGTGAAATAGTGATGTAGAAAAATAAAGAATAATCGGGGGTTGTAATTCAAATGAAATGCAAACGGGGGGACGGGACAGATGGGCTATAGTAGGGGCAATTGGTAACTTTATGACTTTGTTTACTTCCTAAGACAAGGCTTTGATGGCAAGTAAGACAACTCCTTTCTTACCCGGAACAGATGCAGGAGATGGGGAAGCTGAGGTAACACAGGGACTTTAAAGAACCTTTTGATGTAGTTCAAAGAGTGCTGACTGTGAGCTGGGAAAGGGGGGCTGGAGAGAAAAGCCTAAAAGGGGGATTCTTTTGGGGAAACTCAGATTTGACACTCACTTGTCTGTGGTGCATCTCTATCCTGAAAATCCAAATTAAAGCTGTAGTAACTTTATCACTAACATGGTGTCTTGGCTTTTGAAGTTTGGATCCACTAAATATGACAATTGTTGGGGTGGTTTGTTCACCCATGGATTTATATTACTTTGGACCAATACCAAAGTTAGGTACATTATTCAATTCCCTGTGAATGATTTGTTGCTGTTTATTGCTTGTTTATTGCCAGGCTAACGGCTCTTTAATTGACGTTGTGTGAAAATCTTTCATCCATCGGGGGATAATGGCTCTTTAAACCCCTGATTTTCCCTGTGTGATAAAGTCCTCAGAGGAGGTGAGACTTTGTGAAGTCTAGGTTACATGTGGAGCAGCTCAACATCCTCAGTGGAATAGGTTAGGGCTGTGGGGCAGAGGTTGCTATATTTGTCATAGGTTATATGAAGCTATGGTATTAATAGCAGAATCCTATATGGGAATTAAATAGTGTAAAAAAAAAATCTATGGTACAAACCACTCCTCATCTCTCCAACCTACTGCTACTGTCCAGAATGGTGTTACAACTACATTAACTTCTAAAGCTTATTTAAGCCATAGTCCATGATATTACCTCACCATTTGTTCAGTTTTCAAAGTAAGTGTTTTCTCCTCCAGTAAAACTGTTAGTTTTTCCTACCACCTAGAAGGCCTTCCCTTCTACCTTTTCTCCCTAATCTAAAATTATTTGTAACTTTATTTGTTTTTTTATTTTATTTGTTGCACTGTAAGCCAACCCCAGTTTTTTCCCCAACATCCAATTTGTTGTTGTGTGCCTTCAACTCATTTCCAACTTATGGCGATCCTAAGGCAAATCTACTGTGGGGATTTCTTGACAAGATTTATTCAGGGGAGTTTGTCTTTGTCTTCCTCTGAGGTTGAGAGAGTTGGACTGGCTCTAGATCACTTGGTGGATTTCCATGGCCCAGCAGGGATTTGAGTCATAGTCCCATGCTGAAACTGCTACACCAAGGGTAGGCAACCTTTCCCCTTTAAGGGCCGAGGGACTTCAGCTCCCAGAAGCCTCAGCCATGTTGGCCAATAGTCCCATGTTGACCAATAGCTCCTGGGATTCTGGGAGTTGAAGTCCCTCGGCCCTTAAAGGGGAAAGGTTGCCTACCCCTGTGCTACACTATGCTGGCTCTCAACATCCAAATAGATCATATGAAAACTTCTGTTCAGACCAATCATGGATATATCCTTTCTTGGTAGGTGTTAATTAAAATCAGCTAGTCTTTTGATATATGGAACTCTTGCATAACAATTTCTTCTGAGTGTAAAACATTAGACATTTTCCCTGCAGAATGGTGGGCAGGGACAAAATAAGCTACATGATGGCTTTTAAAATATTTCGTCTGGCAGATATCATCTGATGAAAAGTATAGAATTTTACATATATCTCTTAGCTTAAATAGGAAAGGACTTCAAAAGGATGATACTGTCTGATAGGTATTAGGTGAACTTTTTCATTCTTTTTTGATATTCCACTGAGAAGATAGCATGCGGATGTACTGAGTTACTTTTTTTTTGGATAACTGCCATTTTTGGTTCAACAGATATTACCATTTTAGTGTAGAAAATCTAGAGGAAAAAATTCTGATATTGATTTATGTTTCCACCTTTGATTCTAAGGGTAGGTTTACAAGTTATCCTAGACACCTTAGCAAACATATGTCTATAAGCAATTGCAATGGCAAATAACAATAAAAGTATGGACTACATAAAGAGTAACTACAGCGGCTTCTGTGTCCCAGAGAAGAAGAAATGTTCCTGAGGCCATGGAAGATGCTGCAATCTCTATTTGAATGCACTATTTTTGCACTATTTGAATGCACTATTTTTGCTTAATAAAGGCAACTGCATTGCAGAGGGAACTTGCATGTGCAAAAAAGAGAAAGTAACTGCTCTGTCTCTAACTCACAGCATATTTATCACAAGGAAGACTGTTGTTGTTGTTATGTGCCTCCAAATCATTCTTTACTTATGTCAACCATAAGGCAAACCTATCATAGTGTTTTCTTGGCAACTTTCTTTGTGGGAAGAGGGTTGCCATTGCCATCCTCTGCAGCTGAGAGATTGTTACTTGCCCAAAGTTACCCAGTGGGTTTTTATGTTCAGGCAGTGATTTGAACCCTGGCCTCCCAGAGTCATAGTTCAAAGCACAAACCAGTATAGCATGCTGGCCATTTACCCATGTTAAATTATTTTGCTTAGGTTTGCAGGTTGTGCATTCATTTTGCTTCCTCCTCACCTTTTTGGGGCAAACGTCTTACTTGTCTGAGCTATCTGGTTTCCTGAGCCATCTGGATTCAAACAGAGGAGATTATCGCACAGCTTAATAAAGCGACTTACCTCTCCTGAGTTGAAGTCACATTTGAGCTGCAGCCAGGTTCTATCATGTGGATTTTGCCACTGAGTCCGCCGGCCAAGTACAGTCCGGCTGCAGCCCAGGTCCCAGGCGTGCTCAGCAAGCTACTTTTCAAAGTCGGAGTTTTCCAGCTTAAGGAAATGGCCGCCAGAGTGGCCCTGGGAGCAGGGATGGACCCAGGCAGTGGATTCAGCAGCTAAATCCTTGTGATAATATCAGGATGCTGCCTGTTTTAAATTTTAAGCTGGCTCAGGTAAGCCGGTTTTATTAAAGTAAAGGTAAAAGTAAAATTATTCCCTGTTGACAAGATTGTCAAGTCATGTCCGACCATAGGGGACAGTGCTCATCTCCATTTCTAAGCCGAAGAGCCAGCATTGTCAGAGACTACTCTGTGATCATGGGCCAGCATGATTGCACAGAACGCTGTTTACCTTTCCACTGAGAAGTAGTACCTATTTATCTACTTGCATTTGCATGCTTTCTAACTGCTAGGTTGGCAGAAGCTGGGACTAGTGACAGGAGCTCACTCCATCATGCAGCATCCGAGCCTCAAACTGCCAACCTGCCGATCTTGCAATCAACAGAGTCAGTGCCTTAACCACTTGAGCCATTGCATTCCTACATTTCAGGTTTTATTAAAACTTTCGGGTTTTATTAGGAGTGCAATAATCTCCTGAATTCAAATTACCTTTACACTTTGAACACAGTTTGAAGCAATTCAAATAAATTGAGGCTAGATAGGGAAAGTGGGAGGAAGAAAAAAGAATTGGGTCACAATAATGCAACAGATTTATCTGGATTGTTTCTGCCAAATTGAGACAGATGGTGAGTATGGCATGCTATTGTCTTTCATGGCAGACTAATTTGAATTATGAGCTCCATCAAGGGGTATTCATTGTGGAAATATGTTGGATAAACTCCTGTGATCAGGTAGGGGTCAGGCTAGGTAAATTTCAAATATTGACCATCCTATATTCTTTACTTTTTTTAAAAAAAAACCCAAAGTTCATTAAATTTAAACTGCCATAAACAGAAACGAAAACTAAATGCAGATATAAATCACTTGTAGTTTTGTACATCTTATTCACCACCAATTTATCTTGCAGTTTCTGTTGAACTTGTTAAGAATCAGAGAAGAATACATCCATAAACTGGCTTCTTTTCTATTCATGCTGACACTGTTATTCTAATACATATATGTTTCCTTCCTACTCTCAAAAAGTCTTGTTTTCCTCTTACTTGAGGCAGTGGAAATCATAACCAATCCTTTCAGAGTGAAGAGAATTTCACAGGCAGACACCAAAGAGTCACCCAAGTCCAGTTGCCAATTAACTGTACACCATTTGGATCAGTTAAAAGGGCTTATCAAATCTGCCCCAGACACATTTGTTGACAAAGAGCTTTGTATTTCATCCCTTATTAGCCAGAACATTTTCCTCTAACCTATTCCTTGTTGTCACAAAACAGCACGTGTGTCAACTGCTTGTGCAGCTTGTGTTACAAATTCATCAGGGAGGGTTAAGGTTATAAAACAAGCACATTAAGTGGATGCATTAAAAAAGAGAGAGAAAAAGCACAAGGCAACCGTTTACAACAGCTACATAAATACAGCCCTTATGCTTCCTCGATTTTTCTCTATCAGGAAATTGTACAAGGCAAAGGTCAAGCACCCAACAATTGTCAACCATGCTGACTATAAAAGGAAAGCACTCAGCTCCCCTTACCAGATCTCTCTCTCTGTGTATGTGCGGTGCAGCACCCTTAGTGCAGATATAATCCAGTTTGACACCACTTTAGCTGTCATGGCTCAATACTATGGAATTCTATGAACTGTAGTTTGTTGTGGCACCAGAGCCACAACATTAAATTAAATTATAAAAAAAGTGAAACCTGCTAAAAATGCAAGCTATGAAAAGGAAAACAACAAATAGAGGACACTATCCATGGTCTTTCCCCCTTGAGCAGTCAGTCCACAAAGTCCTGCTGAAGCAAGCAAACAAACAAAACATCTTATCCCACGCTGCTCTCAAAAGTGGCAAGAAAGCGATATGAGCATCATTGCAGTACTATAGTGCTAGTATAAATATGGCGCTAGTGCTATAATAGCGCTATGGATAAGCTCGCGCTATTGCAATGCCCGCTGAAACCGACATTCAAAAGAATGCAAATGATGTTGCATTCCGAGCGGTTTCTTGCTGGATTCTGAGCGACGTCGTGTAATCACACGGAAAACTATAGCGCTATAGTGCCTGATTCTTAGCGGATTCTGAGCGACGTCGTGTGATCACACGGGAATGTATAGTGCTATAGTGCCTGATTCTTAGTGGATTCTTGCTGCTTTTGGCCCCGTGGGATAAGGTCCAAACAAAAGTCTGTTCCTGACTGTGGAAAGATAGCAACAAGGATGTCAATCTTCTTGGAAAGGAATCCCAGAGTCTGGGACTAAGAAGGGCCTTTCCCGTTTTCCCACCAGTGTATCCTGAGGGTGGTGAGACAAACAGAAAAAAAGGTTCACATGGGGGAATACTTCAGATAACATGGACCTGAGCCATAGAGGGTTTAGTGGGTCATAAAGCACTTTGAAGCACTTTGAAATGAGCCCCAACATGGACCAGGCTGCTGGTCACTGGAAATTGTGCACTCCTTGTAGACAGATCCAGCTAACAATCTTGTCATGGCCATTTAGACTAGCTGAAATTTCCAAAAAGTCTTCAAAGGCATCCTCGTGTAAAGCATGTTATAGTAATCCAAATGTGATGTAACTAAGGAGTTTTCCACATGGGCCAAATTGCCCTGGTTTCTTATTGTTCTTGCTTTGTCTAGTGCAGACGACACAGGCCAACCCCCCTGGAGCAAGATTAAGCCCAATCCTCTCTGTTCATATTCAGATTTGGAGGATCTGGCCTTATCCTAGAGTAAAGAGCTTTTACCCTGGGGTAATTTAAAGGCCTTTGCAGACTGCTAGAAATAGTGCAAATTGAGGCCACTTTAAGGGCTAGGGTTAGGGAATCATGGGAAATGTATTTTATTATGGCACCAGAGCTCTCTGATAGAGAAGGCTCAGTCTCAGGAAAAAAACAAAAACAATTCCCATGATTCCCTAGCACTAGCCCTAACCCTTAAATTGGACTCAATTTGCACTATTTCTGGTAGTCTGCAAAGGCCCTTAATCCTGGTTTTATGCAGAGTTTCTAGGAAACTTTGTGGCAAAACCAGGCTGTGATCTCTACCCCCATGCTCCTGTCTGGCCATTGCCCAGACTGAAGAAGCCCTATCCTACTGTCACCATATCTGATGTGAAAATGAGGCACTTGGCCATGTGAGACGCCCTGTTTCCACATCAGATGCAGTGATCAGGGGGCTTCTTCAGACCAGGTGACTGCCGGAAAGGTAAGGAGCACTCAGCTATCCTGGTCCGAGGTTGATGCAGGGACGGGTGTGTGAACACTGCTCATCCCCATGTTGACCCAGGAACTAACCTGGGTGAGCACTGGGGCCAGGATAGCACAAGCCCATCTGCTCTGGCCCTAAGGTGTGTGTCACTGTGGCCTGATCCATTGGCTCAAGGAGCAGTCACTGCGGATGCAAATATATTCCTGACCACCACTGAAACCTGAACTTCCATGCTCAGGACTGAATCTAGGAGAACACCCAAGCTGCAAACCTGTGTCTTCTGAATCCCTACTCTCTGATCTGCCTTTCAACTAAATAGGAGCACCTCTGGCTTGTCTGGATTATGTTTCAATTTCTTCACCCTCATCTAGTCCACCACCATTACTGATGACACACACAGGTTTAGGACTGATGGTAAATTACATTAGTATATGTGGCTTTATATCTAAGTGAATGAATTCAGGATTCACATGAGAGTCGAATAACAACACTATTATACTGATGGGAATCCCCCACTCATAATGTGGGAGGAATATTTTGTGACTAAGGTTAGTCAATGAATCTGGGACTGCAAAGTCCATTACTCAAATCCTGATGAAATGTTGGATTTCACCAAGAGATGGGTATATGCATGTGTGTGTGTGTGTGTGTGTGTGTGTGTTTGTGCGTGAGTGTGAACAATAAATGAAGAGAAATTACCTCACTAATAGCTATCCATAGAAAAAGATGTACAGTTGGCACCTGTTATTTTAATGGAGACAAATTATGTGATAATGTAACATAGTACTGAGTAGCATGGTGATCCAAAGAGTAAATAACAGGCAATTGCTACCCATTACTCTAATGGCATCAAGACTAAAAGAAAGAGGAAAACATGATTAAGTGCTAAATGATAAAGAGCATTCTCCTCACAGAGGAGGCTGTGTTGGACAGCAGGGTTGATTCATACTTGTGCTCACCATTGTCACAATGTCCAGTTCTCCATTGCTAGAAATAAATACCAAGAAGATAAAAGTCTTCTATGGATTTATATTTCATAATCACAACTGGAAAGTGTCAGCCAGTTACTATATGTAATATTCTATTCATATTCTCCCACTGAATGATCTCCACTACTTGTTCATAAGGTATGAGATGAAATCACAATCACGGGCATACTCCATGTTGTTACAATGATGATTCTTCACTTGCCTGCATATTTGTTCCTGTAATGTCTGAAGTTGTGATTTGTTGTTGTGATTTGCTGTTAAGTTGGCTTCATGTTATGGTTACCTATGAATGAGAGACCTCAAAGAAACTTGGTCATCAAAAGACTTACCCAGTTTGAAGGCATGAAGTTAGGGGTAGTCCTGCATTTGAGGGGTCTGTTTACCATTTTTTGCATTTGCTGAAATCCATTGAAATAGGGCTGTGAAACAATTCAGTAGCATCCTGAACTCAAAGAGGTCTATTCAGATAAACTAGATGAGATCAAGTCCAAAGCAGATTGGATCAGTATATAAAGATTTGGATCAGTTCAGCAGTTTGGGCATGAATGGGACTTACATTTGTTACTGCTAATATTCTCTAAACAGGCAATCCTTAGTTAACTGACACAGAGGTACCATTTTTTAAAAAGTGCTTTTTTACTTATTCATGAAATGAAATATCTAAATAATTAGGTATCAGTAAAATGCAAATGCAGGTAAATGACAGAAAAATACTTCAATGCGCTTTTCTAGATTGCAACTCTGAGATCAGATACATCACAGGATAATATGAATTTAGGGATGGACATAATCATATACAATTAGTTCAGCAAAATGTAATTAAGGGATCTTGTGTTCTGGCTGGAATAAGCTTAATTGCTGATTAGATGAGTAGAAGCAGTGAATGTATTGTTACCATTTTGAGTGGAAGAAACTGTCAAGATGCTGATATTTTCCAGGGATTGTGGCTCCAAGATATAAAATAATTGTATTTGTGTGAGAGAAAAAACCTGGTGAGTCATACATTTATTCTGGGGACATCAGAGAATTGCTTGTCACTCTGGAGCTGTCCTAAAAAAAAGACAATAAAATCTGTCAGCCATGGCACTACACAGCCAAGTCCCATAAAAGCTTCTAGGCCTTGGAGAAGGCATGGGTAATGGACCTCAATTCCCTCCTGCCCCCATATGTCTTCTTGAAGACTCCCTCCCCTATTCACTCTCTCATCACAAAGCCCTCTTGTCATAGAAGCAAAACTGGCACAAGTCTTTCTGTTCTTGTACCTGGAGACTGCTTGTGTCACACACCTGCCATACAGCTGCCTGATACAATCTGTACCCAAGAAAAGAGGAATCAGAGTAAGTCTGGTATCAATGCTGCACAACAAATGCCTTTGGATAGGAGCTCTCCACCCATGGGCAAGCAATTGTTCATAAAAGGAGGCCCATGGCTGGCAGGGTTCAGCCATGAAGCAGAAGGAAGGGATGTGGGCCCCACTGAGACCACTGACAGTTCCTTTCCAAGTGCAAACTTGGCCCATGGGAGCAGGGATGGATTGCTCCCTTTGGCTGCATATACACTGCAGAATTAATACATTTTGACACCGCTTTAACTGCCATGATGTCACACTATGGAATTCTGGGATTTGTAGTTTTGTGAGATTGGAGTTTATTGCATGCACTTTTCAGCCCGATCCATGCACGGGACGGGATTGGACTGGAATGGGGGAAAACGGGTTTTACTACACATGAAATTGCTGCTGCACTGCTGGCCGGCTGACCACCACCTGTCTCGATATTGGCCAGCAGAGGCTGGATTGGGGATGGGTGGTGGTCGGCCAGCAGTGCAGCAACAATTTCATGTACAGTAAAACCCATTTCCCCCCATTCCAGCCTGATCCCATCCCATGTATGAATTGGGCTGAAAAGTGCATGCAACAAACTCCTCTGTCAGAGCACTCTGGTGCCACAACAAACTATAAACCCCACATTGTATAGGATGGTGCCATGATAGTTAAAGCAGTGTCACACTGCATTAATCCTGTATCAGCCCAAGTTTCTTCTTTTGTATAAAGAAGATGCCATTTCATCACTGCTATATTCTCTGCTTATTTGATACTGAACCACCAAATGCAAATGCAATGACAAACAGATGCAGTTCTTTTGATTGTTTTTTTTTAAATATTGTAAATGCTGTACTGGTGCATAAATGTCAGAAGATTATATTTTATACACATCCCCAAATGTTACTACATCCCCCCATCAACATAGGTGTAACACTCCTCATTTACTTTTAAACATGTGTTTAGCTCAAAATCACAGCAGGACTTAAGCCATGCAAATGGGGGGAAGAGGTAAGGAGAAAATTTGCCAGAGATTAGGAGTTTGAATTTCCAGTAGTAAACTGAGTGGGACGTGGGAAGGGGGAGAAAGTAGAATAAAAACATGAGTGCAGAGCTAGCAAAGGTTCGGTTAATACTATAGTAGAGGTAGGAGGTGGGGAAAGGGCCAGGCAGGACAGAGCAAGATGTGTGAGTGATACAGAAAGGCAAAAGGACATTGAGTCAGGGAATAGGAGGGCAGCAAGAGTCAGAGAGACATGGAAGAAGCCTAATCAGATTGGGGAAAGGGACTGAAAATGTAAACAATGCCTTGGCCCAAGGCAGCACAGGTAGCAGTTTGCAAAGTCAGAGAGGCCGGAGTGGGAAAAGAATTAGAAAGGGAAATGAGGTTAGGATACAGATATTATCCATCCCAAGGTGAAGGGGTAGAGAGAGTTTTCCCGCAAGGGCTCCGCTGTAAATTGGAAGTTTGTCTTTTTGGACCAGAGCTGATTCCTAACCTTAATGTGGACCAATGTGTTTGATGCATTATTCTTATGGCAGTGCCTCCTCTGTGGCTCTCTTAACTTCGGAGGTCTCTTAAAGCCAGTCCAACGTACATACTTGTGAATCATGATTAGGTCTGAAACGCTCTGTTGCTGAGATCCCATTTCTGCATAATGGAGTGTGGGAGCCACTCTCTTGTCCAGGCCAACAGAGGAAAGCTAGCATACATTCAATTTCTACCCTAGTGTATTTGGCCAGTTCAATATTACATTCTATTTCTGATAAAAATGGAAAATTTTGAAGTTGAGGACCTAAGAAACTGGTTACTTTTGAATTTTAGGTGCTCATAGTGACAGTCCCCATAGCCATTCCCCCCCTGCCCAAAAGAGGCCCAAAATATAGGCTGCTGTGTTGATCCCTATCAACAAACAAGATTTGGCAGTTTTCATCTCCAGTGGGAGCAGGTCTTTTGAGTCTCTATTGCTCGTTCAAGAATAAGGCATTGCAAAATAATAATTTGCATTCCAACACTAGCTCACAACAATATGTTGTTACTGGGGAAATCCATTTTCCCAGCTGCTTCCTTGGGGATCCCAGCTACGATCAGAGGGAAATTTCAACATTGTTGAAATAAGGCCGTTTGACACCACATCAACTGTCATGGCTCAATCCTGTGGAATCCCAGGATTTGTGGTTTGGTGAGGTATTCAGCCTGGTCTACCAGAAAGGTCTCACCAAACTACAAATCCCAGGATTCTGTAGGATAGACACATGACAGTTAAGGTGGTGACAAACTGCTTTCTTTTTGCAGTGTGGATATACCCCAATCTGATTTCGGCCCTGAAATCTCAAGGCCATGGATAATCCTGACCCAGGGTGAGCAGATGTCCTAACTACAAAGGAGGACAAGGCACACCAAAATGTAGGACATTACAAAATAAAAGCTAAACACACACACAGAAATATAAATTCAGCTTCTTAGTGATGTTCCAAATGGACATTTTGGAATTCCTCCTGGACAGAAGGCTGAAATGTAGGACATGTCATGGAAAAGGAGGACATCTCATCACCCTGTACAAACCTGGCAACCTTAGCATATATATAAGAAAAGCTGCACTTGCTACCAGTCCACTTGCAGGCATAATTCAAAGTGTTAGGAATAACTCAAAAAGCCTTACAGGACTTGAGTCTGAGGAGTTTATCACTTACCTCTGATGATTTGGAGCCCAATTTGGGCTGAAGCTGGGTCTTATCCCATTGCTTTGCCAGCTTAATTCAGCTTCTGAGTACATCCCCACTCCAATGCGGGTCCAAAAACGCGCTCCAGAGGCCATTTTCTAAAGTCAGAAGTTATATGTGCGATAATCTCCCAAATATGTGCGATAATCTCCCAAAATACTGTTTTATCCCATTTAAATCTACCAGGCATTGAGATCTGTAGACCTTTTTCTGGGTCCCATCACCTTCAATGGGTACATTTGGTGTGGACAAAAGAGGGCCTCTTGGTGTTTGATCCCAGATTATCATATCTTCCAACTATCCTAATCAGAATCAGAGTGTTCAGCCAGCCATTTCCCAATTAAGCCCCTGGTTTTCCCCATAGTTTTATCTTTTAATTGAAAAAAAATATAACTTAATATTTAACAGAACAAAATAAAATCTACAATCCTTAACAAAACATGTAACAAATAGACACACACACACTTTTCTTTTTCTAGCCTTCAAGTTAAGATGTTCTTCCAAAGACTGATTTAAGAACCGAGTGGATCTAGAATCTAGATTATCTCTGTTTCTATTGATAAAAAGAAATAAAAGAAAACCAATCCATACCAAAAGAATTATTATTTCTCAAGTTCCAAACCTGTTGTGTCAAATTTTCCATGAGAGCTATAGACCACAACTTCACAAATTAAGCCTCTGTTGCCCCACTTTTCACCTACTTTTAAAATGTCCCAGTTTCTCTCTCCTCCTCCCACTTTCCTTTTTTGTCTTCAGCTTACTTGAGTTGCTGCAAGCTGAGTCTGAAGTGCAAAAGTTTAAACTCCTCATTGAACTCAGAAGGAGGGAGAGGAGTGGAGGAGGCAAAATCTTGCAGTTCCCAGTAGGCTTAGGCAAAAACAAAGAGCTGCACCTTCTCTTAGCTTGTGTCCTTGATAAATTTTGCCACGTTGACCATGCTCTGATATTGTTTAGCAACATGTCTCCTGGTTTTCATCTATGAAATGGTGGATGGTATGGATTATGGGATGTGTTTCCAAGATGAGATTGGGGTAACTCCTTCCCTATTTTCCTTCCGCTGACAGACAAAGACCTTTCAGCAGCTGCCTGCCTATTTATGGCTGGAGTTTATAAAATGGACTGTTAAATATGTTATTGCTTATTTATTATTAGTGGTGTTGTTTTAACATTTTTAAGTTAGTGTTTTAATAGTATCATTAATTTAATTTCTATTTTGGCACGTACAATTTATTGTATTTTTATTGGCACTTGGGCAATAGGCAAGATATAAACTAAATCAATAACTAAATAAATAAAATAAGGTACCACAATACTTCTGTCTTTAACGGTTGAATCTCTTCCCTTCATGAGTTTTTTATATAGGACAGGCAGTGTAGTATAATTTGAATAGTCATTCCAAAACACAAGATCTGGGGTCAGCCACAAACCTAGACTTCATCCGCACTGCAAAAATAATCCAGGTTAACACCACTTTAATTGCTACGGCTCCCTGCTATGGAAATCTGGGAACTGTAGTTTGTTGTGGCAACAGAGCTCTCTGAAAGAGAAGGTTGAAGGTCACCCAAAGCTACATTTCTCAGAATTCCACTGCACTGTGCCATGGCAGTTAAAGTGGTGTCAAACTGGATTATTTCTGCAGTGTGGATGCAGCCTTAGATTACTTTGAAAGACAAGTTCAGATAAGGTGAGACTTTCAGTGGCTGCTAATCATGACGGTTAAATACAACCTCCACAATAAAGGAAAGCTGGCCTCTGAATATCAGTTAATGGGATACAACAATGGGAGAGGTCTAGGAGCTTTTTCTTCTGTTTGTGGGCTTTCATTAGAAATCTGTTTGGCCATTGTAGAAAACAGGATGCTGGACTAGGAAGAGGCCTTTCACCTATTCCAGCATCAATGCTATTATATTCAGATCTTCACTTACCTCTCCCATTAGTTTACCTGTTAAACATAACCTTTGGCACCAAGAGTAAAAACTGGACACCGACAGCTGGAATAAAACAAGGTATAGCACTGATTAACAATACAGTACATTCAGTCCTCCATAGCCACGGGTTCCTTATCCACAAATCCAACCATTCACAGTTTGAACATATTTTTTCAAAAATATAAATTTCAAAAATGAAACTTTGATTTTGTCATTTGATGTAAGGGCATCTTTGCTATGCCACTGCATTTAACAGGACTTGAGCAACCATAGATTTTGGTATCCATGGGGGCGGGAACCAAATCCCAGTAGATACCAAGGGTTCCTCTAAAGGAAAAAGAGGAAACCAGTGCTAAATTGCTGATCCATTACCCATGTGTTCTTCCATTGCCACCTGGATTATTCTATTATAGGCTCCATCAAAAGCCATCTGGTGCCATCTCATGAGAATGGGGGTGGGGGCCAGACAGGAAGGATCAAACCACTAGTTGCCCCAAACTGGCAAGTGTTCTTCAGCAACCTCTCCCTCTCACTTCAAAAACTCTTAGTACCACTCACTTTATTCTGCAGGTCGTTCCTTTCTCACCTTACTACTCACCCACTATAAGCAGTATATTCTGGTTTGAAGCCATCCTAGAAGAAGAAAAAAAACTATCTTGCAACCCCAACAATCCCACACCATGGGAGTTCCCTAGGGAAGGCAAAAAACATGCCAGTGTCATGAAAGAAATTCTTTCCAGGTCCACTAAGCTGCCAGGCTTGGTGAGGATGAAGCCACAAGGTGTATGCACACCCCTCTGCTGCATTGGGGCGAAGACCCCACTAGGGTGTCACTTCTCCTATGGGGTGTCACCTGGGGCCTTTTGCACCCCTTGCACCTACCTACTGATGCCACTAGGCATACCCAAGCTATTGAGGAGGGCAGAAAGGTGCACTTCACCTGGCTAAGAAAAGAGGCCAAGGTTCAGGCACAGACTAATGTACAGGCTGCAAGTCTCACAAGACCAAGAATCTCATGAGATCCTTCAAGTCTTGGCTCAGGTTGCAAGATCTGGGATCCTCCCGAATCTTGCAATGGCTGCAGCTGCAACCGTTGCAAAGTTTTGTGCCCTTTGTGCAGCCTAGCAGGCAGCTCAACTAGGCCTGGTGCTGGCTGTGTGTGTGTGTATCTTTATTTTGTTTTTCTCTACCTCACTGATTTGGTGTGAGCATAAAATGGTACTTCATGGCTATCCGGTATATGCCATCTGAGTCTCATTGGATGGGGGTCAGAATACAAACATGATATGTAATCATAATCATTCCATAGCTGAGTTTGTTTGTTTTAAATCTTAGCACATATCATGTTCCATTTCCTATGGGCTCTTGCTGGTTATAATGTTGTCTGTTAAAATGGTGCAAAGTATATATTTTTGGGACTCAGTACAATTAGTTCCCTGCTTAGAGATGCTGTTAAATATTGCCAACAGTGCCAACATTGATTAAATTATCATTGTCATCATCATTGAATAATTATCAATATATTGTTTTTTCCTGTTTAAATATACACATTGTTTTTTTTAAGCCCGCCTTTATTTGAGCATACTTTTCCTGCATTCAACATTTCTCAGATCATTGGCTTAAGAATTAATCTGTAAGAATTAATAACCTTTGAACATTTGCTGTGGCTGGCAGCTTTAATAGACCCGTCTTGCTGATCGTCTGTTTCCACCCCCTCAAAACTAAAACAAATCCAAACTATAAATCAAAAGCATCTAAATGAAGTCCAGTCACACATCACAGAGCAGCAGTTTTATGGATGGAACGTGGTCCAGGTAATTTCTAGAACAAATAATTGCATTTTACTTATTGCTGTCTCATGTACAAACTTTGAATCACAAGAAACACTAAAAAAAAAAAAAAAGAAGGGTGACATGCTGACTCGAATCTGTCTAACTTTGGCCCAGGTCTTCCTCTAGTCTTCTAGAGCTATTGCTAGTCTTCCTAGTATAAAATGGAAAGGGGGTGGAAAAATCCATTTGATTAAAGAAATCTCTGATGTGCATTTTGTGAAGCTATATCATTTAATAGGATGATTGTTAAGAGAGTTGTTTTATTATTGACATTCTATGTCTGCCCCAAACCTAGAAAGTCAATATTTAACAGGTCAGATTTAGAAATACCATTTGCTTAAAAAAATCTGGCACAAGATTAGCTTCTACGTGTAGGCTGAAATATGAAGTTATATACATGACCATTATCCTATCAATATTCTGTCTGAGGAGGGAATAGCGGAGGGGTGGGAGAAAAGAATTATTTACTTGGGAAACATAAGCAAAAGTTTTGAAATCCCATTTGCTTTTTAAAAGAGCTGAAAATCACCCCATAGAATCTGTTACTCTCATTATTCTAAAGTGCTGCTCCCTACAGCCTGTTGCACATGAAAGATGGCTATTTGATTCCCAGCACAGTTGGGTTCCACTGTTTCTGACAGCAGGACTGCATGGATTTAAGAGCACTTTCTACTTGAGGAAGTGAAAGCCCCAAGGAAGGGGAGGTTGAAGAAGCCGATAATGCCCTGCATTGATGGACAATCTGATGGAGAATCTTAGACTGGCCATTCCAGCGACAGAGGTGAGTCTTCTCTACAAACAAATCAAGAAGTCACAAAGAAGTTCCCAAATCAGTATACAGACTTTGCTGAGTGGCACACTGAGAGGTTTTCATCTGTATAACCCCTAAGTCACAAATGCATCCAGGAGAACTATTTACATATAGTGAAAGCTGAAGGGAATAGTGCATCTATATAGTCCTGACATTAATTATTACAAAAAAGAAACACATTAATTGTATAAATAAATAACCATGTCAAAGAGAGACAGACAAATGGACACACGCACACAAGCAAGAAATATTCTATAGCACAAGAAAGAGAAACCTACACAGAGCTGCATGTTATCTGGTTATTTCTTTTTTAAATCTCTGCACTCTCATATCCTTGCTACATCTATTAATCTAAAATAAAATATGTTTTCTGACAGTGTGGCAGAAAGCAGAAATACAACCAAATCACACATTACTCAGTTGAGTGTTCTCTAGGGCAAGGCAGGGGGCAGCAAAGTTAATTTTGAGGACTGCAAGTTCCCGAACCCCCTACAAGAATACCACTATGCTGGCTGGGATTCTGGGAATTATAGTCCAGCTTGAGGAGAGGCAGAAAAGACGATGATGATGATGATGATGATGATACTCTACCAAGCTCTGAGCTATAGCAATTCTCTACTCAGGCTGTTGTAATCACAATATATCTTTCTGTTTGCTTATAAAAGTCTATGAACAAATCACAGAAGAGCCTAATATAAAATATTTTCTAACTTGCAAATACAATGTATGCCTAAAACTGACTAAAATGTTTCACTTTTAAAAGGCATTGCTTTATATATGAAAAAAAATGTATACATATAGGCATACAGTTATATCATCACTGTCCATTTAGCTGGTGTGATGGAGTTAAAACACTGCATTTTTGCATATATATATATATATATATATATATATATATATATACTGTTTGCAAGATTTATGTCAAATCATAGTTGAATAATGAAGCTATGCTTATACTATGTTAAATGAAAGGGCCAAAGTGCAAAGAGGACCACATGGGATAATACAGTGGCTTTCTACAAGCATAAAGGTATTCCTGCCAGCATCCTTTGTCTCCAGCCACCATAGTTTTAATGCAATGAAAAATCCAGGGCTTTACTGTGTGAGCTTTGTTCTTGCAGCAATCAGGTCAATTTTTTCAAAAAAGAGAATATACTGCATTCAGAGCAGTCAATATTGCATGTCTTTGGAATCACTCAATTGGGGCTGCTACTCTGAATGCAGTATATTGCACTCTCTTCCTGACTCTCCCTTAACTCTCCCTCCCTCCTTCATGCCCTACCCAGCATACCTTTCAGGTTTTAAAAATGTTGTTTTTACACACACACACACACACACACACACACACACACACCCGTTTTCATGCAGTTCTGGAACTATGCTATGATGAGTTACTGCAAGCTGAGTTTTTAAAAACAAAACAAAATAAAAAGTAAAAAAGAGAAAATCAGGCTGCTTGGGTAGGGTAATGGAGAGGAGAGGTCATATATGACTGCCAATTGTGCAACTACTCAGGCAGTGACATTTCGCACCTGGGGACTTGTGCATTTGGGAGGTCATTAACAGGTTGGGGACATAGGACATTATCACACGGGGCCTAAAGCAGAAAGAATCCAGACTCATTCCCGTCCTATTGCGGTTTTTTCCCCCGTGTGTTCACACGATGTCGCACAGAACCCCGTCCCATCCCCGTCCCAATGCGGCATCATCCCCGTTCTTTTGAATGCCGGTTTCTTGGGGAATTACAATTGCGCGACCGCAATGATACCGCAATAATACCGCTTTTGCCGTATGTCTGATCACGAGATACGTATCGTGGAGCATTTCCCAGTCATGACCCATGGTTCCCCGCGCTATTTCCCATGGATCTGTGAGAAAGCATCTTATGACGTGTACTTCCTGTTTGGATCGGGCAACAAACGGAACGGGTAAACATGGTCCTCTCTATTGTTAAGGCAATCTAGGTTTCTATTGGGATATGTGCCGTCGCGCGACCAGGGGTTGGGGGGAGAGCAATATTAGGGATGGCTACAACTGTATTTGTTGGCCAGAATTCGGGGTGGTGGCGGGGGAAAAAAAAGATCTTTGTTTTATGATGCTTCTCTTTTCTCAGGTGTGGATACCTGGCTGCCAGCAACATCCCAGAGGCCATGGTACCTGGTCGCCTATTCATCCTGCCAGTACTCTGGAGATGTGTGTGTGTTATCTTGATTTAATGTATTACATGTATTCCTGGCTCATGATACTATGGTGTCTCCAGACAGGACGCCCTTGTTCTTACAGCCTTCTTTGGGTTTCTGTATATATAGTTGGAGGGGGGTGCAGACCAGTGGAGACAGGCAGTTATTTAGGTAGAAGAATAGAGTATTGATACAGTGGGTGGTGGATAGATAGATAGATAGATAGATAGATAGATAGATAGATAGATAGATAGATAAATATATAGATAAATATATCTAGATATACAAATATATATATAGATAAATAAATATATAGATAGATTGAGAGATAGATAAATAGATAGATGGATGGATAGATAGTTACCTAGTTGCCTAGATGTGTATAGATGTGCCGCCTTTGATGAGCGATAGTGCATGTGTGACTGGACCTG
>CM034703.1:100790987-100823743 GCA_020142125.1 Phrynosoma platyrhinos
CCATACCGCTTTCTTGCCGCTTTGAGACCCGCGTGTGATAACGTCCACCGTCTGGCCCATGTTTCTTTTGCTCTACTGATGAGAGCTGGACTTGTACCTGCATATTTTAGTTTACCTTTAAAGGGTTGACACCCTGGGAAACTAAAATTGCACCCCACAAATCTCCAAGGCCCTCAAACTTCCACTCCACTGCAATCCTGCAGGCTCAGGATTGATTGAGTCCATCCACCTGGTATGCAGTCTGCCTCTCTTTCTACTTCCCTTTACCTTTCCTCGCATTATTGTCTTTTCTAATGATTATGCTTTCTCATGATGTGTCTAAAGTATGACAGCCTCTGTTTTGTCATCTTGGCTTCCAGTGAGAGTTCAAACTTATTCTTTTCTAGGACCCATTTGTTTGTCTTTTTACCTGTCCATGGTATCCTCAGTCCTCAAGAGTGAAAACAGATGTAAATAAAAATGAACATGAAAAAGATTCTTCATAAAAAATAGTAAAACTACCTAGAGTGTGAACACTGTTTAAAACATAGCCATTAAAAATAATAAAATGACTATTTTATTATTAAACCTCCTTTTCAAAATTCTTAATTTCTCTGATTTAAACATCCTCCCAATTAGAATTTAAAGACAGGTCATCCATTTCTCTTTTGCTATGCTTCCCCTCTTTTAAGCTTTTTTAAAAATGTATTTTACATAAAATTACAAAATTTACCCAAGTAAATATTTTTGCAGCTATCAAGAAAAATGGGCAAATGGGGTCCATAGTGGGAGAAATCTGTGCAGGTATACATAATGAATGCATACCACATGTTGGTAAACTGACCTGTTGTTATTAATTCTTTGGAGGCTTGGATTTAGCAGGTTAATTTCTCCATGAGCACAATTGTCCATACTCTATCAAGCCATTTGAGAGGAAATTCCATTTAAAGTCCTCCAGTGCTGAGCAATCTCAAGTTGTGCTGATAGCAGCAAAAATGAGATTAAATGATATTACAGTCTTTATGCTGTAACCTTTTGTTCCTTTCCATGAAAATGGAAAGTAGTGGGAATGCTTTACAAAAATATATTTGTTGATTTGTCATTCTTGATATACATTCTAGAAATTCCTTCCAGAATTTTTTAACAGGAAGGCAATAGAGTCACATGTAGATATAGGAGCCAGAGTTGCTACAGCTCTTCTAACAACCTGAAGACAGAACAGTGTTAACTTTGGAAGATCTACATGTAGTAAGATACCAGTTGTGCATTGGTTTAAGGCCCTGTTTTTTGTGAGATTTTGAAAGGGATTTAAAAAGTGGGGACACTCAAATTCTCATCCATTCAGCAGCAGTCACCACTCAATTTAACTTTGATTCCCACCATATTCTGAGACCCTTTGGTACATACATTGTAATAAGCATCAAGTAGCCATCTATAGAATCTATACATAAGCCCCTTAGTTATAAAGTCTGAGAATATAGATGACAATTCAAAACCAGTAATTGCTTTGTGGGCTTTCTATATGCAAAAGAAGTGTTTTGCAAAGATATGAATTTGAAAGCACTGCAGCCATGAAATCTAAAGGCCTAACAATTTGTTATATATGAAGTCTATAGCTATGGGTACTCTTTCATGGAAAAAATCCTTGATCCAATAAACTATTTCAATTTTTCTATTGGTTGTTTATGTCTCCACCAATGTTACACAGTCAGGCATGGGTCTGACTGGAGACAATCCTGGAGCTAATTGGTTAACCCATTGACTCCAGACACAATGGGAACATCTGTTATTTCCAAAAGGTGGCACCATGTGTGCTTTACTGATGGGAGAAGCATGTGGGGGTGTGAACACTGATCACATGTTTTAGACGATTTTGGACTGTTTCATGCTGATTTACTGATGGTAAGCCTCCCGTGTGATAAAGTCCATAGACACATTGTTTTAAGGAATGGATTTAACATTTTAGTTTTTGCTGTTGTCCAAGGCACAAAAAATGTTTATGCTTTTTATATCACAAGTCATGGAAGAGTTCTGTCTGGATCTAGTAAGCTTATTGCACCAGTACCTGTAACATTCTCACCGAGTCCCTGGAATGTAACGATATGGGAACAAGTGTTACCACATTAGACTATTCATAATGCGATAGTAATGTTATGAGAACACATATTATTGCACTGTATTTATTGTTGTACCAGTACCGGTGCTAAAGTATTTCCTCAGCTGTCCCTCATTTCGCATGCTCACTATTGTGAAAACCCCTATGTCTCCATTGGAAAGAATGCTACTGAGAGGTTTAGGTAGCGAGCATTCATTGTTTTTTCTCTTAAACACGATGCAACTCAATCTACAAAAATAAAAAATATTTTTAAAATTACCTGTGGCACTTTCCTTGCGTCAACACTGGAAGAGTTGAGTTGAGTTTGTGGACATTCTAGGAGGGGAGGGGAGGGGAGGAGAGGAGGTTGTCTTAGCCAATCAGAGCATGAAGACAGATTGAGAACAGGTAGGATTACTGCACACACATCATCTGGAACAGTCTGTAAGCGTTTTTACAGTTCTCCTCCTGGAACAGGCTAGGGACTGTTAGAGCATGGAATGGGAACTCGATGAGGATTATACCGTGTGATAAAATACGTTACGTTACATTCACATTACATACCCATTATCTTACAAGAACACTGTGCGATAAGCTTACAGATGTTAGAGTCATCCTGGTGGATGATTTGGATCATTTGATGTAACTGGAATGCTTCAAAATACAATTTTATATTCAAATTAGCCAAACTTCCTGCTGTGCTAAGAGTGTTGCATCTGCTGTTACTGGGAAATGGCTGGGCACATTATTGCTCATCGTCATACTCTCCAGCAGTTCAGAAATTCCTATGTTTGGGTCTGCATGGCTTAAAAGGTGCATTTTGCAGGACACTTTTGGGTATTGTGGTGGTGTAATGACTATCAAAATAATTAGTGTAACTGCGATGACACTGTGCTTCCCATGTCATAATTTCTGAATAGGATACCAGCTGATATCAGGAAACATTAAGGGCCTGTTGTTGTTGTTTGCCTTCTAGTTGTTCCTGACTTATGGTGACCCTAATGCAAACCTATCATGGGGGTTTCTGGGCAAGTTTCTTCAGAGGGGGGTTGCCATTGCCATCCTCTGAGGCTGATTTGCTCAAGGTTTCCATAGCTGATCAAGGATTCGAATCCTGGTCGCCAGAGTTGTGTTCCAATGCTTAAACCACTACACCATGCTGGCTACTAGATTCCAATAAGAAGAGAAAAGTTAAAAGTTAATTTTTTTACTAGAAGCTCATTTAATGTCTGCAGTTTTATGGGACATATACATTACTGATATATCCAAAAAGTTTAGGGAAGTGGCTGTTTTAGTTCACAAGCATATTTCTTTTTTATTCCAGCAACTGATTTGGAAGAGCCAGCATGGCACGGTGCTTTGAGTATTGTTTGGGGACTCCAGGAGACCAGAGTTGAAATCCCTACTCAGCCATGGAAGTTCACTGGGTTGCCTTGCACAAGGCACATACTTTCTACATAAGAGGAAGGTGATGGCAAACCTCCTCTGCATGAATCTTGCCAAGAAAATCCTAACTGGAGTTGACCTGAAGGCACATAACAACAAACTGAACAAGATGACAGTGTTTTTTTTTATAATGGTGGTGACATGTACTAAGTGCATCCTTGCACTGGTTAATGTTTTTGGTCCAAAGAGAGATTCATCTGTTACATTTCAGCAATGTTTTAGCCAGTTAATAAATATTGCTTATGATCATTTGTTGTTTGATGGAGATTTCAAAAATATTTTAGATCTACTGTTTAGACAGAAATACACCCACACACAAACAGCATTATGTGGTGTACTCAAGGGATTTACGGCTGAGTGAACAGATAATATCCTTTTGTTTTAATTGTACAACACAATTATTTTGGCGTAGATTATTTCATGGTTTCCTCTTTGATTTCTCAAATTATTCCAGTAATATAAATATAACTTCAGTTACAGTTCTTTCTCTGATTATCCTACATCACCAGTTTTAAGAGTGGACTAGGCTACCTGGCCACTGACATCATAGCATTTTTTTACTAAACTATGGCACTTAACCCACCCACCCCGTGGCTGAACTATCAGAGTATTTTAGTATTAATGGTGGTGTGTGTGTGCGTCAATTAATATGTGTTCTGTTAAGATGGAGGTAAGTCTAATATAATGGGGAGAATTATCTCTGTTGCTCTCCATAAGTAACTTAGCAGTATGCAAGGAACTACCATAAACAGGAGTGAAAACTTTTTTTAAAGTTAATTAGTTGTTTTCTGCAATCCTGTTATTTTCAGACCTGTAAATTACTAAACCTGAATTTAACAATATATTTTCTTTAAAGGCAGAATTTGCTTTCACTTTCCTGCATGGGAAAATGGTGAGGGACCAGGCAAGATCTTGGGCATACCACCTTAAGAAACAAAAGAACAAAAAACATATTTCTTCTGTGAAGTGCAAGGTCAATACTGCTGCTGTTAAATTACAATTTTGTACATTCTATTCTGAAATATATAGTAAAGGCAAAGTGATATCTGAGAATGATGTAGATGTTTCTCCAACCCTATACCATGACCTCATTTCCACTTACATTTAAACCAGTTTGCGATTCGCCTTCGCTCCGTGTCGGTGAATTGATTCTAAAAGGTCCGTCATTCCCACCATGAAAGTGGATGTTTTCATTATTCCCTTGTAATCGCTTCTTTTTTTGGCATGATTGTTGTTCCCAATAGTTTGCACTGCTTCAAAATGCATGTAAATCATCTATGCATCATCAGTGATGCAAGAGGTAACATGATGAGGATGGGGCCAGAGTGGGGTGACTTTAGCAGGCTGCTCAAAAGTACACTATTTCCCCTTTGAGCAGCTCAGCTTGGGAACTATTTTTTTTTAATTTTTTAATAGAAGATTTATTCCATTGGTTTTGCAACTACTTGTCTTGTTGAGCTGCCATCAGCCTGATCGCCCAGCATGCCGCCGAGTTGCAAAAACAATGGATTGTTATCTCTCTCTCTCTCTCTTGTGCCCATAGGTCACACAAGCACAAAGGCAGCACTGGGGTGGGGGGAATGGCTGATGTCCCAAAAACTGAATTGGGATGGTAAACACTCCTCTGCCATTAGTCCCTCCCACCAGCACGATCCAATTCAGATCCGTCATTCCCACTAGTTGAGCACACTTCAGAATCGATTTTTTTCAAAAGAACTGCCAAAGAGTTAATGTCAGGAAACAATGGGTTTTTTGCAACCAAGCTCAATAGGATCGGGACCAATTTCAAGTAGGAACAACGGTCATATAAATCGATCTGCAATTTGATTTAAATCATGGTGGGAATGAGGCCCATATTGATCTTCCATGTTTAGATTATTCATAACTACAGTTTTGCCTGCACATTTTCATGTGGAGAAGATTAAGAGGTTGTGGTTGTTGTTATTTATTTAAAGGCTCAACTTTCATCAATTTAAAAAAGCCTGATAACACAAAAATACTTTTACTTGCTGCTGAAAGGAGAGCAGGGATGGGGCCATCCTGGCCTCCCTAAGGAGGGAGTTCTAGTTGGTTCATAGAGGGAGATATAGTACTTCAAAAACCTAAGCCTAAGCTGTATCGGTTAATTAAAAAATATGAGTACTGAGAAAGCCCCAAGATCACATGGGGTTCCTATAGAATGTACTGAAGGCTGCTGGCTCTAATAACTAATACCTAATACCAATGGAGTGGCGGTTCTGCTTTGGATTTTAGTCTGAAATATAAAGGACCCATTCAAGGTGCTGAATGTATTTTGCAGAGTGTGTTCAGCACCTTGGACAGCTCCTTTAAACCTAATATTTTAAAATGCAGCGGTTTCTCTAGTCTACTGGCATTGGAGTCCCTAACCTCCACTGCCTAATTGGTACAGTCAATCTGCTGTATCCACAGATTCTTTATCCACAGATTCAAGTATCCATGACTTGAAAATATTTTAACAAATAATTAAATAAAAAAAGCAAATCTTGATTTTGCCATTTTATACAAGGGACACCATTTTACTCTGCCATTGTATTTAATGGGACTTAAGCATCCATGGATTTTGGTATCCGTGGGAGGTCCTGGAACCAAACCTCAGTGGATACCAAGAGCCCACTGTATAAAACTTTTTCCAGATCCTTTCATTCTAAATCTATAGTTTATATAAAGAGGTCTTTGAATCTGGTTCTTTGCCATCAATACTTTTGCTGTTGCTATGTGTTTTCTGACTTATGGTGACCCTAAGAACCCTCCCCCCCGTGATGGGGATTTCTAGGCTGAGAGTATGTGATTCACCCCAGGTTACCCAGTAGATGTCCATGTTGAGCAGGGAATTGAACCCTGCTCTCCAGAATCATAGTCCAATGCTTATTCTGTGATTACTCTGATTCTTCAATCTGGCAAAGACCATACTGGATATGTAAATATAGACATATTTCTCTTATTTGTGTCAGATATTAACTGCCACTTGTGCAAATAAGCTTCAAGATTTTATTACTCCCCTGGTTCATTAGATCAGGTGGGATCTATCAAACATAGGTAACATATGCCTGGTTCATTTAAGAACACAATTCAAGGTGCTGGTTATGGCCTATAAAGCCCTATATTGCTTGGATCCAGGTGATCTGAAAGAATCTCCTGATATGAGTCTGCCAAAATTTCAAGATCCTCAAGGGATGGCTTCCTTCTATCACCATCATAGGTGTGTTTGATAAGGATAAGGGAGAGAGCCATTGTGGCAGCTACTCTCAGGCTATGGAATTCCCTTCCATGGGAGGCTAGAGTAACATCCTCTTTGCTTTCCTTGGCTGCTGCCACACTGCAGAATTAGTGCAGTTTGACGCTGCTGTAACTGTCATGGCTCCATCCTATGGAATAATGGGGTGTGTAGTTTGTTGTGGCACCTGAGCTCTTTGACAGAGAAGGCTAAATAGCTTACAAAACTACACATTCTAGAATTCCATAGCATGGAATCGTGGCAGATCAAGTGGTATCAAACTACATTACTTCTACAGTATAGGTGCAGCCCTTCTGCCAGCAAGCAAAGGCTCTTGTGTTTACCCAGGTCTTTGGCTTTGACTGTCTGTTGCAGAAGCTCTTTCATGTGTGCTGTATTTTTGTCATTATTAGTATATTTTATACTATACTAAAACTTTTAAAAACAGTTCTAAATTAATGTTTTTACAGTAATACGATTGTTTGTTTAACTGCTTTTAAACTTTTGTATTATCCATTGCTTTAGTTATACCTTATTTTAATATATGTCATATATTGACCCTGAGTCATATATTGAAAAGTGGGATACAAAATAAATAAGCAAATAGGCAAGGGGATGATAATCTTATATTTGTTGTTAATTTTGAGCTTTGTATAGTGACAGTCATGATCTGTCTTCCAATACACAAAACATTTATTCATTGGAAACTGAAAAAGCCTTTGACAAAATATATTGGGAATTTAACTTTGTTACATAGGTTGCATTTGATTTTCTTCAAGAATATGTGAATTGAGTTTATAATAATAATAATAATAATAATAATAATAATAATAATAATAAATTTTATTTATAACCCGCCCCTTTGCTCGGCAATCGGGGCGGCATACAACAGATTAAAAATACAATAGATAAAACAATTCCTACCACCCGCCTCCCCCCCCCCATAAAACAGAATTAAACCCGGGTCCTGTAATGACTTGTAAGATGTAGAATAGTCACTTATTAAAGGTTCTCACCCTATCTCATTTGCCTTTGAGATAGGCAGTAGCATCCCTGGGGAAGGGGGTGTGGGCCACACCAGGTGACACCCCAGCAGAGGGTAACATCGCAGAAGAGAGGGGTGACACCCGGTCAGCCCCCCATCCCCTGCAGACACTTTTTGGGGGTCTCTGGCCCGGCTGGCCAGTGGCCGGCTATTTTTTCCAGCTGCACTGCCATTTTCATGGGCCTCAGGGGAGGTCCCAAGGCCTCAGGGGGGGTGGGGTCCCTGTCCTGGGCAGGTGGCGGGCAGCTATTTCTCCAGGCTGTGCCACCATTTTCATGGGACTTTCATTTCTGCAGGCCTTGGGGGTGGGGCCTCTGGCCCAGGCTGTGCTGCCATTTTCACAGGCCTTGGGGGGTTTTCCAGGCCTTGGGAGTGGGGTCTCTGGCCTGGGCAGGTGGCTGTTTCTCTTGGCCACACCACCATTTTCATGGGCCTCAGGGGTGGGTGGGTCTCCAGGTCTCAGTGGGGTCTCTGAGCTGGGCAGGTGGGAGGCAGCTATTTCCATGGTCTCACCAGAGATCCTGTCCAGAAGCCCGACCCCTGGAAGCCCCATGTTCCTGCACTGGGTGACACCCCAGGTAGGGATGCCACTGGAGATAGGCACTATGCAGGGATGCCAACTTCCTCAATGATATTTTATTTATGTTTGGAACATTTGATTTGCAATATTAGATAAAAGTCCTGGCTTTCTGCATGATTCTTTACACATGTATAATATAATATAACCTGTTATTGTTTATCTCATTGCCTTAGTCATCCATTCACTATTAACTATATACTCATTTATTTACTATTCACTGTTTGAAAAAATGTTCAAAATCTGGATTGATGCAGGTGGAAACAATACATCACAGAGTGTACCGGTATTTGTTTATGAGCAATTTTGGTGGTTCTGAGATATTATTACTGATTTAGAAACACTAATTTACAAATATATTTTTCATATGATTGAGATGAAGCTGAATAAACTGATTACTAAGATATCACTGGGTCCAGATTTTTAAATTTGAGTATTTGGGGAATAATTAACACATTCAATTATAATATTATATGTTTAATAATATATGTTTTATGAGGTGTTCCTGCAAGTATTTTTTAAATGAAATTAATAGCATGTTTCTGAAATGTTGATGTTGGTCCTTGCACCCACGGATTTCCTTGAGCATAATGCAGCTTAGGGTTACAGTTTATCAAACTGTAGAATGCATTATTAGGCCTATATAGTGTATTGTACCACTTACTGGGAATTTTATCCAAATTGAATCCTTCATCTTGGAATGATTGTGTTGGAATCTTCTTTTCTAAGTGGTCAGCATTTGGGTCTACATCATTTGTCACTGCCAGCTTCAGCACAATGGCGGTGTCTTCATTTACAATATATGTTGGTATCTAGGTGTAGACCAGTCACTTTGAATCCATAAAAATCTTATCTGCATTTGGAACAGTTACTTCTATGCAAAAGAAGAAACCTGTAACATTGATCAATATTCATTGTTGATAAATAACAATGGCAATCTGAGCTTTGGGAACAATTGGAATGATGAGTCCTATTTGTCAACCAACAGATTGCAGCTTTGCCCTCCATAGCTGCTATATCTATGGACTTTTTTTAATATTAAAAGTTTTATTTAAAAACGTATCACAGGCCTCCACCAACATTCCAGAAAGAAATCACTTAAAATTTACACAGTTAAGATAATTATAACAATTAAAAACAATGTGGTTATCTCACAGAAAAATAAGAAATTAAACAATAACCCAATAAACCTAAAAAACTATAGACAAAAAGTGCATTCAGAGATCATGAAAGACATCTTTCCATTATATCTATGGATTTTAAACTCTGATTTATACAGAAAAAAGTTTGGAATTCACAATGTTTATTTATGAAAGATCTTAGAATGTCTGCTAACTGCTGGTGTTCTGATTCTCTTCATGCATCTCTCAAACATATGATCTGGTTATGCACACTGGCAGTTTCCTTTTGGGGAATGGTTATCAGTTGAACTAATTTTATTTTGCAACAGTCTTTGAATTCTAGAGACTTAAATGTAGTCTTGAATTTCCCACATGTTGGAAATTAACTTTTAGCCAACAGAAATTGATTCTCTGTGCCCTCTAAGTGGCTAAAAGACATATACTGAAGCCCTGGACATGAAAATGCTCAACTTCTAATATTCCTTGGACAAAGGACCTCGGGACTTTCAACCTGTATAGATACTAACTTTGCTTGGACACATACAGATATACCTCAGTTAACAAAGGAGATGGTTTCCTGGGCATGACTTTTTAAATAGAAACTTTGGTACTAGAAACAGAATAGCATGGAACTTATAGGGATAGGTTCAAACACCTAATAGAAGAAGAAGAGCAATTCAGAATGTTTCAGCAGACTTTTTATTCAGCTAAAAATATACATATGTAAAATGAACCATCGAGGTCAGGTAAGACTTGCATAAATAAACCAAAATATTTTCAGTCTCCTAGAGAACATGTGAAAGCTTCTTCCAAAATGCCTCTTCCTTCCTTATGATTTCCATTTTGGTAGCCAAATCTATAGATCTGCATTTTTAAAAAAAAACATATTGGGGGGATTTAGTGAGGCAGGCTAATCTCCCCCCCCTTTTTTATTTTGTTGTTTATGCATATTCAGTTAGGAATTCTGGAGTCACCTGATGCTTACCTTGCCTGTTGTAGGCAAGGCACACATAGCTATAGTAGGACCTGTTAAAGAAGAATCCTGTTCTTTCCCAGCTGAAGTTTGGGAAAGTTTGTTCACTGCAGAGACACTGCTGCAAATCAGCACTGAAAGTCTGTTTCTCCAGCCCTCTGTCACCATCTTCCCAATGCTGATGCTGCTAAAAAAAACCTTCTAACTGGACAGAGAACAAGGACGAATAGGGGAGATAGGTAGTCATAAGCAGTCTTCATAAAAAGAAGCTTCTTTGTCAGAGGCTTTGTTCTGCAGGATTTTTGCACTTTACCATCATTTTTAGAAGTTTGCAAATAAATGATAGCATGGCTATCTTAATTTTCCTTCTTTTTATTATCTCTCTTACAGTAGTTTTTGAATACATTACAATTATGAGGAGCCCCCACAAACACCATCTCTGCCCGCAAAAGTTTTCTGTACAAGCTCAAAAACAAAGTATTAAAAATCAATCTATTCCTTCCGCTGAGTAGGCCAAAAGGAATTAAATGAGGAACATAAGGCAAGTGAAATAAACTCGTTCACAATCAGCCCTTTCTACATCATGAAGTCATATCCACACAGGAGAGGCCTCCGGATGAAGGGATCATATTTTCCTTTTTGGTGTGTACGCCGAAGGGAGAAAGAGAGTGAGAGAGAGAATCCATCTTATGAATGTACAGACTTTCCTTCTGTGAGGTTAACAAGTTAGCCCATACTGATCACTTCTGGCCAGGTATTAATCACGTAGCAAGGAAACAGAAGCACAAATATGACTGTGTGTGGTTTTTCAGGGGATGGGTGGATGGGAGGCGAGGAGGATTTCTTAGGTTCCCCCCTCTTTATTTTTAAGTATCCCAAATGCTTTCCGTCTCAGCCTTTCACTGACAACAGCAACAGAGCGATGGAGAGAGCTCTTGTCTGGTTAGCTGGCAATGTTTGTGAGGGAGAGCTCATCAAAAGACTAAACTGTTCCCTTTCACTTTGTTATGACAAGCTGGAAACATGTCTGCCTTTGCAGGTCGGGGTGTCTGTGGATGTGCGACGTGGTGCCTTTGTTGTGGTGTAGCAGCTGGAATGGAATTACACAAAGAAAAAAGTGTGTGTATATATAGTGTGTGGGGAAGGGGGAAACCAAGTTTAAAGTGCTGGAGTATTTGTATGTGGGGAGAGTGTGTATGTGGGAAGGGGAGAGAAACAGAGAGAGGGAAGAGATTCATCACTTTATGGCTCACTCACGCAACCTGGAAGAGCAGTGGGCCCAGAAGAGGGTGCCACAGCTCACAGTCTAACATGTGCCACAACAACACTGCTACGATAAAGTAAGATTGCCCTATATGGAAGCTGTTTGATAGACTCGACTGTGCTCGCTCGCTCTTTTCCTCAAAAACGGCACACTCCAGAGGGAAGCCAAAGTCTAGTAACTGAGTGTTAATTATGTCTGAGTGGATGCTGGAGAAAAAGAAAAGCATACACTGTATCAGCAGAGAAATGGTTTCGCTGTGAGGAAACTAATGATGCTTTTATCAGGAACAATATAAAGATTGCTTTTTTACTAGTGTGTGTCCCACAGGGTTTGGACTATGAGATATTTCTGTATCTGGCTTGAGGTTCCTCTGAGCTTTTACATAATCAAATCAATACAGCTATGATTCACCCTCTGGCAAGAGCTGCTCCTTGCAAGTTGCTGCCGCTTCTTTTAGCGACTGAGGAGGAAATAAATAAATAAGGAGGAAAGGAACTTATTACAAATCCGTAAACATTGATTTGTTTGGGCTTAGGTTTGTACTTTCTTTAATTGCTAGGGAGTTTAAAAGAAAAGGGAAAAAAGAAAAAGAAAAGAGGGTGAAGAGGAGAGGATGATATGCAAGGCCACGGTCACTGGTCCAGGGACATGGCTGGATATCAAGTGGAATGGGGGAAGCGGAGAGGGATTAGGAGTTGATGGAGTGACATGAAGCAACCGGATGTATTGTCCAAACATGTCAAAGTCAAAGACAAGGACAAGAGCACTGAAGTCATGGAATAAGGCTATTCCCTCACCACGCATAAATATCCAATATCCTTTCGGTCTGCAATCAAAGCTTGTCAAAGAGTGGCGGGTGAAAGGAAGATACCTTGCCTGATTTACACAAGTCCAGATCCTTTACCAGTCCTGAATACCCATGCTTGTATTCTGTATTTGCTCCAATATCCCTGTCCTGTTAACACTTGCCTCTGTCACCCTCTTATTTTTTCCCCCTATTGTCTCCTCCTCTATGTTGAAATATACAATGCACTCTCCTTGAGGCAGGGACATTTCTCTCTCTCTCTCTCTCTCTCTCTTTGGCTTAAACTAATCTGACCCGTACTATGTATGCTGACAGCGCTATATTACCTGTAATAGAGAATAAACATAATAATCCAGAGTGATCGGCTGCTCCTTTAAGAGCATGGAAGCTCTTCCTTTTCAGCACAGTGGAGAGGAACAGGAGAAAGCACTAGACACATTTTTTTTTCTCTTCTGTAACTCTGGGCCCAGAGCTTGGGAAGTTACTTTCTGCTGCTAATAGAGGATGGATTAAACTTGAAAAATTCCTGTCAAATTGCTCCTAAAAATGCTTAAAGTGATCCTAAAAGCAAGCTTTAAAAATATTGTGAAAACATTGCTCATTACACCAATAAAATAATGATCACTAACATTGTAACATTACATAATTATACCTAGTATAACATAATTACACCCTTGTAGCAAAAAGGAAAACTGGCATATCCCATTACAGGTGGGCTTCCAGACTCTGCCTAGGCCCAGGCTGCTTGGGTGGCTTCCCTTACAGATAGGCTTCACAATGGAATTGCCTCTGTTGTTGCTGTTTTGTAAAGCTTCAGTGCTGCAAGGGTAAGCAAAGAGCCATCTGAAGATGGGGAGAGAAGCTGAGATCATAGAAACTCTTGATTCAACAAGTATGTCCCTTAGGGACAACTTTATCTGAGGACCTGTTCCCACCCACACATGATGTTCAGAGGGAAGGTAAATACCTGGCTACCAATAAGATGAAAAACAATCTGCACTGAGAAAGAACTTCACAAAGAATGTTGATCCTTACCTGTTAGGTCTTTTCCTTTGTTTTATCTGTGTGTCTTCCTTTTTCCTTTATTGTTCCAACTGTCTCAAGCAGTTTGTTACCTTTAAGGATGAATTTTCTCCTCTATTTTTCTCTCTCTCTTTCTCTCAGTTTCTCTGCCGGATCATCTGTCTCCAACCCCCCCCCCCCCCCCCCCCCCCCCCCACCTCACCAGCCTTCACCTTCTTTACTCCAACCCCATTTTTGTTGCTGTTGGTACAGAAATTGAAATTGTACAGCAAAGCGCTGTCTAAATGACATCTTCAAGGATGTTGTTGTCTTATTTTCCCCTGGGGTGACACCTCTGTGAAGCTTGCAAAGGGAAAGGGAGACAGCAAAACAATCACAGCTTTTAATTTGAAAGTAAATTCCATTCCTTCTACCCAAGATTTTTATTTCTTTAGCAAGATTTGCATGTTCCTGTCTACAAGGAAATTTGACTAGCTATAATCTCTGGTGTGGTGTGGTGTACTATACATAGTTTTCCATACAAATGCAATATATCTCTTAATGTCTTAGTGGGTCAGTTTACCCAGATGAAAACTGGGATTAATAATCCGTACCTCCTGTGAGTGAATACAGGGAGGTTTAATTAATGTTTGAAAAGCATGTGGAGATCCTTTGATGGAAGATGCTTTAAAACTGCTAAGTAAGTACAATGGTCCCTGAGGCTTTGCAATTATAAAAGAGAGAAAGGGAGCATCTTGAAATGATTTTTCTGCCTTCTCCCCTTTATCCATCTATAATGTATTGGTAATATTGTCTGTTTTATTTTCCTCCAAAGTGGACTTAAAAACAAACAAACAAACAAGCACAAGTAGACCATGACTTAAAACAAAATCATAGCTGCGCAATATTTTCCTTATGATCACCAAAATATCATAGAACTGTGAGCTTTTGAGTTCTCCAGAAGTCTTTCTCATGGTAGGTGATAACCAATAATAATGGGAAGGAGGAGATGATGATGATAATGATGATAAATAAAAAGACCTAAAACCTGTTTGAATGTTATGACCACTGGGTCTTCAGTTAGACCTGGGATGATGGGAAGTGTAGTCCATGGTTATGATATGTCACTCAGGACCTCTCAGGGCCCTCAATATTTTGGGGAAAAATCCCTTCTTCATGCCTCCAAGAGCCACCAAGACTGTAGGAGAGGCCATTTTGGCACATTTTTGGCATCTTGGGCAGTTTTCCCAGGAGAGCACTTTTCTTTCTAACAGAAAATGACACATAAGTTGCCTTTTTTGGTCGTTTCTTACACAAAAGACCCTAAAAGGTGTCAAAAAATGTTATGAAAATGCACCCCTGTTCCCCAGAGTGTGTTAAGGGGCAAACAGTTTCTCAATTTTTGGTGATCCTGGGGGACCTACACCCGCCTAACAACCAACAGTTGCTGACCCCTGAGTTAAATTAACTTCAAAGATGAAAATCTGCATGCTGGGCAAAAAATATTTAGGTAAGGAGGTATCCATTTATACCTACTGTTATTTGATGGGATGCATAGTAGATAGTGTTCTCTTCACCCAAAGGATTGATAGCAATAGATCTGATGGGATACTGCTATCAATATACACATAAAAGTACACTAGCAATAATAAAAATTAAAGATAGGGAGTGCAAACTAGTAAAAATCCCCAGATACTAGCAGCCACAGTAATTCCAGGTATAAAATTAAATTTAATAAAGAGATGAGCCCCCCCCCCATGTGGCTCAAAATATAGACATTAATATACAGTGAGCCCTTGATATCTGCTGGGGTTTGGTTCCAGGACTCCCGGTGGATATCAAAATCTGTGGATAGTCAAGTCCCATTAAATAGTGACCCTTATATAAAATGGTAGAATCATAGAATCATAAAGTTGGAATAGACCACAAGGGCCATCCAGTCCAATGCCCTGTCATGCAGGAACTCACAATCAAAGCATCCCTGATAGATGGCCATTCAGCGTCTGTTTAAAATCTCCCAAAGAAGGAGACTCCACCACATTCTGTGTGAGTGTGTTCCACTGTTGAACAGCTCTTACTGTCAGGAAAGTCTTCCTAGTGTTGAGGTAGAATCTCTTTTTCTGTAGTTTGAAACCATTGCTCCAGATCCTATCCTTAGGAGCAGCAGAAAACAAGCTTGTTCCCTCCTGAACATGACATCCCTTCAGATCTTAAACAGGGCTATCATATCACCTCTTAACCATCTCTTCTCCAGGCTAGACATACACAGCTCCCTAAGTTGTTCCTCATAGGGCATGGTTTCCAGACCCTTCACCATCTTGGTCACCCTCCTCTGGACATGTTTCAGCTTGACAACATCCTTATTGAACTGTAGTGCCTACAACTGTACACAGTATTCCAGGTGAGGGCTGACCAAAACAGAATAGAGTGGTACTATTACTTCCTTCGATCTAGACACTAGACACATTCTATTGATGTAGCCTAGAATCGCATTGGCTTTTTTAGCTTCAACATCACACTGTTGACTCATGTTCAACTTGTGGTCTACTAAGACTCCTAGATCCCTTTCACCTGTATTGTTGTCAAGCCAGGTGTCCCCCATCCTATATCTGTGCATTTCATTTTTACTGTCCAAGTGTAATAACTTACATTTCTCCCTGTTGCATTTTATGTTGTTAGTTTTGGCCCAGCTTTCTAACCTATGTTAAGATCATTCTGAATTTTGTCTTTCCTCTGGGGTATTAGCCACTCCTAATATGGCATCATCTGAAAATTTGATAAGCATGCCCTTTACTCCTTCATCCTAGTCATTGATAAAGATGTTGAATAGCACTGGGCCCAGGACAGAACCCTGTGGCACCCCACTGGTCACTTCTCTCCAGGATGAAGAGGAGCCATTGCTGAGCACACTTTGGGTTCAGTCAGTCAACCAATTACTAATCCACCTAACAGTTGTATTGTCTAGCCCACATTTTACTATCTTGTTTGCAAGAATTTCATGGGGGACCTTGGCAAAGGTCTTACTGAAATCAAGATATGCACATTCCCTTTATCTAGCAAGCTGGTAATTTTATCAAAGAAAGAGATCAGATTAGTCTTGCATGACTTGTTTTTGAGAAACCCATGTTGAGTTTTAGTGATTATGGAATTCCCTTCTAAATGTTCACAGACTCTCTGTTTAATGAACTGTTCTAGAATTTTCCTGATATTGATGTCAGACTGCGATGTTGTTGGGATCCTCTTTTTCCCCCTTTTTGAAGATGGGGACAATGTTTGCCCTCCTCCAACTTGCTGGGACTTCTCCTGTTCTCCAGGAGTTCTCAATGATTATTGCCAGAGGCTCTGAGATTACTTCTACAACTTCCTTTAATACCCTTGGATGTAGTACATCTGGTTCTAGAGATTAAGGGGCATTGCAGACCAGTCCAAAGGTCTGGCCTATGGCTGGAGCTGGGGCAGAGAAGCTGTACACTGGCCACTTCAACCCCAGCCCGACACCATCCTGATGGCACGCAGCCATATGCATGGTGCGTGGCATCAGGACACCCTTCTGGCGCAGTGTGCAGACATGCTGTGCTGAAAGGGTGTGAAAGAGCCCTGGCGCCAGCTCTTAGGGCGGCCTTTTGCCACCCCTAAAAGGAGCGGCCTTTTGCCACTCTTTTAGGGGAGGCAAAAGGAAGGATCGGGGCCACAGTGTGCGGTTGCTGCAGCCCCGATCCGCCGCTCCCCAGTGCGGCTCTCTGCCGCCCCAAACAGGCCGCCTGCATCTGTCCTAAATTCATTTAAATTAACCAGGTATTCCTGTAGTACCTCTTTACTCATTCTGTGCTGCATTTCCACAACTGTGTCATCTGCTCCATTTTCCCCAGGTTGATCCCCTTTTCCTTTTGTGAGAAGATTGAGGCAAAGAAAGTGTTCAGTAGTTCTGCCTTTTCTCTGTTCCCTGTTGGCACTTCACCATGTTCTCCACACAGTTGCCCTACCATTTCCTTCTTCTTCCTTTTGCTATGGATATACCCAAAAATTATAGTCACCCCTCATATCCACAGATTTCCCCCCCACGGATTCAAGCATCCTTGGCTTGAAAATATTTTAAAAATATATACATTCCCAAAAGCAAACCTTGATTTCAATAAACTTAGGGAAATACTGAGTGTTATCCCATAGTCAGGAATACTAACAGAAAAGGGAGTTCAGGCTGGATGGGAGTTTCTTGAAAGGGAGATACTGAAGGCATAATTTCAAACAGTTCCAATGAGGAGGAAAAATGGGAGCTTTTCCCACATTATTCCTTTCATACAGCAATCACAGTAGCAATGACTGCATGACGAAGGGCCTTTGTAGACTGCCAGAAATAGTGCACATTAAATTGAGGCACTGCCCTGGCTCAGTGCTAGGGAGTCATGGGAACTGTAATTTATTATGGCACCAGAGCTCTCTGACAGAGAAGGCTCAATGTCTCAGAAAAAAAATACAATTCCCATGACTCCCTAGCACTGAACCAGGGCAGTGCCTCAATTTAATGTGCACTATTTCTGGCAGTCTGCAGGAGGAAGAAAAGTGATAAATCCAAATCCCTTCTAGACTAAGCATGTGGAAAACCCTGATCAGTCCCACTGGGGGAATCAAGTGGGAGGAGGGAGGGTGCATGTGCAACTCACTTACTTGGGTGGGAAGGAGATCAAATGGGGGAGAATGCATAGAATCATAGAATCATAGAGTTGGAAGAGACCACAAGGGAATGCTGCCCTCTATTCAGACACTTACTCGCTCACTCACTCGAGTGGGAAGAAGATTGGATGGAGGGATAGAGGGCATGCAAAGAAGTGAATGAGGGGTATTTGAGGTTGGATCTAGAATGGACCCAAGGTTCAGTGAATTTGGTGAGATTAGGGGGGGTGTAGGAGCCCAGTCTGTTGTAATGCTTGGAGGGTGAAATAGGGCTGAAATGGCTCCCCACATTCTGATCTCCCCTCCCCCATTTCACCCACCCCTCTCTATCCAATGCCACTCTTGCATTTTATCTCTAAAGTGAATGAGGAAGTGTTTAATTTTCCTGGAATGAAGGAATCCAGAAGGGGAGCTTTCCAATGGGAATACAGTTGGGGGGCATCCAATTGGAGTACAGGTGGGTGATTAGATTGACAGGAAAACAAGAAGGCTATGGATGTGCATTCCCGGGGGGCGGGGTGAAATTTAGTGGTTGTGGGCATGTGACCTCAAAATAATTCAATTCATTGAGCATGTAGAACATGGTAGAAATGGTGGTGGTGGTGGGATGTGTGGCCCTAAGATCAATTTGAGTTTGATTTAAAAAAAGGAGTGTGGTGTTAACAAGGTAAAACTGGAATTGGATACTGCACAGTAGAGGTAAACTATTTTGCAGGTGTGGATTCAGCCTATAAGTTCCAAGATTCTACTGAAAGGTGCAGTGGGAGTTAAAGATGTATCAAACTGCTATAATTGGTGGGAGTTTTGAGTGGTGAAGAAAAATTTGCTACTTCATCTTTCTTTAGCAACCCCATGTAACACCTCCCCTGCTTTTTTGGAGCATCTCTCTTCCCTCCATCTTCTAGAGATCACAGAGAATTAGGGAATAGGTGATGGCAGTGGCAAGGAAAAACCAGCTGGGTCTCAAGCTTCCTACAGAAAGCAAATGTCCTTCTGTATTTTAAAATACTATAATAAAAGTGGCTTTAGAGAATAAACTCCAACTCTCACCTCCACCAGGTTATGGCTTAATATAGGCCAAGACATATAGAAGCATCCATCTGGAATAAGTAAATACCCCAAAAGTATTGGGTTTGTGGCTTTGATTTCTCTGTCTCTAAAATAATGGTAAAATGGGAACTATTTTGTTTTAGGATGACCAATGTCAGAGTTGTAACTTGCTTTATACAGCAGGCCCTTGATAGCTACTGAGGTTTAATTTCAGGACCACCCGCGGATACCAAAATCTGTGGATACTCAAGTCCCATTAAATAAAATGACATAGTAAAATAGTGTCCCTTATATAAAATCAAATTCAAGGCTTGTTTTTGGAATTTAAATCCTTTTGCAATCTTTTCAAACCATGCATTGTTAAATCCATGGATAAAGAAACCATGGATATGGACAGCCAACTGTTTTCAAAAGGACCATATATTTGTTCATAGAAATCTACCTTGAAATGGGTTAAAGGATCTTTCCTATGCATCCTAGCAAGGTTCTGATTCAGATTAGTCCCCCTCCTGCAGTGTTTGTGAAAGGGCAAAGTGCATAACTTACATAATATATATATATATACTGAAGCTGGCACATGCCCTTGAAGTTTATAGTGGAATCCTAACTCAAAGTTGTGCCAGCTGTTGAAGGTCAGGGTTAGGTACATGCCTCTTCTGCTAGGAGAAATCCCTCTCTGCAAGTCAAAATGTACTTCTGCCTACAAAACTCTCTTCTGCCAATTGATCTCAGAGATATGCCAATAGTATAATCCATTGGCAGAACAGCTCTGCTGGAAGAAGAGCCCCACCAAATGCTGGGTCAAAGGTACACTCATGCTAGGCTAGTCCTAGGTTTCTTACATGTCTACACTAGATTAGTCACAAGGCTGGCACAAGGTTAAGTTGCATTAGACTAGTTCTAGGTTTTCCACATGCTTAGTCTAGAAGGGATTTGGATTTAACACAGCTTCAGTGTGCCTAGTGTTAGTATAGCTGACCCTGAATTAGCTGGGAGTTTGCTGTTAATTTGGTGCGCAGACGTTAAATTTGCAAGGGTGAACTGGGATGGTTGTAAAGCATTTCCATGTTAATGAGGTGGGATATTGACATCTTTTTCTTTTCCCCCCAAAATAATGCTTCAGTACTGTGACTGCTGTGTGAAATATGAATGTGGAAAAAGCACTCCTATTTTTTCAGCTATTTATCCCATTATTATTTTGGCTATTCTCTGTCACTATACCGGCATGTTTTTCTTTTAAAAAAGAAAAAGAGAGATTGTACCATGTTTAGGCCTCTGAGTTTAGTAAATGTAATTAGTCACAGTGAAGCATGTGAAGTTTTTTTAGCTTTTCACCAAGTAAAAAGTTAAAATATATAACAACTAGTAAGGCAGAACTGATGAAGAATGAAAACACACACTTCATATGAAGTTAATAAGGTGCACAGTCTGACCACATCTCACTATAAGCCAAAGGATCATGTGAACCAGTGAGCATTTCAAAATAAATCAAGTTTTCTTCCCAGTGGTATTTTTCCTTTGTTTTTGAGATTAAAAGGGAAATCTATAATGTGTATGCTTGAAAGGCAAACATAGAAAAACTACATCCTTCAAAAAGCTTCCAATCCATAACTCACAAGGCTAGATTAACCATCATGCTAGATATGTTATAGTGTCCTTGCAATTATGTTGTTAAAAGCATTAGAATTAGGAAGGTGTTCTTACAAAGGGGCATATTTAAAAAATTCTCTACACATTGGAACATGTTGGCCTGTACCCTGCTTTGAGGAGGGGTGGGAAATAAATAAAAAATACTATTTATTATTATTATTATCATTATCATTATTATCCTCATCCTCATCCTCTCATCCATTGGTGATCAAGATGGAATAAATGCAGTTTACATTAGTATAATTAGTTTTCCTAACATTGCGTAAAGAGCTACTCAGTATCTCGTTTCACAACAGTTTTATTAGGTTGCTCAGTGGCTTCCACAGGGTTTCTAGATGCAACTCTGTCACCAAACCATATAGCCACTGATTATTTCGAAGGCTATGCTGAGATAGCTCTTTGCTCCACTTCCCAGTTGGCCTTCTTTTACACTTCTGGACCTCCGTGTAAGAATGTTAGTGGGATGTTATTTATTTATTTATTTATTTATTTATTTATTTATTTGCTATCCCACCTTTCACCATGAAGGGACCCAAGGTGGCTCACAAATATTAAATAATATTATGCTCTGCTAGTCTCAAATAGAATCTTAGCCATGGTCAGAACTCTGCATATAGTGTTCCTCGATGTGACCAAAAGGTAGGATAAAAGTATAAAAGATTGTGTAAAAGATTTCTTTGGGCAGGCCATATGCAGAATAGGTGGCTATCCAACTGAAATATTGATTTTTCCTACCTAAGAGCTTTTCAGATCCACTTTATCACCTGTGCCTACTCAAAATTCTCCTAGCTCAGAGTTGACTTTTCAAGATAGCTATCACCTTCTGAAGTATAAATGATCTGAAGGAAGGGAGAGAATTACCTTTATCTTCCATGAGTATATTAGGTCGGATGAGATGGTAATGGTTAATTCATGGAGCTGGGATGCTTGGCCTCCCAGCTGTTGTTGGACCACAACTTTCATAATCCTTAATGACTGGCCAAGTTAGCAAGTTGATGGGGTTGAAGTCCAGTCATATTTAGAGGTGGTCACATGTTCTCTATACCTGGGAAAACAGAAAAAGCTTGTTATTTGTTTCTTATTAGTCAGTAAAATCTTATTCACATTGTTCACTGCTGATATTAACAATTCACAACTTGGAAAATGTTGTGGGGTTTTGAATTATAACTTCCAGGCTCTGCCCACCTTCCATCAAAATGCTTCACTTGTTCAGTTTCAAAGATCACCAAATTTGTCCAGTAAACAGATAGCTGAAATTTAGTTCAAAGATAACTTTACTAATACACCTGGAAGAACCTTCAGATTTCTGAAGGCAGTGATCCAATTAGATTATATTTTATCATGTTGAGATCTTTGGAAAGAACACCTGTACTAATTGGCAATGAATGTAATGCCAGTAAGAAGACTAGTACTAATTCTGGTTGGGCCCACTCCATCAGGCACAGCTGCAACTATTCCATTTGTTTGGCTGAGGTTATCTGGGATCTGTAGTCCAAAAGATAACTTTTTTCAAATTGTGCACTAAGAGCCAAACAATATATCTCTGACCAGATGGCCTGCTGTTATTATTTATATCTAAAAGAATTTTGAGAGCTCCAGATTCAGCAGCAAGTGGCAGACCTGAAAAGAGGCAACATTTAGCATTTTCACACTATTGCATCAATCCAAACAATGTCCCCAGTGCCTTTAGCCATAAGATGTTACAAAAGCATTCGTATTTTTAAGTAAACCTACTCAATTGTTTTTAAATAAAGAAGACTAGGACTGCTTTATTTCTATGTAAGAACTTGTGCTAGTGTGAGACTAGTTGTTGCTCGCTTTCTGCCTGTAAATGCTAGCAACACTTGCATGTGAAATGCACTACTTTCTTTCATATTCACCAACAACATTGCTAAGGTATGCATGGATAGTTCAGCAAAGACCTTCTTTGGGGGGATGCAGACTGCGAAAAGCTCCGTCCTCAATCCCAGGAAGGGGAGGGGCAGCTGGATGCTGGGTGCCCCAACCCCTTCCCGAGGACGTCATTGGAGCACCTGCCATTGCACATGGTAGGTGCTCTGATGACATCCTTCCAGCTCAGTGTATAGACACGCTGAGCTGGAGGAGATGCTGAAGAGGTGCGCACCGCCTCTTGCAGCGCCCTTTCCGCGCCTTGCGGAAGGAGCACTATTTTAGTGCTCCTTCCAGGGGCGGAAAAAGAGGGGATTGGGGCCGAGGTATGGGGCAGCCTCGGCCCCAATCCACCACTTCTCAGGGTGGCCCACAGCCGCCTGTCTGCAATGGCCCTTTGTCTGCTAAATTTGGCTTCTCCCTTCCCCTGCCACAATTTAATGATGTTATATTTTACATCCCATCTATGGCAATGAACATGGCTAAAATTAGGGTAACAAAACAACAAGTTGTTGTTCTTGTCATTGATGTCAAGTGAATTCCAACTTATGGTGACCCCATGAATGAGAGACCTTGAAATCACCCTAATTACTAACAGCCTTGCTCAGGTCTTGCAGACTCAGGGCAGTGGCTTCCTTGTTTGAGTCCTTTCATCTGGAATCTGGCCTTCCTCTTTTCTTACTGCCTTCTACCTTACCAAGCTTGATTGTATTTTCTACTAGGCCATGCATTTTCATGATATGCCCAAAGTATATCAGTTTCAGTTTAGTCATCTTGGCTTCTAGGGAGAGTTTAGACTTGATTTCCTCTAGGGAACATTTATTTGTCTTTTTAGCAGTCTACAGAACTTCGTAGAACTCCATAAGTAGAACTCCGAAGAGTCTGTAGAACTCTTCTCCAGAACTACATTTAGTTGATTTTCCTCCTATCAGTTTTCTTCACTATTCAGCTTTCATAACCATACATAGAAATGGGAAATTTGATGGCATAGACCAGGGGTCAGCAACCTATGGCCCGCCGGCCGGGTCCAGCCCCCCGAGGCCTTTGGATCAGCCCCCACCGACCCCTGTCAAGAAGTACTGTGCATGCGCGAGCAAGCGCGCGAGCATGCCCAGTACTTCCGGTGTACTGCGCATGCTCGTGCGCATGAACGCATGCACCGCCATTTCCCCACCACCACCATTGGTCCGCGGAAGACCAGGGGATCCCCGGACCTGCCCTAGGTAAGGGGAACTTGCTGACCCCTGGCATAGACAATCCTAATTTTAGTATTCAATTATATATCTTTACACTTTAGGGTTCTGCCTAGTTCTTTCAAAGCTGCTCTGCCAGGTCATAGTCTTCTTCTGAGTTCTTGATTATAGTTTCCACTCTAATTAATGACTGAGCCAAGGTATGGAATATCTTGAACTATTTCAATAACTTCATTGCCTGGTTTAAAGTTATGTAAATCTTATGAGGTCATTAAAATAGATTATAGTTGCTTAAATTATTATTTTTTGCTTAGCACTACTACTTGTAGGCAAAATACCCTGAAGGTACCAGATCCCATCTGATCTTGAAAGCAGGCTAAAGTATTAGTATATGCATGAGGAATCAATGAGGAATGACAGATATTATATGTTGCGTTTCAGAATGGCAAACCACCTCTGAGTATTCCTTGCCTAAGAAAACCCTATGAAATACATAAGCAAAGCAAAGCAAAGCAGCTTCATTTATATACCGCTTCATATCGCACATGGGATGTCTAAGCGGTTTACAGCTGTGAGCTGATTGCCCCCCAACAAGCTGGGCACTCATTTTAGCGACCTCGGAAGGATGCAGGACTGAGTCGAGCCTCAGCCCTGGCTGGTATTGAACTCGCAACCTTGTGGTCTATGAGTGAGTGGCTGCAGTACAGGCATTTAACCACTGCGCCACCAGGGCTGCTACATGGATTTCCCATAGGCCATCAGGCAACTTGAAGACACATATGCACATGTAGTTATACTTTTTGGACTACAACTCCCATTGGCCACACTGGTTGGAAGTTTCTAAGCTTCTACTCCATTCTGGTAGAAAACCTACCTCACTATGAGCTCAGAGCAAGAAGTACATAACTGAAAGAGAGTGAGAAGGATTCCTATAATTACTTTCATGGTGCACAATTATTTCTATTTAACTACATTCCAAAGGATGCGCATACCAACATAGGAACATTGTGGCTTTCCATAGACCTAGCATTGAACTATGACTCTGGAGATCAGGGTTCAATTCCCTACTTGAACATAAAATCCCACTGGGTGACCTTGGGCAAGCCACACTCTCTTAGCCTTAGAGCAGGGGTAGGCAACCTTTTTGAGCCGGGGGCTGGGTTGCTGTCCCTCAGGACAATTGGGGTGCCGAAGCACCAAAAATATATAAATAAATAAAATAATTTTTTTTAAAAAAAATTAAAAATTAAAAAAATATGCATGCACACTCTCTCAGCCCCAGAAAAGCCATGGCAAAACCCCTGTGGAGATTTTGCCAAGAAAACCCCAAGAACAAATAATAACAATAATCAATATCATCATAGCAGGTGGCGGCGGTGGTGGGGGGCGGCAGCAGCAGTGGCAGGACCGGCCTGGGGCTGGTACAAAGGCCTCGGGGGGCCGCATCTGGCCCCCAGGCCTTAGGTTCCCTACCCCTGCCTTAGAGGATGGTAATGGCAAGCCCCTTTGAAGAAACATGCCAAGAAAACCCTACAATACATTTGCCTTAGGGCTGCCATAAACCAAAAATTACTTGGAGGCACACAACAAACATGGAGGCTCAACAACAAACAAATGTCAGAGAGGTCAAAATCATAGCTACAAATTTGCTCGTGCTGATGCTCATATTGGGCAAAACTATATACTTTGTATAGAAATGAACATTTAACTGCACCAGGGAAGGAAATTGTGCAATGTTCCAGGTATCTATGGTTTAGACCAGGGGTAGGCAACCTTTCCCCTTTAAGGGCCGAGGGACTTCAGCTCCCAGAATCCCAGGAGCTATTGGCCAACATGGGACTATTGGCCAACATGGCTCAGGCTTCTGGGAGCTGAAGTCCCTCGGCCCTTAAAGGGGAAAGGTTGCCTACCCCTGGTTTAGACCTCCCATCAGCCCAAGACAGCACAGCTAATGGTGAAGAATTTTGGGACTTCCAGTTCGCCAACATCTGGAGGGCCATACAATTTTTATTCTGGCATTACACATTTGGTCTGGTTTGTGGCAAAATCATCATCATGACTTGGCAGGATAATACTGATGCCCAGCTTTGACAACTGCAGCAGATGACTGATTGCTTAATGATAGTTTACATGTCCTTTGCAGCTTGTCTTGTTTCTCTGTGTAAAAAGAAGCATATGAAAGAATAATGTGAGTGTATGAGGAGACATTTATTTTCACACTCTTTCCTCACACATTCAAACAAATAAGAGAATAGACTTTTAAAAAATGTAATAAGGCTTTACACTTCTTGAGATAGACAGATACAGGGCAGTAAACCAAAATAAGGAAAGCAATACATTTTTAAAAAACTATTAAAAATCCCATAGGAAGGAAATGAAAACCACCCTTCCAACTTCTGAAATAAATGAATGACTGAACAGACAAATGAAAGAAAGTAAAGTTGTGCTTTCCTGGAAATGACTCTACTAGCTAAAGGCATATGGGACTGATGCTTGAACTGTTTTCTAAACATGTGTGTGTGTGTATTTCACCACCTTTTCCCAAAGCAGTAAAAAAAGAAGAAAAAGCCCAAAATCCTATAAAATTCAAGTCCAAGGCCTCTCTTTCAAGCAATCTTTAATTTGGAAGGTTTAGCTGGAATTGCCAGATGTCTCTAATTTTAAGTTATTTCTCTGAACTTCAAGAGTTGCTCCATATTGCTCTACTTGGTGATCTTCCCAAAACAAGCTGCATGAGAGACATGATCGTTTCACCAATGTCCTTAATTTTGAGGGGAGGAGTTGTCCCATAAAATGCACTTCAGACAGGGAACAATGCTACGACAGCATACAGAAGAAAGGTGCTGCCCATTTCTGCCGTGCTCTAAAAATCCTGTCGTACAATAATATTTTGTTGTAAGAGTAGAATATCAGTGCAACACTGACTGATGTTGAGCCAGCTCTTGGGCTCAGATAAAATTAGAGGTGAACTGGGCTTCATCTGCACCCTCCATCAGAAGAAACCATTAGAAGAAGAAAAACATAAACTATGCCTTTCAAAAACAGATAAATGTATAGGCTGGAATCCTGTTGATCCACTGAATCATTTCTTGAATGGTGACCCAACACATAGGTAAATCTAATTCATTCAGTGGTTTTTCTCTGGTCAGGACTAACAATAGCCAACAAAGGCAAAACTTTCTTTTTTAAAACATTGGGATTGTATCTGGTGTGTTTTACCTAAACAGCACCTAAAAGTTTTCCAAATAAAACAATACAGAGATTTCTTGATGTCTGGATCAACCTGGATTTCAAAGGAGGTTTCCTTTTTGTATTGCTAATGGACATTAATTTTTTCCTCCTGGACCTTCTGACTTTTTGTTTCCTAGATCCCCGAAAGCCAAAGAGGAGGAATGGCCTCTGCCAACATGGATATCCCTCTACATAATCTTAACTAAGAGCAACTGTAACAACATCTTGTCAAAATGTAAGATAATGATGATGATGATGTTTATTATGTTTATTTATATCTCGCCTTCCTCCCAACATAGGGACTCCAACATCATCATTTTTCTTTCTTTTTCCTGTTTGATTTCTGATGCCTGTCTGATGAAGATACAAGTGGAGCTTTGAAAGTTTGCATCATGTGTTTTATGCATTTTGGTTGGTTTAATAATATATCACTGTTTTGAGGATTTTGGATGTTATTGTAATAGGATATAGGTTATGGTGTTCAGGTGTTCTCTTCTATTTGCAGATATGTGAAAATTGTTAGAGTATTCCACAATGAGATTTTGGTAAAAATGTAGCCCATGACAACCCGAATACAAGTCAAATCCAAAACCAGGACATTTCCACTGCATCTCCAAAACAGCAGATCAAAATGTACCTCCAAAATTTTAGGGTACTATTCAAATTCCATCCAAAGTTTTATTGGTTATAGCTATAGGCCATTGCAAACATGTATTGTTGTTGTGTGCCTTCAAGTCTTTTCTAACTTATGGTGACCCTAAGGCAAACCTGTCATGGGGTTTTCTTGGCACGTTTCTTCAGAGGATGGCCATTGCCATCCTCTCAGGCTGAAAGAGTGTGACTTGCCCAAGGTCACCCAGTGGGATTTCATGGCTCAGTGGGGATTTGAACTCTGGTCTTCATAGCCCAATGCTCAAACCATTACACCACACTGGCTCATGTAACTATGCATAGCAAAATCTAATATAAGAAACTATTAATATGGGCAAATATGTAATATATAAAATTACATGATACAATATAAATCCTAATATAGATCATATAAAGGGTTTAAGAAGAAACAAAAGCTTAGGAGCAATTTAGAATTTCTAAAAACAAACTTCTTGCAATTTCCCATATTAATTTTCCAAAGTGTCATACTTTCTTACTATTAAATACTGATGGATTCAGGGTTTTAATTCTGATTTTCTTTGCTGCAGTTGTGAACAATGCAACACAATAAGAAATATATGCCTTCTCATCAGATAACAAAAAATGTACTATGTTTTTAGTTGGCCAGCTGCTGAATTGTGACATAAACTGTGACTCTAGGGCCAATATATAGTGGACAGCACAGCAGATAATACTGTACCCTAAATCCTCTATGCAGCCATTACCACAAATACACAGTTTCAGCTATAGGGGTGTGGAGATATCTACTTTTCAGGAAAGCAGTTGAAAGCGTGTGTTTGTGTGCCTTCAAGCTATTTGTTGACATGAAAATTCAGAGGTGGTTTTGCCAGTTTCTTCCTCTGAAATATAGCATACAGCACCTGATATTCCTGGCGGTCTCCCATCCAAGTACTAACCAGGGCTGATCCTGCTAGTTTCCAGGATCAGATGGGATCTCATGTCTGTAGGGTATTTAGGGCTGCTTGTGGTTGAAGGTATTACTCTGGAATTGAACACATGCATAAAATTTAGGATAGACAGATTAATGGAACAGCCTTACATTAGGGCATTTTTATGCTTAACAATCAGAGCTTGGAACATGATTTTTTTTTTTTACTGCACTACAAAAGCAGCAACAATGTTAGCAAAGATCAAGTTTAAAAAGTCACACAAAAGATAAAATGTTTGCTGGGGGGCATTTTCCATTACCACTTCAGTGATGGATTTGGGGAAATTGACACTTCCAGTTGCAGCCAGGAAAGTATATCGAAGAAAGACAGTGTGGTACAGTGGTCTGAGTACTGGATTAGGAATTTGGGAGACCAGGGTTTGAATTCCCACTCAGCCATGGCAATCCCTTGGGTGGCTTTGGCAAGTCACACTCTCTCTCATCCTCAGAGAAAGGCAAAAGCAAACCTCTCTGAACAAATCTTGCCAAGAAAATCTCATGATAGGATCAGTTTAGGCTTGCCACAAGTTGGAAATGACTTGAAGGCACACAACAAAGTATGTTGAATCATTCATACTTCAGAGTACACATTTTGGCTACAAAAACATGTGTGTAAAAAACTTGTAACAGCAAATAGTCATACAAGAGTATCAAGGAGATTACTCTTATGAGTCTTGACCTCATTATTTAAAATGACTGAAACCATTGCTACCAGCACAAACAAGCTGTGTTTGGTTTCAAGCAATATTCTTTATGCAAATCGCGAAGACAGTGCTCGTAGAAATCAAGATGGCTATATCTCCTTCACAGCTCTTGGTATAAAGATGGAAATGCAGGGGGTTCATTTGTCTGAAGATGTTATTTCTATCAGGTAAAGGACGATAAAATGTGAAGTAAAATACACTAGTGGAGTCAGTGCAGTGTAGTTGTTTAAGCAGTGGACTATGGAGAGCAGAGTTTGAATCCTGGCTCAGCCATGAAACTACTGGTTGACCTTGGGCAAGTCGCAATCTCTCAGCCTCAGGAGATGGCAATGGCAAACCCCCTCTGAAGAAACCTATGACCCCTTAGGGTCACCATAAGTCAGAAATGACTTGAAGGTACACATGAACAAAATACACTATAAAGTGACAATGAAGTCAAAAGAGAATAGCAGATAGAAACATTGTCAGGTAGACTCTTCTGCTAGGGAGCTACTTTTGTGGCTGGCAAGACTGTGGCAGGGTGTCTCTAAGGAGACAGGACACCCGTGCCGATACATGGTTCAGCTGGCCAACCATGGGGACAGCAAGCCGATTTTGCCTCACTGTTGTGCCAGTGTGTGTGGTGCTCACATAGCAGATCCAGGGCACCTCTGGAGCAGAATACTCTGGGCTGCACTCAGATTTTTTCATCTGGCGTAGATGCATCATATGACCCTGTTTAGAGCAGGATGGACAATTTGGGGAGGTGTGACTTCTTCAGATAGAGCAAAGTCATAGGATGGTAAGAGATGGCTGCTCCAGACAACAAATTTTGGCTGTAATGAATGGGCAGGAAATTGGTAGTTACTTATTACAATTATATCCTTGGTGAAGAGAGGGAAAGCAGTGGTGCATTTTTCCATTTCATTTGCCAAAATAATTTGACTGGCCTAGTACTATGCTCTTTGATTTTGGGGGTTTGGGTACCAATTGCCACTTTGCCTCAGACTGCAAAACATCTTGGGGTGGCCTTGTTCACGGAATCACTGCTGCTAAAGACTGTTCACATGAAACTATTACAGGTCAGCTTTTCCTGTGAGAGAATATGAATTGAACAGGTTAAAAGGCAATAGAGGTAATCAACAACTGTCTTCAACCTATTTCTATTCAGAGATGTTTCACTGACATCAGCTCAGCTCTTCCTCATCTGGGAGCCAAATTGCTACTTTGGGCTGCTCAAGGATTTACGTAGAGACAGTATGAAAGTTTATACCTCTTTACTATCCCAATTTGGCAGGGACAATACTAATTAATAATCATGTCATCCCACTTTTTCAGTTACTTTTAAAATGTCCCAGTTTTTCTCTCCTTCCACTTTCTCCCTTTCTCCTCAGCTTACTACAATACGTGGAAATTGAGTTCAAAGTATAAAAGTAGTTTACACTTAGTTAACTCTGCAGGGGCCAGAGGAAAGTTCAGGGTGAAATCCTGCCCTTTCCAGTAGGCTCAGGCAAATGCAAACTGCTGTAGCTTTTCCGGGCTTGTCTATTCTTCCCCATTAACAATTTTTGCCTTATTGACCACCATCTGATGTTGCTTGGTCACATATGTCCCAATGTTCATTTGTGAAGTGTTAGAAGTATGAGAGTATGAGCTAGCAGAGCCACTGGGAGAATTCTGGAAGCTGTGATCCAAAAATAGGGAAACTTTTCAATACTTTGTTTGGCAGTCCTTATGCTTTGGAGAACAACTTCAAAACCCTTTTTAGGAATATGAATGTGGTTGGATGTTGTTGCTGTTGTTTTGTATAGTGCCATGTGTTTGAGATAGGATAAATAGCAAAGCTCCCATAATGCTCCTGTGAGAGCCATCTTTTCTTCTGTTAAGGGATGCCCCTGTTGAATGGGTGGATGGAGCTTTCCTTAGCTTCCCTATGCAGCCTGCAATCAAACCTTTTTTCTTGTTGTTGCTGGCTCCTGACCTTCTTCAAAAATATGTCAAAATGTGTCCAGACCCAGAAATCATATTGCATATAAAATGAATGACAGCTCTTAAAGTCACCAAGAGAATCAAACCTTCGCTTGTTTGACCATTTTAAAAAAAAACAACAACCTGTGGGAGTAAAAGTTGTAGGGTAATAGACGAGCTCCTTGACCACCACCAAAAAAATAACAAATATAATGAAAACAACAGTACCATATTCCCTGATAAACCAGTGCCAGAAAAGCTCTTGGGGATAAAGCGCTTTTTTTGTGTGTCAGTCCCCAGCTTTTACCAATTTAAATTCTTGGCAGCATATTAAAAAAGAAATGCAGAAGGTATTTGAGACTGCAATCCCTCAGGTACTAAATCTAGTGTTTCCTGGCAATAGATGAATGTTGCTGGAGTTAAAACCTAGCAGCACCGCAGCACCAGATCTCCATAGCTGTTCGTATTTATACTTAACAGACAAATATGTCATTCTTTCACTATCCTGTTACACAGGCCATTTTTTCACACTCTCCCCACACACCCCTCCTACAGTCCTCCGTGTCTTTGATAATAAGAAAGGTTAGAAAGACTTGTGGCCATGGCTGGGGCCAATTTGTTCGCTCAGCTCAGCAGAATGTGCCCTCCGCACACCTAGCTTTCTCAACTAGAGGCATCCAATTCACACATCCCAGGTTCATGCTTAACTTTCAAAATATGTCTTGCTGACCCCTTGGGTAGTACACTCTTCTGCTGCTCAGATGTTTTGCATTCAGTTAGCTGTGCCTTCAGATAAATACAACCCAAAGAGGCCCTGATCAGGTTGGTTTGATTCTTGCATCTAAATCCAACAGTCTGGTTTCAAACTAGTATAGCACATTCATACACTGCCCCAGCTACTCCTCACTGTTATACTTTGGGTTGGCAGTACATTTGGATAGGTACAAAGTACTCCTTAGTTTGGAAGAGACCACAAGGGCCATCCAGTCCAACCCCCTGACATGTAGGAAGACACAACCAAAGTACTTCCAACAGATGGCCATCCAGCCTCTGTTTAAAAGCCTCCAAGAAAGGAGACTCCACTACTCTCCAAGGCAGCATTGCCACTGTTGAATAGCTCTTTCTGTCCTTCCTAATGTTTAGGTTGAATCTCTTGTAGTTTGAATTTATTGCTCCATGTCCTAGTCTCTGGAGCAACAGAAAGCAAGCTTGCTCCATCTTCAGTATGACATCCTTTCAAATATTTAAACATTCCTATCATAGCAATAGCAATAGCAA
>CM034703.1:100856382-100871814 GCA_020142125.1 Phrynosoma platyrhinos
TCGGCCCTTAAAGGGGAAAGGTTGCCTACCCCTGGGCTATGCAGACGGCCAGCTCTGGGCCATCCCTGCTAGTGGCGGATCGGGGCCATGGCAACCGCATGCTGCAGCCCTGATCCTCCCTTTTGCTGCTCCTAAAAGAGTGGCAAAATGCTGCTCCTTTTAGGGAAGGCAAAAGTCTCCCCTAAGAGCTGGCGTCGCAGCTCTTCCACTCCCTTTTGGCACAGCGTGTCTACACGCTGCACCGGGAGGCCATTCTGACGCCATGCCCCGTGCATATGGGTGCATGGTGTCAGGATGGCATCAGGCTGGGATTGGAGTGACCAGTGTGCAGCTGCCCCACCCCAACTTCACCCCCAGGCCGGCCCTTTAGGCCAGTCTGCAACGCCCTTAAGCTGCCAGGTACTTGAGGAGGTTAAAGTGCAGGGCCTTAAATTTTGTTGTTGTTGTGTGCCTCCAAGTTATTTCTGATTTATGGCAATCCTATGGCGAACTTATCATAGGATTTTCTTGTGCCATTGCTGTCCTCTGAGGTGAGAAAGTGTGACTTGCCCAAGGTCACCCAGAGGGGTTTTCTGCTTGAATGGGGATTTGAACCCTGGTATCCAGAGTCATAGTCCTATGCTCAAATCATTTTGCCACTCTGTCTCTCTCAAACTATTATGCCACTCTCTGACCTTAACTACCAGAACCAACAACTGTAATGAGCCCTGTCATGAACTGGGTTCTACCAATGGAGACATCTACAAGGGAAGAGATATTTCAGAAGATAACAACCCAAACAGCACTGTGTTGGATTACAACCAGAGAAATAAGAGAGCAGGAAGGCAAACCTGCCAGTAGACTATCACAATAGTCCAGGCATGAAATAACCAAGCAGATGAACAGTCTCAATGGTCAAAACCTACAGATCCTACAGATGTTCAAAAGGTGGACATTACATGCCTTTGCAGTTGCCCTGATAAAGGAGCATAGGGACAGATGATCATCCAGCAGGACTCCCAAGGTTTCTGGCAACCATGATAGGGGCCAGTGTGTAACCCTGTAAATACAGTGGAGGGCATGAAAGTGGAGCTACTGGCTAGTCAGTTTGAAACAGATGTCTGGAATCAAAATACCCATCATCCCCAGCCATTATGGCAAATAGCAATAATGGGAGTTGTAGTTCATTTAAAAAAATCTGAAAGTGATGAGAAAAAAATAATAAGGATCCTTATTCTTGAAAGGGTCCACCTTGTCATGTTTTATTTTAAGTTGTATACTGGCCCAATTCAGTGGCTGCCATTTGCAATGCAAAGATTGAGCCAGCTTGTGAATTGGCTAGCTGGATGTTTTTTGAATTACTGTAGGACAGGGCACAGTGTAGGCACCTGCAGGTACTCTAGTTTGCCAGTCTCACCCTGTCTTGCCACTGGAACATTTTAAAGAGAAAGAAGGAACAGCAGGCATTCGTCAGAAGAGTCTGAAATGTTAGATTCGAAGATAAATTCAGTAACATTGGCCACCACAAGTGGGTTGCTTGATTCATTGCCATTAACATTTAACGGTTAATGTTAATTTGCCCAAGTACATTGATTAGTTTGTTATTTAAAGCACTAGTTTTCAGAACAAACCATCGGAGAATATCATTGAGTTTTCACCATTCACCCCTAGCAGCACACTTTGTTATTGCCTTCTTCAAAATTGCTGTTTTTTGTTTTTTCCACTGATCTGAATATTTCTTCTTTTCTTTTTAAAAAATCTTAAACACAAACTTAGACTTAAACACAAACGCAAACATATTTTTATATGTGACCATCCCTGGCATCTGCATCGGCCCTAAATTTCAAAGGAGAGATCCACAGTGCAAGGCCTATTTTAGGGTTGAGTTTCAATACTTTGGGTAGATAGTTTAAAATCCAGATTAAAGCAAAGAATGGATTCACTGTCTCGCTAATGCTAGAGTATGGCCATTGTCATGGCTTGTTGGCCACTCATAAATACGCCACTCATGCTCATGTGCTAATTTATATAAAGACTGCTGTTGGCCAAAATGTGCATCCTATGATCCCACAAATTCCCATAGAAATAATACTATGCTGTCTACCCAGATTTAGGAGGATTAATCCATAGTATCAGAGGCAATTCTTAGAGTCATTACTGCCCTTTTCTTGATATGGATTAATGATTTACTGAATTCAGAGTGAATTAACTTCCCTACTTCTAATAGTGCTGTTCTAGGTTTGCAGGTCAGCATTGCCCCTTAAAAAAATGAAGATGAACTATTGGAGCTATTTTGAATAGGATGCTTTAAAAGTGAAGATGAACTGCTTATACTGTTGTTTTCAGCGTCTGCATGGAGAGTTAAGCAGTTCAGCACAGTATTTCAATGAGCCAGCAATCCAGAACAGTCCTTATGGTTAAAAGTGAAGTTCAGTGGTGAAATGCATGCATCATATGCAAAAGGTCCCAGATATAATCCTTGACATCTTCTACTAGGGCTAGGAAAGGTTTCCACCTGAAACCCTGGTTACCTTCTGCAAAGCATGAACTATACAGAGCTAGAAAGACCAATTCCTATAGACTCACTATACAGAAACAAAATCCAAAGTCCACAAGCAGCGATGTCCTTTTTTGGGCCAACTCCAAAAGCATTAAATACATTATGCAAGCTACTGAAGCTTCACTAGTTTCTTCATCAGGCAATGATGCTTAAAACCATACAAGAGAAAAATGGTGATGATGTTAAAGTCACAGGCCTCCATGCTGTCTCATACAGAGGGATTTCAGTGCAGACAGAGGTCGCTCCCCTTATTGGCCATGTGAGGACTAGAGAAAAAAGGGCCTTTGCACACTGCTAGAAATAGTGCAAATTGAGTCCACTTTAACTGTCCTGGCTCAGTGCTAGGGAATCATGGGAACTGTATTTTTTTCTGAGACATTGAGCCTTCTCTGTCAGAGAGCTCTGGTGCCACAATAAAGTACAGTTCCCATGATTCCCTAGCATTGAATCAGGGCAGTTAAAGTGGACTCAATTTGCACTATTTCTGGCAGTGTGCAAAGGCCCAAAGAGGAGTAAAAGGCAAGTAATAAAATTAAAAGTACAAGGCAGCTTCCCTTGCTGAGCACACAGAGAAAGTGCTATATAAATTCTACTACTTCTATTGTTCAGATAGTTTCTCAGTGTATGGGCTGATTGTACTATATGCCAGCCATAAGACTAGCATTGCTCTTTAGTTTGTAGGGCATCAAGTGGTCATCTTATGCCATCCTGTGCCATTCTGGATTTTTTATGGAGAAAATTTTCATGGTGAAGTACTACCACTGACGTTGCCCACACCATAGAAATAATGCAGTTTGACAGCACTTTAAGTGCTGTAGTTCTATCCTATGAAATCCTGGGATTTGTAGTTTTACAAGGTCTTTAGCCTTCTCTGTCAGAGAATGCTGGTGCCTCTCAAAATGACAGCTTTCAGGATTCTGTAGAATGGAGTCATGGCAATTAAAGCGGCATCAAGCTGTGTTATTTCTACAGTGTAGATGCACCCTAGAACTCTGGGAGACCAGATTTCAAATTCCTGCTCAGCCATGGAAGCCCACTGGGTAACTGGGTAAGCCCCACTCTCTCAGCCTCAGAGAACGAATCCTCTGAAAAAATGTTGCCAAGAAAACACTGTGATGGGGTTGAGTTGGCATGAAGGCACATAACAACAATGTGTGCTGTAAAAAGAGAACTGAATGATACAAAATAATGGGAGCTGTAGGCGCTGCAAGGATGTTTGCAGCCCATAGCTGGATGTTTCATTACTTCAATGATGGTTGACTCGCCTAATGTGGATTTGGAGCCATTTCAAATCGAGGAAGATAAAACACCAGGAAATCCTTATTTCCCCCTGTCCCTCTCTCTCCAAAATAGCTGTAAATAGCCCTGTGATTAAGACAGCCTCAGGAATTTGGCACTATAAATGCACACCAATCTTGGAGAGACATTATTTCATTTTTCACATCAGCTTCTTGGTACATACACAGGAACTTGCCTTAGCTATTAAATAGTGTTCTATCTCGGCATTCAAGAATTCCAGAGTTTATCACTGCATGCTAACACAGCAGCTTAACGGACTTTAAAATTTTAACTTGCAACACACACACACAAATCCATAAGGTTTGGCTCTCATTTCTCCAGGATTTAATAGATAGTAAACTGTGGCAAAGATGCAGAGTGGGGGAGAGGAGAAAACCTTATGGAAAGCCATTAGTGAAGTCATGTGTGTCTGTGTATGTGCCTTCAAGTCACCTGTTGACTCATGGCAATCCCATGGATTTCATAGGGATTTCTTAGGAATACTCCAAGAGTACTCTGAGGTGGTTTTGACAGCTCCTTCCTTTGAAATATAGCCTACATCACCTGATATTCATTTGTGGTCTTCCATCCAAGCAGTAACCAAGGATGACCCTGCTTAGATCAGAAGGGAATTTGGTGCCCTTAAATACTATAGGATTATATAACTGATTATATTTAGTACATCTCTAAAAATAATCAGCTATATACAAGTATCCCCCAGTTAATGAAGTAAATGTGTTTTTGGTCATTATGTCTTTAATAGAAAATTTAGTACCAGAGGTAGAAATAACATAGAAAGAATAGGAGTAGATTTTTATATCAGAAAAAAGAACAGTTCAAACATGTTACAGCAGACTTTGTATTCAAGACTAAACATATGCACATGTGAAATGAAACATTCAGGTCAGATAAGTCTTTTTTAACCTCCGATTGGTACTTGATGTTTGACATTTAATGACAACACTGGCTGTTTTAGGACTGGGGATGATTCTGAAGTGGCAAGCCTAATCAAAATGCCCCCCCCCCAAAACCCCGATCCAGTTGTTTTATTAAGTGAAAAAAACAACAATTTTCAGTGTATGTGTACTCTTAAGTCTTCTTTAGTGGGCTATATAAAATCATAAAAGGATGATCAATTTTTAATATATTATATACAATAATGTAGTATAATTTATAATATATTACGTACAATAATTGGTCAGGAGCAGATGGAAAGGAAAAGCTGGCTTACCTCTGAGGTTTCCTGATTCATGGGGAGAAACTGCTGACCACATCACCAGTGCCCACAACAGCCCCAAAACACCACCCACCTCTCATTGTGAGGAAGGACCAACCAAAATGGAATATTCATGGCTGCAAGCCACGGTGCACCGTTAATCCCCCCCATTCCATTGCAAATGCATGTGCACAAATGCATGGATGCTCCACCAAGCAGCTGCTACTCGCTCCTGTTCCACCCAGCCGCCAGTCCATTGGACACCCTACACAACTGGCTGCTCGATTGCATAATCAACTACCCATATGATGCATCAGAGTGCCCAGTGATACATCAGGACAGCATCATCATGATGCTCCACATTGTACATACCACATTCTCCCATATACCATCATCACCCCTGTTGGACTGGCCAATTTGTTAATGTTTTTATTAATCCCATTGTATTGTTGGTATTCTGACATGTTTGTTGCCATTTTGCTCCATGTGGTGTGAAATGGTGCAACTGAACACTTATGCCCTTGTGTGATTGTTTTGCAGGTGGGCAACAATGACCAGAAAATTATGGCCAACAATGGTGCCAGTGGCTTGCCTACCGCAGGGCACCTGCTCCTGACTGCTTTTGCCCTTCTTCCCATCTCCACACTGGTGCATAGTCTGGATGCCAGTGTGATAGTCTCCAGTTTGAACCAGAGCAAACTGGCATTTATTTTGCTCCTCTGTAAATCCCTGGAGCATGGCATGTGCCCATTTTCTTCTGTTTTGGCCACACACATTATCAAAACAGGTGATCTCTGGAAATGGGATGGAATCATTTCTTTCACCCATGTAGACAATCTCATTGTTGCATTTGTATATTACCAATGATCTGTATATACGTATTTATAATCTAACTTCAGAAATGTCTGTATAAGGAACTCTCAAGCCATTTACTGGACAAGTAAAAAGCCATAAGCAAAAATGGAAGATTATCCATATCTTGTCAGCTGATGGTGCAAAAAAAAAATATACATAACATTCAAAGTCACATGGCAGTATCTGGGCTAAAGGGGGAAAGACCATCAGAAAACCTAAAAATTTTACAAGTTTGGAGAACAAGATTTTGTTCAGGCCTTTAGGGACCAAAGATTTTAATTTTAAAATCCATTCCACTTCATTTCCCCACAGAATCAGTGTCAGTCTTTCTGGTAATAAAACAACCATCTTGAGATGTGTCCCTTGTTTACTCCTTGAAATTATAGGACTAAAAAACTTTAAAAACTTTGGAAAGAGCCCTAATGCAGATGGAAAAGATTGCTACAAACAGCCCCCCAAAAGCATGCAACAAGTGGATATGAAGGCAACAACAACTGGCAAAACCTGCAAAAACCCAAGGAACTGTATCATGAAAAGTCATGCTTTTAAGGCAGATCTTAGGGAAAAATTATTTAGCTGGACTACAGATCCCATGTATTTTTTAAAAACATGGCTTGCAAAGTTCTTTTTAAATAAAGTTCTGGAAAAAGGTTTGAGGTTTTTTTCTAATCAAAGTAGAGCTTGGAGAACTTTCTTTGGTGGGATTACCATCACAATGTGTTCTTTAAAACAGTGCCTGCAAAGTTGTTAAAGAAAGCCAAGAAAAGTTTGCTTCTGTTTAGGGAAGACTTTGGAAAACTCAATTTGCAACCAGAGAAATATCTTCTAATTTTTATTAGACTTGGTGTTTATTATTAAATGACATTCTCTGAGCAATTGCAGTTGATGCTTCATGTAATATGCTTAATGACATCTCTAGGGGCTCTCCTTAGCTCTTGGGTCTCAGCCCTGACATCTCAGGGTCTGGAATGCTCCACCGTGGCAACCTTCCTTGCAATAGATCTGACACTGTTATTTCTTTCTCGCTGCATGTATGTGCCTTCAAGTCGCCTGTTGACTTATGGTGACCCCATGAATTTGATAGGGTTTCCTTAGGCAAGAAATATTCAGAGGTGATTTTGCCACTTCCTTCTTCTGAAATATAGCCTATAGCACCTAGTATTCATTGACTGTCTCCCATCCAAGCATTTCTAGGGCATCTTTTTTTTTTTTTGTTAGTTTCTAAGCTATAGGTGAAACTCTTTTAAGGACATTGTATAAGGGAAAAGCATCTCTGTCATATCTGTTTAAGTTATCATATTTATTGAAATATTGAAATCTGAAGATATAGGAATGGTGAGCAATTCTGAAAAAGATCCGCATTGACATACTCACACATACACACACAGCTGGTGGGTGTGTATCTGGTGGTGATATAGTATGCGTAGAAGTAACTTTATCTAGATTGGGGTATTTTTCTAAAGGGGTTCTGCATCTCACCACTTTGAATTGTCAAGATTTTTTTAAATCAGATCTGTTTATCAGCACTGTGGATGAAATCACACTTAAAATAAAATGGAATAAAGAAGAGTTCATCTTCACTATAGAAATAATGCAGTTTGAAACCACTTTAACTGTCATGGCTCTATCCTATAGAATTCTGGGATTTGTCATTTTTTGTGACACACCAGCAGTCTTTGGCAGAGAAGGACCTTGTAAAACTAAAACTCTCAGGATTCCATAGGATGGAACTGTAGCACTTAAAGTGGTGTCAAACAGCATTATTTCTACAGTGAAGATGCATTCTTTGGGGGGTTGCAGACTGCCAGAAATAGTGCAAATTGAATCCACTTTTAGGGTTAGGGTTAGTGATAGGGAATCATGGGAATTGTTTTTTTCCTGAGACATTGAGCCTTCTCTGTCAGAGAGCTCTGGTGCCACAATAAAATACAATTCCCATGATTCCCTAACCCTAACCTACCAACAGCCGCTGCTTCTGTACAGTGATCTGGAAAGTCAACAGGCGACTGTATGTGTGTGGACATGGAAGGTTAAAATCTAGAAGTCACAGAAGAAAAAACAGAGGGGGACTGAGAGCCATCTAGATGAACCATCACATTTATTAGCACCTATTGCATATCAGTTTTTAAAAATTGTGGGATGGTAGGATAACAATCAGGATCAAGACCTTGGTTAACCATATAGTTGTCTTAAGAACAATTCCCTCTGAACTCTTCTCTAAAGCTGCCATTTTCTCCGAGAGGGAAGCTTCCCTTGGTACCAGTGAAATCCATATATCTGATATAGTTCTAGTTTGGTCCTGAGAGAGGACTACAAACCAGATACAGATCTGTGAGGGCTGGTGAACAGTGGAACTGAAGCAGCATTGGAAAGTTACTTTTATGAAGAATGAATATATAGCCATGTTAAACAGGAGAAAGAGGATGGTGTGTTGATTTGAGTGTTGGACTAGGATTCCAGTCCAACAGGGTTCAAGTTGTTGCTCGGCCATAGAAACCCACAGGGTGACTTTGGGCAACTCACACTCTCCTAGCCCAAGAGGAAGCAATGGCAAACTTTCTCTGAACACATCTTGTCCCAAAAATATATATTATAGGGCCACCACAAGCTAGCAAATAATAATAATAATACAGTAATAAAAAATTCAAACTGAGTTATAGTCAGATGCTCCTGGCCCCAAAGCATCATCCTACCACTACTCATTAATGGATGGTTTCTATATGTCATATATTCTGGCTTCTTAAAAGTATATTTCCAGGTTCTGAAAAGAAGTGTGTAGGAGGTGGATTAGAGAGCCAGTATTAAGAGATTGTTAATAAAGATAGCTAAAGGTAGATCAGTGGTACTCAAAGTTTTTACCCTTGGGAACTCCCTTTATAGCTACATATGGACATTATGCCCCCTTACTCAACATAGTATATGAATAAAAATATTTTATTTAGTGTGTGTATTTTCATTTGCACATTCATTGCACATCACATTGTATATTCATATTTTAACATTTTATAAGGAAATAACATTGTTCAAATTAGAACAGTTTTATTTAAGTAAATTCAATCTTTAACTCAAAGCATGTGTAAATTTCACACATAAAAAAGTTCTGGAAGATGAAGAGGAGGAGGGATCAGAGCGTCCAAGTCTTGTGCCCCCCTTGAGCAACTCTTGCACCCCCATGGGGGTCCCATCCCACTGCCTGAGGACCATTGCTGTATCTATTGCATAGCAAGAATGCACAGTGAAAGTGCTGGAGCAGAAAGGTTCTGATACTTTGCTGAACTTGTATAATCTTCCCTCTAAAGTGACAGCTGTAGAAGCCCGGTTAAATACTCAAATGATTTGAATCAATGGCTTTAATGCTTGCACCCAATCCTGGTTGTTCAGGTACACTGTTGATACATATGACAATTGGTATTTCTTCTTATTTTGTCCTTGCTTCATTCCTAGCCATTTACCCAGCAGCAAAGTTGGCTCAATAAGATGCCTCTTTCCTCCCACATCTGCAGGACAGGCACTGGAGAGCAGCAACACTGCATCAGCCTCAAACTTCTCATTAGTACTCAGGGGCCAAAGAAGAATTAACATGACTGATTCCTTGAGTCCCCCTCCAAATGACAAACCCTGATGGTTGTATAATTTGGATCTTGCTTCTTCCAAGACTCTGACATAGACAGAACTTCAAAACTGAAAAGGAGCATTCTAGGGGGAGGCTAAAACTAATGGCTGACATTTTGAACACACATGTACATATATCAAGATGATCCCAAAAGAATATGTCAGAGAGCGGAAGAGAGTAGTTTTTCCATATTAAGAGTAGCATTAACTACATCACTTCCCGTAGGCACCTCTGAACTCTGGAAATTTTTCAGGTAGCCTGCTGTGTCTCTAAAAGCAATTTACATCACAGAGGTTTTTTCTTTTCTTTTCTTTTTTTTAAGTGATAAGAAAATTATGGCAATCTTATAGAACCTCATCAGGCCTTGTCAGAAACAGCGAAATTAAGCATGATTTTCATTTGACAAAGAGCTGGAGGTTTAAATGTGAAAGCTTTCTGTCAATTGCCAGGAAAGATGCTCATTCGTGGCCAAATAATGCTACCTGATTCAAGTATCTACTGTCTTTGGGTTTCACTTTTGCTCTTGGTGAATTACCTATGTTTATGGGGGGGGGGGGATCCCAAGGGAAAAAAGCTTGCCTGCCCACTTTTCACCCCAGTAACAGAAAAATGTACATGTTGTGCTGAGTAACAATGACTTTGCTAAGAACAACAAATCAATCCATCAAAACCTTCCAACTTCAATGTGTGTGTGTGTGTGTGCATGCATGCCTTCTCAGTCACCTGCCGACTTATGGTGACTTCAGTAATGAGGGTGAAGTCCTAAGCAGGCTTCCAGAAAGTAAGCCCTGTTAAGCAGACTGGTACTTGTTTCTAAACAAAGTGCATTGGATCAGATTGCAATGTAGGCTGGAGAATTTAAAAGAAGGCTTGAGAGTTAAAAAATTGTTCTAGTTGTTTGGTCAGAGGCAAAACGATAGTTGGAATTCTATATCACCTTTTACTTAATATAACTTTACACAGTGGCATCACTAGCGCTAGGGTATCACCTGGTGCAGAGGGTGTCACTCAGGAAGGGTACGTGTTAGACCCTCTTGCTTTTCTGTTTCTCAGGGAGAAAGCCCAGCAATGGAGCAGCCGTGAATGGCCTACATTCGCCCCTCCTGCACCGAAGGGGAAGGAGGTCCCAACCAAGTGTCACCCCTCCTCTGGAGTGTCACCCAGTACAGTCTGAACCTCCTGCACCTTCACAGTGATGCCACTAACTTTATGTATATTGATCTAAATGACAGGCACTAAGAATCCCCGTTATTCAATTGTGAAGATGTATATTAGGACACCAGCAAGAATACCGGATTAAATCAATTTCCCAGTTGTGGAATGCCATCCCCTTGATGGTTTGACTGGGATGCCTTAACAAAGAAGGCCCTCACCTATGTCTTCACACAGTGTTTTGCCCTCACTGGTGGGATGCTGAGAATGACTGCCCCCTCACCCAATAGCAGGCCTCAATCCTTGGGCAGGAACTTGTAGGGAGAAGCACTTATGGTGACTCTATTAATTTCATAGGTTTTTCTTAAGCAAGGAATACTCAAAGGTGGTTTTGCCAGCTCCTTCCTCTGAAATATAGCCTATGGCACCTGGTACTCATTGGTGGTCTCCTAGCCAAATACTAGCCAGAGGTGACCCATCTTAGCTTCCAAGGTTGGATTAGATCTGGTGACTTTAGAGTATTTCTAGCAGCTGCTGTAATCAGGAAACAGCACAGCTTAAAAATGTTTTCCATCACTTATGTAACAGAAATGATAGGTGTTGAGATAGTTATACAAACTGAAGCACCCCCAGCAGAAAATCAGCATTGTAAAATATAATTTTTGTCCAAGTTTACATTGCCATAACTCTAGAAGCATGCATTTCTTTTCAGTGCAGAAATTTTCATATTTCAAAGGTTATTAATTTGAAGGAAGGAAGAAAAAAGAAAAATGTAGAAAAGCATAGTTGTGCCTTAGAAACTGGCAACTTCAAAAAATAAGCATTTCAACACTAAATGCTAACTTCTCAACAAGAAAATAAAATTTTGGAGACTCATCATAATTTTTTCTGATGGCTAGGGCCTTAAATAAGAAGGAGAATTCACCTCCTTCCTAATTATTTAAGAAATCAGATTTGTTTACTTAAGAGTACATTATATGCTGGAAATATCACTGGAAACAAGGATACACTTACACTAATAGTGTCATAAATGTTCCTGTGTTGAGATTTTATATATAATTTGCTTTCTATATATAATATATATATAGATGGATTAAAATATATAAAGACAACTGTGTCTTTAGCTAGTGCAAAGCAGATGTATTTCACTGATTTTAGGCATCACACAAATTGCTGCCTACTGGCTTGCCCTGAAGCAGATTTGGCATTTGGCATTCAGTTTAGTTTCCATATAATTCTGTAAAAAAAACCCTGAATTTTAATGAAATAATAATGAGATCAGGTATTTCTGGAACCTGGAACAACCTGGAGTATTTTTGGAGCTATGGAATTCCACATTTCCTGTGAGTCTTAACCATTGTGACTCTTGAGACCAAAACATTCTGAGAGCCACTGTCCTATGTAAAATTGATTGGAATTCATGGGCTACGGAAGCATTCCAGATTTGTAACAAAATAGATACAGACAGAGTACAGTCCAAAGTCATTTTTTCCAGAAATATATCTGAGATCACATTAAAATCTAGAAACTCCAGAAGGAGGAGGAGGAACCTGATAGTTCTATATTCCTAGTTCATGAAAACCATAACATTTCACAGATGTTCAGATTGTAGTCCTATGTACACCTCTGTGACTTAAGCCTTATCTGCACTGCTGAAATAATAGTTTGACACTGCTTTAACTGCCATGGCTCAGTACTATGGAGTTCTGGGATTTGTAGTTTGTTGTGGTACCAATGCTCTCTGACAAAGATGGGTAAATATCTAGTAGAACTACAAATCCCAGAATTCCATAGCATTGAGCCATGGCAGTTAAAGTGATGTCAAACCTCATTATTTCTGTAGTGCAGATGAGTCCTTATTCATTGGATAAGATGGGCTTACTTCTGAATAGCTGTGCAGAGGATTGCATTGATTTATAACTGTACAAATGTATTTGCCCAGTGTAAGATCTCAGCAAATATGCCCATTGAGCATCTTTAACTAAACAAATGCCAATGCCCTTATTTATTAAAATCTAAAGTATTAATTATTATTTACTTATTTAAAACATCCATAGTTCTCCTTTTCATCCCATTTGCAAGATATCCAGGGCATAGACATACTGAGTCATGTTGGGGAGGGAGACATCTTGGAAGGTATCTTGGAAAGCAGGAGTACATCATGGGCCTGAGATAATAGTAAAAAATGTTATAGAGGAAACAAAGCAAATGATGCAAAGGCCCAAAAGTGGGAAGCCAAAAAACTCACACCAGCAGCAAGTGGATAGGACACATGCTTTTAGATGTCTCTACACTAATACACAGAGCATGGGAAATAAACAAGAAGAACTCGAACTCCTAGCACAACAAAGCAAATACGATATAATAGGCATCACTGAAACCTGGTGAGATGAGTCTCATGATTGGAATGTAGGAATAGAAGGGTATAACATTTTTAAGAGAAATAGGCCAAACAGGAAAGGAGGAAGAATAGGATTATACGTCAGGGATGTTTATACCTGTGAAGAGATCCAGGACTTTAATCCTGGAAATCAGGTGGAGAGCATCTGGATAAAAATTAAAGGGGAAGGAAACAACAGGGTTATTATTGTGGTAGTCTACTACAGACCCCCGACCCAGGCAGAGGAATTGGATGATGCCTTTCTAGAACAGATGATCACACACTCAGAAAGGAGAGATGTAGGAGTGATGGGTGACTTCAACTATCCGGATATTTGCTGGAAGTCAAACTCAGCCAATACTTCAAGGTCTAGCAAATTCCTCACTTGCCTCAAAGACAATTTCTTTGTCCAAAAGACTACAAGGGGATCAGCTATTTTAGATCTGATCCTAACCAACGAGGATGACCTGGTAAATGGGGTGCAAGTGGTGGGATCCTTAGGTGGGAGTGATCATGTTCTCCTGGAGTTTCTTATACAGTGGAAAGTTTCTTATACAATGGAAAGGCATAGTCAAACACTCATTCTAGACTTTAGGAGAGCTGATTTCTCCTAAAGTTTAGGAAAGCACTGGGAGTGATCCTGTGGTCAGGAATACTAAAGGAGAAGGGAGCTTAGGATGGATGGGAGTTTCTCAAAAGGGAGATACTGAAGGCACAATCTCATACTGTTCCAATGAGAAGGAAAAATGGGAGAAACCAGTCTGGTTGACAAAAGAACGTTCAACTAAACTAATTTTTAAATGGGAGATGTATAAGAAATGGAAAAGGGACAAAAATCACTAAAGAGGAATTCAAACAAATAGCTAGCACATGTAGGGGTAAAGTCAGGAAAGCCAAAGTTCAGAATGAGCTCAGTCTTGCTAGAGGGATTAAGGGAAATAAAAAGGGTTTTTTGGGGTATGTCCGTAGCAGAAGAAGGAAGAAGGGAATGGTAGGGCCACTGCACAGAGAAGATGGAGAAATTCTAACAGGGGACAGAGAAAAGGCAGAACTACGCAACCCCTTCTTTCCCTCAGTCTTCTCACAAAAGGAAAAAGGTACTCAACCTGAGCAAAATGGAGCAGAGGACACAATAGGGGAAATGCAGCACAGAATAAGTAAAGAGGAAGTAAAGGAATGCCTGGTTAACCTAAATGAATTTAAGTCTCCAAGACCAGATGAACTATATCCAAGGATATAAAAAGAACTGGTAAATGTAATCTCAGAGCCACTGGCAATAATCTTTGAGAACTCCTGGAGAACAGGAGAAGTCCCAGGAAACTGGAGGAGGGCAAACATTGTTCCCATCTTCAAAAAGGGGAAAAAAGAGGATCCCAACAACTATCGCCCAGTTAGTCTGACATCAATACCGGGAAAGATTCTAGAACAGTTCATTAAACAGAGAGTCTGTGAACATTTAGAAGGGAATGCCATAATCACTAAAAGTTAACATGGGTTTCTCAAAATCAAATCATGCCAGACTAATTTGATCTCTTTCTTTGATAAAATAACCAGCTTGCTAGATGAAGGGAATGCAGTAGACATAGCATATCTTGATTTCAGTAAGGCCTTTGACAAGGTCTCCCATGTTATTATTGCAAACAAGATAGTAAAATGTGGGCTAGACAATACAACTGTTAGGTGGATTAGTAACTGGTTGACTGACTGAACCCAAAGGGTGCTCAGCAATGGCTCCTCTTCATCCTGGACAGAAGTGACAGAAGTGCTCTTCAACATCTTTATGAATGATTTGGATGAAGGAATATGGGGCATGCTTCTCAAATTTGCAGATGACACAAAATTAGGAGGAATAGCTAATACCCTAGAAGACAGGATGAAAATTCAAAATGACCTTAATAGATTAGAAAGCTGGGCCAAAGCTAACAAAATGAATTTTAGCTCAGAGAAATGTAAGGTACTGCACTTAGGAATAAATAAATAAATAAATAAATAAATAATGCAGGGAGACACATGGCTTAACAGGACTACGTGTGAAAAGGATCTAGGGGTCCTAGTAGACCACAAGTTCATGTTCAACAGTGTGATGCCACAGCTAAAAAGGCCAATGCAATTTTAGGCTGCATTAATAGAAGTATAGTATCTAGACCAAGGGAAGTAATAGCGCCATTATATTCTGCTTTGGTCAGGCCCTACCTGGAATACTATGTCCAGTTCTGGGCACCAAAATTCAAAAAGAATGTTGAAAAACTGGAGTGTGTCCAGAGGAGGGCGACTAAAAGGGTGAAGAGTCTGGAAACCATGCCCTATGAGGAACGACTTAGTGAACTGGGCATGTTTAGCCTTGAGAAAAGACGGTTAAGAGGGGATATGATAGCCCTGTTTAAATATCTGAAGGGATG
>CM034703.1:100871914-100882604 GCA_020142125.1 Phrynosoma platyrhinos
ATCATCATCATCATCATCATCATCATCATCATCATCATGCTTATCCCCACTGTTGTTATTGTTGTTATTATCTGCAGAAAATATGTAATTAAATTAATCAGAAACATGCCTCCATCCCCTTGGGTCTCCCTAGCCTAATAACAAACAGACTTTTAGAGCACATGCGCACACATTTTTACAGTCTTCCCTGTGTTCTTCCTAAGTATGGCCACTGTAATTAACTTTAACAGATACGGTTAAAAGGAAAATATGTGATGTTGCTTTAATGGATAATTTTAAAAGGAAAATCCTTGCATGGTATCTGGGGAATGCAAGAAGAACTAACTTTGTGGTCCATGAGAAATAGGATCGTATCCCCCCCATAACATTTGTCTCCTTCAGGCCTCAGTTCCAACTTGGAAAACTGCCTCCTGTTACAATTGGTGCCGGGACTGTAGCAAACCTTTTTCCCTGCTATATTATGAGCTCAAGAAAAGAATTCACTGCTCAAGGCCAAATAGCTTCAAAGCGAACAATCCTCCAGAGTCAGTGTGAAAGTGTTGAAACTGTCAATGTCAACTTACACCATGCATAGTGAGTGTAAAACTTCAATAATGACATCATGGAGGAAAGGACAAAGGGCAGACACTACACAGGAAAAGTGCCAATGCTCTTCAAATCTTTGAAACCTTCAAGGATTTATCTGGCCTAACACTTCTACACATAGTCATTTGGGTCTTAGGCTGTACTGATTAAGGATTTAGCTTATTCAAAGGCTTGCTCTGATAGGGAGGATGACAAGTTTTCAGCAGTTCTATTGGATTCCATTAGCTTACACTTAAAAACAACAACACAGGAACTTGATCTCTTCCTGGCTTTTCTCTTTCCTTTCCTGTCGATGCCGTGGCAGGGGTTTTCAACTCCGTTTCTGGTTTTTTGTTTTTTGTTTTGGTTTGTTCATCCTCTTTGTCTTCTCTCCCTCTCTCTCTCTTTTATATAACATTTGGGGTAAAGCAGCAAATGGGTTTCACAGCACTTAGCCTCTCCAGTCTCAGAATAGGGATCCCAGCAGAGTTAAATAAATTCCTCAGCAATCTCCTGCGGTTCTGCCCAAACTCACTCGCTTGCTCTTGGCCTCATCAGGGCAGCCAAAGATATGGCTTTTATGAATCTATGTGGACATGGTTCAAAAAGGCAAAGTTCACCTAATCACAACCAAGGCTGGAAACAATTTTTAAAAATACAATGGCCATATGTGCACTGGAATGTGTGTTTATTAATTTGGAGACAAATCCTTCCAAAATCCAACATTTTAGGGGTGCTAAAATCCATACCAAAGCCAACTTTTTTTTGGCATTTGGCAATGCATTGGATTCTGGAGCAATAAGGTCTATTTCTTCTCCAGACTTTCTCCCTGACAATGATAGCTATTAAAAAAGTTTGAAACAACTATCCATACTGTGAGATCTGGGAATTGTAGCACATGGATCCTATGTGTTCCCAGGGCCAACTCCAGGTTTGAGAGGCCACCACCAAGTTCTCTCCAGGAGCTCCTCTTCAATGTAAATGGGCCCTGGCAGGCTTACCTGTCGGTGCCAGTGTAACCTCTGTGTATTACAGGTTTGTCTCTGTGGATGAGAAGAACCAAAGGACAGGACTGTACTTTGAAGAGAGAGATGGAAGGGAGAGGAGCCGTGTTTTTGCAAGAGATGAATTGGAATCCTTGTCACCTTGAATTATGTAACATGATTTTAATGTATCAATTTAGGCAGGAATGGAAGGCTTCATTCCCCATAACGGGCTTAGTATTATTTGTTCATAGCAATTTTGCTCAGGAACTGTTGAGCAGAATGATCTCTGCCGCACTCGTGCTTTGTGGGGTGCATGGGACCTTTACAGATTGTATTGTTAAATTTTGTATTGTTGATGTTAAATTTAAAATATGATTTAAAGGTATAAACTGTTTAAACCATTGTATTTGCAGTGTTCATTTATATTTGGCCCTGTAAAGCCTATGGAGGTGGTACAGCAGCACTGTTCCCATCAGTCCCTGGTGAATGCTTCTTGGAGCCTCCACTTTAATTTGCCACAAAGGGGTTGTCCCCATGGGCCAAGTAAAACATCCTTCTCCCCCTCCATTCCTCTTGGCAAACAAGGCCCAATCCCCAGTTCTGGTGCAAACTGTCCAGATGGCACTGAACCTGACATATACCCAACTTATACTGGGTTTTTTTTAAAGTTACCTTTTGTTCCGGACCCCTATGGCGCAATGGAGAATGGCACAGTGGAGAGACCTTGGGTAAGTCACATGCTCTCAGCCTCAGGCAATGACAAACCACTTCTAAACAAATCTTACCAGGAAAACCCCATGATAGATTTGCCTTAGAGTCACCATAAATCATAAATGACTTGAAGGCATACAGCAACAATGACCACCACAACCACAACATAACACTCACAATTTGGAAGAGGGGAGACTTTACTCCTCCTTGTGATCCCTTCAGCTGAGAAAAAGGAAGATTCTTCTTCTCAGGGACAAAGTGTCTGGATCAGTAGAGAGGCTAACACAGCCATGCACCAACTGCCAAGATTATTTGCAGTACGTGTCCAGTAAGGACAAATGGACACTTACAATTGGATCAGTGAACCAAGAACAGATGCAGATTGGAAGCTATACTGGCTAATGCTAGTATGTAATGCATGTGTAAATGTATTTTACAAAGCTGTATTTACTACCTTTTTAAAAAAAGAAACACATTCACCTCAGTATGGCATGTTGCCTGGTTTATTGTGGATGGGGGGAGGGCTACAAAGGGGTGAAAAAAGAATAGAGAAAGAGCCAACATGGTGTAGTGGTTTGAATGTTGGAATCTAGAGACCAGGTTTGAATCCTGACTTGGCCATGTAAACACACTGGGTGACCTTGGACAAGTTATACTCTCTCAGTTTCAGATGGTGGCAATGGCAATCCCTTCTATAGAAACTTGTCAAGAAAACTCCATGATGGGTTTGCCTTAGGGTTGCCATAAGTCAAAAACAACTTGAAGGCACACAACAACAAAGTAACTTTACATGCCATTAGGCACCTCTTTGAATATGAAGATTATCGCACTGCCCTTTCCCATTTTTGCCTTCCAACCTAGGCATGGGATGTAAACTGTGATATGTGAATTTTATCACACACCTCCATGCCCAGGTAGGAGGCATCCTGTACCCAATCATGACATCCCATACCTAACTAAACTACTGCCTGTCTATGGGGGTGCATCTGGGGAACAGGTATGGGACACCTCCTGCCTGGGCATGGAGATGTGTGATAAAATCCATGTACCGTATTTTCCGGCGTATAAGACGACCTGGCGCATAAGACGACCCCCATTTTCCAGTCAAAATATAGAGTTTTAGCACCTCTATCCTCCTTATCCTTATACCCGGCGTATAAGACAACCCCCCCCACTTTAACCACAGATTTTGCAGGTTAAAAAGTAGTCTTATACACAGGAAAATAAGGTATTATAGTTTAATCCTGTGCCTAGCTTGGAAGGAAAGGACAGGAAATCAGGACTCAGCAAATGCAAATGAACTTCATCCAGGGGTAGGGGTTTTCCCAGCAAACAATGGACCATTAATTAAATAGATACTAATTGCATATCCTCCCACCCTGGGGCCTTGACTCGACAGAGCAACACACACACACACACACACACATATATACACATACACCACACACACTTCTTGCCAGCATTCTCTGAAGATGCCAGCCACAGATGCAGGTGAAACGTAAGGAATACATTCTTCTAGAACATAGCCTCACAACTTGAAAACCCCACAAAAACCATATTTATTTATTGATAACAAAGCTGTTATGTATATGTGTGTATATGTGTATGTATACACACACACATACACACACATTGTTGGTTTAGATACCTCAATTAATGTTTCTACTACTGAATTTTGTCCAAATGTGTGCTCATGTGCCATTTGCTTGTCTGTCCTGGGATTTGTAGTTTTGTGAGTTATTTTGCCTTCTCTGTCAGAGCGCTCTGGTGCCACAATAAACTGAAAATCCCAGAATTCCATAGCATTGAGCCATGGAAGTTAAAGCATTGTCTAATTCCATCAATTCTGCTGTGCAGCATAGACTTAATGTGCAGAAAGAGAGAGAGAACTACAAGCTGCAAAAGAGTTTGAGGTCGTCTTTGCTTGCTGCCTGCCAGCATTAGGATCTTTCCCTTGGGGCATTTGGCAGTAATGGCCCAGGAGGTGGGCAGGAACAGCTGGAGTACCTTAAAACATCTTACACTTACAGGGATCCTCACAGGTTTAACCATGACCTAATATGATCTATATTTTGAATAGTGGGGTTTGTGTTAATGATGTATGTTTCTGGCAAGAAGTTGCAGCTAAGATTAATTTTTATTGTCTTCTTGGAAACCTTTAAGCCTCCATCCTGGGACATATGACAGTTCTTTGTGTTCTTTGTGTATCACATAAACAGCATTGTACATTAGATTTGTTCTTCCTCAGCTGTTGCAATATTGGAAACCCCGTTTCCTAATAGACTACTAGGCTAGTGGGTAACTTGGATTGTAGTCCTAAGGGACAAGTGAAGTTTGAAAAACATTTTTATGAATGGAACAAGCCAGTGCCTTCACTTGCAATTGTCATCATTTTCTTTTCTTTTTAAAAAGTTGTGTCTTATCAAGATTCTGCTGCGGCTGCACTTCCTTTCTATTTTACATCTCTTCTGGACTCTCTTTCTCCTTTTCTACTATTTCCTTTTCCTTGCTCAGTCTTTCTTCTTACACATAACTTAATCTGGCATTTTTTTCCCTGATAGTCTACCACCCTAAATCTGCTTCCTAACACTCTCTCCACCACCTGAATCCCTCAAACAGGGGAAAATATCAGCTGAAAATTGTCCAGAATGGTCACCAGAAGTGACACCACATCACTTTGTGCTCTGGAATGTGCTGGTGCAGAACCCTGGGCAAGCGCAGGCAGGAAAAATGTCCTCTGCCTTGTTTGCAGTTGTAGGAAAACTAATGTAGGGAAACAATGGGGCAATAGTAGAGGAGAATAAACAGGCAGATTGGAGAGACAGAGAAATAATAGATATATAAGATCATGGTAGGGAAAAATATGTGTGTATGTGTCTGGACTTGGGGCAAAACAGAAAGGAGAAAATGAAGATGTAACAAAGGACAGATATAAAGCAAAAGGAATTATATTTGCATGTGTATACAAGGCAAAGGGCTTATATACACATGCAAACGTAAGCAGGAGAGTGTATCACAGTGGACACCAAGAGCTGTTCCATTTGTCATTTTGTTTGTAAAACATCAACATCTCCTTTTCTCCCAAGGTGGGAGTGCACAACATCTCACAAACAACCCATTATAATAAGACAAGACTGTTCAAATTTTCAGCTTTTAAAAAGCAACCTTGAAAAAATAAAATTAACAAAATCATCATTTCTCCCACACACATATCCATCTACTGTTATTTTAATATATTGCTATATATTCAGCATCTGCTAAAGACCAGAATCTTCCATGTTTTATATGCAATTCCAAAATGAGTCAGCTGTGAGATACTGTTCCAAAGTTAAAAGGGAACACAAATGAGAAATTCCCAGTTCAGTCAGATAGCAACTATAGTTGAGGATACAACTATAGCTATAGTGGCTATAGTTGAGGATTTACTATGAGTGCAAGCTCTAGTTTTATACCAAGTGAACTTCTAACTATCAAAATGAGATCAAGGCATGAAAAGCAAAATAGGGAGGTTTGCTTTTGTGCAACTTCAACAAGAAATGCACCAGTTTTCCATATTGTTCATTACTAGCGAAGTAAATACTCATTACCTTGGTGAAGTGTTTTTGTTTTAGGAAACACTTCTATGCAGATATCTTGTCCCAAAGATATTTAGTATAAACTCTGGGAATGAGCCAGTTCCCTACTAAACCACTCCTCTCAAAATTGACTGGTGCACAATGTAATTTCCCCCAACTGACCTTATCCTTTTCAGCTAACATAGGACAACCACCATAACTAAAATATTTCTCCATAACATGCAATGATGTGATTCATCGTATCAACAACATATGCCCACATGTGCCATATATGTTGTGTGCCTTCAAGTAGTTTCCAACGTATGGCGAGCCTAAGGTGAACCCTATCATGGGATTTTCATGGCAAGATTTGTTCAGAGGAAGTTTGCCATTGCCTTCCTCTCAGGCTGAGAGCATTTGACTTGCCCAAGGTCACACAGTGGGTTTCATGGCAAGGAATCAAACCCACAGTCAGAGTCCAAAACTCAAACCACTATGCCCTGGTGGTTCATATACAACCACAATTTATGTATACAATATAACATAATACAATTTACATGAAAAGTTCCATCAGCTGCAGAAAACATTGAGGTACAGCTGAGTTTGATTTTTATGCATATAAAAATGAGAATATTTTTTACTGGACAGGGCACTGGTCCATTTTGCTCAGGGTTATTGTGTATACTAGGCCTGGTGGCACTTCTCTAGAGTACTAGTCAAAGATCTCTTACATTCCCAGAGATTCCTTTAACTGGATATTCCTCATTCCTCAGAGAGACACCAGGCCCAACACCATCGGCCCTAGGATAAGAAGAGGAGCCCTCCCTCCATTCCATCCGATGTCATCTGGGAGAGAGACACCAGGCCCAGCACCATCAGGCCTAGACTAAGAAGAAGAGCCCTTAGCTTTTAAGGGGCGGGTGGGTTTGGGGATTTTTAGGTTGTTTACCTTGTATCAACATATCTTTATGTAAATTTTGATGTTGTAAGCCGCCCCAATTGCTCTGCAGAGGGGCGGGATATAAATAAATATTATTATTATTATTATTATTATTATTATTATTATTATTATTATTTGATCAGGGGTTGATATGATTGATAGGAAAATGGCAGTCTTGCTCACAGTTACATGGTCAGTAGTCATTTATTAAGGAAGGGAGTGATCTATTATGAACATGTGAACATTCTTCTTAAAAAATAGCAACATTCGTAATCCTTCTTGCAGCCCATAATAAAACTGACTGTAGAGTTGTACCAATAAGCACAAGAGGAAAATTGTTTAAGGTTTGGGTTTTTTTGGTCATCTTCTGCATGGACAAATGCTGTAGCAGGATTAAGAACTTTGGTCTTCTGTGTATCTTATTTCAATTGAAAAAGATAGAAGAGGAAGTCAAGTCAAACACCTGCACTCCTAACATAGAGAGGATGGTAGAGAGAGACACCTCTTGACCTCTGGAGACAAGCCACATTCCATTCTGTGCCCACTTGAGACTTCAAGGTTTTTGCATTAGCTTTTATGAACCTAAATGCTTCTCTGCCTCCCTTCAGCATAAAGTAGACTATTTCCACAAGACCAGGCTTATGACTGTAAGCAATCAGAGGATTGCACATTGTATAACGTCATTGGGAAAGGCTGCTTGTACTAATCAGAAGTGATGGCTGATCCCATTTAGAAGCATCAAGGAGGCAAAGTATTGAGACTTGGACTTTTACATTCCAGCAGCACTTCTCCAGGGAGCACTTGGGAGATAGTGAAGAGGAAGCCCTTGGATCTTAATGCTTTAGTTTATTTCTTGGGCAATAGCTCAGTACAGGAACTGTGAGCAGGACTGCCATTTTCCTATAAATCATATCAACACCTGATCAGATGAGGAAATGGGGAGGGAGTGAAAAGATCTGTTGGCTGACTATCATAGAGCATACAGTATTTATCCAGTCCATAGCTGGCTGCATTGTATAAAAAGAAAACAAGAGATTTTATTCTCAGACACCCATTTTTGGTTCATCCACCTCATTTTTCTTCCTGATTTTAATCACAATGGGGTCTCTGAGCCCCATTCCTGAGTGTTTCGAATCCAGATGGAAATCACACATGTCTTTTGGAGATAAATACAACCTTTTGCTCATGGCAGTGTGATTTCTGAAGTCATTCTATTCTTTGATGGGCTCCAAGTGGAATCTGGCTTTGTAAAATTACTCAACACATGTGCAACTGGCAACCCAGAGTTTCAATGGGTACCATTTGCATGTCATTCCAGCAGCCAAATATAGGTTAGTCCTTTCCTTAAGGTCAGCATCTGCAAATGCCTCTTGACTAAATAGATATAAAATCATATCAAGGTATGAAAGGAACTACATTAAAGCACCCTAAGATAAAAGTTCAGGTTAACCAGAAATTCAGCCATTTTTTGTTAAACACTTTTGCATGAGATAAGTCCAATGGCAGAAGTGGAGATGGCTTATGTGGGAATGAAATAGAAAAGCTGGGTCAAATTATTTCCAAGGAAATTACATAATAGATAAGTGTTGCTATTTATACTAAAAACTGGATTTTAAAAATATTTAGCCAAAGCCTGTTGCTATGAGCCCAGTGCAATATACATGTTCTCTCTCTCTCTCTCTCTCAGTTAAAAATATTTATAACCCACCTTATAACTGAGGATCACAGAATGGCATACAGTAAAATCAGTTTAAAACAGTTCAAAACAATACGTTTAAAGGACTAAAAGCACATTAAAACATTTAACACTAAAGACAATTCAGAACCAGTTAAAAACCATTTAAAATAGACAGTGCAATAACCTGGAAAAGTACTTACTGAACATACACATACCCCACGGTGTTTATCATGCTGTCTAAAATGGAAATATTTTCTACAGACACTTCCTTGTATCTTGACACATATAACTTTTGCCTGCAGCTTAGAAAATAAATAAAAAAGGCTAAGTTATCTTCATAACACAGCACAAAATTAGCCATATACAGTAACATCATACATTCCAGTTAATGTCTTGTGATGATCAGCTACTAATGAAATGATGGGCTGACTCCACTTATCATGTAACTGATCAAGATTTAAGGTAACATTCAAGACCATGTGCGTATGAATGGTTCTGAAGTTGCATAGGTTTCTAAGACTATCTTGAAATCCATGAAAATGTAATTTCTTCAGTGCCTCTGTTTATTTATTTTGTCCTGAACAGGTAACACTCCCCACCTGAGTGCGCAAGAGGTCTGCATTGTCCTAATGTATTGTCCTAATGTAGGTACGGCCTAAATAGATCTTGACAAAATGGTTTCACTTTCCTCCACTTTTGTTCCAGCCATTGGGCAAGGGAAAGAATTCTTGTTGTGCTTGTCCTTTTTCTCCCCCCCTCCCACTGTAACCTTTGTCGCACAAATGAGGCTTTTCTATTCTCCACTCATGCCCTCTGTGAAAGACAGCAGTAGTCTCTATACACTGTAATTGGATTGACTGGCTGACTGATTCCTGTTCTTTTCCATTTTTACAGCCTTGGGAACCTAGTGGGGGTGAGTGGGAGGGGAGGGAAGAGGAAAGGTGGAACAGCCAGCCACTCAAAAATACAGAATATTTCAAAGGTTAAGGAGTACAGCGTACAACTTCTGTCTGTTACGGCCGACTGGGCTTTGAAATTTGGATGTCTTGTTTTCAATACCTCTTTACAATGATTGTCACAAGGATGACAATGGATGGGAAAGCTCAGGCCATTCTCATTAAGGACTTCACTGCCTGGGGTTTCTTTTTGTTTCTCTATAGTATGAGTAGAAAAGATTTTGCCAGGCACAATACATGCAGTACAGATTTTCTCTCTATGGACGCCTACCAGGGAATTGCATTATTGACTATAGCCTGAGCAGTGCTCAGATTACAAAACCAAAGGACTCTGGTAATAATGCTTCCCAGCTACGCCATCCAGAAGAGCTTGTTGTAAAGAAGTGACTGCTGTGGATCATATCAAGTCTGACAATGAGGAAGTTTTCCTGGTGAAAACCTTCAAACTCCCACCCCCACCCCACCCTATTCCAGCTACAACACAGCAAGGCTGGGAGTATATTCCCCCAGGAACATACCCCAGATTGGAGGCCTCACTATTACTTTTTCTTCAGACTATGAACGGTTTAATTGTGTTTTCTGAAAACTCTGCCTATTACACAGCTTGGAAACATGACAAATTTTGGACTATGATTCCTGGGAATCATATTCCAATAGAAGTAAAAAAATTCAGGCTTAGACTTATGATCATGCATAGTATGGTTCTTTGAAGCAACACATTTACAAGCAAAGTTGTTACCTGTAACCAGTTACTGCAGGTGGGGTGGGGGTGTAAACAAGGATTTAACACAAACACATTTAAATAGCAATGTAACAAGTAAGGGCAAAGTTACTTTACCTGTATACTGAGTAATAGTTTTTGGTTATTTAGCAAAGTTGCTTTTAAGGGGTATTTAAAGAAGATTGTCGATGAAGTGTTCAAGGTTTATGTCAGTGGTTCTCAAACCATGAGATGGGAATCTAAGGGGGGGGGTGAGACTTGCTCAAGGGGGCATGAGACTCAGAGGCCCTGATCCCTCCTCCTCGTACTCTTCCCAAACTGTAAAATTTACATGTGTTGAGTTACATATTGAATTTACTTAAATAAACCTGTTCTAATTTGAACAGTTTGAAAGAAGAAAGTGCAAAGGCAGGCTTAATGTTGAACATAAAGAAAACAAAAGAAAACAGAAATAATGACACTGAGGACCTTCACAAGTTCAACCTAGATAATGAAGAAATAAAAATAGTAAAAGAATTCTCATACTAGAACTAGAACTAGAAAAGATTCTAAAATGCAAAGATATAAAACTCAGCACAAA
>CM034703.1:100891467-100902741 GCA_020142125.1 Phrynosoma platyrhinos
GGCCAGTCCAAAGGCCTTGGGGGGCCGCATCTGGCCCCCGGGCCTTAGCTTGCCTACCCCAGTCTAAAAGATAAAGCAAAGGAAAACTTACAAAATTCCAAAAAATCTTACAAAATTCTAGCAGGCATAACTGTTTCTGCTCACACTAAAGGATGGATGGATGAGAGAGTGGATCTGTGTGTGTGTGTGTCAGTGTTTTGAGGACAGATTTCATGCTTGCCTTTCACCAGGGGATGGTTCCTTTAAAAAAAGATTAATAATAATAATAATAATAATAATAATAATAATAATTGATATTTGGACTTAAGTGGATACTAGGTTAAAAATTAAGAAATAGAGTAGGGAAATTTATAATTTTCATATTATATATATATATATATATATAAACACTGGAATTGAGAATTACTTACATTGACTCATGGATAAATGGACTCAGGTTTTTTAGGTTGTGTTATTTGACTAAAATTTCTAGACTTATACATGAGTATATACAGTAAATGCCAAAATGCAAACCTTGATTTTATCATTCTGTAAAAGGGATACCAATTTACTATGCCACTGTATTTAATGGCATTTGAACATCCATGGATTTTGGTACTCACAGGGGGTCCTGGAACTAAACCCTGGTGGATATCAAGAGCTCACTGTATGCATAACCAAGCAATATAAGAATGGTGGCCAGCTTGCTTTTTTGAAGGGTGATAGGAGCTGAGTCTTTCAGCTTGCCTGCCATGAGGAATTGGGGCAGGTTAACAGCCATTGCTTTGCTTGCGTATAATATATTCATTGATATAGATAATGGGAACTATAGTCATACGTTAATTAGCAGGGCTGTTGTTTGCATTCCTTTGGGGCTTAAAGAGCAGATGGGGAGAATGGGAGGAAAGACTGTATCTGGAGACCTAAGGTCAGTCCTATGAGAATGAATGGTATAGGTGAAAGGAGAGGTGACTATGGGAAAGAGGAGGAAAGGAGTCTGATTGAGTTTATGACCAAATGGGGTGCCACCCCACTCAAAATTTGAATTATGATATGTTTTAATTGTACTGTATTTATGGTGGACCCTCAGTCCAATGTGGTGTAGGGGTTTGAGTATCGGACTATGGCTTTGGAGACCAGAGTTCGATTCCCCCCTCAGCCACGAAACCCACTGGGTAACCTTGGGCAAGTCACATGTTCTCAGCCTCAGTGAAAGGCAATGGCAAACCTCCTCTGAACACATCTTGCCAAGAAAACCCCATTATAGGTTCACCTTAGGGTCTCCATAAGTCTGAAACAACTAGAAGGCACACAACAACAACTCAGACCTGAAAATCTGCAGTTTCTGAATAAAGCTTTTCTGATTTTTTACTATGGAAAGCCTGGTATTCTGAATTGATGTGTCCCTGTACATGGCAGAAGGAAGAGAATCTACCATTAGACACATAAATGGCAGTCTATTATACTACTCTACAGTACACAATGGATATTGATGTTTTTCTCCATCTAGACAATCATCCAGCATTAGCACAATGTTGAGGAATGAGAAGGAACATGCTGGACTCAGACTTTGGAAAAGTTCTGTTTCTTTTTCCTTCCTTCCTTCCTTCCTTCCTTTCTTTCTTTCTTTCTTTCTTTCTTTCTTTCTTTTTTAACTATGATCCACAGAATCCCACTATTACTATGGCCATTGGCCTTGATGGCCAAAGAAATTGGGGAATCATAACCCCACAAAGCTCTGCTCAGAATATGCCTGTCAAGAAAGAAAGAAAGAAAGAAAGAAAGAAAGAAAGAGGCATAGCTCCCCTCTGTCTGTGCCCATGTTTTTTTTCCTCTGGATAGAAGCTGGATAGAAAGATGCAAAGGGGAAATTATCCATTAGACTACAAACTTGAATAGCTAAACAATGAGCCCTTGGTATCTGTTAGGGTTTGTTCCAAGACCCCTGTGGATACCACAACCCATGCATGTTCATGTCCCATTAAATACAATGGCATAGTAAAATGGTGCCCGTTATATAAAATGGCAAATGAAAGTTTACTTTTTGGATTTTTAAAAAGATATATATTTTCAAGCCATGGATGGTGGAATCTATGAATAAATAATCTGTAGATACGGAGGGATGAATGTACTAGGAAGCAAGTTCCACTGAACTTCCATCCTCCACAAGCCCCCACCCCCAATGTACCATTTTGCTGTGATCACCCCACTGAACAGCCATTCTTGAACAGCCAGAGCCTGGCTGAAAGGGGTGGGTCGGGAAATGGAGTTAGTGGCATAGCCAACTCTTCTACAAGCTGTTCCCAGTTCTCCATTACCTACAGAATGGCCCTGGGGGGGGGGGTCTCAGCAAAACAGTGAGTTCTGGGATTGGTAGAACTGGAGCCACAGTTTTACAGTTTTTACTGGAGTATCCATTTCACATGTAGCTGCCCATCTGGTTTGCACGCATTTGAATTGCTGTAAATTTTCAGCAGAGGGAGGGTGAACTGAGGCAAACAGATGCAAATTTGCACAGGAAAGTAAAGAAAATTAACAGTCAATGTGAATGTGCAAAAATGCTCATCAATTTGCATGGTACACCTACATGTAGACTAGCCCATCATCTCACACTGGGTTTGGAAAATCCTGGATGATCTGCCTCACCGTGTGAAGACAACCTTTCTTACATATATAGAGAGCATAGAAAAACTTTTTTCCCTATCTGTAGCAAAAGTTTTAGCAACCCGATTTCTGGGATTTCTAATTGAAACCATTTTCAATGAAAACATATTTGGGATTACACCATTTAGAACTAGACAAAAATTACTTTTTTTTACAACACTCAGAGTTTCCTAGCCACTGAGATATTAGTTCAGTGTTAAAGAACTAATGTTTAGATTTTTTTTAAAGCCAGTTTATTAATGGAGGGAGGAAGGGAGTATATTTCATACCTTTAAAAGAGTTTCACCATTTCATTTTTTTACAAAGCAAATTTCTAACAGACATTGAACTAGAAAACATGCCAATTGTCAACATCAGTGTTCCAAACAATCTCGTTTATTTTTATCTGCCACTTTTTAAAGAACAGTCTCAATATTTCACAGTTTTTAAAGTTGGTGATGTATGCGTGTTTGTCAGTACTAGTGTATTAGCATGATTTATTTTCTGTCCCTCATAGAGCAAAATTTAGGTGTTTATTTTATAGCCTTGCATAGGACTAAAAAAAAGGTTTACAAAGTGTGAAAAGCATTCAAGGACAAAATTGAATCCCTCCCCCCATCCCCAGCTTTCCTTTTTGAACTAAATAGGTTGGGTGGTAGTGGTAGAGAACAAAGCCAGTCTGGGAAAGAAGAGGATGGGAAAAAGTATTCAAAGAGAAAAGAAAGCCTCATATTTTGTACGACATCCAAGATTCATTCTTGCTTGCTTTCCTTTTTTAAATTATTTTTCTGTGAGAGTTTCACAATTGCTCCATAACTCCATTCTTGTGGGAGTAAGGGGAGGGGGGGCACCTCACCTTTTGATCTAAAACCTAACAATAGGACTACATCTGCTACTAAGCTGGGTTGTAAATGTCTTTAATTTTTTATATTTCATCTAAAGGGAGTTGTTAAAATAGGTTTACTGGGTGATGGCTCTTTTGAATAGAAGATATCATTTCTGAAGCCAATCTCAGCATGACACTTCATTTTCACTCTAATAAGGCCTCCTAAAACATTACAGGGTTTCTTTTTTGGGGAGAGGGGATGTTCTGTTTGGTTTCCTCCCTCCCTTCCTTGAATTTGCTCTGACATCCTGCATGATTTTGGGAGGTTTTTTTGTTGCTCTTTTCCTTTCCCTGAAAAAGAGAGAAGCAGGAAGGGGGGCATTTGAAGAAAACTATCTTTCTTCTCACTCCCCCTTTCCTTTTTGTGCAGATGACACCAACATCTCTTTCACCTCAAGTCATATGTGCTCCTCTACTGGAGAAATCTCTCTGAAGTTGTTCAAAGCTATCTTTTAAAAAAAATGAGAGCAAGAGAGAGAGGGAGAGAAGATATTCCTTTCCCTCAAGGCTATATCTAGGCAACTCTATATGTTGTAGATCAGGTGCACCATTTTATCACTTATGAATCCCTCCATCAAGACCTGTGAGGTGCCTCAACCCACATTACTTTCTCCCAGGTCCAGGTTGGAAAAAGACAATACCTGTTTTCTAAAAATGGAGTTGAAGGTGGTATGAAAGAGGCATCGTTGACTGTTGTGTGCGTCCATGGTTGATCCAGCTTGACTCTGTTTGCCAGGTCTTTAGATAGTTTTTCAAAACAAACACAAAAACACAAATACCCCATACATGTTTGGAGAGAAAGGTAGAGCAAAAGGAAAGAGTGTGTACAACATAGATATTCCAGTATAGAAAGTGTCATTAAAACAAACAAATAAACAATAACAACAACAACAACAAAAGGCAGCATTCGGTTTGTACTCTCTGTGTAAAAATAGGCAGTGATCTCTGCATTTGTTTTCTGTTGTTACCAGATCGTACCAGATGGCAAAAATTTAAGTGATAGATACAAAAGCACATCTGCTTTTCTCGACAGGCTATCAGAGACAACTACCTTCTGCACTGAAGCAGGATAAGCTAATTTTGTGCACCAGTTGCTTATAAATTCAATGCACAGACTCTCATTTCCATGGATAAGAAATGCTCTAGAACCATTAATTTGTGCACCCTTATTTTTAGTAAAGGCTGAGATCCTGGATTGGGAGACATATTGCCATATCTACAATATGTCTCAATTCCTCCCTCTGAAATCCACCTTTTCTTGGCTGCACTCCCCTGAACAGGGCCATTTTCTGACCAGGGGAGAGGGTGGAAGCGGCAGAGACACACCCAACTGTTCTTCTATAGCTCTACACACATCAGTAACACCATCCTTGGAGACCTTTGTAAGGCCTCTTAGGAGGTACCAGAATATGCTTGTTGCTATGCATCTTGCTATAGGAAAATAGCTGGATGCTTCTTGGACTTCCACAATGTTCTCCACATGTTGGCTGGAGAGGGGAGCTGCAGCAGAGGAAAAAAGTGTTGTTGTTGTTGTTGTTGTTTTTGGAGATGGTGATTTGGGGGATTTGTTGTGTCATTAGTAGAGAATTTCTTCAAGGACCAAAAAATAGAGGGGTGCTGGCATAGGTCCTTCTCAGGAAAGAACACAACCCGGGCTTAGAATTTAAAAAAACAAGGTGTCTCACCCCCACCCGAATACAACTCCCAGAGCCCCACCATCCCATTTCACAAGCTCAATCCATTTCCACATCAGAACATACAAGAGCTAATCTTTATTCTTCTCTTCCTAACTCGAAAATACATGTGGCTTTTTAATCAGTAGCTAGACAGTGTGCTTAGGAACAGCACAAGAGCTGGAGTGGAGTCCTTTAATTCCAGGTCACAGGACACTGGCTAAATTCTCAGGGAATTGCTGTGCTTGTCTAGGGCTCCTAGCAGGGACACAAGTCTCAGGGTGAGGAGGTGGAAAAGTGCAAAGTTTGTGCACCTGGGAGTGTAGGATCTGGGGGAAAAAATCCCAATGAGCTGGTATTTAGCTTTCCTTAAGTCCCAGCGGCAGTGTACAGTCTGGAAAAAAAAAATCTTTCCATGTCACATGTACTGCTAGTAAGGCTTAGAGGGATGTAAGCCCCATTCAACATATCCCCTCCAATTCTGGGATGTCATATGACTTGTTATCTGGCTTTAACCAATTTCTGGTCTATTTATCCAGATTTCCCTTGTGCCTGTTTCTACCATCAGTTGATCCAGAAGCCAGACTTTATCAGCCCTTGTCTCTCCTACTTCCCTTGTGACATCACATGGACCGAATCCTATGACATCACATAGGCCTGCCCCATAGCATCACCAGGGACCATCCTCTTGTCTCAGTTTTGGCCCTGAAATCTCACGGAATTGAATGATCTTGACTTGGTAACTCTAGAAACTTGACAGACACACGTCTCATTGTCAAACTGCATACATCATTCTTGGCCACTTTCCAGCTATTTCTCTCAGGACTATATATTTCAGGGTAGGAACTGTGGAGCATTTGAGATGTACTTGAACTGTAGCTCCTGGCATCCCTGATATTTTGCTAGTCCAATAACATCTGAAGGGCCACACCATGGCATAGTCTTCTGACAAGGACAGTCCACTGCTGTTTTACTTTTTCAGGCGATTTTAAAATTTCTCAGTTTCTCTCTCCTCCTCCAATTTTATCAGCTTACTTCAATTGTTGTAGACTGAATTCAAAGAACAAAAATAGTTTGCACTCACTCCAGGAGCAGGTATGGGTTTAGCACTTCTAAGCAGGCTCAGGCAAAAGCAAACTGCTGTAGCCTCTCTTAGCTTGTGGGCTCTTCTTTGTTAGTAACTTTTCTCCATTAACCTTCTCTAACTACCTTCTCTAATAACCTTATCAAATGACACATTTTGCTAACAGGCATATTTGTTTAAATTTTATTCATTGATTGGGCAAAAAAAGATGGTTAATCAGATAGTTAGCAGCAGATCATGCTAGGTTTCAGATCTGAGTAAAAATGCATAAGGCAGTTGGGGCCCCTGTCATCTCCTCAGAGGCTTCCAGAACAACCATGGGTATACATGGTTGTCAGAGCAACCAAGAAAAACCACTTTGTAGTTATGTTTTTAAGAGTCAGATGTTGTTGTGTGAACTGGGAAATTTCAATAATGGTTTGTTGAAGACATCTCTGTATCCCATATTCAAATATTCTTGCCCCCTTGCCGCCATGTTCTGTTTCAATATATTTCTTAAATCACTCTTGCAGGAAAGATAGGTCTTCATTTCCCATTTATTTCAGTACTATCTCCTGTGGATAGCTGAACAGATAGAGTTTAATGTTTTTATCCTTATTAGAGCAGACTGCATAGTAAAATATTAACCTCCAAGATTTTACTTGAAGGTTCTGAAATATAATGAGGTCCCATGTAACAAGCATACAAAGTTATTATCATTTTTATTTTTTATTTATTTAAAGTATTTCTGTATCACCTCTCAGCCTCCCACAAGGGAGACTCAAGATGATGAACAACCAGTAATGCATTGAAATAATAATAATAATAATAATAATAATAATAATAATAATAATAATAATAATAATAATAATAATTTTACATCATGTTTTCATCATTATGATACATTTTTACATCATTCATAGTACAATGTCTTCACCTTGAAGGTAAAAAACATTTTAAAACAGATTAAAATTCTCCTAAAAGTGCCTACAAACAGACTAAAAACAATCCTAGAATCCAGTTTTGCAACAATTAAATCAGCAGTTTCAAACACTGAATGCCGTGCAGCACAGCACTGTTTGGGCTGCCTGCAGGAAAGTTAAAAGACATGGGGCCAGCCTAACTTCTTTGGGACGGGAGTTCCACAGTTAAGGTGCTGCTACAGAGAAAATCTTCTTACGTGTCTCCACCAACCTAACTTTACAAGGTGTTGGGGCCTCCTGTGAAGATCTCACATTCCTGACAGGCTCATATGGGAGAAGACAGTCTTTCAGCGGTCTTGGCCCCAAGTTGTTTAGGGCCTTGTAGGACGATACCAGCACCTTGAATTGAACTACTGCTGCATTTTGCATTAACTGCAGGTTCTGTGGGCAGCTCCACATAGAGTACATTGCAATAATCTAAGCGGTAGCTAAGGCATGGACCAGTGTGCAACTGGCCTATCAGCCAAAGCTAGGCAAAGGATGCTTTTGGCCACCAGAACAACCTGGATTTCCAGGAGCAGCACTGAGTCCAAGAGTACCCCCCCCCCAAGCTACAAACCTGACCTTTCAAAAGAAGGAGTCTTGGCCAAAAGAAGGTTTCCCCACCCCCTGGATTAGGGTTGCCATCCCTCTCCAGCTGATAGGCCTCCTATGCATTGTGTTCAGTTGGGTAGCACTTTTACCAAAAGGCAATGGTCTATAGCAGTGGTTCCCAACCTGTGCTCTGAGACACCCTTAGGGTTCCATATGCATTTCCCAGGGGCTCCACAGCTGCTCCAGAAAAATGAAAGAAATAAAAATTGAATGAAATTAAAGAATAAGAAATACTACTCCTACACACTTGTAAAATATACAACTTGTAGACCTCTTAGGGCCTCTCCCATATAAATTGATTCTAAAAAGTGATTTGCAAGTCAAAAAGGTTGGGAACCCCTGTTCTATAGTAAAGGGATGTAGAGATTCAAAAATACTTACAGCTTCTTTTAACATTGGCAAAATGTACAAATATTTACAGCTTGTCTTAACATTGACAAAATGTGCATTAATCACAGGGTTTCAGGTCATTCTCATACCATTTGAAAAACCAAAACGGTTCTCTTTGTTCTTCCAAGAGTTTCATTTTGTGCAAGTTAGTCCCCCTTGCTTATAAATCCAACAGGAATTTGCTTGGTTCAGGAGATACCAGTGAGGGAAGAATGGAGTGGACAGAGACAGCCTGTGTTTGCATGGGCCAAATAAAACAGCCATCCCTGTCCACTTCAGAAGGGAGTCTGGATGATGCAGGCCTAACCATTGACTCTGGTGTGAACAGTCTGGGCAATATATACCTGGGGATGTACCTCCTTATAATGGATTTAAATACATCACCCTTTGTTCCGGATTCTCTTGGAAGATCCAGAACCTCTGTTCTAATTCTGGGCAGCTGTTTAAAACATGTTCCACTGTGCAGCCCAGCATAGTCACCACAGTGGTGAGCATCTATTCTGATGTCAAGTGAAGAAGTGCCCATCCATGTGATCAACACTGGGAGGTGGTGTCACTAGGGTTGGTGTCACCCAGTGTGGTAACTCATGCCATTATCCCCCCCCCCAAACACACACACATTGGCCTCCTCCAAGACCACACCATACAGAATCCTTAGTAATGTTTTTTGTACCAATGTTACTCATAAATCGTAATTCCCATATGTATGTAATGGTAATAGCTGTGACATAAAACAACTAGCAAAATTAAATTTATACCTTTAAATTACAATATCATAATCACAGCCTAAATGTATTTACATGTACAGAGTTTTGTGTGGTGAGACATTGGTAAAATTTGATGTTTTTTTAAAAAAAAACTACAATTTTTTTATTTTAAAAGTAAATTTTAAATTGATACTTGGGGCCTCTCCCTTTTCTTCCCACTCAGCCTTGTCGCACTCACACCATCTCTTCAGCATTTCAAAGGGAAGCAGGCGAACTCCACAGCCCATTTCTGATAAAAGGCAGATGTTTGGGGAGCAGTGGTGTCACCCCCTCTTTGTCACCAGATATGGCCCACTCCCCTAGTGATGCCTCTGATGTTAGGATCCTCCTTTTCAGCTTCCAAGGGAACAACTCACTGTCATAGCAATCGTATTGGGCAGTATAGGGGAATACACATGCGGACATCCCCCTCTTGGCGTTGTTATGGAAGGTCCCAGAAAACAGCTCCAGGGCCAGGATACTCTGGGCTGCTCCCTGAGTGGCCTGCTCCATGCAGAGACCACCACATTCACAGTGGAAAGCATTCACGGTGTGTTCACAATGCAGTAAAATCTCTTTATATTTTAGCTATTTTAATCCCTGGAACACATTTGTCATGCTCCTGATATCATTATATAGAGCCCCTATATTAAAAAGGAGTTGGTGGTTCTTGTCTGAGTTCAGCCCAGTGTGTATGTCCTCAGGTGGAATGGGGACCTCCTCAGTCTAATTTTGGCAGTCCTTGGCAATCTATGAGTTTAGACTTTTGGCAAGAGCACTGGGCAGCAGTCCACTGAGAAATAAGCTGTGGGGGAAGAGAGAACAGGGCACTTTTTGCTATTGTTTTCTCCATGGCTGGTCACTGCCAGATTATTTCTAAGGGAATGCAGTCTTGGCCAAAAGGAAGGTTCCCCACCCCTGGCTAAAAGCTGACTTGTGAGAGCAAGCAAACTCCTTTGAGAGACATCTTCAACTGTTCAGGCTAGCTCTGCAAGCACAGCCCTTCCTCTTCCTTCTGGTTTCCATGGACTTTTTCTTAACTTAGTAAAAATTCTCAACCGTTTGCCAAAGCTATCCAGCTGTATCTTCTCAGATCTTGAGCTAATAATGTAATCTGAACATCCAAACATTCCTGAAACTCACTTCCCCTTCCTTTTTCCAAGTCTGATTTCCCTGTTGTACCAACTTTAAGATAGCCAAAGTGCCATATAATTCTAACACTTGCCACTCTTTAGCTTAATGAGAAAATGAAGCAAGCAAATTAAAAGCAATGAATACTGAAGGTGCCTTCATGAAAGATCAATAGGAATTGACACAATTCTTCTGCTACTAGCATTGAGTGAGCCCTGAGTAGTGCTCACCATATTACGCACTGCTGTTAACTTGCAAGAGAAAAAAAGTTCCTCTTTATCGTCCCATGCCTCATTTTTTCAGCAAAGAAGAAATGGGGACTGCAAATTAAAATACAGTTGATACAGTTTTTAAAGAGAATGCCCTGAAGCATATTTTTGTGCAGCAACATACTGAAGACCAAAGTAGGCTGTAAAATATCTGACTTGTAACCAAACAAAGAGAATATTATATTATCACGTCATCCTCTTCCTGACGTATCTTTGACTTCTTTTGCCTGACCGACAGAACAGCCAGGTTAAAATTGCCATTCTGAGTCGCATCAGCAAAAGATCTTGACCTGTGTCAGCAAAAGATTCTTTCTGTAACAAGGTCTGATGTGAGAGGTGTTAGTGGGTTGCAACATTAGCATGACTCTGTGTGACTATTCCTATCAAATTACATAAGGTTCTGGAGAGGCTTAAAGAACTTGGCTAGGCGGTATTTATTGCAATATCTTGGTATCATGTGAGCTTGGAAGAAAGATTCATCCATCAAGCTCACACATGCCTTTTCAAGGAACCTTGAATTAGGCAGCTAAGAAAATGCCCAATTAATATGGTACAATTAATGCTGCATCTACACTGCAGAATTTAATGCAGTTTGACACCATTTTAATTGTCATGGCTCGATGCTATGGAGTTCTGAGTTGTGTAGTTTTGTGAGAGAGTTCTGGTGCCACAAAAAACTAAAAATCCCAGGATTCCATAGGATAATAATAATAATAATAATAATAATAATAATAAATTTTATTTATAACCCGCCCCTCTGCTCAGCAATCGGGGCGGCGTACAACAGATTAAAAATACAAGAGATAAAAACATTCCATCCTCCCCTCCCTAACCACCCACCCCTTAAAACAGGATTAAACTATTTTTTGTTTTTTTATTTTAATTTATACACATACAATAGGTACACATACAATAAA
>CM034703.1:100912681-100945351 GCA_020142125.1 Phrynosoma platyrhinos
AGCTCATAGAGAGAGATACGGTCTGCCAAATATCCTGGACCTGAGACACATAGGGCTTTAAAGGTCATCACCAGCACTTTGAATTGTGCCTGGAAGCAAACTGGCAGCCAGTGGAACTGTTTCAACAAGGGCATTGTATGATCTCTGTAATTTGCCCCTGTTAGCAACCTGGCTGCAGCTCTTTGGACCAGCTGAAGTTTCCAAACACTCTTCAAAGACAGCCCCAAGTAGAGTGCATTACAGTAGTCCAAATGGGATGTAACCAAGGCATGTACCACTGAGGCCAGATCTGGCATCTCAAGGAATGGGCACCATTGGCACACAAGTTTAAATGTGCAAAAACACTTCCGTTCACTGCAGAGACCTGAGCCTCCAGGTTCAAAGCTGAGTCCAGGAGTACTCCCAAACTGTGAACCTGCATCTTCAGGGGGAGTGTGACCTCATCTAACACAGGCTGAATTCTTATTCCCTGATCTGCCTTTCGACTAACCAAGAGCACCTCTGTCTTGTCTGGATTAAGTTTCAGCTTGTTTGCCCTCATCCAGTCCATTACTGATAACAGACACTGGTTTAAAGCCAAGACAGACTCCTTGGATTGCGATGGAAAGGAGTAGGACAGTTGAGTGTCATCAGCATATTTATGACACTGCACCCCAAAACTCCAGATAATCTTTCTCAGCAGCTTCATGTATATGTTAAATAGCATAGGGGACAACACAGAACCCTGAGCAACCCCACAGGCTAATGGAGTCCTCTAGCACTATCTTCTGGGTTCACCCCTCTAGGAAGGAACAGAGTCACTGTAAAACAGTACCTCCAAGCTCCATCCCAGGGAGGCGGTCCAGAAGGATACCATGATCGATGGTATTGAAAGCCACTGAAAGATCCAGCAGTATCAACAGGGCCACACTCATGCCTATCTAGTTCCCTGCGTAAGTCATCCACTAAGATGACCAAGGCTGTTTTTGTTCCATAGCCAGACCTGAAAACAGATTGAAATGGATCTAGATAGTCCGTTTCATCCAGAAACCCCTGGAGCTGGGAAGCTATCACATGTTCCAAAACCTTGCCCAAAAATGTTAGGTTGGATACTGGCTGATAATTATTCATTATTGTGGGATTCAGGGATGACTTTTTAACAAAGGCCTCACAACTGCCTCCTTCAGGCAAGATGGAACTCTGCCTTGTTGTAGGGATGCATTGACTACCTCCTTTACCCACTTAGGGCCTGTACAGACCAGTCATAAGGGCTGGCCTGGGGGTGGAGTTAGGCCGTGCTGATCACACGCTGGCCACCCCCATGTCATCATCACACTGCCTGCCCAAACAGATGGTGGGCAGCGTCAGGGCACTCCCTTGGTGCAGTGTTTAGACATGCTGTGCCAAAGGAGTGCAGAAGAGCTGCCGCCTTGGCAACAAGAGCTGCTTTTTGCCGCTCCAAAAAGAGCGGCATTTGCCAGCTCTTTTTGGAGTGGCAAAGTGCCGGATTGGGGCCACAGCGTGCGGTTGCTGTGGCCCCAATCCGGCGCTCCCAGGGGTGGCACAGAGCCACCCCTTAGGGGCCATCTGTACAGCCCCTCAGTCAATCCCACTCTGGTCTCTTTAATAAGCCAAGAAGGACAAGGATCCAAGGCATATATGGTGGCTTTTACCTCTCCAAGAATCCTGTCCACATCATCAGGCTACCCAACTTTAGGTATACACACTCAAAACCTGTAGATTGTGCAAGGGTTTTTTTTAGTTTTGTGAGATATTTAGCCATCTCTGTCAGAACACTAGTGCTGCAACACTCTAAAAATCCCAGGATTCCATAGGATGGAGCCATGGCAGTTAAAGTAGTATCAAATTGCATTAATTCTGCAGTGTGGGAGCAGCCTAACTGGTGTCTTGTTATGCATCTTGACAATTCACTAACAGGGTTTCTTAGCTTCTCTACTATGTAGCTAAGTATATGTAAAGTTACGTACGTAGATGGTGATATAGGATTCTGGCTATACATATAAAATATAAATATAAATAAATGTGAGCAAAATTACAGCTATATATGCAGGTAGAAAGATTGAGCCATGCCCTGTTTAGGGCATCTTAATGTCCAGGGCAGATTCACTCTGTGTTTTAGTTGCTAGATAGAAGTTGCTACGCCTCAGCTGAATAAATACAACTAATTGTTTTCAACTGAAGAGAAGTTTCTTAAAAGAGATAAGCTTTCAAGTGGAATTTTGTTTTGAAGTTAATTCCTTTGTAAGGTATTAATGTAGCAACATTGGCTTAAAGCAGTTTGTTAACATAAGAGAGGCCGACGTGAAGGATTTCATTGTAATGTAGTAATATCAGGGGAGTCTTTCCTTGGAGAGGCAAATGTTTCCCCACTTTCCTAATGCACATGGAAGCTTCACCCCCTTCAGCATTTGGCAGACCTAAAAATGGATTTGGTTTGACATGTAGGCTTCATATAAGTGAGTAGGGTGTCATAGCCATCCCGTTTTAAAGAGGATTATTCATTTGACAGACCATCATGTGAAATAACTTTCTTCCTCTTAACTCATGCTACATAATATACTCAAGCCACCCTTATTGGAACCAGACACTGAATGTGTTGGCAGCTATCTGTCTGGTACAAAAGGACTGTGTCAAGCTTTCTCTTTTGAATGTAGCGAGCTGAGTCTTATTAAAAGATATAATGGAAGAACAATTGCTGTCTTATAGCCAAACTATGCCATATCATTGGCCATCATACGTAGCTTTTATAGTGACAGAGGTATGTCACTGACATACAACCATTTTAGAAGAATTGCAATGATGAGCAATGGAGCATCACATACGATGTTGCAATGGGGCCTCTGACCACATACTTGGGCACGATACAAGATATATCCTGGTCGGTAACAGAGGCTCTCACCACACAGCAAGTCACAGAAAGATGGTGACATTTTTCCAGCTGGGTTCAGGCAACAATTACTTTCCATGCCCCACCTTCCCCAGCTTTGGGATGACTACTGTCCCATGTTTCTGTTGGGGACCAAGGCACCTCCTCTCCTTGTGATGTCAACGTTCAAGGGCAGTCCATCTGGCAAGGCATCATACTGTTGTGCATTCTGATCATTGTACATCTTTAGCAGGAGAGGAGAGAGAAGAGGGGTTGAGGGATCAGCTGGTTTCAGGAGTCCTATGAAACCCTCTGTGCCAAATCTTGAATCTATGCTCTGGGAAGGCAACACGCCTCCTAAGCTGCCTCCATCTTTCACAATAGGAAGTCTGCTGGGCACTATTACTATCAACTGCTCTCACTTCTCCTCAGATTGGGCGTTAATTTCCACCCATCTGCATAGGATTAAAGACCTTTCTTAGCATTTTATGGAGTGTAGGATAATAATAATAATAATAATAATAATAATAATAATAATAATAATATATCCTTCCCCTCTGCAGAGTAATCAGAGTGGTTTACAACAATAAAAATTTCCATAAAATACAATCATAATCAAATCCCAGAGAACCCCGACCCCACCCACCATTAAAAAAGTATTAAACAATATCATAATTTAAAACATACTTAGAATAACCCATCTCCAGCTGGCTTACAGTACTGATGATGTTGTTCCAGGGCCACACACTATCTCCCAAGACATCCTCCACCTGGCTGTATGTGTAACTTTCTTCTACTTCTCCACCTCTTGGCCTTTTCCTTTGTTCCTGCTTTTTGGAAACCTTCCCCTCTGGTGCTCTTTTTAGGTGGCCGTCCTGCCTCCTATCGGCTCCCTGAAAAGCTGAAGTGTGAAGAAGCATGGCTCATATCCGGGTCCACTTTCCCTTCTGGGGGAGCTACATGCTTGCATTTGCTGCAAGTGGAGTTCCTATTGTGCCCAGGTAGAAAGGCAAACATGGCACAAACCTGCACCATCAGCATCCATGGTACTAGTTTCTCCAAATACCATTTCTGAGCTACCTTTCTGCATTAAACTGCTACACAGAGTTCCTGTTTGCTCATTCTCTCTTGAGTTGCTCTCTTTCTGGAAATGGAAATCTATGCTACAGAGCTCACCTGCTCTGGATAGAACTAGGCTGCATCCACACTACAGAATCAATGCTGCATCCACACTACAGAATTAATTGTTATGGTGCAATGCTATGTAATTCTGGGATTTGTATTTTTGTGAGATATTTTACCTTCTCTGTTTGAGAACTCTGGGTGTGTAAACAAACTACAGATCCAAGATTTCCACTGGACAGAATCATGACAGATAATGTGGTGTCAAACTGCATTAATTCTGCAGTGTGGCAGCAGCTCTGGTTGTAGCTCCAGGCTGTTATAGCTGCAGGCTAAGCCAGGTGACCCAATAGCTAAAGCCAAGGTGGAGTTCATGTGCCCTTTCAAAGGCTGCTGGATTATAGCTCCCAGCATTCTTAATCATTGGCTAGGACTTAAAGTCCAACAACATCTGATTCCCACTGCTGGATTAAAGTGAACCAAAACTCAAGGCTTCAAGTTGCAGGGCTGACATTTCTTGTGTATTTCCTCATCAACCTGAATAAGCAAAAGGCCAGCTTTGGAAAACTGCTGGCACCTAGACTATGAGCACACAATTAAAAGTTGTCATAAAAATTGACAGTACTCAGCATGGAGAGCAGAAAATACATTACAATCCCAATCAAATGATAAATAAAATATCTTAAATCTTCTACAATTATGGATTAAAATATGTTGGACTTAATGACTTATAACAGAAGGCATAACATCTGAAATGCTGTCTGACTCTAAACTGCTTATTGTAATAGAATATATCATTATCATTTTATATAAAGGCTCCTGCTGATGCACATCAGCACAGGGCATGTGGAAGGGAAAAACTCTGAGGAATGCTCTGTGTTAAAATAGCCTTTGTTTTACATTATGGCAAAGTGAGACTTAATGGAGAACATAGGATGCTATGTTATAATTGCTGAGATTATCAGTCTCTCCAGCCCAATATTGTCTCTGTTCGCAGCAGTTTTCTGGGATCTCAGTCAAAGGTTTTCCCCATTGCTTGCTACTTGATACTTCCAGAAATCTGAGGGACCTATAAAAGCTGAACTATGGTCCCTCTGCTATGAGATGGCTCAAAGCCACTGCACATTAAGTATATGTTAAGTAGTCTTTATTGGGTTCTCAATTTTTCAAGCGTAGACAATCCAGGTAGGATGCATAGAGAAGGAATGGATCTCAGCCACATTTCATGGCAAAGTTGCATTGGGCAAGACTGCATTAAGATACCAAGGGAAATAATAGTCCCACTATAGTCTGTGTTAGTTAGGCCACACCTGAAGTACTGCATCTGGAAATCTGATTTTCAGAAGGATATAGACAAATTGAAACAGAAAGGTAACAAGGATGATAAGAGGTATGGAGAACAAAACATATGAGGAAAAGTTGAGGCATTGGGCATATTCAGCCTGGTGTAGAGAAGACTGAGGAGTGACATGATTGCATTCTTAAATATCTAAAGGGCTGTCACAGTGCTGTCCTCTGCTGTCCTAGAAGTTGAATAGTTTTAAGTTACAGGAGGGTAGATTTTGATAGAACATTAGAAGGAACTTGATGGTAAGATAGTAGGGGGGGGGGCTACCACTCCATTTCTGAACACAGTTCAAATGTTGATGGCTACTATTTAAACCCTGCTCAGCTTCAGAGATCTGGATACCTAAAGGAGAGCTTCTTCCACATTTGTTCATATGTTAAGATCACTGGGAGAGGCCTTCCTCCAGATGCCCCTTCTTCTTGAGCTGAGTTGGGTGGCAAATCTTTCCAGAAAGGCTCCACTGACAACCACTTTGCTCTCCTTTAAAGCCCTTCAAGGTCTTTTATGTTCTGAGTTACTGTTGTTGTTGTTAATGTTGTAGTCATCCCACTTTCCCCCAAAATTGGGACTCATAGTGGCTTACAATTTAAAAGAACAGTACAATTAAAAACATACAAAAGACAGTATTAAATTGAGTTCTAAAGTGTTTCAATCCATTCCTTTTATTGTCTTTCTTTTGCATGTGAGCTCATATTAATTTTTATTTACAAAAATCATCCTCAGGATTTCTGTCTTAATCCCTCATGTAGTCTTCAGATCTATGGATAGGGAGAGTGTCATTCAGTGTGATTAAACTGTATGTTTCTCTTTCCATGAGATAATGCTCTTCCTTGGCTACAGCTACAGACACCTGAGAGACATTTTCCCTTCTGCCTCACTTGTCTTAAACCAAAGTGACAAACCGAAACCTCAGATGGCCCTCTTTAGTGAACATCTTCCTGGGCTAAGTGTGTGCCGGCTGCTGAGTCCTTTGCTCTTTGGCTTGTACGCTGGATGTTTTCTTGGAAGAGTACAGGTTGAGATATCACTGAAGCTGTGCATCAACGCAAGAGGTAACGTTTATTCACTCTGTCATTTCTTTTTCTTTTTTCAAGATTGGTTATAGCCAAAGGTCAAGGGAGAGCCACTGTCTATTTTTTTTTCACCTTCGGAAACAAAAATCAATTGAAGGACCTAGAACACAATAAGTTACGCTACAGCATGGCAGTCGTGTCTATTCCCATGGGAGACCTATCACTGTGAGCTAGCACTGTTGGGAAATCTCTCCAGCTGCCCCAGCTAATCAATACCTTTGTTCATTATACTGTCTCTGATGAATATGGATAATGATTGGGTGGGCAAGAGTCAGGTGACTAGAAAAAACTGCACCTCATGAACGATCAATAGAAATATCCTCCCCCACCCAGTATTATTTCAGGGTGTTTAATATTGCCTCCTTCCCTCATGACTTCATGTCGCTGATGGATCAACATCGTTGCATTCTATTAGATTAATAGCATTTATTCTGAGAGCACTGAGTCCCTACCTTTGGAGCAAATGAGGAGACAGCAAGTGTTTGCATAGCCCTATGTGTATTTCTGTGTGTCATTACTGCAACAAACTCCAAGCCACTAAGCTCAAGGCAGCACCTACAAACTATTTTTTGTGTGCCTGCTTTTCTTCCTGCTCTCACTTGCAAAACCCTTGCAAATACATCCATACCTATACAGTCTTAATTAACTATTGGGAGGGAAATTAATGCCAATTATAATTGTGCTGCAACAGGCAAAAAGATCAGAAGAATGTATATTTGCTTTACTGAACTGTATGAACAAATTTAGGGCACTGATTGCATATGATGATAGATAAATGTTTGCATAAAGATTTGCTCTTATTGTTTTGTTATACAGCCTGAACAGTTCCCAAATTAAAACACAAAGATACACATACTCCATCAAGAGTGATGTCTATGTGGAAGAAGACTTCTGTATTTGCAGTTGGTGTGGATGTATATCCATCTTGTATTGCAGTCTGTGTTGCTGTCATGTGAGTTCAGATGAACTGACCCTTTATCTTTCATATAGTAAAGTGGACGAAAGGAGAATATGTTTTGGGTCACAGACTCGTTGATACAAATTTGTAAAGTAACTAAAGCTAGTTATTCTAGTTACTTATTACACAAATAGAATAACTACACTCTTATTTATTCCTTTACTTTTGAAACCTATCGTTGTTGTGCACTTGTTACTAAAAGCAAGCTCAGTTCAGAGAGCTGCTTTGCCTGTAATTCATTACTACCAAGTCTTTTAGTGACCACCCAAATTAATCCTTAAGATAACTTTGCCCTGAAATAATATTTCCCTTCTTCCAGCGGTTGAGCTAACAAGCAGCACAGAGGAATGACCATTGAGACTGTATCCAATTTTTCTCTTTCTGCCTTACGCCACCAGCAGAGTCAGCTGCGCTGATTTCCAACAAGTGCGGTCTAGGTTAATGCCACCATAAAACAATTAGTTTCTACATAAGCAGGCAAAAGCCCCATCACCGACAGCATTTCTCTGCTGACCTTTTGTTAGGAAGTCATCTTGTTACTGTCGGCCTGATCATGGGAGAGAATAGACACAGTGGCAGCCCTGGGCTTCCCAAAGACAAATCGAAGACCTGCAGCTGGATTTCCCTTCCCTCTGACAGATGTTTGAGCACAGGACACATGCGCACATCAGGGAACCTCTGAGGGAAGGCCTGGTTCCTTGTACTCAATTTCCCCTTCACAAGCGATAAACAGGCAATTACGCATCCTTTTATAGTTGATGGCCAAGTGCTGAACTTGAAAGGAGACTATTAGTTTGTGTCCCTTCAGGGCCAGGGCAATAAGTAGATGGGAGAGAAGGGGCTGAGGAAGAAAGGGTGTTGTCTGCTGTTAGTGTGACAGTTTTGTCAGCAGCGTTCACATTAGTGGAAGGTAATAAAGTGACAAGCAAGTTATTAGAAAGATATGAGGCGAAATTGAACTGAAGCTTCTTGCAGCTCACATCATTTTTTTCCTGTTTGGTAATGGCCCACTATTTGTTACAAACAGAGCCCTTGGCATGCTCTCTTATATATATATATGTACACACACACACACAGAAGTATTTATTCTTTGTAGGAAAGGTCACACAAATTTATTACAAAACCGTAGAAGAGAGAAATGAAAAAAGGGTGTTTTATGACAACTCTAGTACGTCAGAAGTTCAAAACAGCACTGCTCCTTCATAATGAACAATCATGTTGATAAGAGAGAGAAGACTTCTAAAATGGCTTTTAAAAAAGTCTCCTGTGTCAAGGGACTTGCTTTGCTCTCTGTGAAAACACCAAAATGCTTGACTTTCATTTTGGTGCTTTTCTGAATTCTTATCTTACGTGTAATACTCAAGAACCTTTAATTCACTCAGTCTATCAAAATATATTGAAAAAAATGGATCAGTATCTACCTGTAGTCTTGATTCATATGTTAAATCACTCTTCTGTGTGTGAGAAAGAAAGAGAGGGAGGGAGGGAGGGAGAGAGGGAGGGGGAATCATATGATAGACCCACATCACGTATGCATGCATTTTCAGGCAGATGGTTGGGTTTGTCGGTTTTGGCTGTATGTAATGAGTAGGGGCATGAAAAACTGATTATCAACATTTCCTCTCCACTCTCAAAGGACTTTTTAGTGATCTTGAAAGATGTCCAAACTTGGATGAGTTTCCTGGTGAAAAGAGTTCCATGGAAGTGGGCTATTCATCAATAAATAAAACATATAAAAATTAAAATGTAATTCATCTTGTTCTGAGTTACCTACCCCTCATGGAAAATGCAAATAACCATGACAAAATTTGTGGGCCTGGATGATGTACAATCTCATATTATAGTGTTAGCATGATGTAGTGGTTTGTGTGTTAGATAAAGGGTGCATATACACTGTAGAAACAACGCAACTTGACCCCACTTTAAGTGCTGCAGCTCCATCCTATGGAATCTCAGGATCTGTAATTTTACAAAGTCTTTAACCCTCTCTGCCAAAGTATGCTGATGCCTCAAAAATTACAAAGCCCAGGATCCCTCAACCAATGGTTGAGGTTGGACTCTTAATGCTGTGTGGTGCTGATTTTTGAAATGTAGGAGGAACATTCAAAGCTTTACAAGAAAATACTTATTTTGCAAATCCAGGAAGTTCTTAGTAGATTGAAACTACTTCAAGAGGTTCTCTATAGTGCATCCTATACTTCACTACTCAAATGTACCTTGTTTAGTTCAATGGGATTTACTTCTTGATATATATACTGTGGCAGTTTTAGGGATCTACATTCAATGCATACCCTTCCTAGAACAGAACCACTAAAATGAAAGCAAATTATTACCATATACATTCAACTATAAGTCTATCTCACGTATAGGTTGAGGGCAGGTTTGTGGCCAAAAGTATGCATTTTGATATGATCTGATAAATTGAAGGTAAAGCATAGGGGTATGGAACAAAGGACATCAAGGATGAAGTAAAGGAAAACAATACTAAAGAACTTACCCAATTTTAGCTGGAATAAATAACTATTTGTGCTCACCCTAAAGGCTGGATGAAACAGGCAAGAAGTACAGTAAATCATGGCTGTGCTATGTGTGAGGAAGGCAAAAAGGCAGAGGCAAGGCTACAAAAATGCACACATCAAGAAGGATGAAAAGTCAAAGCAAAGAGAATGGTGACTACAGTAGCAATGATTATAGACTTTATTTTCAATGTTATAACTTTGCCTGATTTTAACCCAGAAAAGCTGACAAACACAAATGTCTTATCCAATCCTTCAGACACTGATATCTCTTGACACTCCTTTGAGGGGAAGTGCCAAAGAGCTGCTGCAGCCACTGTTTTCCCATGCAGACATTCAAAAGGTTCAGAAACAGCACCATAGTGGAGAAAGTAGAGGGAATCAGTGCTTCTTTTAGGTTCTCCTAGGACAGATTAAGCTCTTACCTTTTGCCACTCAGAGAAGGGGATGGTTCATTGTTCAATAAAAGTTATAGTATAGTATTTACATTAGCCCATGGATAAGTCTACCAAGTTTTTTGGATCGATTTCTTGACTAAAATTTTGAGACTTATACATGATTATATACAGTAGTCAGAACTAACTTAATTCCCATAGATTTCATTGGATCTACCCTAGATGGGTTAAATTAGCCTTGCATTTTCTTGTTAATGCCGTAAGAAAACCTACAAAAACAAAGAGAAATTTTAACAAGCACACCCCTTATTTTTCAGAGCAGAAGGTCTTGTATTTTCTATTCAGAACAGCTTTACAAACATAGTCATTTCTGATTCTGCCACTTGCTGGATTTGTGATGTTCAGCAGCTTATAGATAAACACATACCAAAACATACACCAGAAGTGCCACTTTAAGAGGAGTAATAGCCCATGGGAGCACAGTACAGCCTGTAGCATACTAGCAATTTGATTAGCTTGAACTGAGGATGTAAATATCCAACTATTGCTATAGGGATGGCAACAGGAGGGAATGGGCACAGTGGGCATGAAGGAAATAAAGCACTTAAGTAGACTGCTTGGAGATGGCAGATTCTGTTGGCCTTCTCTCAGCAATGTGGTACAGCCCTCAGAAAAGTACAGCCACTGGCACTGTGTACCAACAGTGTTCTGGCCAGTATCTGTTTTAGGTGGAAGCCTTTCTGCATCAACTGCCTCCTTGGATCTTTTAAGTAGTTAGTGTAGAGATTTCACCTGGAAACCTTCTGGATGTAAAGCATGTACTGTATTACATTGATCAGGAAGGAGACTGCAGTCAGGAAATTAGCAGCAGAGTAGCTGTGGTGGCAATGGGGCCAGGGAGGCCCAGGTAGAGCCTTTATAAGCCCACCTAACACCACCACTACCCAACGGCGGAGCAGCTGTGGTGGCTACAGGGCCGGGGATGCCTGGGCAGAGACTACATAAGTCCACTTGACACCACTACCACCCGGTAGTAGAGCAGCTGTGGCAGCAACGGAGCCAGGGAGATCTGGGTGGAGCCTACATAAGTTGCCTGACACTACCACCAACCAGCAGCAGAGCAGCTGCGGTGACAATGGGGCTGGGGAAGCCTGGGCGGGGCCTTTACAAGCCTGCCTGACACCACCACTAGCGGCAAGCCCGAGAGTCAGGTCTTGGGCGGGGGCTTCCATCTAGCCCGTCCAACCCTTCCACCACCAGTGGCAGTGACGCCGGGAGCTGGACTGGGAATCAGGACTGGGTGGAGACCACTTAGTCTGCCCCAACCTTCCTGCTGATAGCAGCAAACAGATTTCCCCTTCGAGCTCTGCCACTGAGGGTTCTTCACTTGTGAGCTCTTGGGAGAACATGAGGAAGGAGGCTTTTTTGGCTGTTCTACATCTTTACCTCTTATAGAGGCCGGGTATGAACTGGGAGTGGAAATTGAGGTTGTGCAGGGGAAAGGAAGATATGGCAGCAACAGAGTGAAAGTTTGTTACAAAAGAAGGTGGGATCGATGTTTGAAAGCTATCCCGCCTTCAGTTCATTCTGTTCCCCGGAATGGTTTGGAGAGTGCACCAATCATTCCACAGAACCTTACTCTGCTCCTTTGCAATGCCAGGTCGGTTAAAAATAAAACCCATATCATGTATGACTTCCTTTTAGACAAGGATGCTGACCTAGCCTGCTTCACAGAGACCTGGCTGGGAGAAGATAGCACTATAACCTGGTTGCAGGTACTCTGTCAGTGAACACATAAATGGAAGTGGGCAGGGGAGAGCGGAGTGGCTCTGGTTCACAAGAACAACCTGACCTTGATCAGGATACCTGTGCGGAACACAGTCCACTTTGAGTGTATGCACCTGAGGACCAAGGATAGCTTGGGGATTCTGCTAATACACTGACCACCCTGTTGTCTAGCAGACTCACTAACTGAGCTGACACAGCTGGTCTCAGAGTTACTGTTGGAGTCGCCCAGACTTTTAGTTTTGAGCGACTTCAACATTCCACTGAAGACCAGTTTGTCAAATTTAACAGGTATGGCTCGGGAGTTCATGGAATCCATGACAAACATGGGCCTATCCCATTTGGTCATCAGGCCCACTCGTTGTGCAGGTCAGACCCTCGATGCAGTCTTCAGTACGGTACAGGAATATCCGTGGGCGGAGATAATAAAAACCTCTGCATTGTCATGGATGGATCATTTCCTGATCAAAGCTGAACTAAGAATCACTGTCTGCCCCACCGGGATGTGTGGACCTATTAGAATGGTCCGCCCTCGAAGGCTAATGGAACCAACTGGATTTCAGAAAGCCTTAGAGGGTTTAAAGATTGGTAACCCCGGTGATTATGTCGAAGTTTTGGTGAATACTTGGAATACGGATCTCGCCAAGGCTATTGACACAATCGCTCCCAAGCATCCTTTCCAACCCGCTTCCAACCGGAAGTCTTTGTATATGGAAGAGCTTAGGAAAATGAAGCGGGTTGGACAATGACTGGAATGCATCTGGTGGAAAACTCAACTCTTATGTGACAAGAGTCATCATAGGAATTTTCTTTATTCCTATTGAGAAGCAATAAGAGCAGCGCAGAGATCTTTCTTCTCTGCATGTATTGCATCTGCAGAGTTCCGTCCAGCGGAGCTGTTTAGGGTGGTCGGGAAGCTGATGCGGGTTTCATCAGTGCAGAACCCACTACTTAACCTGACAACGGCCTGCTTTGACGTGTTTAACAACTTCTTCACAGATAAATTCTCTCAGATAAGAGCTGACTTGGATGCCAGTATTGCAACAGAATCAAGTGATGAGATGTCCAGCAACTCCATTAATGAAATTATACTGGATCGATTTCAATCTGTGATTACCAATGATGTGGGCAAGCTCCTTGATAGAGTGAGGAAGACAACTTGCCCTCTCACTCATTGCCCGTCATGGCTGGCTGTCCAGTGGGGGGATGCATTGAGGATAATCATCAATGCATCCCTCAGGGAAGGCTACGTTCCACCTTGTTTGAAGGAAGCGGCGGTTAGGCCGCTTTTGAAAAAACCTTCCCTAGACCCCCTGGATATGAATAGCTATAGGCCGGTCTCCTTACTACCTTTTTTAAGCAAAGTGATTGAGAGGGCAGTTGCTCTTCAACTCCAAGCTGTCCTGGATGAAACTGATTATCTAGATCCATTTCAAACTGGCTTTAGGACAGGATTTGGAGTTGAGACTGCCATGGTTACCTTAGCTGATGACCTTCATCTGAGCATCGATAGGGATAGTGTGACCCTACTGGTGATCCTAGACCTCTCAGCGGTTTTTTGATACAACAGATCATAATGTCCTCTTGGATCGCCTGAGAGGGTTAGGAATTGGAGGCACTGCGTTGTGGTGGCTCCATTCTTTCCTCTTGGGCAGATCCGAGAGGGTGTTGCTCAGGGACAGTTGCTCTAATAGGAAAGAGCTTAATTGTGGCATCCCTCAAGGTGCCATCCTGTCCCTGATGGTGTTCAACATATATATGAAGCTGCTAGGAGAGATCATTCAGAGTCATGGGGCAGGGAGTTATCAGTACGCTGATGACACCCAGATATATTTCTCCATGTCTCGGTCTTCAGTTTTGACTTCATATGGCGTCTCTTCCCTCAATGACTGTCTTCAGGCAGTAATGGACTGGATGAGGAAAAACAGATTGAGACTGAATCCAGATAAAATGGAGGTACTTGCAGTAACGACACTGAAACTAGGTCACACTCTCTGCTAAGGAGAGTTTGCAGTCTGGGGTTGCTCCTGGATCTGTCGCTTCAGATGACTAATCAGGTAAATGTGACAGCCAGGAGCACCTGCTATCAGCTTCGGCTGATACGCCAGCTGCTCCTTTCCTGGAAGTAAGGGACCTGGAAACTGTGGTGCACGCCCTGGTAACCTCCCATCTGGATTTCTGTAATGCGTTCTACATGGGGCTGCCCCCATGCTTGGTCCGGAAACTACAGTTAGTACAGAACATGGCAGCCAGATTGGTCTCATCAAGGACAGACCATATAACACCAGTATTAAAGTATTTTCACTGACTGCCTATTAGTTTCTGGGCCCAGTATAAGATGTCTTCGGGACCACCTCCTCCCATATAATCCACCCCGCGTACTCCGGTCCTCTGGGAGGAATTTGTTACAGCCTATTAAAACGAGACTGTCTACTACCTCCCAGAGGGTCTTTTCGGCAACTGCTCTCAGATTATGGAACGGCCTGCTGGACGAATCCATCAGATTACGACCTTAAGCAGCTTTAAGAAAGCTGTCAAGATGGATCTCTTCCAGCAGGCCTTTCCTGACTAGATTTCCCAGCCTTAAGAGTCAGTCATCCTTTCCTTCCCTATTCTCTGTTGCAGCTAGGGTTCGTCTTTTTAATGAAATTTATTTTAAGTATGTTTTAAACTGTAGAATTGTTTAATAATTTTTTAAGGGTGGGTGGGTTCTGGGGTTCTTTGGGGCGGGACGGGGATTGTATTTTATGATAATTTTAATGTTGTAAAGATATAAATAAATATTATTATTAAATTAGGAATGGGAAGCTATGAAAGAATTAGAAAAGATTCTAAAGAGTAAAAATACACAGCTGAGCAAGTTAGAATTGGCCAAGCCACTGTATTCTCCATCACCATGTATGGAAGTGAGGAGGTGAGAGCTGGACAGTAAAGAAAGTGGGTAAAAAGAAAATAAACTCATTTGAGATGTGGTGCTGTAGAATGTTGAGGATACTGTGGACAGCCAAAAAGACAACCAAGTGGGTTCTTGAACAGATCAATCCTGAAATCTCCTTAGAAGCCAAGATGACCAAACTGAGGCTGTTACATTGGTATTTTGGCCACATCACGAGGAGGCATGGCTCATTAGAAAAGACAATAACTCTCAGAAAGGTAGAGGAAAGCAAAAAGAGAGGAAGAAAGCTTGCCAGATGCATAGACTCAGTCAGGGAGATCATGGTGTGAAATTACAGGACCAAAACAGAGCAGTGGAGGATAGAGAGTCCTGGAGATGTCTCATCCACAGGGTTGCTATGAGTTGGGACTGACTCAAAGGTGATTAACCACAAAGCCCCCCCTATCCACTTTTGTTAATACATGTACCTTTTATACATGAGTACCCATGCATCCATGTGGCTTTACTTTCCATATAGGAATCAGTCTTATGTGAAGCAATGCTAAACACTGATCTCATACTGTGCAGCTTGACACTGTGAATGTTCTTCTCTTGATCTGTCTTGCTATCTGCCAGAGGGAGGGAGGGCAAAAAAGAGAAGAAATTAGAATCTGCCAGTGACAGCACTATGAAATATGATCATTTTATAAAAAGAAAATAAATTGCCACCATTGTCTGTTTTTGCAGAAAAAGACATGCTTAAACTATGCTTGTTTGCAAAATATACTGGAGTGATGCTGTTGATTTAAAGGCCACAATCCTATATGGTTTAGTGTAGTGTAGCAGGCCCAAATGCAGACCTACACTAGGCTGAGCCATATACCATCTCCATCTTATTAAACAGCCTCCAAATAGATTCCTTAGTAAATATCTCCCTACATGGCCATTCTACATTTCATGGGGAGTGGGCAAGAGTATAGTATATTTCCATAGTCAGGTTACAGTAGTACTGAGACCTATGGAGGATCCCAGCAGACCTTGGTGCTGATGTTCTCATGTCACATATGTCTAAAGAGGCATAGGAGATTATCACACTGCCTTTCCTCCCAGCCTCAGCACGAGCTGAAACTTTTGAAAACTTTTTTAAAATGGATGTTATTACACACCTCTGTGCCCAGTCTGGAGGCACACTAAGAGCCCTAGTGGTGCAGTGGTAAAATGCCTGTATTGCAGCCACTCACTCACAAACCAGAAGGTTGTGAGTTCAGTTCAAGCCAGGGGCTCAGGGTTGATTCAGCCTGGCACCCTTTCGAGGTTGCTAAAATGAGTACCCAGCTTGTTGGGGGCAATTAGCTTATCATCTCTTCAGCATTTTAATGGGACAGAGATGAATGCCATAGCTCATTTCTTTCCAAAAGTCAGATGTTTGAGGAGCAGTGGTGTGATCTCTTAGGGTCTCAACTGGTGTGGTTCGCAACCACCACACCTCCCTAGTGACACCACCTGAGTCAAGGATTTCACTTAAATATTTAACATTTTAAATATCTAAATATCTTTCAGCTTTAAAAGTAAATGGGAGCAAATTTTAGTTTGTATTAGTACTGCCTGCAATATGGGTTTTTTTGTGTAAAATATTGGCTAGTTTTTGTAAGCTTGATTACTGGGAAAATGTCTTGTCTGTCTCAAAAAACATGTCTCATAACATAATCAATAAATACTAAACAAGACTTGGGAAAAACTTCCATATTTTGCCAATTAAGTTATGATTTCATGACTGAGCAACTCATATTGCATGCATGGCTGTTAGCATAATGTCACTGCCATGTCTGCGGCAGGTTAATTGATGCTTGTATTTTGCATTTTGACCTTTTACATATTAGGGTGAAAGTTGGTTGGAAATCTGTATTTTTACATTCATTCTGGGGAAACAAAATTGATAGCTGTGATCTCAAGGCATATGCATCCAAAGCTTTGCATATTTACTTGCCAAGATAGTGTGATGGCTTTTTTTATGGTGCTCTAGTTCTGCTGTAGTCAGCATATTGACATCCATAGTGACACATGCTGATCTAACCTATACCTGTGTCTTTTTATGGCCACTGTGGAGGGAAGAGGTCATTTTGCCCTTTGAACAGTAACTGCCCCTCACCCAAGACTCACCTTCTTCCTTCTGGGTTCATTGGGGAAGCACCTGGCTATGTCCCTGTAGCCAGATGCACAATGATGAAAGTATTTTATGGGACTTTGCAGGGGTCCTCCTGGAAGATGCTGATGCATCTCTGTGCATCTCTAATGGCTCCTGCTCTTCACTAGCCACTAAATAGCAATGGGGTGCATTGGAAGAAGATGGTAAGGCCTGTGAAAGGGGAGATGTGGTGTAATTTTGCCTAGGTGGATCTTTACACTACATTTCCTGATACAGAATCTTGGCCATAATTTCTTAATTTCTAGGCATCAACCCACATACAGTCATGAATAACATGTGCATAACTGAAGCCAATGTAAATATACACGGTCAGAGGTGTGCATTCATATTTCTATTGTAATTTGGACAGAAATGCATGGCTTATTTTGCACTGGTAGTGTTAGGATAAGAACCAGCATGGCATAGTATTTTGAGTGTTGGACTAGAACTCTAGAGACCAGGGTTCAATTCCCAGCTTGGGAATACACTGGGTGGCCCTGGGCAAGTTACATGCCCTCAGCCTCAGAGGGAGGCAATGGTAAACCTCCTCCGAACAAATCCTACCAAGAAAACCCCATGATAAGATTGCCTTAGGGTTGCCATAATTTGGAAACAACTTGAAGGCACACAACACACACATAGTGTTAGGATACCTCACGTGTGAGTATGCATCACTGTTCAGGTGCCCGTTTGGATCTAGCCTTTGCAAAGTCACACCTTGTCTTTGCAACACAAATCTTTGCAAATCTTATGTTAAATCTGCCTCCACTGGTTTAGTTCACTCCCTGGATAGGAACATTATTGTGCAATGCAGCAAAGGAACAATTCACATAATACTTTCTTGCAAATTTCAGTTCAATTTTCCGAGGGATTCAGATCATAACTATTTTTATTCTGAAAATTATCTGAAAAAAAGAAAGAAAAGAAAATCAGAAGTGAGATACAGACTGAGATAATTTAGTGACATGAGATACAGCCAGAAATGCTGAATGTGGCAAAAATCTATTGAAAACCATTCCATGTTATCTTCATGTCATAAGAAAATGATCATGTGTAAAATGTTTGCAAACTGGGCAACACATTATATAGCACTTTAAAAAAACCCCAACAATCCTACATTTCCTGAGAACCAGATTGCGACAATGTTTAAGGCACGGGTAGGCAACCTTTTTGAGTTGTCCCTCAGGCGTTGCTGTCCCTCAGACAATTGGGGGGATGAAGCACCAAAAATAAATAAATAAATAAATAAATAAATAAATAAATATTTTAAAAATTTAAAAAACTAAATAAAAAATAAAAATAAAAAAATATGCATGCACACTCTCTCAGCCCCAGAAAAGCCATGGCAAAACCCCTGTGGAGATTTTGCCAAGAAAACCCCAAGAACAAGTAATAACAACAATAATCAATATCATCATGGCGGGCAGCGGCGGCGGGTGGCGGCGGCGGCAGGGCCAGCCTGGGGCTGGTCCAAAGGCCTTGGGGGGCTGAATCCAGTCCCCAGGCCTTAGGTTGCCTACTCCTGGCTTAAGGTATCACATTCAGCATTCATTAGTGTTTTCAATTTTCATGGAAGGCACTATGACAAGACTGTAGTACACTTGTATACAGTTATAAGCGGTAACCTTCTAAAACTGTTCATCAATAAAACATCTAGTGATGGAAGGTATACCTGTTATAACACAATTTGGGGAAAAAAGAATAATTCACAAACACATATATACAAAAAAAAAAGTTTTATCTGTCAAAGGAATAATAGTATTTAGAATTATTTCCAGAAATCAGATCTGTTCTACATTTACATTCTATATGTATTTCAAAATAAGCAACATAAGAAGATAATTCAGAACCATGGCATTAAACAACTAGACATATATGTTTTTAGATGAATTTAATTACAACAAAATGAATAAAAAGATTGTTGGGCTTGGAATCCATGGTCACCACAAAACCAATATGCTGTAGACATCCCCAATCTTTTGCCCAAATCAAGTTCCTAGCCATGAACAGCCACATAAGGGACTTTCACCTCTGAAATGTATACCTGAAAGAGGTGAGCCATTTCCCCATGCTCTCAATTCCTTAACAGACAACTGCCCAGTGTACTGATTTGAATTATTATCAATTAATGACACCTAATGCGCTTTGGCCATCTTTCATGCTGCTTCCTCCACATGACTGACCCATTGGGCTAAATCTCATGGAAGATTTAATGCCATAATATTGTGTAGATTTTCCTGGGAGTAAGTTATATTGAAAAGTGGATTTGGCTTACTTTTGAGTAAACATACAAGTGGCGAATTGTCCTAACATTCTAATATATTGAGAAAACACTCCAAAGCTGTAAAAAATTACTAATATATCAAGTGGAACAATGAACCAAAATCAGATGTGGTAGTTTTGCTTACAGAATTAGTGCACCCCCTCCAATGGTTTTGAATGGTTGGGTGAACGCTCTAGTGATGGTATTTGGTTGGTACAGAGCACTGCACCGTTCATCCAAATTTGTTTGCTGGAACATGACTGTGGGAATAGGCTGCATTTTCATGGAAAAACAATTTGCTAGGGGGAGGAGATGCTTCACCCATCCAGTGCTGTCCTCACTGATTCTCGCCTACAGAAGCCTTCATACACAACCGTTGCTGCTATACTTCATGTTTTAGAGCCTGGTTGGGAAAAATGGACCCAGATTTGGAATGGGAGAAGTGTATGTGTGTGTATGAGCCCTGACCCCTCCAAAATGTGCCTGAGCAAATAGAACAGGATTGGCTCAAGTCTTCACCTCCACCCTAAATTTAGAAAGACTTTGAGCCCTTTCTTAAAATACCAGTTGCAAACACATTAGGCAGTGTCAGATGGGACTAGCCAGAAATTCATCCTGAAGCTAAGAACCCCTGTGTTAAAAAAACCTCATTCATTTTGATGCTGAAAGACCTTTCATAGTAATGTATGGGGTTCAAACAAGCCATTTGTTAATTCCCTTTTCTTCAGCTTGTTTCGCTCAAGAATTAGAAAGGTTAATGCTTCAAGAGCCAGTTTCAATCCATCTCAAGTAACTACATTTTTAAAAGCTAAATTTTTATTTTAAAAATTTTAAGTTGCCCTGGGTCCCTTGGTAAGAGAAGTATAGAAGAGGAGTATAAATTTAATAGCAAACAGAGAAAGAGTTACTAGCAGTCATGATGTGGAAGAAAGTGTTTGCAAAACTGAGGTGTCTGAGGATTTTCAAGGTGAATCGTCTTCCCTCATATACAGTCACAGTAAATACATAGTAAATATGTAACTTTTTGAGCTGTGGATCTAAACATTAATCAGATGTATTTATGCCAGTTCTTTACAATACTGGATTATGGATGCACCACACGTCCCATTACAAGTATGACTGAGAATGCATGTGCACTTGGACAGTATTTGAAAAGTCAGCAACAACTCTCCCATCATCTGAACATTTTAAAAGATTACCATAAGTCAAAAACAACTCTAAGGCACACAACACATCTACACACCCCTAGCAATATATATATTGAAGGGTGATGTCCCTAATAGAGTTGTGTTCTGTTCTCTCTCTCTCTCTTACCCTTTGATATCTTAGGAACAGCCCTTTTAATTCACCTTTTGAGTCAAAACACTAACAAATAAATATTCTCTTGAGCATCACCCAGAATAATGGATGGACCTTATTATTTCAGGTGTAGGGCAGTCCAGTGAAGTGCCTTCTCATGTCCTAATTTCCCCTTTGTGTTGCCAGCTAGCATTGAGAAATGGCAGTGATCCTTTGGGGGACTGGCCTTTGACTCTCGGTTCTAGCATGAGGTACATCAGTAAAATCCAGCCTACAACCCTTCTGTCCACAGAATTGGTCAAACTCCTTACAGTCAACATCAACTGGCAGCAGCTGCAGGACAGCTTTAAGATTACTCTGGCCCTTGAAATGATAGTGGTGTACATATATTGCTTGAGAGAGGGGGATGAGTGTTGCCCAGCATGGTTACATTGGTGAGCACAGAATAGTGGATATATCCAAAAGGCTGGCTTTATCTTTCAAGGAACACTTCAGTTCCTTTGGCACACTTCATTTCTTTTGGCATGTATATCAACAGCCAATTTGTGGATAATTTCCTTATGCAAAAGGGGTGACAAATACAGAGGTCCCTTGATATCCACTTGGGTTCGGTTCCAGGATCCTCTGTGGATACTAAAAAGCGTGGATGCTCAAGTCCCTTTAAATACAATGGCATCCCTTATATAAAATGGCAAAAGCAAGGTTTGCTTTTGGAATTTATATGTTTTTCAATATTTTCAAACTGTGGATGGTTGAATCCGTGGATAAAAAAATCTGTAGATAAAGAAGGCCAACTGTACTGTATTTTAAAGCCATGGATGGTTGAATCTGTGAATGCAGAATCCATGGATATGGAGAGCTGACTGTAATTTTAAAACAGTTTATGTGTAGAGTCTACCACTACCATGGTCCTTTCCCTCCCATACTTGCAAATGTTGACAAATGCTGATATGAAAGAATGTTAATGCTTAAACCGTCTGCCTGTTCCTCTCTGATTCATTACAATTATCTGCCATCCTGTTTCATTTTGTGCAACAAACAGATGTTGTCTGTGCAACTCATTTGCTGAATAAGGTCTACTTGATGATGTTTAAGTTTCCAGTCTAGTTTTACCAAAGCCACTTGACCTTTAGCAGAAACAAAAGTAAAATGAGAATGCAGAACAGTGATTTTTCAGGAAAGAATTATTTATATACCTCAAATATGTTTTTCATTAAAAACGATATTTATTTATACCATACATACTTCAAAAACAGTGTTTTTTGTTCCTTAGATATCATTTAGCAATTTGTTTGCTTTGCCTTTTCAGTATTTCTTCTCACTTGGTTCCTAATAACTTGGGGGTGTTTGAAGAGACAGTGCAGTACAGATAACACTACAAAGGTTCATATGGTTAGGAAGAACACACCTTTACTTTTCTATGTTCCCTTTCACAAGCATACGGTACATACGCAGCATAAAACAAAACAAAGCATCTCTTCATTCAATTTTTATAAAAAAAAGTAATTAAGACTTTGGAAAAAAAGACAAAGCACAATGAAAAATAATCAAGTCAGCAAAAATTGTGGCGGTTTGATGTAAACATATTTTTGATATAAACATATTTTTGACACACTGGTTGGTAACATTTTAAAGAGTCTATGAATTCTGTAAAGAATGTGTTCACTATTTCAAAAGAAGCAAATTTGGCCTAAAATAAGGCATTTGACTTTTTTTTTTTTACACACACATGGAGATACAGTAAGCAGTGTTTCTGATTTGCTAGTTTTCTTTTTCAAATACTACTGTGGCTCACATTGTCCCCAGATTAGCTAAAATTATTCAGGACTAAGTCCCATAGAAACTGATGGGAATTGGTTCCAACGGGTTTTATTCATAATTAACCATAGTTTTGGGCCAATAATGAAAAGGGAATTTATTTTTCTAGACTAGTTTCCTCTAGTAAAATTAACAGACTGGTTTGCTGATATGTAACTCACAGTTGCTGAAATTGCATAAAAGACTCAAGTTGGAAGCTGAAAACAACCAAGCATTTCTGGTTTCGCAGTTACAAGAGAAATGTTCTAGGAAAGAAAAACATTCTCTTTGAGCTAGAAATACACAGCATGTGGAAATATTCCTTGTGTATCCCATTTTCTTTTTTTAAAAAAGGATCTGTTATATGACACACACCATAATGATCTTGGCTGTAGACTAAGCTTGAGTAAATATCATCATTCAGTCAGTATGCTGTGGTAAGGTACGCTGCCAGTGTGGTTTGCCATGCTCAGACAACATGTGTAAACACCAGAATCAAAACAAAACAGAGCAAAACAAAAGATTTGGAGACCAGCTTCTCTCTGTCTTCCTTAATCATTAGCTTCCTCTCTGATGTGCTCTTTCCTAACTCTAGTGTAATTCTTCTCTGAAAAATTATGTTGGGAAAGTACAAAAGACCATTACGAATTGCCCTGTGTACCCCCTCCCACCATCACCATTGCCACAAGCTTCCGATTTCTCCAAAGGGGAAGTTACCCAACGGGGAAAAATCCTCACATATTCTCCACACTTTAAGTGCTTGTGCCATTAATGGCTTTGGATTGCTTCTATAAAAGCTCACCTTAATTGTACGATAGAACTCTCTGGTGCACATTGAACAACTCTGCAGAAGTCAGAATTGATTTTGTCATTTTAACGCAACTAAAGTCTCCAGGAGAGGACATACAAATCTGATTCGGGAATTCATATTCAGATCCCTATAAATGTTATGGGTAAGGTCTGGCTTTTGTAAACCCAGCTCTCCCACACTGCCTTTGTCACCATAGTAAGATTTGGGGAGCGGGGATATGTGATAGAATACCATCACATTCCGCCTTTTGAAACATCCTGCAAATGGCAACCAATGTCCCAGAGTGGGGAAAATGCTGGGTCTAATGAAATTATCTTACACATTCCCTTTTTGGAAGGTCAACTGGAAAATATTAGGGGGGGATGATGATGATAATGATGGCAGTTTGAGGCAACCACACAACTTACAATGCAATCTTATGTATGTCTCCTCAGAGGTAAGCTCTTTTAAATTCTATGAGACTTACTTCCAAGTAGGAATGCATAGGAATGCAGCCCAAGATACTTATTTCCTGAATGCCTGCCTTTTCTTATTTAAAGAAATGTCTCTATCATCTCTGACCGTGTAGCTTTCAGTTCCTTTTTAAAAAGAACTATGGCCTTGTTTTGTGGATGTGGATAATATTTAGAACCTGAGAACATTTCAGTCTATTCTTCCCTTCCTCCCAGTTTCCAAGGATTTTTTTTTCTGACTGCCAAAATCTTGTCCCGTAGTTAACAGCATCTGATTTTATTTTGGTTACCGAAAACTTGTGCAAAGTTGGCAGCTCTGTGTTGAGACTTAACACTTTTTGTTCGGCATTCTTGCTCCATACTGACCAGACCACTTGTAACAAAGTGTATTCTTTTTTTCTCTCTCTCTTAATAAGACACTGAAAGTATGGCAATACTTTTAAGGGAAAAAAGGGTATGGATATTATTACACATCCCCACATTGTGTAAGAAAAAAGTGCATGACTGGATTTATGTAATAGTAACAAGACCAAAACAAAAACAAAACCCAAAATAAAAATAAAAAACACAAAAAAAACCTGTTTCCAATTGGGTGCTCTAAAGCATGCCAGCACCTCCTTATTATGCTCTCTAGCAGGTAGTTAAAAAAGACCTTGTGTTTTTTCTTATTTTTTAAAAAAATGTGCACTGAAGCTAATATAAATGAATAGAGCGAGCCAGCAAACTATCCCCCCACCCCCGCATATCTAACCGCTGGATGTAAATGTAAATGTTTTTTTTTTAAAAAAACCAAACAAAAAAGTTAAATCACCATCAATACAATTGTTTTACATCACGGGCCCTTCAAGGCTCAATATATACAAGTGTAACAGCCATGCGTAGTTGACGGTCCTCTGAATGGTTTAAAATACACAAAGGACAACAGAAGTTGTTCTTTTATTCTTTCTTTCTCTCTCTCTCTTTCTCTGCAGTGCTTTGTTCCTTCGGGGTTTTTTCATTTTGTGCCCCTTTTTCTAAGATTGCAGGCAACAGTCATAGGTAGGAGAAACAGTCTCTTTGGAGATGACCACATATTTCGTAACAAAAGTGGAGATTTAAAATGCAAATTTGTTCATTTTTTGTTTGTTTTTGTCTTGTTTAGAGCAGTGGAAACTTCATTCCAGGTTAAAGGTACTACCCCAACCCTCACAAAATAAAAAATCTTAACAAAGCAAAACAAAACTTTGGGAGGAAAAGTGGGAGGGGAAGCACCTGGTGTTTTTATGTTTTCTTTAAAAAGAAAAAAAAAGATATATATTTATATTCATATTTATATATATATTTATATAAGAGTCTGTAAATGGCTGTTCAAAGATGTCAGGCTCTCCTTGAGAGCTGACATTTACTAAGTCTGTCTTTGAACTAATCTAGTGAAGTTAATGGAATGTTTTTATGCAGGTTAGGGTTCTGACTGTGTCGGTTCCGGCTGCGGACAGAGGAAAACATCATGTTGCATCCAGGGATTTTGCACTTGTGCATTTCTCGTAAGTGCACAGTCTTGTAATGCACCCTGAGAGTTCCCTTGTTGCTGTACATTTTGTGGCAAATGTTACACATGATCCCCCCATTGTTCATGGAAATGCTGCTAAACATGAGGGATCCTGGGACTTCAGCACCCATGCTGACTCCTAAGGCTGGAGCGTCAGCTTTGTGTGATGATTCTCCACTGTCACTTGCCCCATCAACATCATCAAGGAGAATCCCCTCGTCACTCCCTGCATCAGACTCTCTTGAGGAATGGATGCTACTGCTAGACTGGATGCTGGAGGTGGTGCTCAGGTCTAGCACCATGTACTCTTCTGACATGCCCCTTCCATATCCATTCAGATGTGAGTCCTCAGTACCTGCTGGGGAGGATGTATCTTCCCTTATATCAAACCCCATCTGATGTGGGGCCCCATATATCTTCATCAAAAATTCATCACGGAGGTCTTTGTTAAGTGAGGGCTGAGAAGTATCCAGTCCCATGTCATCCAGTTCTTTGGTCAACAGTTTACGGTGCAGGTTTATGTTAGCACTGTGTCTAGGATAAGAAGAGGAAAGGGATGGGGAGGGAAAAAACAGCATTGTTGATTATGTTTATAATGCAAGCCTTACATATTAAATCAAGATCGCAGCAAGTAACTGTCATGCAATATGACTACTTCGACTATTATCATGGCTGATGCCTGTTTCCTTGGAAATCAGGTCATTGATAGACAAATATCAATGCTCCTACAAATGCAAGACAAAAATTCTGCAAATATACATTAACTCTCAGTCTTTCTCAAGTCTTTTGTGCTCCAATTAATCTTAAAAGAAATGGCATCTCTTGTGTTTTTTGGTTACATACTTTATATGAAGCTAATCAACAATATAAGCATTTTTTAAAATAAAAAAATATCAATAGATATTTACAGTGCTGCTCTTTCCAAAAGCTTACTTTTTTATAAGAACTAGGCAGGGAGGAAGAAAGCCAATGGAATCTTTTTTGAATGTGCAACACTGGAACTATTGGTTCACATTGTGATAGTAGGGAATTGTTAACACTGACCAATTGAGACAAAGGATACTATAAGAGAGTAAATGTCAGGCTAGTATATCCTCTTACTGATGGCAGTGAAACACACACTATAAAATTTAGGATGTTCAAACAGAATCTGGAATCTTTTTGAACAGGAATAGAAGAAGCCATTTGATAAGGCATTGTGACTTAAATCTATAAATATGTGCTTAAATTTGGAATCTCATTAGTAACTGAGAAATGGAGTCCATGTTGAGTTATGTGGAATATTTTATTTTGAGAGTTCTAGAAAGTCATAGTGAATGAATATAATTCCACTCTGCTTAACACTGATCCAAGGCACAAATGTGGCCTTATTACTAAGGTTTTTATTATTATTGCTGCATTGGACTTGTTTAAATTAGTGTTATCCCTCCTTCCCTCTGTCTTTATTTCTGCAGGCCAGGGATGTAAAGAATACTTTCCCGATCTTCAACAAGAAAGGGTATCTCTGCACATTGAGTCACCGCCCCCCATTAAGAAAATGGTCAATGATTATCAAGTTTTGGGGTGGGTTTTTTTGGGAGGAGCGTTTAGCTTTCTCTACCAAAAAAAAAAAATGCTTCTCCTAAAAAACTTGGCTTTGCACAAAACTCAACAATTTGCACAGAAAACAGTGGCTGGCACCCTGTGGCATTTCTGATGGCATATATTGGACTTATTCATTACTCACTTTTTAGTCATTGCAGAGGTTAGAAAAATATGCTCTACAGACTGCACAATGACCATTCCATAGTTTCTCAGTTGCAGCTCCCTATTCGAACATATCTTGGCTGGTGGGTAATGGGAGTGAGTGGGATAGAACAGCATCTAGCTATGCTCCTACAGCTGGGTGCACAGCAATGATAGCCTCCAGAGAGCCCTCCAGCAGACCCCCACAGTCTCCTGTGGATCCTTGTTGCTATGTGTCCAGCTACAGAAAGATAGATGGATCCTTGCCTCCTACTTCCCTTGATCCCCACTGGCAGGGACTTGGATGTGTTGAGGGGTTGCAGCTGAGAGAAGGAGGGATTGGAAAAGCATGTGTCATGGATATACCTCTTATCTCTTGATCCAGGGTCTTAGCCTGTATTTTTTGTGCAAATTTTATGCAGACAACAATCTGTTGCGCGCGTGCACACAACACACACACACACACACACACACAAATACATTTCTCTCACACACAAAAACCCTGTGGTAGGGAAAAATAACTGCAAAAATGCTCAAAATCTGTGCAATTTTGCACAATGGGAAAACTTTTGAGGTAATTTGTACTTGCACGTGGGAACAAAATAAGCAGAGAATTAGCAAAAGGTAGGGGAAGCAATAAATTACAAAAAGATCACATGAAAATGAATGGGAAAATCTATTAAAATTAAAATTCTTATTCTTCTTAATCTGAGATTATCAGTCTGCAAATCAAGTTTTGCAAGATATCTCTGACTGCTGCTCTATCTACAGGTTCACTTACTCCCAAACACAATCTTGCAGAAAGCAATAGGAAGAGTTGCAGAGTAGGGAATCACCAAGCATGCAGAGCCAAGAAGCACTGTCACACAAGACAGGGATACTCAAACTGGTCCCTGGCACAATGGGAAAAAAGGTGCTAGTCCCCACATCAGATAGTTTAAGTAGTACTGTCATAAGCAATCATATACAATATGGTGGGAATCCTTAAATTTGGCTCTGCCTGCACTGAAGATCCTCAAAATCTGCCCTACCTTGCAGCCCCAAAGCCCAAGTAAGTTGGGAAGGACAGAAATTAAAATAGTAAATAACAACAACAACAACAACAGTAACAACAATATTGTCGTCATCATTGTCATCAACAACAAGCTTTCCAATCCAAATTTAACTGTGCACAACACAACAAACTGTGGCTGGTGATATGCATCCCCAACCACATTGTAATACAAATGTAAATGCCTATTCCCATTCTCCTGTTGTAATTTCATTAGGGCTTAAATGTCCAAATGTGCACAACAACTGTGCAAGTGTACACAGTTCAAATGTTCACATCTGGATTCAATCTGGGTTTGAAGCTCTTGATGTACAAAGCCAGACCCTTCTGCACATGGATATCCCTTGCCTGACAGGGGTGGCTAAGTATAAAGATGATATAACTGGAGTCCTTTATGTTATTTGAACATGGCTTGTACAAAAAACACTTTCATGAGTAGTGTATCTCTCAACCAGCTGGGCTCTAAGATATAGCAGAAGAACTCAACCGTGCATTATAACAAGGTAGAAAAGATAGAACAATGCAAACTTAATTTTCCATAGCTATGTGTGTGATTCATCATACCTTGTCATAACTCATTTACCTTATTAAATATAGCAAACTAGGTTATCAGCCTGCACTCCTGTGATATAAGGCAGGTGGCTGTTTGTAGTTAAAGGGTGGACAGATATTCAAGGAGGGTAAATTTGGATTCCAAATGGAGGTTTCTCCCCATGGAGAAGAGCTACTGAGAGATACATCTGTGGAACAGGGGGGTGTAGTGGAAAGCATATATTGTTCATTCATTCCCAGGGGGTTGACTATCCTTTCATAGCAAGTAATGTACTACCACTTTTTCTAACATTGAAGTATGTTACAGGTATTCCCCACACTGCACTTATGAAGGCTGAGCTTACCTTGTGATAAGATCAGCTTTCTAATCTTTTGCTAAATCGAGATCACAAAAGAAAGAGGGAGATAGAAAGAAAAAGATAGAGAGAAAGAGACAGAGAGAAAGAGAAAGAGAACAAATTCACATTCCAATCTGGTCACATCTGGCTTTAAAAAAAGAGAGAATCTTAAAACAATAAAATACAGGCTAAAAAATGCTTCAGCCATGAGATCATTTTCTGTCACCCCTCATCTCACTTACACTGTTGTCCTGATGGTTACCGGACCAACTGCACAATCTAAAATCATAAATCAAATCAGGCAAAGGCAAATTCACATCATCCACAGATTTGTACTGAACAGATGCACAGTGTTCATATACATGGATGATAAACAAATAAATGTGGGTCATACAGTCTTTTTGGCAGAATTATTTCTTACCCATTCTGGTGTCAGATGGCAAATTATTTCAAGGGAAATGTTCTCAGGAAAATACTGGAAGCTCCCAACTGTGTATGTCTACTGCTTAAGAAGATGCAGTTATGTTTCTTGTTACTGTGCATGGGTAGCAATAGCATTGAGGTTTGTGGTGCAATGTATCTTCAGCTATGAAGTGTGCTTGCTCCTTATTGCATCATGCAAACAGGGTGAAGTATGATGGCAATGTTCACTGCAATAATATAGTGTCTGCTGCATGTGGTTAAGTTCATGAGAATCCAGCAGTTTTTACCATGGCTTTGTAAAGTGGTAAAAATTGACTGTATAGGAACAGTATGGCCTTTTGCTGTATTTATCTAGATAACGTATGTGCAGCTTTGCATTCCTTGAGGCAGCAGAAGAAGCACTACTACTGTTTCTCCTGTCTAGTTATCTCCTAGTTCTGCCTGTTGTAACGGAGGAATTCAGGGGTGTTATAGAGTAGACAGGGAAAGACTGATGGGCTGTATAACATTTAGGTAAAAACAGATGGAAGAGATCCCAATTATTTGTTCTCCTTGCTCACTGGAAACTTTACATTTGCATGTTTGTTTTTCAGAGTGCAGTCTAATAACCTTGGTTACAACAGCACTGTGTGGCTTTCCTAGAGTCATCCAGTGAGTTTGGTAGTTGTGTGGTAATTTGAAACTAGGTATCTCACATCCAAAACCACCACTATCATCACAGATCTCATGTGGAGCAGCTTCCATGTCAACATTTGAAGGGCCAGCCACAACTTAAACTCATGTGAGCTGAGTTTAAGTTTTCTCCTCCTAGTTTGTCCCTGTCCCATTAAAACACAGTGCTTTGATATCATTGTGGCTCAGCAGCAGCATGCCTCTTATTACAAAAGCATTTTGTTTCCTGCTAACAAAAAACAACAGATAAGAACCTATGGAAATTTACTATCAAAATTGACCAAATTATGGGACAAGGAAATATGAATTGAACATCTGTGGGAAAACCTCCAGTCCTCAACTGAAGGTTGCTTTCCTGATGATGACTTGTTAAAAGTTGCAGAAGGTTTCTGCTATCAATAGAAAGTGATGCCATATCCATTCACTTATCATTTATAGCACTTGCTATCAGTAATCTAATTAAGCTATGTACCAGCCCTTAATATCTGTCAGGAAAACGATGTGCAGAAATGTGCGGACAGGTTCTGGCACTTTCGTCAGCAAGGTCCCTTTTCCGCTGTCAGCAGTACCATTGGCTTCTGCTAATATAATTACATTGACTTTTATTCAATTAAGTGCCATTCCTAGCTTTAAAAAAAACTTGCTTTATCAATTGATTCAGGTGTAATGCAATAATAAAGATGAACTCATTTCAGTGCATTAGTCTTGCTGTTCATAACTTCTGAACATGAGTTCATTCATAGTAGTCGATTTCCATTACGCAACCACAGTTCAAAAGAATTGATTCTGGTACATTCATTTCTTAATCTATATCGCTGGTGTTGAAGCCCTTCAACATCATATGAAAATCTAAACAGATATATTCATCTGATACAGTGGTTTGGTTGGGTGTGGGGTTTTTTTTTACATTTTTAGATTTAACATCAAAATATTGGAGTTTAAAATCTGTTACAGTTAGGATGCTATATTAAAATCCATATAACTATGGAGAGGAAATGGGTTGAAAACAGCTCAGTGAAAACCATGGGACTTAAGTTAGGCTATGAACAAACCTGGATCCACCAAGTGACTCTGGATAAAGGCCAAAACAAGTATGCCATGAACCAAAGCTGAATTGTCTGTCCATGCAGACATTTCACCATATTTAAATACACTGGAAAAGTGTGAAAACCAGTTTCTATACTAGCAGTCAGGAGGCTGGTGAGTGTATTGCTGACCTGGAAACAGAACAGTGCAAATAGAAAGGATTCAATGCTAAGCTTATTAGCTATGTATTTTTTGTTATTGTTGTTGTTGTTGTTGTGTGCCTTCAAGTTGTTTCTGACTTATGGCAACCTTAAGGCAAACCTATCAAAGGGCTTTCTGAGGGCTGACAGTATGAGATTTGCCCAAGGTCACCCAGTAAGTTTTCATGGCAAAGTGGGGGATTGAACCCTGGTCTCTAGTATCCTAGTCTAAAGGGGGTTGCAGACTGCCAGAAATAGTGTGAATTCAGTCCACTTTTAGGGTTAGGGTTAGAGTTAGGGAACCATGGGAACTGTATTTTATTGTGGCACCAGAGTTGTCTGACAGAGAAGGCTCAATGTCTCAGGAAAATAACAGTTCCCATGATTCCCTAGCACTAACCCTAACCCTAAAAGTGGACTGAATTCACACTATTTCTGGCAGTCTGCAACCCCCCTAACTCTCAGACCACCACTATGCCATGCTGGTTCTCTTACCTATGTATGGCTCATGTCAATTCTGTTTCAGCAGCCATAGTTTTTATCTCTAGGGATATAGCCAACCTATCTGGGTGGAAAAAGTTGATTTTTTAAAAAATGGGCTTCCCTCTAGATTTTTCAGATGTTTCAACTGAGGATAGGCTTCTGACATTACTTCAATTTTTTTCTTTAGATAAAATACAAAGACAAGTGAAGTGTGTGTGACATTGTCCCAAGGAATGCCATTAGTCTTATCAAAACTGTTCTGGTTTCTTTCAAAAATTCTCCAGACATTTCCTTTGGGGAGGAATTCCTCACTGCACATTGATTTTGAATTCCTCTTTAGGTTTAAAAAATGGTGACAATTTTACCTATTATTTTCCTATTCAGGCATACAAACAAGGTCTACTCCTAAATATCCAGTAAATATTAAATCTTTTTTTTTAACTTCACCATCACTTTTGTTCTAGCTTTCTGTTAACTCTACACAATAAAAGCTGCTCAAGTTGTTAGCACACAGCCTTGCAAAAATACCATTTAATCTGGAATCAGGATTTGTTTTCTGACTCCTTTTACAACTCACTCCTAACTCTTCTTTTTCTATTACACAAAGATCAAGTTATTTGCTGTATTTTCAGCTACTTTCAATTATCCCTTCTTTGAGTGACACAACAGTCACACATATATTACACTGAAACAAAACAAAGCAAAAGCCTGAAAAATCTGGATCACAATACTAATGCATCACTTTAATGAGGGTTTTAAGACTGTTAATAAATCTGAATCTGATAAAGCAATAGCAATAGCAGCTTCATTTATATACCACTTCATACCACGCTATGCAGTCTCTAAGCAGTTTACAATTGTAAGCTAACTGGCCCCAACAAGCAAGGGATTTTCTTTGAGGAGGAAAGCCGTAGTCCTCTTTCAGGT
>CM034703.1:100945451-100971559 GCA_020142125.1 Phrynosoma platyrhinos
AGCCCTGGCTGGTATTGAACCCGCAACCTTGTGGTTTGTGAGTGAGTGCCCGCAGTACAGGCATTTAACCACTGTGCCACCAGGACTCCTAAAGCAGACACATTTTGAGTCTAAGGTGCTTGTTTTATTGTACCTTCAAGTCACTTCTGACTTATGGCAACCCTAAACTGAACCTCTCATGGGGTTTTCTTGGTGAGATTTGTAGGGGAGTCAGTTGACTTTGCCTTCTTTGGAGGCTGAGAGAGTATGACTTGCTCAATGTCAGCCAGTGGGTTTCCATGGCTTAGCAGGGCTTTGAAACCTGATCTACAGAATAGCAGTCCAACACTCAAACCACTATACCATGCTAAATCTGCAATTCCATCTAGTGCTCTTTCATCCTAAAATGTGCTGGAATGTGTTGTTTCCAAGATAAACTCTGCCCATTTGGCACCCACTGACATTACACAATTACAGCACCATGATTCCACTTTAACTACCCTCGCTACTTCTTGTGAAATCCTGGGATTTGGAATTTATGGGAGGTGTTTAGAATTCTTAGGCAGGCAGTTCCAGTGTCTCGCCAACTACAAACCAAAGGATTGCACAGGATATAGTCATGGAAGCTGAACTGCAATATAATGCTATAATCGTGTTCGGAAGACAAGAACTCCCGATCAGTGGAAAAACAACAACAGAAGTCTCATCCATTTCACCCATCAGCCTACTGTCATTCTAGCATTGTGCAGCCTACTCTGTCTAAAATCTTGCTCTGTGTTTCTAAAATCTAAATGTATGCTTTATGATTTTAAGACTCATTCACATAATAATTTTGACCAAAAAAAAAAAAAAATCAAGACAAAGTAATTCTTACTGACAGGTTTTACAAGGGAAAGGGGTTTTGTGAAGATTCCTGTATACAGGTTGAGTTTCCCTTATCAAGAATTCTGAAATCTGAAACACTCCAAAAACCAAAACTTTTTTCATGAGTGGCTGAGATAGTGACACATTTGCTTTCTGGTGGTATAATGTATATACATTTTGTTTCATGAACAAAATTATTTAAAAATTGTATAAAATTACCTTTAGGCTATACGTATAAGGTGTATATGAAATGTCATAAAATTTTTGTGTTAAGATTTGGGTCCCATCCTCAAGATATCTTATTATGTATGTCTATGCAAATACAGGTATTCCAAAATAAAAAAAAATCCAAAATCCAAAACAGTTCTAGTTCCAAGCATTTTGAATAAGGAAGACTCAACCTGTGGTTAACATGGAATACAATTTAAAATCACTGTTAGGATGCACTACTACAATGGAATAACTATAGCTTTGACAGAGCCGTTAGTGCCTTTATCAGCTAAAGTTAACACAATTTAGGAAGCCACCCTTAGATATGTACTCTTACTTAACTTCTTTAAAGAAAGCTTGGAAACTGTAGCTTTGTGAAAGGCTAGGGCAGTTGGCTTGCAACTCCTCCTGTGGGCCTCCAGAACATGACAAACAGTAAAGGACTGAGAGAGAGTTCTAAAAGCTGGAAAACTAAAAGGGCATCTATCTCTGTCCTAGGGCATACGGGTTTGTCAACATTACAGAAAGAGCCAATTCTAAAGGCACCTTGGAGTAATCTATGTCAATCTCGTTGGTTTACATATCAATGAGCCTGTAAATCCAAGGAAAATAAGTCTAATCTAGAACTGAGCCGCTGTTGTAGTTTTTAAACTGCTCTCGAGTTGATCTCGACTCATGGTGACCCATATAACTAGCAATTTCATCTTTCTCTCTCTCTCTTTTGCTAACCAACATGAATATCAATAATCAGATGTAGATAAATTTCATAAATATTGACAAATATCTTTTTTGGACATACAATCAGCCCACTCCAATCTTGGGCTTGCCAACTATGGACTGGAGCAGGGGTAGGCAACCTTTTTGAGCCGGGGGCCAGGTTGCTGTCCCTCAGACAATTGGGGGGCCGAAGCACCAAAAATAAATAAATAAATAAATAAATATTAAAAATTAATTTAAAAAAAATTAAAAAATCATCTCATTACTACGCTTGCTGCTTTTAAAAAAGCAGTAAAGACGGATCTCTTCCAGCAGGCCTTCCCGGAATAATCTCCTGGCTCCAGGGGAGATGGTTTTTAGTGTTCCTTGTATTATGGTTGCCCTATTGTTTTGTTGGTTTTATTTTATTACGGCATTTTAATTTCTTTATAGTTTAATCTTGTTTTAATGGGATGGGTGGGGAGATTTTGGGATGAGGGAATGTTTTTAACTCTGTATGTTTTAAAATGCTGTAACCCGCTCTGATTGCTGAGCAGAGGGGCGGGCTATAAATAAAATTTATTATTATTATATTATTATTATAAAAATATGCATGCACACTCTCTCAGCTCCAGAAAAGCCATGGCAAAACCCCTGTGGAGATTTTGCCAAGAAAACCCCAAGAACAAGTAATAACAACAATAATCAATATCATCATGACGGGCAGTGGCGGCGGCAGGACCAGCCTGGGGCCGGTCCAAAGGCCTTGGGGGGCCGCATCCGGCCCCCTGGGCCTTAGTTTGCCTACCCCTGGACTGGAGCATCACAGATGGCTCCATCCCATTCTCCTGAATGGTGGCACATACATGGAGCTGCACTAGTATGGTCGTGTACTGCTATTAAGACCAATGCGACTTGAGGTCTTGAGAGTTTTTGGCATCTGTGGGGGGTGGGGGCCAGAATGGAACCTCCAGATATGAAGGTCTGACTGTATACCTAAAAGGGTAGGAATACTGATAATCTCATTTACATGACTATCAATATTACTTGCTGTTTTCCTGAGATTTTAGACATTCAAAAATTATCTGGGACAACCAGCACTGACATATCAATGTCTACTGTCACCAAATTTTAGTCATTCCTCATTGCCCAAGATGTAAATCATGTACAGTACAAGAACCAATAGATTCTCATAGCTGTTCGGAGTTTCCTCATAAACTCTCTCAATAGCCTTTCTGCTGCCAAAGCCTCTTAAATACCAGGAAGATGTCTCATTCATTCACTTTCCTCTTATCTCTTAGCTAGCCAAACTCCTTCAATTCCACCAATACTTTTTCCTAGCAAAATGAATGAGTAAATAAGCGGTGCCTGATTTTTTAAAACCCTCATGGGTCCTTCCTGAAATGAGGGGATGCCATCTAAGGTGATTTTGCATATTATTACACACAGCTTCCCCTGAAATGAGATGCAGGATCTGTACCAAAACATGGGCCACATGTCTCTCATTATAGGCTAGGAATACACTTTACATGTTTTTACATGGAGAAGGCACAAATCATTCACAAAGCCTTTCCTTGTCTGGGTAAGAGAAGGAAGAAGAGAAACATAGTGGTGGTTTGTACTATAGCTCTCAAACATTGGTCCTCCAGATGTTTTGTACTTCAGTTCCCACAATTCCTGACACTGAAGTTTGAGAACTATTGCTATAGGACAACTGTACCCAAACTTTGGTCCTCCAGATGATTTGAACTTCAGCTCCCATAATTCCTGACTGTTGGCCAAGTGGTCTGAAGCCTCTAGGTCAGGGGTAGGCAATCTTTCTCCTTTAAGGGCCGAGGGACTTCAGCTCCCAGAAGCCTCAGCCATGTTGGCCAATAGTCCCATCTTGGCCAATAGATCCTGGGATTCTGGGAGCTGAAGTCCCTCAGCCCTTAAAGGGGAAAGGTTGCCTATCCCTGCTCTAGGTGCTGAAGTCCAAAACAAATGGAAGACCAAAAAATGGGAAACCCTGGGGAGATACAACTGAAGTCAAGGTCCCAGGACAACACCCCCATGGAAACCTGATATTTTGCCAGTTATCTGAATGTTATTATTTCTACAGCTTGGTGAAGTCCTTTGGGGAATGAATTTGAATTGCCTGCATTTTCTTTAGGTACATGTCCTGTAACAGCTGATGATGGTTTAAAATAGAAGTTGCTGTGGCTAGCTGTATAACATGCTTCATCTCCAACCTATTCCTTTCCCTTTTTAGCAGTGATCTCAAGTGCTGGTGGAAACAGTCATGACTTTGTCTAAGCCCATGTAAGACTAATGCTATTCTATTGTTTTCAAAAGACAAAGTGAAATTACTTTGCCTTTATTGTCTGTGTTTGCATATGTACTTTGGCCTGATATTCAGAGGAAAGCTGAAGTAGTGGGAACATCCAGTGTGCAATCAAATTGTCCTGGAAGAGTCCGATGTTTTGTGGTGGTGGGATGCTAAAAGGAGAGCAACCTCTTGCAGAATATCTGGAATGTAAATCAGATCACCTAATAAATTTTAAAAGAATTAAACAATCATCAAGGAAGGTCAATTTTAAAAAGTTTTTTTAAAAAGGGCCTACATTTCTCTGTTAGCCTAGTTCTTTGGAGTCCTTTGCCAGGGCACAGAAAAATTGGAGCAGCCTGACATCTCGTGAAGCCATTGAGTGTTGTTCTCCTTGCATGCTTTCCTTATATATCCACAAATGAAATGGGTAGAATTTTTCAGAGAGGGCCATGGAGCAGCCCCCCCCCCAGACAAACATCCCTCCATATCCCCTGCGGATACAGCCTTATCTCGAGCTCAAAGGAATGTATCAGACGTATTTTTTTCAATACACTTATGCAAATGTATGAGGATGGGTAACTCCCAATGTTCCTTTATGACAGAGGTAAACCCATTATTCCTATCTTCTTGAAATTATAATGAACAGAAGAAATGGAAAATAAAGCCTTATAAATGCCTACTCAGATGTAAATCCTGAATCCAATGTGATTTCCTTCCAAGGAAATAGGTGCAGCCTTATTTCTAATGCTTTATGTTTGGTCTTGCTTGTGCTTGAATGGGACAGATAGGCTTTGGTGCTCACTTACAGAAACTTCTGATGTAGCATGCTGCAAAAGAAGAACACACACACACACATGTTGGGTACATCTTCTTTTGAAGTGTGCTGCACCAGATGTTTCCAGAAGTGATGATGCTTAGAGTTCTTTTCGTTGCTAACATTTCATGATAGTGGTTGCAGACCCAGTGGTTGTGCCACTCATTGAAATATGGACAACTTTTACTCCAGTAGCATGTGCAACATTCGTTTCGAAAGCTTTTAAAGAATTGCATAGAATCTGAGAAAATATTAACCTTTTATAGGAAGAAAATCCAAAAGGTAAAAAAGTTCAGCACCTATTAAAAAAAAGTAAAGAAGTGCTTATTAAATGCAGAAAATAAAGGACAAGCACATTTTTTGCAAATTAAAGATGTGGAACCCAGTCATTACAATCCCTTTCAATATGAAACAAATCATTCACACTGGTCACGAAGACAGCTCCCTCTCCACTCAAATTATTCACTTGAAGATAAGCTCTCACCACACTCTTTAGGGGTTTAACTAATTTACTGCACAGATACAGCACGTCTGTTGTAATAACAGGTAGGATGTATTGGGGTCGACCATTTATCAGAATTAGACTTCTTTTCTCAATTCACAGTGAATGATGCTGCCTACACTGCTCCTCATTCTCAGAGCCTGCCATCCCCTTACGGCCCCTAATGTGGCAGGCAAACAAAATTGACAGTCTCATCTTGTCAACAAGGGGCGATTCTCCTGAGAAGCCACTTAACTTTGCAGAGGAAGCAATGTATTAATGTGCCTGTCCCAGGAATGTTAATCATCTTCCAGCTTCCTCTGACTTTGACATGAAGAAAATCACCAAATTTGTTTACTAAATGAATCGTAATATGCTAATAAGAGAGCATGACATATATGGTAAAGCCAAACAGATGGTTTGTTTACTCCACTTTGCAACTTTATAAATGTTGTAACTCAGAAGATGTTAGCAAGAATTATTGGGTTGCTGGCAGGGGCGATCAAGCCTTTTGCATACAGAATGCAGAGCCAGCATAATGTGGGGGGGGGGAATGTTATCACTACAGAATGCACACAAGTGTTAATAGCAATGTGACATTTGGGCAGGCTGTCCATGGGCCACCTGAACAGGTGCATCGTCTGATTTTTACCATGTAAATGTCCGTCTGCTAGCTTTCCGGCTTGTGTAATTCTTTGTTAAAGTAAAATCTGAGACTTCTGTACTCTTGAAAGGCCTGGTAATTCAGTACATACCTGTTGAGGTGTTAAGTGAGATGGCTCTTATGGTGCGAACAGAACTACATTTTCCCAACAGCTGCGTGTGCTCAAAAGCATCAAGGTCAAGGCACACTCTTAATCTATTACCATTGTTGTTCATTAAAGATCAAAAGGCATTACAAATGACAAGCATAACCAACAAGCGTAGTTGCCAGAGTTACTCAGTAATAGTGTAAGTTGTACTGTGACACTTCAGTCTCATACTTTACCAGCTGCCTGAATGCAACATGTCTCATAATAGAAGGAAAAAAGAAGTCAGGGCACTTAAAACTGATCAATAATACAAACAATACAAACTGACTAAAGATCCCTTGCTAAAATCAGCTATGTATGAAATAAGTGGTAATTATTCACTCCAAAATAAATTCATGTACAATAGGCATCAGAATGCAGTGACTTAATTCAGCTGGTTGTGTGAGAATATCAAGTTCTCATTGCTGTCTAGGATTTTAAAGTCTGTCTAGTACACACAGCTTCATACGTACCTGTGGAACAATGTTTCAGTAGTTTTTATTGGCCCTTCTGTAGGCCATGCATAAAAAGCAGAATATCTTCTTAATGAACATCTATTTTCTGAGATGTATTGCTTGAGATATTTTGATGTGAGAGTGATATTTAAAATGAAATGGTTGATCCAAGCTTTGTGCTTACTTTTCTCCTCAGAATATTCATGCAACATTTATTACTATTCAGGAATCCGTGAACTGAATCCTCTAATTTTAATGCTGCCTTGACCACCATATTTAGAAGAAAGGTGGATCAGACACAAAGTTTGCATCACACATCTGGTATGCATTTTAAGTTAAAAGCTTGTTCAGATGTACTACCTCAAAAGGGACCTGCTGAAAAGGCTTCTTGACACACTTGTGTACCTCATACCTTAATATTTATTGAATTATGACTGATGCCAAATGCTTGGGCTGGCTTCTCTGAAAAGCACTGCAGAAGAATTGGGATTGTGCTATGTATTTTTATAGTGGTTCACTTCTGAATATAAGTGGTTAACATGCGTGTGTGGAACTACCCTGAAGGATTTCCCTTTTTTCAGATGGTTATACTGGAAACAGTAAGACAACACAATGATAAATAAACCTTTTAGAATAGGGTTCAAAATATGGCTTGAAGGAATGCTTCTAAAAGGGATGATATTCTCAATTAGACGATTCACTATTTATCAATGACTTATTTGTTCTTATATTTCCTAAATTATAGGAAAGCTATGGAAGGCAAATGCATACTTCCTTCCAATATGTTAAAGATCACTTCTATGAATGTAAAAACAAACCCAAAGCTCATGGCAAGACTGGTAAAAAAGAAAGCTGAAAAGAAAGTTGTCACATCAATCAGATCAGTAGATGGCACTATAAAAACTTCCTTTATGAAATTATTAGGGTTTTTGAGGATTTTTACTCCCAGTTATATGAATCAGACATCCCATCATCTCTTGACATTAAATACTTTGCCAAATTTCTTTAAATTATAAAACAGAAAACTCCCATAGGTCCCTCCTTAACAAACTCATTTTGTCCAATGAACTACAGTCAGCAATAAAGAAACTGAAATCAGGTAGATTCCCTGGGCTTGATAGTTTTTCAGGCTAACTTTATAAACTTATATTTGATAAACTATCACCACACATTGCTAGTCTTTACAATGAAAGGTTGGAGGGCAAAACACCATTAGCTGGAAACCATCTTGGATTGTAGCTAACAATCTGGTGGCAACATACAAGAAACTTCACTGTAACACCCAATGGCCTTAATCAGTCAGGATGTAAAGTTGTTAATTTCCATTTTTACCACTAATAAATAGTTTCATTACGAATTACACCAATGCTGATCAGGTTGGTTTTATGCTAGGCAGGGGCCTCTCCAACTCCATTTGTCAAGTGCTCAATGTGGTATATACCATTCTACTCTATCTTGCCTCCCGTTTTTTAAAAAAAATATTCCTTGATGTGTTGAAGGCATTGATAGTGTGGAATGGGGGAATCTATTTGAAGTTCTACATGCTCTGAATTTTGGAAGCAATTTATCTTTATATGACTCAAAAGCTTTAACCCTTGTCAGTGTAACAGAATCTGTGCGTCTTGGTCTGACTTGAGGTACTAAGCAAGGATGTCCTCTTTTGCCACTACTTTTTGCACTAGCCATTGAACCACTTGTGAATCTAATTAGAGATAATCTTCATATAGGGGACTCAATACTTAATGGACATCAGCATAAAGCCTCACTTTAGGCAGATGCTATTCTCCTGTTCTTAAAGGTTGTTTGCATAAGTTGGTCTCTCATTAAATTTAAATACGGTAAGTCAAGTTATCGCATACTTCAAGATACCCTTAAAGCAACAGTTACTTTGGCAGATTATAATTGAGTTACACCTAGACCCCTCAGGCTTTCAACAGTTTGGAATCATAATTTCTTAAGACTTAAATCAAGTTATCCATTGTAATTATAGCACTTTTGTAAAGTAGATGTGTTTAAACACTAAATCCTGGTCTAGCCTAAAATGTTCCCTCCTTGGGCAAATCATACTGGCAAAAATGTTTTTACTGCCACAACTATGTTCCAAACATTTCCATTACGTCTTTCCAAGCAAAGCCTTCTGAAATAGCAAAATATTATAAATAAGTTTGTATTTGAAAGAAAGAAGCCTAAATTGGTTAGAAGGGAGAAAGAGGGTCTGGCATTTCCCAGTATTGAACTATATTATTCTGCCTTTCAGCTGAGTCAGTTTATTCAAATAATCAGATATAATTCTACAAATAAGTGGGTTTCTTTGGAAATCTAGCAGAACCTCCTCTTGGAGAGGGGATTACCTTTTAATAGTATTTCTAGAAAAACACTAGACAGAATTTCAACTTCCTTCTTGAGGAATTTTCTCCGTGTTTGGAAAGACTGGGCAGCTCTTTGAAACACTATGTGTAGAAACATGTAGCTCATTTGAAGGATATGGAACAAAAATTATAGTTGGTTGCAAGAACAGTATATGGGGATGGTTTTGGTGTTAAAAGGGGATGGGAAGCAGATTTTAGGATTAAAATCTCAGATAGTGACTGGTTTCACCTCTGGCCTCCCCACTCCCCACTCTCAATCTAGGTTTGCTCTTACTAGGGAAATTGTCTTTAAAAGGGCCAAAAGAGATGGCCCCAAAAGGGTGGATTGGAGCTGCCCTGGATCTGGTTGCTCTGGCGCCATGGGAACCATATGCTGTGGCCCCAATCCACTCCAGAGCTGGCCCAAATAGGAGTGGAAAAGATCCACTCTTACTTGGGCCAGTAAAAAACCACCTTAGGTGGCCCAGCCACAACCTCAGGGTGGCTTCAAGCTGCTCTGGTGGCGTGCGACATGTAAATGTTGGCCCCCTGGAGTGTCTTGAAGACACTCTGTTTGGTTGGCCAGGGCGGCTTCTCGATGTCTTGGGGAGCATGCAGAATCTTAAACAACACACCTCCAAGCTGCCCAGAATGTGGCTTTACTGGGCCCTCTATTTTGGGTCAAAATTAACTATAAATAAGATCTCACTCTTCTCATGTTAGCTAGAATGGTTAAAAATATTGTGCCAACATGTTGGCAAGGTTGCAATTCACTAAGAACTTATTTGCATATATGTCTAGAATGTCCAACCATTCATAACTTCTGACCTCTAATGCTGGATCAAATTGCAGCCCTCAGAAAGCAAAAAAAAGTGAACTCTTATAGGGGTCTTTTACTACTCTCTCTGATATGGACAATAATAAATCTTTAAAAGACAAAGATGCTATCACATTTTGATTGGTGAAATGCACATAAAATAACAGCTAAAAATTGGAAGGGAGGTAATTTAGCCATGTTTGATTGCTAGGCAAAAACTAATGGATAAATTGTCATATAATATTAGAGCATCTAAAGGACTTGTTCCTAGTGAAAAATCAGATCAGGACTGGTTGCCTATCATAGACTATGGGCCTAAGCAGACTGCCACAAATAGTGCACATTAAATTGAGGCACTGCCCTGGCTCAGTGCTAGGGAATCATGGGAACTGTAATTTATTGTGGCACCAGAGCTCTCTGACAGAGAAGGCTCAATGTCTCAGAAAAAAATACAATTCCCATGACTCCCTAGTACTGAGCCAGGGCAGTGCCTCAGTTTAATGTGCACTATTTCTGGTAGTCTGCTTAGGCCCTAAGTTAACAACAGTGGGACTTCTTTTGCACACCCACCCATCCACCCACTCATCAACTAGCTTTTTGGAAAGACTTGCTCTCCATTTAATACCAGACTATGAAAGGTGGCTCAAGTGGTTAAGACGTTGACTCTGTTGATTGCAAGACTGGCAGGATGGCAGTTTGAAGCCTAGGTGCTGTGTGATGGGGTGAGATCCCATCACTAGTCTCAGCTTCTGCCAACCTAGCAGTTCAAAAGCATGCAAATGCAAGTAGATAAATAGGTACTACTTCAGTGGGATGGTAAGCAGCATTCTGTGCAATCATGCTGAGCACATAATCACAGAGTAGTCTCTGACAACTCGGGCTCTTTGGCTTAGTAATGGAGATGATCACTGCCCCTTTTAGTCGGACAAGACTTGACAACTTTGTCAATGGGGAATACCTTTACATTTATGAAAGGTGACAAATGTTATTTTTTTACTCAGCCTTTTATTCATGAATTGTTAAATCTGACTGCACCCTATTTTTATGTTGTTCAATTGTTTAATTTTAATATGTTGCTAATGAATTTGCAAATTACATTTTTTTTAAAAAAAGGAAAGCTATGGAAGTCAGCAGTTATTGGACAAATCCAGTTGTTAGTCCTAACCCAGTAGGCACACTGGATCAACTGTTGAATCCAATCATTTAAATCCCATTGATTCAATGTGTCTACTCTAATAGGGACTAGCAATTGGATTCAGATCCTATAGTGAAAGTCTTACCATCAGTTTGGAACTTACATGGCCATGACAAAGTGAAAGCTCAGAAAAGACACTACTTAATTCAACCTTTCCAATTACTTTTGGAAAAAAACGTAAGCTTGTACATAAATATCCGTATCATTTGGGATGCAGGTGAACACTGTGACGATATTTCAAACACCCTATGCCAGTTATAATGGTGCTTTGACTTCTGATACACATTGCACTGGCTCTCCCTGATTTTGTCTCTGTCTCTCTCATACACAATGTTTCTCATGATATTTTTTAGTAATTGTTTAGCTGTGCTTCAATGGCTGATTACTGTCAGCAATGTATCTTTGCCAACTCTAGCCTTCAATGCTGGAATCCCATGAAATTCTTCCATACTTGCTATTGCTTATTAAATTCTGAGAGCCTTTAAAAAAACATATTGACTAGAGACCAAGCAAAGAGGAAGTATGAATTCAGTTTGCCTTCCAAGGATTATTTTGGAGCAGAAACTGTTAGCAGCTGTCCCAGCCTGGTGCTTATATCTCATCTGAAACATCTACTCACTCCTGACCAACAAAGAAAATTTCAATAAAGTAGTTTTACTAGTTTAACAGCAGCAAGCTCGAGGGATTGTCAAAGTGCTAAGGCTTTTCCAAGGAGAGAAGGAATCAGCAGCTGAAATATAATTAACCTTCCATTCTCAATGCAAAACTGCCACACACATAGGAGCTCTGCAGTCTATTAGTGAAGCTATAACGGCCAACAGGCAGAAGCAAAATTGGTCAAAAGTTGGCAGCTGCTGTCATATTTTTAGAATTATGATTAATGACACTAATAATGCAGATGATTACTGATATGTGTATCTCCTGCAGTTTATCGTATTGCACTGGCTGCCTACGTCCACAATAAACATGATGCTATCATTTACCTCTTTATTGAAGGCAATCCTTTCTCTTGTGAACGAGCACACTCTAATTACTTTGTAATGTTTTATGTCTCATGCACTTTGCCGCTCTGGATCCCAACAACTGCTTTGAAGCTACCATTGATTAATTACAGAATGTTTAATCAAAACTTAAAACCTAATGTTGTCATTTATGAGCACTTTGCATTGCCAAGGTACTTCTTGTTCCAAGTAGTAAGAGTGCTGGATTCAAAATCAGCCCCACAAAGGGACAAACTGCCAAAGACTTCCCCCCTGGTATTATGCATTTATTAGTCCTTCCTTGGTTGGCTTCTATTTTAATTGTCCATTGAACCCAACAGGCATGTCCTCATTGACTTCAGTACATTTTGGAACAGAGATGATAAAGTCTATTCTACTCTAGTTCCTGTTTTTGTTTTTAAATTACACTGTGTTCAGTCTTTTCTACAGTAGGGGACTGAGTGAGAAACCTGGTCTCACAATAATCTCTTGGGTTACCTCTCACAGAGTAAATGTCTTTCCAAATGATGGCCCAGTTTTGAAGCAGTTAAACAAGTGTGTGAGGGGGGGAATGCAGGGACAAATACATAAGTTTTTTTTAATGTGGATTTTTATGGCACTGTCATACAACCATTCACCGTTGAAGTTAAGTGTTTTTTTAATACCATTACTGAACTGCTGAAATGGATGCTAATATAGCTTGGAGTGCTAATGTCAAGTCCTGGTAATAAAAAAGACAGACTGCTGAATGAAATAATTTCAAGTAAAAAAAAATAGAACAAAAGTGCTCTCGCTCTCCACTTTTATTGAATTGGGACTGACTGAGCCAATTGCTTTAGAAGTCTGTAAAACACAATTACTAGTGAGCTGAGTGACCCAGCTGTGCCCCCTTTGTGACGGTATGGGCTAAAAAGGCTGTGGAATTATTGCGGCTTCTCTCTCTGGCTATCAGACCTCAGAAGTTCCCTAGTGAGAAGGTGATGTCCTCTCTACTAACACCTGGCTCCCTTTTGCATGAAATCTTGACACCTCATTGTGTGAAAGCCGTGGTATCTTTGTCACATATCCAGGGCCTATAGAACTGATCCAACTGAATGAGATCCCCCCTCCATTCTTCCTTTTTATATAAAAGCACAATTGGCGGCTGTCAATCTAAACCTGGATTAACAGACTTTTTTCCCCCTCCTGATCTCTTACATTTTGAATGCAAAAGCTTTGCTTGAGATGCATCAGCATAAAATTAACTGTTTTCAGTTTGTATTTTCAGCTGAAATGGTCTTAAGTTTACTTATGATGCTAAGCAAAAAAATATGAGCAAAGCATTGGACTGGAGAGCAGTTCATAAAATAAGGAACTTTATAAACCACTGAAAATCAGGGCCAGTAATGCTTTAGTACTAATAGTCTTTTAGCATGAATTTACAACACTTGTTTTAAATCATACTTTTTGACATGGGGTTAAAATCCAGAAATATTATGAAATTAATGACTTTTAACACAAAATCAGTCTGTTTCCAGGCACAACTGAAAGTATTAGTTATGAACCTATAAACAACCATATGGCTTATGTCCATTCTATCTGAAAGACCACATTTCCCTATAAGATATCTTCAGGGAAGTCATTGTGTATCTCTGTTCTACCATGATAGGTATTTCTAGCAAGGACACAGGAGAGTGGCTTCTCTGTTATCAGATTGTGGAATTCCCTTCTGCAAGAAGTTTAGTTGGTCCCATCTTGGCTTTCTTTCCACCTTTTTATTTAAAGACTTTAAAAAAAATGTAGGCAGGCCTTGGGATATTAGCTGTTACAGGTTATTTTAATGGAGAGGCTGTATTTTTTTATCTTCATTAGTATTTTTAAAGTTTAAAAACTGTTTTAAATTAGTGTTGATTTATTTATTATTTAACTACAAATTGGTTTTGCTTGTATTATGATTTGAACCTATGGTATAAGATACCTTAGGTCTCCTATTGGGAGACAGGTAAGATATAAACTAAACTAAACAATAGGTGGATCTGGGTCTGTCTTAATAAATCTTTATTTCTTTTTCTTTCTTTCTAAATGAAATCTATGAATGATGTTTTTACAACAGTACAGATTTTAGCAAACTGAAGGCTTTAACATTTTTGCTGTCTTCTCTATATTGGCTATCAGAAATCTCTTGGGGGATTTTTTTTTTCCAAGAGGAAAATAAAATGTGAAATAAATTGCTAATAACTGCATTTTTATTGGCTCAGAGGAAAGACTTATTTTAAATCTATTTCTCCATCTAAATCTAAATATTGTGATTTAAGACATCTGGATTCTACATTCTGAAAGCTTCAATTCCTAAAAACTAGAAAAGGAGCTGCTTTCAAATCTTGTAGATTATGTCCACCACTAAAGATTCATCATATGCACTGATGAGCTTATTGTCCCTTTACTATCACTACCCAATAATTTTTGAGATATGACAGTTATATCCAGTGACCTCTTTCTAATATGGTAATGACTGTTATGGCACATTTACTAAATAATAACATAAGTAAATATTGAGATAAATACAGTGGGCTCTTGATATGTGCTGGTGTTTGATTCCAGGACCTCTCCCCGCTAAGTGGATACCAAAATCTGTGGATACTCAAGTATCATTAAATACAATGGAACAGTAAAATGATGTCCCTTATATAAATGGGAAAAATCAACCATAAATGGTTGAATCTGTAAATATGGAGGACCAACTGTACTTCTAGAGAATGTATAAATTGCCATGGCAAGTAGATGAATGGGAGGCACAAGTGGTGGATGCAGAGGAAGTATCAGTCTTATGGGTGGACAACGCTAACCCTCCAGATATTTCTGGACCACAGCTCCCATAATCCTTTGCCATTGGACTTTTTTTTTTTTTAAAATCAAGCCATGGATAGTTGAATCCATGGATAAAGAATCCATGCATATGAAGAGCCAACTGTATTTAGCTTCTAAATGCAGACATTGCTGACTTAAATTCATAATTTTCTGAGGACAGGATTAAGGATTTACATAGCTGCAGAGCTCAAAATCAAGAAGGCAACACTTCAAGAGATCTGGCTGTTTTTGGAAAAGCCACATATGGGCATGTACAGTGAGTTCATATATTGGCCATATACATTCAAACTGTACAAGTAAGTCGCATCTGTAATGAGCATGAAATACAGGCATTTTGGCAAAGATTTTCTTCATGCATGGCATTGTTTAATGAATGCTTTTAATCAATTATCTGTGCAGTTCCTATCCTCATAGAATAACATGCTTATCTCTCTTCTTTGGCATCAACAGGCATGGTCTTTACTGACTCAAGAAAGGCACCTATACCTCTCTGAGAAAAGCAATTAATTCCTTAGTTTAGTTTAACTTTCTTGAAATATCAGTTTATTTGACAGGGTTGCATTCTTTTAAAACTGCCTAGTTACAGTTAAATTGCATCTAGTTGTGAATTTAGATACTGCCCTAACACTGAAAACAAGCACTAAACAATCAGCTTTTCTATCAACTTCATTATGTCTCTGCATATCTTTGTGAAGAGCAATTGATTTTAGCCAACTTAAAAAAAGTGTTCCTCCCTCCCTTTCAGGAAGGCTACCAGATGCCTTTAAAGTGACAGTGTTCTTTATTTTACATGACACTTTTAAATGCAGTTAATAATGTGACTAAATATATATTGCTTGCAAAAGGTTTACAAATGGGCTACTATGGGACAAAGAGGATTTTCAGGGCTGACAAGGGAGAAGCAACTAATGTGATCATATCTGACCAAATACACCTTTCTCTAATAACAGAAGACATTAGATGAATACCTTTGCACTTTAAATTACAGCTATATACTCTTAAAGGCCTTATTGAGTATGAACTGGCTTCTTCCTCAAAGTTATGGCCTCCTGTGTGCGTCTTGAAAAAACAGGCTAAAAACTTGTTTTTTTAAGTTTCAAAACATAGCGGGATGATTGGAAAAGGCAGGGGGATGGTTGCTATTGTCTTGAAGAGGTGATAACAGGAGGCAGGTAGTATGTTTTCACATCTTCACCTTTGTTGATAATATATGCAGTGGTTCTTCAGAGGTATTTGATGTTAATTTATTCAAGCACACCTGTACAGGACTGGAAGTCAGGTAACTAGATGAGCAAGTAGTATATGCTTCCGTTTTCGATATAACTACCCAGAGGCCTATTCGCAAACAAATTTAGTTCTGGAAACATCAGCAGATTTTTTATAAACCAAATACAGATGTCTTTCTTCATACAAATCAACGAGTTTACAACTTTAAATCTGGACTGATTTAACTAGCAACCTAATGGCAGAATCACACTTGGCACCAATAGTTGCCTCATATTTATTTATAAGTCACCCTGAGCAAATATTATTTTCTTTTTAAATTTATTCATGGGGTGAATTCACCTTTCCCACCTTCCAGACAAACACACATGCTTTTTGTTCAGAGAAAATTTAAAGACAAACTTTAACAATTGGCATCCTTTACTCAGAGGACGGCAAAGCATAATGTTCCTTTCTTTGTTACTTGGAACAGATATTCCAACTGTTGGAAGTGCATCTATTTTACATAAATTTAGGACATGAAAAAGTGAAGTGACATGTCTGCCTGGACATCAAACTCCAACGTAGCTGAAAGTAACAAGAAATATTTACATTGCCACTGCTAACTGAAATACAAAAAAATGGATATTAAGTTAGTAGCATGACTTATAAAAGGAGGAAGTTTCTTCCAAGCATGCTAACGTAACCTGCACCTTCCATCCAAATGTAATTCCCTAGTCATATATTGTGGCCCTCTGTTTGAAACCCCATTCAAATTAATGTGTGAAGCAGATGGTGGAAAGGGATTTTTATTGTGCCCCTTTTGAATATTTGTTCATTGTTTATAGGTTATGTAAGATTTGGTTAGTAACCAGTTGTGCTGGACTTCTTGGAAATTAACTAATTAGACGAAGATTCTCTGAGAGAACAAACTGACAGATCTTGGAGACAGTAGTTAGCTCAATTCTGTAGAATTCTAAGGCCAGTCTAAAGGTTCTCTTAACCAATCTCAGATGGCATGGAGAAAATAACCCAATTCACATGGTGGGTGAATAAACAAGAATGATTAGTGCATAAGAACATTATCACAAAGATGAATGTCATCCATTCTGAATGGATGCACCTCAACATTAAAGAATAACACTCTAATAGGGCAGGTTTTCCCTTTCTAACCAACACAAACTGTACCATTATCATTGTGTGATTTTTTGTTATGAGTCCAAAACACTCAAGAAAAGTTATGCTTACTGGTTTTGTATTTCATTTTCCCTAAGGCCATTGTATAGTCTTAGGTTCCTCATGCTGACTCCACATGAGTCCAGCAGTGTGATTTTTTTTAGTAACTGGGACAGGAAGATAGTAAGTAGGGCAGGTGAACCTTTGGCCTTTCAGATATTGAAGAAGTATTCCGGATTTCATCCCTCATCATTGCCAGACAGAATAGGATTGATGGGATATGGAGTCCACTAGCATCTGGAGGCCCACAGTTTTCTCTATTCTTGATTAAAGGATGCAGTGTATGACAGAATGGTAGGCATCTGAATGTGCAATACCAATCAATCGGATTTTACTGACAAGCCCACAAAATATTTCAGGTGAAATACTTACCAGGACATAAGAATTAATTCTGTTTTGTATTATAAAATACTTAAATTTTAATAAAGTACAATAATATCCCAAATCCACAGAGCAGTAATACCTTTATGGGGCCAACCAAAATGCACAAACAACCTGTCACAAGCATTTGAAGCTCCACTGGCTTCTTCATCAGGCAAAGGTGTTAAAAATTATACAGGAGGAAAAAATGATGATGTTAGTCACAGGCCTGCATTTTTGTTGTTGGTGTTGTTCTGAGTATGGAGGGAGATATATGCAGGCAGGCCACTCCTCCTCCTGGCTATGTGTACTGGGAGACAAAGTATTTTAATGTCTGGAAAATAAAATTTAAATTCCATTAGCAACCCAAAAAGGTACTTCCTTTGAGATCCAAACTGTCGAGACATGTTGTGACATGTATTTTGTGAATGTTGGTTATCCCAATAAAGGTATCACTGTCTTGTGGATTTTGGGTGTTATTGTACTTTGCTATATGGCCTACATGGGTACTCCTGGATATATTTTCTTAATTTTTAATAGTGGTTTGTAAAGCTTCTTCTTGTAATGTGAGAACTGTTTGAAGAGAATGGTTGAATTACACTTGGTGATTTTGTGAGTTTACCCAAGTAGTTAAATACTACTACTACTATTACTACTACTACTACTATTACTACTATGTCTACAGAGATGTTCAATAAAATAATGTCTTAAACCAAATGTTAAATGTAATATTCTTCATGTGTGCATTAGGTTAGATGTTTCCTATTTTTGGTATAGCAATTAGTACTGAAATGGCTATAATTGGGTTCTAAAGTTAACAGCCCATTAAGGTGACTGAAATAAGTTCTCCTCTCAGTGTTATTACTCCACTTATTTGGCAGTGGAGTCAATACACTGGTTTACATCTTCAAGGTCTTCTTTGCTACTTGAAGGACTAGACATATAATGAGTTTTCGTTGTAAGATTTCTTTTTAGAAATAATCTCTAGGAAGGTCAACAAGAAAACCTTAAATTATACAAAGCTCACTAGGACTATGATTTTAACTCAAAATGCTTACTCTTCTGTCTAAAGAGGAGGTTTGGCATAATGCCAGTATAAAGGATTAACAAGAAGAATTAGATCACATTCTCAAATGCAGTCATACATAGGAATGTGAGTACATCCAGGATATATGAGACTGTAAGCAGCTGCAAGACCGTTGCCCAGTCCTTCACACCCTTTGTATCTCACATTCAAAAGAAGATCATAGTTGACCTTCTAATATGGTTAGCCGCAGATATTGAAATATTGAGTTAAATTTTAAAAAACTGCTTCTTTTAGTTTTTGCTTAAATGTCTTTAAAAGTTACCAGCACTTTTGGAAAACCAGATAGACTTTTTGTAGGTTCTGTGGTTGAATTGTACATAAAACAGAAATCCAGATCATGATTCATAGCTTATAGCCCTTTGGGTGTGTCAAGAACAACCATGGCATCACATGGCCTTAATGTCTGAAGTTCATAAAACTGCTGTACTCACGCAAACCTATTTATGAAGAAAAATATTAAGTGAAGTTCCCATCTATTTCCTTGTTAAGATTGAGGGGGGATCCCTCAATTGGAGGACCTCTGTTGTCACAAGAATTGATTCCTCTTAAGCAAGGTGGCCATGAATCCTCTCTCCTCAGTGCCCTCCCTCCACATATTCCCACAAACGAACTCTGGAACCCCCCAGGAAATGGTTTTCCAAAGGTATGGAAGGCTGCAGGGAGAAGGAGGAAAGAAATTTCCAAAATTTCTGCCAGAAGAATGTTTGATGTAGCCCACTATATCCTACAGTATAATTTAACAGAAAGAGTTAAAGAATCCAATGTGACTCAAATGCATTGCTTTGACTTTCTTTTTATCAACAGACTAGCTGAAAGGATGCTGCTGCCACAATATTCATGGCTGTTTATTTTTTGTTATCTCTCAGCAGTAACTTTTCATAAATGCATACTAGTCAGGATGTGAAGTTCATATGATGCTATGTCATCAAATATTGTTGGCCAATTTATTATATTATCCAAAGATATTTTTCTAGAATATCTATCATGTCTATCTCTGTTTAGATAGTTCTGAAAACATTTACCTAGCAAGGTTAAAATATATTATATATATTTTCTCTCTCTCTTCCTCTAATCTATCTATCTATCTATCTATCTATCTATCTATCTATCTATCTATCTATCTATCTATATGCCCGCATGAAACTTTCTTTCCATGAGGAGAACTGAGCTAAAATGTTCTTAACAGAACTTCAGAAAGCAGATAACTGGACAGCAGGTTTATGCTGCATGTATAATGACAATGGCAACCAAGATAAGTATTATTTAATTCAAGTTAATCCTGTTGATTTCAAAGCAGGACTATAATGGTTTTATAAAAGTGTAGGCCTTTGCAGACTGCCAGAAATAGTGCAAATTGAGTCCACTTTAAGGGTTAGAGTTAGGGCTAGGGTTAGGGAATCATGGGAACTGTATTTTATTGTGGCACCAGAGCTCTCTGACAGAGAAGGCTCAATGTCTCAGAAACAAAACATTTCCCATGATTCCCTAGCACTAACCCTAACCCTTAAAGTGGACTCAATTTGTACTATTTCTGGCAGTTTGCAAAGGCCCTAAGTTTCAGTTAATTCAAACAAGTTTCATTCCAAGTATTACAAGATCCAAAGAGTGGCTTAAGTATAGCGGGCTAGAGGTAGAGTAGCAAAAATTTTATTTTCTTCCCCCTTTAATTAACTGCTCTCCATGGCACATCAAAAACTGTTTTGAAAAAAAATTACACAATTAAACAACAACAACACTTTAATATGCAGTTTCCCCATAAGGATTAACTAACTAAATGCACTCTCAGTACAACAATCACATTTACCTGAAAGATGTACTGTTACACTATTCATGTTTTCAATTAGTTCTTTGTCATGCTCACACCATGTTTTTATGTGTACAATAAAAAACCCAAGGAAGACACAGAAACTGACTGTGGTCCAACAGACTGTAGTATAGCTGCCTTTCCTTGTTTCGAATTTTTGTACGTGGGAGTCAAGGGATTAAGCATAAACAGTAAGAATTAAACAATGTATTTACTTTCATAACATGGATTGAATCTTTTAAATCTACTCAAGTGTTTTGAGAAAACATGATGTGATGTGTGTATCTGCTTAGCCCTATAAATATGGAATAAACTGTTAGCATGCTGTATGTGTGTGTGTGTGTGTGTACACATGTAAGAGAAAAATGGAAAAAGCGATCTTTGTTAAAAAGAAAAAATACACACATGCAGACATCTAAAATGTTTTGGGCCAGCTGCTTCTGTTTAAACCAAACTATCTCAGAACTGTTCTACTATCACTGCTGTGTGGTATCATCTGTATATTCAGTAGATGTAGCAGTTTGATCAGTTTTAAAAATATGTCTGAATTTCCCTTTTTTCATGCACAGTGCTCATTGGAATGAATGGGAATTTTTACATACATGCAGAGAACAAAATACAGCTATACATATAAAGGAACCATACCCACAAACCCTTGCTTCCTGTATTCATTTTGATTGGGGTTATCTAAAACTCCAATGGTGCATTTTATCAATATTATCATCCATGTCAAGTACTAATAGGACACTTAGCATATTCCCACATGAAACAGTGCAAAATATCATCAGCGAAATCACCATCTGTTTTAGCATACATTTAAAAGGAGTTTCCCCCCAATATACTTTCCCATAAATCATCTTTTTTTCAACTTTTACTCCAAGTAAGAAAAAACTGAATGTAAGGAACAGCCTTTATGGGAATGTTTCTTCTCCTGTTTTATTCTTTAGATGACACTATAGGTTTCTGAATAACCTGTATAGGCTATCTAACATTCAGAATTTAGAAACTAATTTATTTTGAGAGTCAGGAGGTCTGTATATGTAACTGGATGTGTAAGAATACAGTGAGTTTGGATAACAGAAATTTAACTGATGTCTCATAGTTTGCAATAGGTTATATAGTTTCTAACACATTTCCAGCTCTAATTCCAAGGCACACATTATTATACAAAATACTGACACACTGCTGGATATCAGAACACTAAGTGGATGTAAGACTAATAAAGGAATATGCAGGCTACTATGTGTCTATTCTGTTTGAAAACATATGCTTAGCTTGTATCAATAACTTAGAAATCAGTTAATAAATATGGTATTTACTGACCTGTCTCTGCTTCTCCGTGAGGGAAAAGCAGCATTGCAGCCAGCCACTGTGCAGACATGCATCTCTTTTAAATGAACGTTCCTGTAGTGGAGCTTCACGCTATAGGAACTCTTGAAACTCTTTTTGCACACATAGCAGATCTTGGGATCTGGGCTTGAGCACAAGTCACCCTCAGGGGAGAATTTCTGGGGGCTGTTATAGTTGAAAGTGGAAGTAAAGCTTTCATGAAGAGCAGCCATACTGGCACTTCCTCCATTGTATAGTCCATATTGGCTCATGTAAAACATCTCATAGGTAGGGTCTGTAAATTCTTCCTTAACTTTAACTTCATCATGGTGGGAAGTATGATTGTGGTTTTCATCTGGCCTGTCATGGTTCACCATAGGTTTGTTATTTCTTTCATGCATCATGTGTTCATCCCCTTCCATAGATTCCTCACATAGTTTTGGTTCTGAGGATTCAGATTCATTTTCATAGTCTCTCTCATGCTCTTGGTCTTCTGAGGTCATGCTATCTGACCTTCTTAGCTCTGTTCTTGAGATGCACCTGTTTCTCCCATTTTTTGAAAAATCTTTCACAGACAATCCAGGACTCATCTCTTCCTGAGAATGGCAGTGATTGTCATGCCCACCATCGTTTGCCACACTTCTATTATCATTCACCTCCTCATCTTCATCATCAAACTCATCAGCAGTGTCAATAACCTCTTTCTCTATTTTCACAGGCATGCTTGACTTTCTTGGCTTTTTCTTTGGGGCAAGTTCAGCATTTGCCTCTTGGGCAGGCATCACCACTGCAGGTAATGTTGGTTCGGATGGAGGAACTGGAGGCTGGTCAACTGTACCAGCTGTTGGCATTAAAGGACTAGTAGGTAATGAGTTTGGAGGACTCACCATCTCACCAGGGGTAAGCAGGCTTCTGTAGAAAGGAGGAACAGGCTGTACAGTCTTTAAAGCTGGGAACACAAGATGGCTAGGTAAAGGATTCTGTAACACAGGATCTAGTGGAGGAGTGGTAAAACCCATTGGAGGCCGTCCAGGACTTGTTAGCGTTAGGTTGGATTTTGTACTTGCTATGACAGGGGTAGCGGCACCTGATGTAGCACGGATCAGATCCTTGTCTCGATTGTTCCTTAGCATGGGCATATGGAGCCGGGGATTGGGGTTAGCACTGTGGCGGTTACGACTTCTGAGTGAGCTGAAGACCATGTTACAACCTTCAATCGTGCACCTATGTTTGATCTTAAGATGGACTGCATTGTAATGGATTTTGAGGGTTCCCTTGTCATAAAAGGTTTTGCCACATGCATTGCAAAATACTCTCCCTTTTCGTGATGCTGATCCCATCCTCCTCATTCTGTGAATTCTGAATGAGCTTTTTGTATGTTCGGGCTTGGCTAGATCATTGACAGGGGTAGAAGTCTGAACTGGGGACACAGAAGCTGGCTCAGGTTTGGGCTCTACATTTGTGATGCTGGTCAAGGCATTTCTGCTGGATGTCTGTTCATTCTTGAAAGGTGCTGGGGAAACTTCAGATTCACTGCTTTCATTATATTCATTCTGTGTTGAAAGGCTTGGTTCACGCAATCTCAGTGTTGGCTGCTCCAGCAGGAGACCATTCGGAGGCAAGCCCAGCAGAGGAGCAGAGACTGGATTTATGTACTGAAATGGAAGCAGAAATGCTAAGCTGTTGGGGATGTTTTCAAAATGATGAATGCTGGAAGGGTTGCTGTTCTCCAGGTGAGCAAGGAGACTTGGGCTCCTGGTTCGATTATTGCTTTCAATAAAAGTCCTTATATCTGAGTCTGTCTTTGAAGATGGTACAGCCACTGCCTGCCCTTCTTTTTCTTGAATTGCCATCAGCTCCACAATGGATTTGGTTTCTCCGAACCTCAGAAACTGCTGAAGGGTAATAATCTCTTCTTCCCTGGACATGATGGCCCAGCGGTCCAGCACTTTGCCTGCAGCATCCTAGAGGCCATATCAAAGAAATAACAAAGACAAACACAAAAGAAGAAAACCTTATTGATCCTGCATAATTATTGACTTCGATTGAAAGTGCTGTACTGACTGCTCATCAAACATTAAGCTCAGAACACTACATGCAAACACTATGTTGACCGAAGTTGAGCCACAAAGCAAACTTTCCTATCATGCAAATGTGGTAATCAGAGTAATAGTACAAGAAATAGAGAGGTTTAATAATGTCAAAGCAAACAAAAATGTAGACCACTGGGGCCTTGTGATCGAAAATACCTTTAGTAATGCCATTTTAAGAAGAATCTATGTACTGTGCAACTATTTAACATTCATTAAATGAGAGAGGAACTCTTGCTGTGCACAACACTACTGCAAGTGCAAAACACTACACTTTAATCTTTATTAAACAGTGGCACTATATGAATTTAAATAAATACACTTTGTAGTTGTACTTCTCAGGTAATAAAGAATTGAATGAAAACATCTTAAATGTATAAAAAACCTAAAATTTGTTGATAGGAATTATAACTGACTGAAGTAGAGTTTTAAAAGCCAGCATGAAATATTAAGAATAGATTTATTTTACTTTCTTCCTTCCAGAACATTGTTTAAAATTTAATTTTATACCAACTCAAATCAAAAGACTTGGGCAAATCCCACTGTTTGATTCATAGATCTCATATGCTAATTGGGAATTGATTGTTATCTTCTGATCTGGAGTTGTTTAAACTTAAAACACAATGGCTTTATGCCATTTTTATTAAATGACAGTTGCAAACATTATAAAAAGCAAACATTGGATAGTTGCAGATAATATAAATCAGTAAAAATGTTGTTTCTTAACACTGCCTTCTGACAGAGAAGGGGAAAGTCCAGTGAGAATACACATCAGTAATCACCAGACTATCTGTTGTTAAATATACATTAAAAAGCATTTCATACTTTCATTTTTGCTAGTAAGTATGAGATTTGCCTCGAGGTAGGACTTAAAAATTCTGCACTGTAATGACAGACTATCTGCTGCACTTGGATTAAAAAAAAAACATTAGAATGTTTAGATAATAAATACATCATTTCACTGGCAACTTTTCTATTTAGGTTAATACCATCCATGCTTTCTGTGTGTATGTGCCTTCAAGTCGCATGCCAACTTATGGTGACTGCATGAATTCCACAGGGTTTTCTTAGGCAATGAATACACAGGGGTAGTTTTGCATGTTCCTTCCATTGAAATATAGCACACAGCACCTGTTATTTGGTGGTGGTCTCCCATCCAAGTACTAACCAGGACTGACCCTGCTTCCAAGATCAGATGGGATCTGGTGCCTTTAGGGTATTTAGTCACCTTTGTAATTCATGACCAAACTTCTCCAAGAGCACAAAACAATGGATAACTTAGAAACTCCAGCTGAGATATCTCTCTGGTTTACTCTTCTATATTCTCTAAGTAGGGTTTAAGCATCAGCACAGAAAAATCCTGAGACCATTACTCTCTAGGAAATGCATAAAACGAGTTAACAAGCTTCTTAGAAGAAGAATGAGGATGATAAAAATATAAATATGCCAACTTTTCATTTCTTCATGTTAAAAGGATGGCATCACATAATTAATGTGGAAAGCTACAACAGATGGACACATTGATAGAAGATTAATGATTTTGAGCCATGAAAGTCAGATGGAAACCCCAAGCTCACAGATTTTATGTCCTCATATATTTATGGTTAGTTTTAAGCTTCTCAGTTACTTTGGACTGGCTATGTGTTGATGAAAATCTGCTCTTGATCTGGTTGGGTTCTTGTGTTTGTTATAATTTTTTAAAAACCTACTCACTTTGTAGCTCAATAAAATTTAAAAATCCTGTCCATACATTGCCTATTTTGGGTATCAATATTAAGAAAGTGTATTCAGAAATAGGTTCCACTGAAATCAGTTTACTTTTGAGTAACTGTTTTCCAAGGCAAAATGTTTTATTTTGGGTTGATTCTGAATAAAGGTCAGAATCCCCCAATGGCATGCCCTTCTCTTAAAGAATACATGTGAAGAATATTACAATGGCATGCAAAATCTACATTTACATTCCTTGTGTAACTTTTTTTATGTTTATTGTCCCAGAGGCATTCCTCTGTGGAGGAAACACATTATTCTGAAATTAGTCTTCAAACCTGTATGAAATCCAGTTAAGATGGCCATTGTGACACATGATTACAGGATCTTAATATATGTTTACAGACTGAGGATTTAGTGAGATTAGAGGTTAACCATGAGATGTTTATGTGATGAGGTTTGTACACAAGCTACAAACTGGGCTAGAATGTCCCTCAGAAAGATACA
>CM034703.1:101005376-101018202 GCA_020142125.1 Phrynosoma platyrhinos
CTGGATAGCCATCTGTTGGGGGTGCTTTGATTGTGTCTTCCTGCATGGTAGGGGCTTGGACTGGAGAGCCCTTGAGGTGTCTTCCAGCTCTATGATTCTACATTTGAATTAAGTTCAAGTCAAAAAAAGGAAGTATTATTTCCAAGTCATGCAAAATGAAATTACGGAATAAAATTGGCACAAAAGGTAAGCAAACAGTGCTCTTGCCTTAGGGGGGCCCTGCTCTCTGGTACAGGTACCAGTGGGCCTTTGCAGTAGCTGTTCCCAGATGGCATCATCATCATCATCATTATTGACTTTATAGTCTGCCTTTCTCCCAAATGGGATCCAAATCACCTTATAACAATTTAAAGGGTACAGCTAAAACATTAATATGCAAAAATTAAAAATGAATTAAATATTACTGTTATTAAAACATATTAGAATACATTTAAAATGCTTAAACATATTTAAAACATAGTTTCAATTAAAATAAAATAAGGTAAGATAAAATAAAATAAAATAAAATGATTAGAAAACAGCATATCATTAACATAGACAGTACAGTTCCATCAAATTTTTCTCAGAGGGGCTAGACTTGCATCCTCCTTACTATCTTTCTGTAAGCAGGTAAAACCCTTTTTATTCTGGCAGGGCTTTGAGAATTGATTTTTCATGGGAAACATGCCTTGTATATGGAGTGGACTTTTATTTGTTGTTTGTTGTTTTTAATTTGCTTCATCTGTTTTTTTTTATGATGGTTTGCTTTTTATCATTTGAATGCTATTAATTTTAGATGTGTTTGAAATAACTGTTGTAGATGCCTTGAGTCCTAAACTGGGGGGGGGGGAGGTGGGGCATACATGAAAACAGAAGGGGGGAGCAATTCTTTCAGCATGGAAAGAATAATGAGTGGGAACCAGCATCGTTTCAGATGATTCTTCAAATGTAGCCTCATGAAAAGCACATGGTAATCTAGATATAATTAAGACAATTGTCACTCTTTGTAGTGTCAGTGCACTGTAGTGAAATGAGTGTTGGCCTCTGGGAGATCAGGGTCTGCCCCCACATTCAGCCATAGAAATCCAATGGGTTGGAAAATCAAACCCCCTTAGTCATAAAAGACAGTAATGGCAAACCTCCCCTGAATAAATCTTCCCAATAAAACCCTATGACAGGGTAGTCATAAATCAGAGTCAACTTTAAGTCACAGAACAACAAATAAAAAAGGAGAGATAATTTGCCACATATAGCTCTATCAGTCACTGTGATTGCTTAAACTGAGCACCAAAATCTGAATGCCTTACGTTACCTGATCTTGGGACAAACTGAGGAATGCTAACCATATTTTACAGTTTGTGAACTCAAGGGGATCTGGCTGATTGCTACTGGAAGCATATTGCTGCATTAAATAGACATTTGACCGAATCCAGCAAGATAATTCTTATACTCTTATTGAAAAAAAGTAAGAGCATTTCCAAGTTACATCTAAACAGTATGTGTCTAATCTAGGAAAATATGACAATTATTTTCAAGGATGGCAATGTAATTATGTTGGAGACAAGATTGAATTTAGTAGATCATCAAACTGGCAATAGTGAAATGTGTCTAAATTAGTAGGAAGGTTTTTCATTTTCCCAGTGGCCAAAGTTAATATTGGATACCATACTTTTGGCCACCTCTTGAGGTCAAATGTGGAAATTCTTTGCACAGTGGTGGTGGAGAAAGACATGACAACAATTATTTCAAGATTAACAATATGTTGCTATGGAGCATGCCACTGAAGAGAATAAGCTAATGGCCTCTCTACTTAATGTGATTAGAGCCATTATTGACATAATGCCAGGAAGACGCAAAACCATTAGCATTATGCTACAGCTCACTCCAGCCTCTCTTCAGATTTACTATTTAATCCACAATTTTAATTTTCTTACATCCTATTCAGAGTGGCATTTTGCAAAATGTGTAATTAAAAGCTGCTGTTACTCTCTCTACTTCACGAATTAAAAAAACATTTGTAGATCTAACTCTCTAGAAATTAATAAATCAAACATGATACTTTAATGTTGGTTCCTTTGAACACATCAGACTAAATATTAAGGATATTTGCAATACAACATAAGTAACTATCACAAAAGAGTGACACAAGCACATGAGTCTGACTGGGCAGACAAAAGGTCTGTCCAATCTATTTTCAATAATGGCATCCAGGAAACTATAAGCTGTCCATGAGGTCAGTCTTCATCCAATATTGTTTACTGTTTCCACCAGAATATAGTTCACTTCCTGAACATGGTTATTCTATTTAGCTATCATGGATAATAGCCATTGATAGAGCCATTCTCGATAAATTTGTTAACCCTCTTTAAAGAAATCTAAGTTAGTAGCTATTGTTAGAGTTTATATCCCATTTTATCTAGCCTTGTGCCTGGCTTGGGGACTGAGACAGGCTTGGTGAATGTCCAACACTAGTAACTGAACAGGTGGGTTGTATGCCTGTTGGTTGTGCTAGATGCCTTGTCAGTGGTGTTGCCACTTCTCTTTAAAGACTTGTGGTGTCTGTCAAGGTCTATCTTGTGCTGCCAGCAGAAGGAAGTCATTCATTGGTATGAAATCACCAGTATGAAGACAACAACCAACTATATCTGTCATATCTCAAACTAGGAAATTATTGAATTATTGTGAAAAGATGTTAAAGAATGAGATCTGTCCTAATAGATTGAAACTGAAACCAGACATGAGAGAGGTGTACTGGTCAATAAAACTGATGCAGGAAATGCAGTCAGTAAGTGCTAGATAGGATATAGTATTCAGCTCAAAAACAAAGAGGGGAAAGAGTATACAGTTTCTCAGTGATTCCAAAATATCTCTCAATCTATTAGTCTTATAGCTTGAGGGATTACTTGAAGTCACTGGAAGATTATGCACTCCCCCCCCCACACACACACACCTTTGCTGAAGCTGTTTTTCTCTTTAACTCACATATTGGGAGATATCTAGAGCCCTGGTCACTGCTTGTATGAATCAGTTAACATTAAGCTGGCCACACTTACTGTAGCTTAGAATCACAAAAGTTGTAGAGCTTACATTGTACCCAAAGCACTTCAGTCCAACCCCCTATTAATGCAAGAAATCTACCTCTGAAGCAACCTGACACATGGTCATCCAACAGCCATTTAAAAACTTCCAAGGAAGGTGAGTCAGCGCCTTCCAAATGTGTCTATTACTGCTTAATAGCTGTTTTCACCAGGAAGTTCTTTCTACTGCTTAGTTGAAATCTATTTAAAACACATTGAGTCAGGTCATGCCCTTGGTGTCTGTAGAAAACAAGCTTGCACCATCATCCATACAACAGACTTCAAGTATTTGAAGATCAGGCAAAGCTCACTCAACATGGAGTAGTGATCATATCCATCCTCAAATTTGATTGAGCTAATCTGATTCTAATCTGATGCACTTGATCTACAGTGACCTGACTGACTCCACCTAAATTTGATCTGATTTAATTCGGTCTGATGCAATGAAACAAGCCACAGGAAAATGAGATACTCATCTCCAAACTGTGTCTGGATATAACTTAAAAGTGATGGTGACTTCTTCAAAATTCTGAATGGATAGGTAAAATACTAACTTCTCCTGCACATGATGGGCATCTTCAGAGGCTTTCTTGTGTGACCTAACCACCCCTGAGACATACATAGCTGGCAGAAAAGACATTCTGAGTACTAGCACCAAGGGCCTTTGAACTTGTTTTTAAAGGAGGTTGATCTCGTGTTCTTGTTAATACCTATTGCAGGTATTATAAAAGTATTTTTGAGATCCTTTCTAGACTCACCAATTTTCAAAACTTGGAAGCTTTCTGTGATCTCAAAGGAGCATGGGGAAATTTTTCCATCATCCCTCTGGGCCTTTTCCTCAAACAAGGAGTGACTTCAGTTTATCACCTCGTTTAAAAAAGGCTGCTCTCTTGCATCTTACAGCCACAGGATATGGCAAAATTCCCCTGTTGCCACATTAAAAAGGGAAAAAAGTCATTTGTTTAATTTTTAATTTTTTTAATTTTTAAGTTTTTATTGAGTTGAAAAATCAGAATGGTGGCACATCATAAAAATGTGTATTTTTGAAATCAGTGAGGTGCTCTAGATCGCTACTAGTTTCCCATCCTTCAAAGAGGTAGGTGTGTCAATCTGTTTTAATAGAAAATGGTATAAAGGAATCCAGAAAGGGAAAAAGAAATTTGTAGCATCTGATGAAGTAGGCTGTAGTTCATGGAAGATTATGCTAGACATCGTTTCCCCAGTTAAGTCTTAAAGGATGGGTAGTGTAACAGTGTAATGTTAGTACTTCCCCCTGTTCTAGGTTATTTAAATTCCTTTATCAGTTTGGTTGCCCTTTCTTGCATTTTCTCAGTTCTACAATATCTCTTTGAGGTATCAGCCTTTCAAAGGGGCCACCACAGATTTCTACCAAAACATCATTATTACATTTTTTAAAATTTTTCAGTCCTTTTGCTGCTAATGTTTTGCACTGAATTTTCCCTTTTCATAACTGTCACGCAGAAAGGCTGCTAACATCTCCACACCCTCCATAGATTTGAATGCTACTGAAGTAAGTAGGGTTGAATAGGCATGTATAGGCATGAAGCTGTGAGTTGGCTTCTTCATAGAGCAATGCTCCATCACCCCAAGATCTTTTTTCTTGTTAGTCACTGTATGCTCAGAGCCCTGCAATAGAAATTATCCACAATGCTTTGCTACCTATACTTGAGGACTGGGATCATTTTTTCTTTGTCCATACTTAAAGGGAAGATATGGCTAGTGCTGAAACAACAAAGCCGATTGAGATCTTAATACTTGCACGCCTATGTGAATTTACATAAAATTAAGTTCCAATGTGTTAGTGAAGCACAGAACTACAGCCCAAATTATTTTTAAATGTACTTTTATCAACTGGCTCATTCAGCCTACATAGCATAGACCTTGATAACTGTCAATTGGGGTTATTTTCATCAGTTTGGTTTCCATTTTACAAGGAAGTACATGAATGTTGTTCAAAACCCAATTCAACCTCCTTCCTCAGTGGTTGATGAACACAAAAAAGATCCTTTGTGTTTGCAACAGAGCACCTTACTGGAACTGTTCCATCTTTTATCTCCTTAATGGACATTCTGTAGTAAAATAAGGGACGGAAGCAGCAGAGGGGAAACACAGGAGGTTTGCAAATGGAAGACAGAATTTTGTGGATATCCTATAAAATTATATAGATGATGTCAGGTTACCTCACCATAAGAGTTTCAAATGGAAGCACAATTGGCTAAAACAATTTCCTCTCTCAATAGGCAAACTTTCCACAGGCAAGATGTTCTAATGTGATGGAATAATCAGGTTGTTTTTCTGATGTTCTGGAACAATGCCGTCTTGGAGAAGGGAGATCATGTTCCCCCATTCCTCAGACATAGAGATTAGACCTTAGAACAAGGTGGTCAAAGTGTGGCACTCCAGATGTGGCTGGACTGCAGTTCCCAGCAGCCCCCTTGGCAAATGATGAGGAATCCTGAGAGTTGGAATCCAACAGCATCTGGAAGTTATCTGGGGAAAGCACTTTGTCCACCCACACCTTAGAGAGATCTTCCCATTTAATGTATGATGGTCTTAAGATTTTAACGTTCTTAAAAGCATTTTTATCATAAAAGCTGCTAGATACTTTCTATGGTCTTCTGAGTACCAACACAAAGATATTGCATGCTGTTAGGAATCTTGATAGGCAGTAGTAAGATATAAAACAACAATGAATTAAAAGTAAATATGCCAAATGTATTAAAGATAGCAATCACTGCTATCCTTGCAATCTATTTTCTTACTGCCATTATTAATAATGGGTTAGAATATCTGCCAAATGTACTATATAAAATCAATTAAAGAAGCTTAAAAATATAAACACATCTTGGGGTCCCAAGTGTCTCCATTCATCTTGGCTGGTAGTGTGGCTAACAAAACATCTACAAAAAGTAACCCCCTGAAGAAACTAAACTGAGTGAGTGCACTCTTGAACTAAATACAGTGATTAGTACAAAAACATGCCTGTTTATTTTGCAAATGTGTCTACCTTTAGCTCTAGACAACAAGTCTTCTTTTACCTGTGATAAACGCACCCCCCACCTGCTTTAAATGAGCAGTTCTATCACAGGATTGGAGTTGGCAGCTTCTTTCCTTTATTGCCATCCTCCTCTGTGGACAGCTGCTCTGATGAGATTGTCAGATTTACTACTACAGAAATACTAACTACCTGGATGATAGCACAGCAGGAAAGAGATAGTCATCCACGTCTCTCATATACTAACTGATCAGTTATGATCGAGTTAGATATCATCATACACGGGAAAATTATACTAGTTCAATATTTGTCATAAATAGAAGGGGGGGAACCTTATCTCCCTGCTTCTTATCTTCATTTTATCTTTGAAACAATACTTTGAATTTATACATAATCTTAAATGTTCAAAGCCATTCAGCAATTACAGTAAGTTTGCTAAAGAGGCTGAGAGTGGCTTGATGAAGTTCATCCAAATGAGTTCATGACTAAAAGTGCTATGAACTGGGAACACTACAGATTAAAAAGGTACCTTTTTATTAAGAATGTTTACTCAATTCATTTTTGCATACAAAAATGAAGACTGTCAAAAAGTTTTCCTCTTTGTTGGGTTAGATTCCAAGAGTTTTTGTGCATTTTAAAAATTATTTTTCACACTTTGTAATTTACACAAGTGATGTTTGTTGCAAAAAACATTTTTTTTCCACAAATAGTCCTAGAAACCCAAAAATATTGCAGCACTTGTCCATTGTTTTGATGGGGTGTCTCTATGCATTGAGCCATCTTTCTGCACTAGAGAACCAAAAATGTATGGGTAAGTTTTTCATCCCTAAGACCTACTAAAAACTAAATATGAGCTTAATGGAGCTTACTCCAAGTTAAACAAGTGCAGGATTGCAGCCTTTGTAGTTACACTGTGCCAGTTTGCTGAATTTCTATATTTAAAAGTAATTTAGGGCCCATCCAGACAGAATAGAAGACCAGGATTAGACCTGGTTTTCCCCCGTCCTTTCCTCTACACACATACACACACAAAACATGCAAAAACACAAATTTACTTCTCTCTCTCTCTCTCCCTCTCCATATATATATATATATATATATATATATGACATTTTCCCCATTCTAGAGTATTCCCAGAGAACTCCCAGCATTTATGAGGACATTTTAGTCACACTCTCCAGGTGAGTTAAATTAATCCTGGTTTCTTGAAATGAAACGTACCTCTCTATGGCAGTGTGTTTCTGTTATCCTGGACCTAGTTAAGATGGCTGCCATGAAGAAACATATAAACTTTTCCCTGGACAGCAGATTTAACAGAGATCAAGGTGCAAAAATAATGCAGTTTGACGCCACTTTAACTGCCATGGATCCATCCTACAGAAGACTGGGATTTGTAGTTTTGTGAAGTACCAGCACTCTTTGGTAGAGAAGGCTAAAGACCTTGCAAAACTATAAATCCCAGGATTCAATAAAATGGAACTACAGGACTTAAAGTTGTGTCAAACTGCATTATTTCTACAGTGTAGATGTGAGGTAAAAGGGTGAATGCCAGCAATAAAAGAAAACAATCCCAATACTTAACTAGTGTATGCTAACTAGTGTAACTCCCGAATAATAATTAAAAAGGGCTCAGTGGAAATTGTTGAAAATTTCTCAAACATTGTCTGAGTCTAGATGTGACATGTGGTTAGCAGGAAGTGAATTGAAGGTACACAAGAGAGAGGGGGAGTGAGGGAAACCTGGAATATTTCATGAAAGAGTTTAGATACAAAACCATAATATGTTGGTAAAAACAAAACAAAAAACTAGAAAATCTTGATATTTCTAGGGACCTTTTCCCTGGGTAGATAAGCCCTTAAATGACTTTCACTTCATAATTCTGATGTGGTTCTTCCTAAGAAACTTGAAGGGAGCACCTGAAAACTAGAACTGCAATATATAAATAATATACTTGCACTCCACCATATATAGTATCCCACACTGCAAAACCAAAACACATGTATCATGATCATATCTCTTTCCAACAAAATTCCTCGGGAAATCTGAAGAGGTCAGATATACTTTTAAAAAGACAATAACTAGATCCTTTCTACTGTAAGACTACTATAACAAAGGTGTTGTTTAAGCCATTCGTTTTATATGGAAAGAAAAGGAAGTCATACCTACTCATTCTGTAAAACAAGTGTTGAGGTCTACTACTACCAAGTGAGCACCATTCAATTTTTGCCCTCTTTTTAACGGATGGATTATTTAACTGCCATTTTTACCTGTCAGAGGGAATTCTTCCTAACACAAAGATTCTTCAACCTAAGATCATCTTTAGTGCATGTTAAGAGATTAAAGCAATGTTCAATGTAGTAAGCACAGATCATTTAATGTACAGACACTTATTAACAAGGAAGCACAAGGTATAAATTAAGCACATGAAGGGCTGTGAACGGCACTAGCATACTTATGATTGTGTCTGATCAAAATGAAACAAATGGTATAAGTATTCCATCACATTCATTTCTTCCACTGAACAGTAAGTCATCACCATGATAATATCAGTGACAAAAGAGACACTTTTCTCCATCAGAAAATTCACATATGCCATTCTTTAGGGGAATTATTATTGTGTTTATATTTAGGTGCTAAAACAAGGACTAATATTTCTATATGAAATATTTCAATTTTTCTCTTACTATTTTCCATATGTTACAAGTATGTCGATGCTAATGAAAATTCAATAGAGAGCCTAAACAATGGCAACTGTGCATTCACATAAAGGGGCATGTTAAAGAGCAGAGAGATTTCTGAACATTGCTCAGTCAATATAGCAATATTTCCTGTTCAATATATTTTATATACATCTCATTCAGAGGCACACTTTGTCTGAGATCCTACAATGGAGCACAGCTCTGTGCACACAAGTTCTTTCGGGTGGAGTGCACCCTCCTTTTCCTTCCTCCAAGAGTCCAGAGCATCAGTATTAACATGGTCTGAAATGCCTCCCTGCCCCTTCCCACTGCAGTAAGAAGCAATAGCTGCCGGGGGAGAGGACATTTTGGGACAGAGCACAAGGGACATGCATACATGCATGTAAGCTACACCTACACACGTACATGTTACTAACAGGATCCAGTCATTGGCTGAATTTGCAGTGCAGAAATAATGCAGTTTGACACCACTTTAACTGTTAAGGCTCAATGCTATGAAATTCTGGGAACTATAGTTTTAGCCTTCTCTGTCAGAGAGCTCGGGTACACAACGAACTACAGTTCCCAGAATTCCATAGCACTGAGCCATGGCAGTTAAAGCAGTGCCCAACAGGATTAATTTTGCAGTGTGGTTGCTTCCATTGTCTCCTGAACACAAGAAGAGGCCATTATACATTCTATTAAGTTTATCACATGGGGGAAATCCCGTGCGGAAACGGGGCTTTAAATTGGAAAATCCCAAAAGTAAAAGAAAGCAGTTTCTGACTACTTTCCGTTCGGGTTAACCCAATTTTAACAGTGATGTCGTCTGAAAATCTGCCCGCTTTTGCGGGTTTCCTCCACCTTATAAATCCCGTTTCTGCACGGGATTTCCCCATGTGATAAACTCCTAAGACACATTATTCACATTTGGAAATTACTGATAACAAAGCACAGAAAAATACTACTACCTATCTAGAGCCCTCCTCTGTTAATAAGCACAACAATTACACCTCATCCAAACTTTGTGGTTCTGTAGCAGCTTTGAAGAATCAGCCTGGAAAAGGGCAGCACTGATAATTGTTCAGATTGTTTTGAAACCACTTATATCACTACCCTATGCAATGCTGTCTGTCTGTCTATCCATCCATCCATCCATCTGGTCCAGTGCTGGTATCACATTGTGGGGAACCTTGGAGTAGAAGATCTAAGGAGTAGGGGCACTTTCCTGGAGTGGACCCAATTCTTTGTCCTTTTCATTTTTGCCACTGTTCATGTTCTTGTCTGTTGATCCTGGCCCAATCAAAATGAACAGAGAATGAGACAGTACGAGGCATGTAGAGATTCCTGCCCCTTGCTCTCCTTGATCATTCACTCACAGAGGATAGGCAAATGGGAAAGAACAATTAGGGGAAAGAGTAGCAGTATCAGGAGGCTCCCGGGGTTGGGTCTCCTGCAGGGGCATGGGTTGCAGTGAGTACACTCCTATCCCAGATGTTCATCTTGAATGATCCCTATTCATCCAAACATACCTCAAGAAGCTTATACCTCTTCCATGGTCATTTCATTGTACCAGGTTTGGTCTCAGGTTGCAATAACGTAAAATCAAAATGCCCCGAAGCACACTTTGCACAAGCTCTCTGCATAATTTTGCTGACCCTGTAACCCAAGGGTAGGCAACTGTGGTGGGCCTAAAGAGCTGATATCATGCCCTGGGTTTCTCTGGGCATTACAGGAACTGCATAAAATACTCAAAGAAAAAAATGGAAAAATTGTATTTTTTAAAATGCTAAGCAACACTAGGGTGCCCTAAAGCCTATCCAAAAGTATTCCAAAGGCAATTCAATGCCTCCCTTTTATTTTTGCCAGAAAATGACAGTTCGGGCAAATGGGGGTTACATGAAGCCCCAGGGTCACACTTGCCTGTAAACTGATAAATATAATGCAATCACACAGCCTACTTTTTCTTTGCTTCTACTCTTTTTCTTTCTTTCTCAGAAGCATGATGGGATTTATCAGTTTCAGTCAGGATGCTGCAAAAGTGAACTCCAAAGAAATCTTATGGCTGCTTTAATGGTTTCTATCTTTCTGGTGTTTTATTGTTTAAAAGTGGGCAAATATAAATAAGAGACAATTGAGGACAAGTTGCAAACAGTACCATTTGTCCTGGAGAATATTTATTGAGATTTGCTACCTCAGGTCTGGTTTCAGCATTTTTTTTAAATACAAGAAAAAGCCAGCTCAGAAGGAACAAGGTAAAATATTTACCATTGGCTGTTAAACTACATCTTTCAAGTTAAGGCTAATGTGCTTTCCAATACAGGAACATTACCAAGGGGTCAACATTACAGCATTAAAATTTTAGACACTGAAACTCTGAGGAGCTGGCAAAGGTCTTACAAGCAAAGGAACACAAATAGAGTGATGGAGTCACTGAACCACAAACTGTAGTTTTTAAGTGAAAAGTCATGCAAAGGTACAAGGGCCTCAAGTCTCTGGTGTAACAGGTACATCTACGTCTGTCTCTCAACTCACTCAAGTGCTATTAAAGCCTGATCCATCCATCTGAGTGGACCCATTTGCTCCTTGCAGGTACAAATGGTTATTTGCTGTACAGATGCGATTACACACTCACTTCCTCTGGCCCATGATAACAGCATGTAAAACAAAAAAAGTGCAATTTCGTATACACAAAGGCACTTATCTGGACCCATGGGCTCTGAATACCAAGCACTCTTTATGGATTGATGGTAGTATGGTGGGGACACGACAGGAAATGGACAAGGGCACATTTCCCAGGTTAATAGCATAATGATTCTCTGTTACTAAAACCCTCAGCAACTCTCACTAGCTCTTCTATTGATGCTTCCAAAGCATCAGTAGCAGGCAATGCTGCAAAACAGCCAGCTTGTGTTCACAGAAAGAAATGAGATATGATACATCATTACTGAAGGTTACTAGCCTGGATCTTACAACATAAAGTTCCTCCCCCAATTTGTATCACCATGGGTTGGTTCCTGGCTAGCTCCAACCATGCTGCTTTTGTTTTTTTCAGCTGGGAAGAAGTTTTACATATTCTTTCACTTATTAAAAAAAAAAATAACTTGTGATCCTTTTAGAGAAAAATGAACTTTAAGAATTACAGGAGGCACCTCCAGGTCTGATGGCTGCTCAAACATGTTGTCTCTGGGTTTCAAATGTGCTCTGGAAATGTAACAAGTAGATGTGCTCTGGAAATGTAATTCACATATGGGAGGTATCAGACTCATTACAGAGTTTGTGAGGGGTTACAATGGCAAACAAGCCAAAACCACTCCCTCCCTCCACCCCAGCTGCCTGATAAATTGGGGACAAAATGGAGTTGACTTTAGGATCACAGAATCAATCAACCCTTTACTAAGGGTTCATTCCCAACCTGGTTAGTGATTTGCTTTCGCTCTGGGTCGGTGAATTGATTACAGCTGATGCATCATTCCACTATGGAAGCGGGTCTTTTCCTTATTTGCTTCTTTTTTGGCACAACTGTCATTCCTACTAGCCTCTTCAAAATGCCTGTCAATCATCTTACACATCATCGGTGATGCAACCAGCAACACATTCAAGAACACATGGGACAGAGGCATAGATGCTGTGCCAGAATTCTCCCCTGGGATGCATGCAGCCAGGGGTCTCATAGAGGACCCTCCCCTGGGATGCATGCAGCCAGGGGTGTCATGGAGAACTCTTCCCTGGGATGCATGCAGCCACGGGTGTCATGGAGGACTCTCCCCTGGGATGGAGGACTCTCCCCTGGGATGCATGCAGCCATGGGTGTCATGGAGGACCCTCCCCTGGGATGCATGCAGCCATGGGTATCGTGGAGGACCCTCCCCTGGGATGCATGCAGCCACGGGTGTCATGGAGGACCCTTCACTGGGATGCATGCAGGCATGGGTGTCATGGAGAACTCTCCCTTGCGATGCATGCAGCCACGAGTGTCATGGAGGACCCTTCACTGGATGCATGCAGCCATGGGTGTCATGGAGGACTCTTCTCTGGGATGCATGCTGCCAGGGGTGTCATGGAGGACTCCCCCT
>CM034703.1:101018302-101036798 GCA_020142125.1 Phrynosoma platyrhinos
GGGGAATGGCGGATTTCCCCCAAACTGGTGAGGGATGTGCCAACCCTTTGCCACAGTAATCCTTCCCCTTCAGTTTGATGCAACTCAGCTCCGTCCTTCCCACTTGCTGAACATGTTTGCTAATTGCTTCTATTCAAAAGGACTGACAAAAAACTAGTGTCTGAAAAGAGCAGGTTTTTAGGGGAGTTTTTTTAGCGAAAAGAGCAGGTTTTTAGGGTTTTTTAGCATTTATCTCGCTTCTAAGCAAGTCCAAATGATTGCAGTCACATCTGAAACCATTTCAAATGGGATGAGGCACATTTAAAGCGATCAGTAAATCGATGTAAATAATAGTGGGAATGAGCTCTAACAAGTAATGAATGGAAAAACATCACCCAAAAGAAAGCTACATGGTGGCTCAATGATGCAGCTATTTTGTTGAAACCTAGTGATCTCATCACTATCTAGATAGGAAATCACTTGACATTCCACAACTGAAGAAAGCTGGGATATAAATATACTAAATAAACAAAGAGTGCAACTACACTGTAAAAATAGTGCAGTTTGATACCACTGTAGCTCCATCCTATGGAATTCTGGCATTTGTAGTCTTCTAACGTTTTTATCCTTCTCTGCCAGAGTCCTGGTGTCCCACAAAACTACACATCCCAGGATTCTATAGAATGGAGCCATGGCAATTAAAGTTGTGTCAAGCTACCTTATTTCTACAGTGTACATGCACTCATAAACAATACTAAAATCAGTAAAGCCCCCTCTCCATTTAAGACATACCAACAATCTTTTTGCATGTTTATTTTTCAAAAGGATTTAGTTTTGCAGTGTTCTAATTCATCTGAAATTAGATATTGCAATAGTAATTAATAATTCCCATATTGCTTACAAATTGAAGTCTTACAGCTTCTTGTCTTTGTGACAGTCCCACTTACACAGGTCATTGTATCTCTCTTTGCTTGACAGGATTACTGATACAGCAATTCTAAGTTTTAGCGTAACACTCATGTAAAGTTTTCATGTGACTACACATCCTAATGTTAAAACAGTGTCACAATGTTAAAATTTCCTCAGATTTCCAGACAACATACTAGCATTGTACAATACACAGGGAGATTTTGCTATAGGACTATACTCAAACATTCATTCACTCACATGCATTTTTAAGTGGTGCAAGTTGTGAACACAATTCTATTTTGAGTCCTCAACTGAGCTGTAACTGGAATCCAGGTTTTTCAGGCATGCCCACCCATCCCATCCCACCCCGGTCCTTGCATCCAATGATAAAGAACTGTACACCAAAATATTTTTTTTTGGGTACTACCAAGTTTCACTGAACAAAAATATTTAACATTATGCCACAGAATACAAATGGCCCTCCGTATCCATAGATTCTGCATCCATGGATTCTGAATCCACAAATTCAATATTGACTATATTGCAATAATTAAATAAATTCCCAAAAGCAAACCTTAATTTTGCCACTTTACATGAGGGACACTATTTTATTACCCTACTGTATATAATGGGACTTGAACATCCATGAATTCTGTTATCCTTGGGGGATCCTGGAACCAAACCTCATTGGAGGGCTCACTGTACATTAAAGCAGCAAAAATCAATACATGAATATGGCAATGAACCCTGAAAGTAGGTAATAGTAGAATGAAGCAAATGGATGGAATGAAGTCCCTGGCTTTTTAGGCCCACGTTAATTAAATAACTGAGTGATAGAACTGGAATTAGTCCTAAATCCTGTTAAATAATCTCAGAAAACCAATGCCATGGCAGCCCTGAAAAGGAGCCATCCAGACCCTGCTTATAAATTCCCAGCAAAACAGAAGCTGTCACCTTCTGTGGTACATTGTTACACCCAATACTGGCAGGAGGTTTCCCCTGCCCAAGTGTTTTTCCCCCTTGAAATCTGAACCTGATCCCTGGAGTATTATTTAAAAAGCACGCTATACTATCATTGTGACACCCCATCAAATCTGGAAAGATGGCCATTGTATTGCCTGGCATAGTATATGCAGTTTGTCCTGCAATTCCTCTCAGTACTACTCCTGAGCCATTCTTTGGTCATTCCTCTCTGGTCATATTTCTATTTGTTCCCAATCATTTCTGACAAGCTGATAGTAATCATATTGGCAGAAACTGATGGTATTGCATAGTTTCATACTTTGAATGGGATATTATACAAGATATGGTCCTGAAGCGGTATCCAGTATTCAATTCTATCCTTCAGTTACCAAATTTTAATTAATAAAATATTAAATTAAAATTCATATAAACTGCTTTTTCTACCACTGTCAACTTTTTGGGTGCTGCAGGTGACTCAGCTAATGCTGTGACTTGATCCCATGTTAAAATTTTGAGAAACATTTATCATTTTGTACTGCAGAGTTTCAAAAAGACAGCACAGTAGTATACAGATATGACAGGATGTTTTTATTCCACACACACAAAAAGCATTCCCTGTTTTTGACACACTGGAAAATGTACAGCCAGAGAGTGCTTGAGGCAAAGATGCCACACCAGCCTTACATCTGTCTGCTTTCATTTGTCTACAACTGTGCTTATAGATAAAACAAGCCTTCCAGATGTCATCACAAGCAGCGTTCATATGCTGACTTCACTGAGACACTATTGTTTGCTGCCAGCATAACAGAGTTGTAAAGCTAAAATATTTAAACTCTGTGTTACTCAACACAACTTTGAGTGTCACAAAGGATCTGATTTCAGGACTAATTAATGTATACTACAATAAAATAATCATGCATTCCAAAACATAGCTTGCTGGCATATGCTCTTTTCTACAGAACAACAGTTTGGAGAAAATATGCTGAAGCAAACACTGTTGCCTCTAAGGGAAACAAGGCATATACGGCTCATAAGAATCCTGCTGTATTGTACACATTATTATTTTTCTTTAGTTGTGTCGTATTTGCAGTGTCTGTGCTGAGGTTCATCTCCATTGGGAATCTGTCAGCGGTTTTTAACTGCAGGATTAGGCAAAGGTAAGAACAAAACCCAGCTACACAACCGGATTGACCAGGTGTCTGACAAGCCCAAAGGTTAAAATGGTAATTCAATGGCTACTGTCATTAAGATCTAAAACTGCAAATCTTGGCAGGAATGGTATCCTCAGGCAGCATCCACAGTATGGAAAAAAATCCAATTTGACACCACTTCAACTGCCATGGCTCCATATTTTGGAATTCTAGGAATTGTAGTTTTGTGAGATATTTAGCTGTTCCTGTCAGAGAGCTCTGGTGCCAAAACAAACCACAAGTTCCAGAATTCCATAGCACTGAACTATAGTAGTTAAAGTGGGGTCAAACTGGATTACAGTGGGCCCTTGGTATCTGCTGCAGTTTGGTTCCAGAACCCCCATAGATACGAAACTCCGTGGATGCTCAAGTCCCATTAAATATAATGAGATAGTAAAATGGTGTCCATATAAAATGGCAAAATCAAGACTTGCCTTTTGGAATTTATATATTTTAAAAATATTTTTAAGCTATGGATGCTTGAATCCATGGATAAAGAATCTGTGGATAAGGACAAGTGATTTGCAGTGCAGATGCACCTTCTGCTATGCTGAATGAACCAAATCTAAATCAGTGGCACTGTGGCAAAAGCTATGATTTTACCAGTAATTTTCTAAAGCTAATTATCACATTTACCTCCATTATTTTCTTTCACTTGAGTTTTATTTTATATCTCACTAGCCATGGCAGAGTAGGATAGCAGAGATGCTAACATCATTAAAAACAACAACTATGTAACCTACTATACCAGTCAAGCTTGGCTTATGTTTACCCTGAGATAATTCACATTTAAATACAAACAAGGCATTCCAAGGCATTTTGACTCTAATCTCTTTTTGATTGCACTTATCAGAGGTCAAAACAGGAATTGTGTTGGCACTCTTCTAAGTCTGCTATGGACATTTACCAGGGAGTAAAGCCCATTAAATACAGGGAAATTGCCCTCTGAGCAAACACAGACAGGATTGCCCTGTAAAACATTTGCAACAAAGAAATTAGATCTGTTGCCTACTCCTTGCATCATTTTTCCTTCTCCGGTTGTTGTTGTTTCTGTTCTGGGCCTTCACGTTGTTTCCAAAGTATGGTAAAAGGTGACCTATTTTTTCCCTAGGTTTTCTAGGCAAGATTTGAACAGATGGGGTTTGTCATTGCCTTTCCCTGAGATTGAGGATGCATCTATACTGTAGAAATAATGCAGTTTGACACCACTTTAAGTGCTGTATCTCTGTCCTTTGGAATCCTGGGATTTGTAGCTTTACAAGTTCTTTAGTCTTTCTGCCAAAAAGTGCTGGTGCCTCACAAAACTACGAACCCCATGATTCTGTAGGATGGAGCCATGACAAATAAAGTGGTGTCAAATTGCATTATTTTACATTGTAGATGCACACCGTAGATGGTGTGACATTTTTCAAGGCCACGAACTGAGTCTTCATGGCTGAGTGGGGATTCAAACACTGATCTGCAGAGTCCTAGTCCAACACTCAAGCCACTATACCACACTAGCTCCTTTTACTGCTCCTGCTTCTCAACATGTTCAAAGACAAAACTAATGCATACATTACTGAAGCTAGAGACTGAAAAAAGGCTTTGTGCAAGAAGATGTTCTTACAAGGTTGACGTCTGACATGGGAAAGCCTAGAATTTGGAATGTTAGGTGTGCAAATTAATTTAATAATTTTAAATGGTAGATACACACACACACAAGTAATTGAAATCATATAATTGGATAGGTTATTTTAAATAACTCCTTGTCTGAAATACTTATATGTTGGTCTACAGCAGGGGTAGGCAACCTAAGGCCCGGGGGCTGGATGCGGCCCAGCAAGGCCTTTGGACCGGCCCCAAACCGGTCCTGCCGCCGCCGCCCCCCCACCGCCGCCGCCCCCCATGATGATATTGATTATTGTTGTTATTACTTGTTCTTGGGGTTTTCTTGGCAAAATCTTCACAGGGGTTTTGCCATGGCTTTTCTGGGGCTGAGAGAGTGTGCATGCATTTTTTAAAATTTTTTAATTCTTTTTTAATTTTAATTTTAATTTTAATTTATTTATTTATTTATTTATTTATTTATTTATTTATTTATTTTTGGTGCTTCGGCCCATCAATTGTCTGAGGGACAGCAACCCGGCCCCCGGCTCAAAAAGGTTGCCTACCCCTGGTCTACAGCATAGGATTTACAAAGAATGTCATAGAGAGTGTAATTGTTCACCTTAAGTGAACATATCTGATTATTGACTCCTTCAAAAGGGCTCTTTTTGATCCTTTTAATGTTGCCTTCTCCAACTAAAATTTTTCCTCACATGAACTACAAAGTCCATAATAGAGCTGTCACTTGGGAATAGTAAAATGTCCTCAACATCTGGCAACTATCAGGTTGAGGAAGGCTGACCCAAATCATGGGATCCGATTTCTACCTCTCCAGCTCAGTCACTTGTCTACATCTTTACATCACTTAGTCACTTGTATATATCTTTCTTTTCACCCCTACCAACATAAACATGCTATTCACTCTTCAATGCCTTATTTGTTAATGAGTGATTTATTTCAGTTAAAGAACATTAGTTCACTGAAAGTACAACAATAAATGAACAGCTACATAGACTGGCCAGTGAATCAAGAGTGAAGAATTTTTAATCTGACATTTTTGAGAGTTTCTGAGTATATACTGAACATTTTTCTGTACAACTAAAGCACTGCATCTTTTCTGCCTCCATAATCCCAATAAAAGATCAATTCTAGAGTATATGCAGAAGCTAGTGATCTCAAATTAAATCTGTGGTATTTCGTAGTGTCGCTATGAGCTGGCAAAATATGGGGATTATTTTTCACAAAAAGAATTCTGCCTCTCCCATGAAATTTCCCTTTGATCCACAAATTTCTAGCACTATGGTAACTTAAAACATCAGCTGAGCATTTGCAAATAGTGTAGCCATTCAAATAAAGTGATAGGCAAAGTTTTCATCACACATTCCATTTCACGACTCATTCCCTCCCCCCCATTTCCATTATTTTTCTTCTTTCCCAAACTTAGTTCTTTTGCTCTGACTTGGGCTCTCTTGCCTCTGTCTTCCCAAAGAAATCACCTAGATTAACTTTCATAAAAAGAAATTCATGCAATACACGTTCTACTTTACTGAATATGGCAGATGCACCCATCCTAAGGAAGTCTAATAATTCAAATCTCTAAAGCATGTTTTTAACTGCAATGTTAACTGGAGAATATAGTGAACTGGGGAAAAGATTTCAGAAAAGCCTAGGGAATAAAAAAATATGGTGAGTTAATTAGCAAATTGGGAAAGCATGATTCTATTTGGGAACACAGTGTATGAGCAAGAATGTTTTAAATCTTTGCTAACCATATGAGCTTCATAACCATATGAGCTTCATGTTGCATATGGTGAATTTCAAAAAAGAGTTTCCCCTTGTGGCAGTATAAATCTTTTATCCATATCTATTTGCAACAAGGGGAAAACAACATTTGCCCTCAGGACTGGAGGTGGGAAGGTTTAAGCCAGAGGTGGGAAGGTTTAAGCCAATCTTTTCCTAAACGCTGTCAACCCAAACCAGATCAGAGGGACATTTAATTAAAAAAAAAAATCATGATTCTGCAGGTGATACATTCAATGTCATATGTAGCTAGGTATCTGTGGAAATATTATTTAAATATTATGCTGCTAGCTGTATACAAAGAATCTCTTAACACAAAGGAAATAGATTCCTTCCTGCACATTTGCAGCTTTGATTATTCATGGATTTTATTAAAATGTTCTCTCTAGGAATATCTAGGTCCTGCAGTGAAACTATATGGTCAACTTTAACCAAAAGTCCCCCTGAAGGACCTAGAGATTCCTAAAGAGAATGCTCCACTAGGCATTTGTAGATCCTCCAGTGCAATTCTATAGTCTATGTCTGGCAGATGTTGACCACGGAGCTGTGCTGGAAGACCTAGAGATTCCTAGAGAGGTGTTCGCTCAGGTAAAAACATAGTGATTTTGTTATTTGCAGTTTTTCCACATTCATGGGGGTCCTGTGCCCCTAACCCCAGAGAATGTGGAGAAGTAGGTGTATACTTTAAAATTTAATGGTACAACTTTATGGCACAGAACTGTGATTCTATGAATAACAAAATCATTGGAAATTCTGAAAAGAAATCCTTACTACAAGTGATTCAAAGAAAAAGGAAAGGGTATAGCTGTTGAATGCAGGTAGGCATCTTTCGGCAGAGATACTTGTAAGGCATTGCACAACCACAAGAACATTTCCAAGAGGAAGAAACAGGTGGCTTGAATGTCCCATATCCCAAAATGTTTTTTTCTTATTAGCTTCAATTTTTTTTTTTAAAATGCAAATGTCTAGAGATCATCTGTGAAAAATCTGAACAGGGAGGAAAGCTTGCTTTCATAGGGCCTTAAAAATAAAAACAATCCAAGTAATTTAAGTGCTGCTTGTTGTCAAAGGCTGAATTGTATAGTAGTCATGGTTTAACCCATTACAGTTTTGCTTTTCATAATAATTAATGCCATCTTTATGCTTGTGTAATATAATGGGATATTCTGGTTAAACTGAAAACAACCTTAAAAACATATACTAAATTGTTACTATAATAACACGCTCTGGAATTTCTGCAGAATCATCATGATTTTCCAGAATGGTAGCTGTTAGTCTGTTACAGCAATAGGAACAGAGTCTTGAGGCATTTTAAAGACTAAGGGCCTTTGCAGACTGCCAGAAATAGTGCACTTTAAATTGAGGCACTGCCCTGGCTCAGTGCTAGGGAATCATGGGAATTGTATTTTTTTCTGAGACATTGAGCCTGGTGCCACAATAAATGACAGTTCCCATGATTCCCTAGCACTGAGCCAGGGCAGTGCCTCAATTTAAAGTGCACTATTTCTGGCAGTCTGCAAAGGCCTTAAGAAACTTATTATGGCATAAGTATTCATAATCTAAATTATCATTATTAGTCTGGTATAAACTTCTGATTTGCTTGCTTAAACAAAATACAGATTAAAGAGGTTAAACTGATCCAATTCACAGTTTCCAAACTAACACATGAACCAATTGAATTATCCAATTTTTGAGTAAATTGTTCAAATTCAATGTGGTTGAATTTTAAAACTATTACTTTAGGAAAACTGTACAACAAGAAATGCTTTAGGGGAAAATGCATAAGTTTTCTCTCTTTCTAGCTGCTGTCTTCCCAAAGGCATATGAATTTTCATGTGAACAAACCTGTACATGAATTTTCATGCACAAGTTAAAACAAAACATGCAGAAACAGACACAGAAATGGGTTGTAACATACAAGTGCTAGGGAAAAAAAGTGAATCACATTGAAAGAAAAACTGACAAAATTTACAAGAGGCAGAGCAGAGACTCAGGTCCAAACCACACTGCAGAAATAATCCACTTTGAAACCACTTTAAGTACCCTGGCTCAGTGCTAGAAATTCCTAAGAATTATAATTTATTGTGGCACCAGAGCTCTCTGACAGAGAAGGCTAAATGTTTCACACAACTACAGTTCCCAGAATTCCCTAGCCTGGAACCAGGGCAGTTAAAGCAGTCTCAAACTAGATGATTTCTGTAGTGTAGTTTGGACCTCATTTATCTGAAAGCCTGGCAAGATAAGAGACTTTTAACTCAGAGCAGTTCAACACATTAGGCAGCCGTTGCACATTCAGATTAACACATGGCAGGCAGGCACACTTGAAAATTAATACACATAATTTTTATCAAACTCATTTTTATTTGTTTACAGAAAGAAAGCTTATGAGGATATGGTTAGAAATATACAGGTGACAGTGTCCTAACTAAACTACAGTCAGCCCTCTGTTTTCGCGTGGTCCGTTCTGGACCCCCGCAAAAATGGAAATTTGCCAATATACAAGCCCCATAGTCTTGAATGGAGCACGGGCCATTGATCATAATGGAGGTTGTCCCTCCATGAATATTCAAAACCACGGACCTCAAGTCCATGAGAATGGAGGGGTGACTGTATACTGAAAGTCTATTACTGTAAAAATTCTGAATGAATAATGCACATATGATTTTTTTTTTACCCCGAGTCTTTGGAAGAAGACATAAGCTTGAGTCACTCCAATTCTTGTCTGTGCTCTTCTCTTTCCTGCTCATACCCTGCTGTAAGCACAAACAATTATCAACACTAACCACAGTTTTTTAAAAAAAATATCTGTGCCTTTTAAAAAGTACACAAACGCTTGCTATTATGGACACCTTCTTCAATCCCTTATGGGATAGGCTGGTGAACCTGTTTAACACAACATAACTTGAACAATACACTCAGTATGATTTTCACTTTGTGGTTCTACTGGATAGGTAATTTTTCTATTTAATTTTAAAAACACCAATGCAGCCATTCAAATGTCCTTATGCATGTTTTTTTAAATAAAAATGTATGAGACTGAAAGGGCAGAAAAAAAGCCATAACATGAGCTAGCTCATTTACTTCTACTATACTGCAGCATGACATGGCAAGGATCAGATTCTTCACTGAGTGTAGGACATTAAATCTTATTTTAACCTCTTTTAACAAAGCAATATTAATGTTTTTCCCTGTGACTGCTAAAATCCCATCCAAATATGAACAAAGTGGGAGGGAAAGGTGAGGGTGGGGCAGAAATCACTGAATCCTAAGAACACTACTTTTCTCTTACTCTCATTTCTGTTGGTTTACCTTGCCACTGTCCACCATTTGTGTAGACTCTGATGTAGACTTTGATCTGTCAAGGTAGACTTTAAATTGAACATTAAGAAAACAAAAATAATGATTGTGGAAGATATACAAGAATTCATCCTATATGTGAGAAAACTGAAATAGTCAAAGAAAATATACCTTGGATCAAACAGTGAGCAGAACAGAGACTGCAGTCAAGAAATCAGAAGAGGGCTAGGATTAGCAAGGGCAGCTAAGAAAGAATTGGACAAGATCCTAAAGTGCAATACAGTTGTATAAATCAGTTGCATAACTGAGCACTAAAGTGAGGATTGTACAAATCATTATATTCCCCACTACCATGTATCAGTGTGAGAGCTGGACAGTGAAGAAAGTGGATAGGAAGAAAAATAAACTCTTTTGAGATGTGGTGCTGGAAAAGAGTGCTGAAAATACCATGGGCAGCCAAGAAACGAACAAATGGATTCTATAGCAGATTAAGCCCAAAGTCTCAATGGAAGCCAGGATGACTAAATTGAGCCTGTCTTACTGTTACCCTGGGACCAGGCCTCCAATTGTCCCTCATATTTTATACCCACTTAATGGGAGATGATGTAGGCATACTCCTGCTGTGGACACCTGACCTGCTCACATGTGGAAAAGCAGTTAGGGCTAGCCAGAGTCTAGAAGGCACCCACCATGATAGGATTTCCCAAGGCTCCAGTATAAGGAAGAGGGCAGTGAGAGGATCATGGCCAAAGGTGATTGCTCAAAACTACCTGAGACAAGGGAGTACTAGAAAATCCCTTTGTCAAACATGTTTACCCAAATATCCGCTTCTAGTCCGAACTATTGTTTCCTCCCTGGGAAGCCATTTAGCAGAGTTTATAATCCTTTCAGCCTTGGTTTTTGCCCCCAAAACACACTTTGAGTTATATATACAGCTAGAAAAACAAATAGTCTTGGTCTAGTTTGTAAGCAGGCAGGCACTCTGTCAATTTTACTAGACTAGGCTCCTCAATACATCAGCTAACCCCCCTTTTTACCGCAGCAGCTATTGAATTCTTCTCCATTCTGGACTTCCATTGATGGAATCAAGATCCATGTCAGTAGCATATCACCATTAGCAAGGAGTTAAATCTATTCTGCTGTTCCCACCTTTGTTCCTCTAGCTCTTGTATGTGTGTGAGTGTATGTGTTGCATATGTTGTGATTATTCCCTAATAAAAATACAAACCCTATTTGAAGTTGTCTCTGGAGTTCTGTATGATTCAGACCTGGTATAGTTGGGTTGCCATCCCAAGGCTGCTGTTATCCAAGCTGTGCTATATCTCTCCTTTGAGCTAAGTACTAAATTCTCCTAAAACATATGAATTTGAGGGTATCATCCCCGGACCCTAGCATTTTGGGTAACACTACATTTGCCACACAATGAGATGGCACAACTCATTACAAAAGACAATAATGCTAGGAAAGATAAAAGTTCAGTAAAAAGAGAGGAAAATTGCATGTCAGATGGCTGGACTAAATCAGAGAAGTCGGGCAGTTAACAGCAACAACTATTTTTGTTCCCACAAGCTATGTGAAACAATGAAAAGTCACCTTCTTCTGACTCTACAGTCTTCTGCTTCTACAGTAGTTTTCTTTTTAGGGTAATATTTGTCTGACTTTGTACATTTATAGAGCACTTTTTCAGATGAACAGCACAAATCAACTTACAACTGCCATAAGAAATGATCCAATAGAGTGGGCTGGTGCCAGGATTTGCCTTCTGTTAACAGAAGAGTTCTGAGCATAAATGGTGCGTTCAGATGCTCCCCCCCCAGGAATCCCCCCTACTCCTTGAGCCACAGCTCTTCCTTTTCATCAGGGTCTCTTGATACTCAATGCAGCATTTTCGGGAGCAACAATGACAATTGTGCGAAGGAAGACTTGGAAATGAAATCAGTTTTCAGACGTGCATGCCAGTCCATGACATTTATGAAGATGCAGATAAATTCAAAGGGGGGACAGGAAACACTCCCAATATTTACTTATTTCATTTATTTAATGAATGGGAATCCATTAAATAATATAATTAAATAATATTTCTATAATTAGATTAAACAATATAGTGGAATTTATTTGGCATATTTTATGTATAGTTGTGTAAGCCGGAGAGTGCAGAAAGATGACAGGAAGAAAATATGCTCACTTGAAATGTGGGGATGAAGAATGGACTGAAAAAGACAAATTAATGGGTCCAATAGCAAATCAAGCCTGAATTCCCACTAGAAGCGAAGATGTCTAAACTAAGGATGTCATACTTTGGACAATGTGACTCATTAGAAAATGCAACAAAGCTTGATAAAGGGGACAGAAGGGAGTTCCTCCTACAGGTTGATGATTCAAGCAAGGACGTTATGGCCCTGAGTTTGCAATACCTGAGCAGGGCAGTTGATGACCAGGGTTCTTGGAGATCTCTCATTCATTGGGTCACCATAAACTGAAGTCAACTTGAAAGCAAATAACAACATAAAACTATAAATGTTCTGTGTGGCATTTATAAATAGAAATAAGATTTAAAATTCTAGTAATAAATGACAGTTTTACAATGCTCCCTGGGAATATTACCAGTTCGCTCCTTGCCATAAGAACTATGGAAACAACTCCCTCTTTTCCCTATGAACATATAAGTAACGAGCAGAATTCTTCTCAAAGCATTTTGTGTGTTTGTTCTGCTCAAGGTTCCCTCACGTAAGAGCCTTTTGCTTGCTAAAGTGTAGCTGTCTTGGATATACACTCATCCCTCCACATTCGCTGGGGTTAGGGGCACAGGACCCCCATGAATGTGGAAAAACTGCAAATAACAAAAACACGGTTTTTACCTGAGAGAACACCTCTCTAGGAATCTGTAGGTCCTCCAGTGCAACGCTGTGGTAAACATCTGACCACAGAATTGTACTGGAGGAGTTACAAATGCCTAGTGGAGTGTTCTCTTTAGGAATCTCTAGGTCCTTCAGGCGGACCTTTGGTTAAAGTTGACCATAGAGTTGCACTGGAGGACCTAGATATATCTAGAAAACATATTAATAAAATCCATAAATAATAAAATCCGTAAAAGTCAAAGCCACAAATGTGGAGGGACAGGTATATTGATCCTTTGTATTTAAAGAGCTACTGCAGTAAAGGAGGGCAGACTCTGCAATTTGGTAAGAAGTTTTCACATCCATTTTAAGTAACCAAGTGTAAATCTCACCTAAGAAAATTGTTACTGTACTCCATTTCCACTGGTACAGTATTCTGATTTATGGTGAATTTATTTTTACCTCCTTAACAATAAAAATGGTGTTTTTCCATCAACAGTTATTGCAATGTCTGAAGTCTTTATTTTTTGGTCCCCCCCCCCACTCTAGCCCTTTAGATTTTGTACCATCCAAGCCTAAAAAAAAACCTTTCTATTTAATTTGAAAGGTTATCTTGTTTGTGACATGTTAGTAGCCTAATGAAGGTATTGCTCCATCTTGGATTTTGTTTCTATTTGTGGATCACACAGCTATGTTTTTTTTTTTAAATGTGAGGTTGTTAACTGAATAAGCATCCATTTTCCTTGTTCTGCCTTGTGAGGAATGGTGTGTGTGTGCATGTGTGAGATCCTGAAAATTATATGTTCAACACAGGCTTTTCACAAGCATAAAAGTGATTTTTGCAGACCTTTCAAAATTGTGATAATGATACTATTTGAATGTAGTCTCCAGGTGACTTTCCTCAGTATGTTGAGTATCAAAGCCTTCCAATACAGCACAGAAAGCATAGAAACAACTAGAGTAATTGGAATGAGCCACAAGGAAAAAGCCTGAAAACATTATAACTTGGAGGATGAATTGTTTGCCATGGAGAAGTCATGTTTGGTGCCATTCCCTAGTGACTCATGCTGACTGTTTTTAATATCTTGCCGGAGGTTTGAGTGGATTCATGCCTGAAGTAGATTTCTCAGATCTCTCAAAAAGACTGGACATAATCCAACACAGAATTAAATGCACTTAACTCTGTGCTGGATTGTGGCCACTGTTACTGCAAAAATGTTTCAAGGCATCTATCTAAAATATTGTTTTCCTACTAAATTCTCATACATCCAGTTGCTGGCCTACTAAATGTGCCTTTGCAGCAATATGCCCTGTCTGTTAATCATCAGATTGAAGTATGTTGGTTGCTATTATGCCAGAAGCCATCCATTCAATTGCATTTGATGACATTTGCTAACATCTGCATGAAATCTCAAAACTCTAGCATAGCACAGCTGTTAGCTAATTTACTAGTCCCTGCTAGAAAAACTCTTGCCATTTTGTTTTGTCCTACTACAAATAGGTAAATAAATACTGTTATCTCCATGTCATCTCCATGTCTTGAGTACACTGTGATTAATTACTGCTTTTTAGTATTAGTACATTATACATATAAAGAAAGAGACGCATCTAATCAATAATCCCTTTATAAATATTTTAAGTATAATTATTTAATAAATCAAAACAACCCCTCTGTGATGACCAACTGTGGCATATCATTCCCTCCCTTAAATATATTTATGGGTAAAATTAATTTACTGTAGATCAGAGCTACTCATAATGGTGGTCCCTGGACTGCTGCAGGCCCTCAAGCCATTGGCTGGCAGTCCCTATAAGGAAAGGAACAATTGTAGTCAATGAGCACAAATACAGTGCTTGTCTTGCCCTCATCAGATAGCCTCACCAGATAGCCCAAGAAAGACTGTTCTAGATTACCATTAAGAAAAAATTGTGGAACTTATAGAAGGCACTAAGGAGCATATTCTTGATTCTACTGCACAGGTATGAGTCATGCAGCCTTCCAGATGTTGGACTGCAACCCCCAGCATTCCTCACAATTGCCTTTGCTGATTAGGGCTGATGGGAGTTGCAGCCCAATAACATTTAGACAGCTGCACCATCCCCAGGCCTGTTCTAATGGAATACAAAGTTCATTGTTTGTATTGTACATGAGTAGGACTAGTCCTTCTATGAGGGAACAGCATTGTTGTAGAAAGGGTCAGTTGTTTATCTTCTGATTTGGGGCTGTTAATGTTTCTTTCATGCCTCTCTTCTCAGTGGATGATAGTACCTTTATCTGAAATGGTGGCCATTTGTGGGCAGAATCAGTAGAGAAGGGTGCAGGAATAACTTTAGGTACTTGATGCAACCATATTAGTAGGATTTTCATGGCCAACTAATTATATTCATAGCAAAAGGTGTCACAACAGTATGATTTGTTATTACTTTTGTTAACTTCGTGGTTAGAGTTTTCAATATATATTATTCTTTTGTTGCATGCCAGAGTTTGTGATCTTTGTAAGGAATAGAACTTTACTCTTAATAGTTCTAAGCAGAAGTCTCAGATGGACTTCCAGGTGAAAGACTAATACTCTTATCAACGGCCTGCACATACATTTTAAATGAAAAAAAAAAAAATTTCACCCATTCCTCCAAAGAATTTATGAATTTTTCGCCAAATTCATGAGATTCTTGCATCATTATGGAGAGCATTTTTATAAAGCAGTGTGCAATTTCTTCATAGGTTAGGAACAACACAATAAGAGAAGTCTATGACACATCCCTCACTATTTTTATTCTGAACTCCACCATATATACTTGTAACCAAATGTAGGGACACATAAGAGATCATCCCTAAATAGCCAGTTATTCTGATATTCCTATGTCCAATTTAATAATTTTTGAACCTGTGGTTAATGGTTTTCCTCCTTTTATCTTTGTTTATGCTAGAAGTAAAAATCCAAAGTACATTTTTGGAATGATTACTTGATAAGAGCCTGGCATTGACAACAGAACCAGTAGTATAATGGATTAGTAAAAACAGTGGTCTGGGTAAGTGGAACTGCCTTCTAATCTATAAAATGCTCCTTGTTTGTCCTTCTTGAATTCCAAGAGATCCAACATTCTGAAGAAAGAAAGGAGGTGTGCCTTAGATGTTAATTCTGGTACCTTAAGTCAATTATTCTATTGAAGGTGAATTTACCAGCTTGGTTTCTTAATTCTCAAACAGAGAGAATTTGCATTTGTGCATTTGAGATAAAGATTGCAAAATAACCATCATTTAAACTTCAGTGTCACATTCACTTATCCACCAGAAATTCATTTCCCTCTATCTTATGGCAAAGACATAACTGAAGAACATAAAAGCTTGCTTTCAGTGTTAATGATATCATCAACTAAAGAAGCAGACATGTAAGAGATAAAGCTGATACCCTCTTGAGATAATGAAAAGCCAGGTCATCTTGGGTGAAATTCCCTGATATATTATTACCAGTTACAAACTGTTTGTAGATAGAGCCAATAAAGTCAGTAACACAAATTACCAAATGAATTCCCATTCATCTGAAAATGAATTCCAAGCTGTTTGTACAAACAATTTAAATTAATTTAATTTAAATTAATGATTTTTGCATACCCCTAGAAAGAACTCCATAAGAGGGTTTGTGAAGAACTTTCATATTATTTCACATCCCTAAATTCCATTTTAACTTAAATGATAACTGGAAAACCTATTTTACCTCATTTAAAAATAGGCTGGGAAGGAGGGATTTGTTTCAGACCCTCACCAGTGAGATTAATTTTCCTAGCTACACCCTTTGGTCTGACTGTAGAACTATATATGCTTTTTTCACACAACTGATTCTCTTTCCCCCACTTCCAAAAATTACAAAGGTAGAGAAAGATTAGGGGCAGAGACAGAGAGAAAAATATATATGAGTGTGAGACACTGATGATCTTTATAGACTGAAGGCACTATACTATCTATTATACAGTGGCAGGTGGGTATTTAAATACTGGGAATGATCAGAATAACAGCACCATGGCAGCTTTGAGAAATCATTTCTTATCCCTTTCCAAACTACTGAAAGGTTCAAAAGTCCATGGCAGAAGATTCCAAATTTAAGTACTGAATACTCTCCAAAATCTTCAAAGGCATTAAGATCCCTTGTGTAAAGAAGATTAATAAAATAGATTTGGACTTTGCCAGGTTGCTAAAAAATCTGTTCCAAAACCCCCTCAAGATCCTTTCCTCCCTCCATACACACCTATAGCTGATTTATCAAAGAGTGGTGGGGAAACCACATCAGTATTTTCAAAACATTTGTATCTTCACAAGACCTTATCCAATTATGCATGCACGTTCCAGAAAAAAAGAAGCAAAAAATAGAAGACCACACACACAGGAGACATATATCATGTGAAATATAGTTCACGTTAAGAAAAGGGAGGGGAATGTTCTCATATTAAGTTTTCTGTTGTAAACGTACTACAACCTTAAGGACAGTGTAGGCTTAATACTATATCCTCTGCACTAAAAAAGGGAAGCAGAAGGATATTATGATTCACCACAGGCTTGTATTCAATTTCCTTGTGAATTATAGCAATAAGCCACAGCAAGAGAAATGCAAACATGCCCACACACCCTGCACATAACTTGAAAAGTCTTGTTTATTCTCAAGAAGAGATAGTATCATTGTCGGATAATGGCACATATCATTGGATGTTACATTCCTCAACATTACTGCAGTAAAAAAAAAAAAAAATGTTCCAGGAATTCTGATGTGAAGGATCACATGCATGGTTGCCATCTGCAAATATGTCAAATAAAACTAATATAAACGGTCTGACTTAAAATAAATGGAAGTCCTGCAAGTACTAGGGCAAAAATCTGTTAGGAACAGTTCCTCCATATGAGAAAATATGAAAATAAAGATGCCAAGGTCAAAAAGACCTCTTATAGCCAGATAAACCAAAGCAGGCTGCATATGAAAGCAGTAACATCCATAGAAAGTGAAGTAATAGTAGCTGGGGCTGTCTGTGTACCTGTTCTCTGTGACAGCAGCAAAGTATATATTATCAAGGTCCTTTTAAGACACTGATAGGCTTGAGGCAGAATGTTAATTTGAGGCTCTCTCCTGCTGCTTCCTTGTCCATTATGCATAGGGAGCTGAAGTTAATGGGATTCTGAAAGAGTTGGCAGCATGTAGCCCCCCTGTATGTGCCAGTTCCCCTTCATAGGTCTGGGATGATTGCCTCCTGGGTACCCCATCCTAAAAGGGCCTGGTATATAATGTCTGTAGGAACCACCATTAGTGATATGAAAGCCTGGAGTGGGAGAAAAGGGGCAAAATAGGGGGAAATATTCTTTTCAATCTTTTCCCAAAAAAACTGGGGGGGGGGGGAATGAAAATTATAAAAAAAATAGAATATGGAATACGTTATTTTAGAATGATGAATAAAATTTTTAAAAGAAGGTATTCGTATATCTAAATTATTTCTAAAATCTTTAACAGGATGTAAGAGTATGTATGGTATCATGCCATCACAATTCTTTGACCTGGTTTCTTCTTCTCAATTCTTTTTATGGAAATACTGTATTTTCCGGCATATAAGATGACATTTTAACACTGGAAAAGGGTCTCAAAAGTCAGGAGTCGTCTAAAGAAGGAGGAAGAGGAGGACAAGGGGAGAAAGAGAAGGGATCTAGGAGAGGGGAGGAGGAAGATGAGAATGAGGGGAGAAAGAGAAGAGAGCTAGGAGAGAGGAGGAGGAAGATGAGAACAAAAGGAGAAAGAGAAGGGAGCCAGGAGAGAGGAGGAAGAGGATGAGAATGAGGAGAAAAAGAGAGGAGAGCCAGGACAGAGGATGAGGAGGAGGATGAGAACGAAGTGAGAAAGAGAAGGGAGCCAGAAGAGAGGAGGAGGAGGATTAGGAGGAGGAGAACGAAGGGAGAAA
>CM034703.1:101045178-101087088 GCA_020142125.1 Phrynosoma platyrhinos
TTTCTGTGCGACGTCGTGTGAAAACATGGGGCACTAATCCAGTTTCGGCCTGGATTTTGTTTGGATTAACCAACAGATTTGCCCCGTGTGATAACGTCCTAAGGGAGGGGAAACTGAATTTATTCTTGCCTGGTAAAACATCTTCTTAGTAACTCAGAAATGCAACTGTCCTGAATTAGGGAATGTTGTGTTCTCAAGGAACATTTTATTTTCCAGATTTGAAATTATCAAAAAAAAAATTTTTTTTTCAGTGGACCTTCAGTATCTTCTAGGATTTAGTTAGTAAAATGGTGCACCTAATATAAAATGGCAAAATCAAGATTTGCTTTTAGAGGAGTTTTTTTAGAGAATATTTTTGAATCGTGGTTGGCTGAATCCATCAATGCAGAGATAAGAGTGCCAACTTTATTAGATGGGGAAGCCACTCAATAGTGGTGGTCACCTTGGTTTGATCCACTTTAAATCAGTGCATAACTCTAATGTGGCTTCTAAGGCACTAGAACATAGCCAGTGCTCTCTGTTGACATGGGCATTTTCCCAAGTCCAGAGGGCTTCAATAATCAATTTTCAGCCCCTTGAGAAAGCTGCAATTGTCCTTACAACTGTCATTTTGGGCAACTGAAATCATGATATGTTGTCTTTTGGGTCACTTCTGGTTGTCTTTTGAGTCATTCTGCATTTCCCCCTCTTTTGGGTGGGGATTCCCCCCCCCCCCGAACCAGCATTCTGTAGACTTGCAAAAAAGTTTTGGATGTTCTTGAGATCTTTCAAACTTCACTATTTTTTCATCAGAAAAAATAGTACGGTGGAGATGTGTTTGCCAAAGATTTTGGAGTATCAGTGGGGATGCCAAGATTCATACAGGACCCCCCAGGGCTTCATGCAGCTCATGGTCATGCAAGTCCCATTCCTATTCTACGTTAAGAAAAAGTGCTTTTTTCTCCTCACAGTAGACTCTGTAAAATATCACCAAAGCCTACAGATTCTCAAATAAAGAAAATAAATTTGGATGGAAGTTTGTCCCACTGATTTCAGTAGAACATACTTCCAAGTAATGTGGTTAAGCTCCAAATTGTGAATTGACTTATTTCCTTGGGGTTTGACTGTTACACTGGCAATGCAACTACATAAAAACAAATTATCCTTGCCAAGCTCAAATGCACCATAGAAAATAACTCCTTCTGAACTGCTATTTTGTATTCAAAGTACCACATGGATATATATATATATATATATATATATATATATATATATATATATATAAAAATCTTAAACTTAAGTTGGATAGACACTGGAATAAATTCTTTTCTTATTTATACATGCTTAGGCAGTGTACATTTCAGGTATTCAAGGGCACAGGGCACTGAGTTGGGTTGCCAGGTCTCAGGGGGCTGGTCAAAATCTCAGAGAATGAATGGCTGTGCTTCTCCAGGTCTCTAGGCAGGAAGCCAAATGTGAGGACCAACAGTGCTGGAGCAGAAATACTTCTGATTTCTGCATGTGAGGTGGCTTTAAAGTCTGGGCACATATCTCTACCCATTCCCACCTAAGTGGCTTGGGATATATTTATATGTATAAATATGTGCACACATAAGAGATATGTATAAAATTGTGTACACACAAGGATACCAAAAAGCCAGGGGTGGTGGAGAAGGCTGGTACATATGCCATTTAGATCAAGGCAAGGAATGGAAATCCATTATCTTGACTCATAAACTTTCTGTTACCTAAGCATTTGCAGTAGCAGAGCAGGTCATAGAATCATAGAGTTGGAAGAGACCACAAGGGCCATCCAGTCCAACCCCCTGCCATGCAGGAACTCCCAATCAAAGCATCCCCAACAGATGTCCATCCAGCCTCTGCTTAAAGACCTCCAAGGAAGGAGACTCCACTACTCTCCGAGGGAGTGTGTTCCACTGTCGAACCGCCCTTACTGTCAGGAAGTTCCTCCTGATGCTGAGGTCTTGAAAAACCTTCCTGCAGCCTAGCATTGAGCCTTCCACAAGCCCCAGCAGCAGTAGCATCAGGGGGCTGAAAAATTCTCAGTATGTAAGTAAGGCTGCGTTGGATGCAAGTCCTAACAGGAATGGAAGCATCTGCTACAGTTACTGGGTGCCATCTGCCCAGACATAAAAAGGTGCTTCCCTTCCAGCTTTGTGTTGCTGAGCCAGTATGGCATAGTGGTTTGTGTTGGACTATGACTCTGAAGACCAGGATTCAATTTCCCACTTGGCCATGAAACCCACAGGGTGACACATGCTCTCAGGGAAAGCCTCAGCAAAAGGCAATGGCAAACCAATGGTGGCACAGTGGTTAAATGCCTGTACGGCAGCCATTCACTCATAAACCACAAGGTTGTGAGTTCAATACTAGCCAGGGTTCAGGCCTGACTCAGGCCTACATCCTTCCGAGGTCGCTAAAATGAGTACCCAACCGTTGGGGGGGCAATGAGCTTACAGTTGTAAACTGCTTAGACACTGCATAGTGCGGTATGAAGTGATATATAAATGAAGCTGCTTTGCTGCTTTGAACAACTTTTACCAAGGGTCACTGTTGAGTCAAAAATGACTTGAAGGCACACAACAGCATTACTGTGAGAGTCAGCATGGTGTAATGGTTTTAGCTCTAGGATCATGACTCTGGAGACCATGGTTCAATTCCTCACTCAGCCATGGAAACCCACTGGGTAACACGCTCCCAGCCCCAGCCCCAGAAAATCCCATGATAGTCTCACCTTAGGGCTGCCATAAGTCAGAAACAACTTAAGGGCACACAACAACAACACTACTTATTCAGCTGGGTTTTACCAAGCTCTGCGCCTATTTAATCCTATTTTCCTCAAAACCCCCTAAGATCTGTAGGAGAAGGCTATCTCTCAGTCCTGCCACCATCACATGTTGTGATGATGAGAACATGAGAGAGAGAGCCTTCTTGGCAGCTTCTCCCACCTTCTGGAACACCCTTCCACAGGAGGCTGGTTGCCCCCCCCCCCCCACTTTCCTTTTGTTGTCAAGTAAAAATGTTTTTATTCAGGCAGACTTTTTAAAATCATGACAGGATGGCTTTTATATGGAGTGTGCATTTTAGTTATGTTTTAACTTTTGCATGTTTTAATGTTAATTTTATACTGTTTTAACAGGAGTATTGTAATTGTTTTTAAAATTTTGTTGTAAAGTTTTTAAAGCGTCTTTATCTTGTGAGCTGGCTTGGGTCCCTTTCTGGGACAAAGGTGGCATAAAAATGAAATAAATAAATTAGCCACCAACTGGCTTTTTGCAATCAGCTGGCTGAGTGCTTTCAGCCCTGCTTCTAACCCCTGCCTACTTTCCCTTTGTGATGTCATAAAGACCCAGCCCATAATATGAAAAGGGCTACTAACTGGGCTCAGGGTTCAGCCCTGAAATCTCAGGGTAATGGATACTGCTGACCTGACAAGCCCACATTTAATACACAGTTTTATGACAGACATTGGTGCCAATCACACACACACACACACACACACACACTTGCCTCTGTTCAACAGGATTTTATGTCTTCATAACTCAACAATGGGGGCTACACATATACACTACAAGAAACAGTGCTCTTATAACATTTTGTCTGTTTCCAGCCCAAGGCGACTGAGCAGAGATGCATTTAAAACAATTCCAGCAGCACAGAGAGAAGGCCGAAGCAGGGAGAGTGGCCCTGCTTGCAATGGCACACCACTATCAGTATGATTTGCCATTTGCAGAATTCTTATGTCAACAGGATCAGTAAACAAGTGTTAATATTTTCTGCTGTTGGGGTCATCCAAGGGGAATTGAACATAGTTAGTTGCAGAGAGGGAGGAATCAGATAGGAGAGGGGAATTGTGTCAGCCTCAGGAAGCTGGCAGTACGCATCTGACAGGAGCGTGAAGAGGAGCTGCTTCAAAGCTGAGCGGGCTGTGACCTGAATGCTGTACAAATCGTGAAGTCCTTACAAGCGGATCAATGACAGCATTTGCTGAGCTCTAGGCATTCCTCCTGCTAATGAAAGCCATCCTTGAAGCCAAAAGACAAGGGCCTCTGGGCAACGTAAAAACTAGTATTAGCAGAGGTTTGTTATAAAGCCTGGCTTTTGAGTGTGTGGAGTGCCAAAGGATCCCCTCCCACCCCACCATCTCCCCTCTGGCTGTCTGTTTAGTGTCACTCAGTTGGGATAGATCCTGTTAAAGATCTGATGCTTACTGAGGACTCTGAGGTGTCTGGAATGTCTGCCTCTAATCATAAACACTACAGCTGGCAAGGATGTGGTGGTGGGGGGAGATCACCTTGATCCATCACACACATCCCCTTTGATGTATCTGCAGCAAGTCCTTTGCCCAAAGTAAATGGTACAGGTTATTTTTCAAAAAAAAAAAAAAAAGAAAAAAGAAAAAGAAAGAAAGAAAGAAAGAAAGAAAGAAAGAAAGAAAGAAAGAAAAGAAAAGAAAAGAAAATGCACACACATGCGTGCACACATACACTAATAATAATAATAAAAAATACCCAACCTTCTTGACATTCTCAAATCATAACCATATGACTCCTGGTTCCATGCCTGGCTTCTCCTCCTCCTCCTCCTTCTCCGATTAAATATTTTGTTCTGAGAAACTGAGAGAAGAAGAATCTGACAATGATAACATGAAACAGGTTTGAGAGATAATGGCAGATCCAGAAGAAAATATGTCCAAGAAAGAATTCAGACTGTCACTACCAAAAATGGAAGAACTCTCCTGCCAAAGACCATTAACTATGGTGGCCTTAAGCAAGAGGCTGTAGCTGATTCAGGGGTGGAGAAAGGATTCCAATCCCCATGCAACACAGTTTGCACTCAACCACTCTTTGTAAATACCTTTCACCCTCTTTTTAAAGAAAACATAGCAAATAATATATATTTTAAAAAGTGTTTTGATCAATACTCTGTCACTTATTTAAATATTCACAGAATATTACTTCTGTGGAGTAATAAGAATATCTGCTTATCTGTTACCAGTTCTAATTCAGCATTAGTAGTAGAAATATACATGCACAGAGAGGAAACGGAGGCATGCTGAAACTTGTCACTCCGTTTCCTCAGTTGCAATGTCTTTCCAAGTTCTATGTTAGTCAATGGTGTATTAAATTGATTAGACCAAACTGTACGTTTATGGTCTAGTCAACTTCTAAGGAAAGTTGTGCTGTAAGGGGATGAGGATTGCATTTCTGGATATACTGATGAGTAGCCATCTGCCAAAAGCCCATGCTAGAAAAGAGAAACAAAATAAGTGAACATTATCAGAGCTCTAAAGGTTCCCTGGCACTAAAGATGTGAGAAATGTGTTACTTATCACGGGCGCTATTCCAACAGAATCTCATGACTGTCATAGGCATACATACACATCACAGTGTTATGTATACTTATGTAAAGAAATTAAAAGAAAATAAAGAAATACAAGAAATAATTTCAAGTCACATTTTTTCCCTTTTTTTCTCCCCATCCTATGTAGTTACAGGATATGATTAGTCCTAGGGAAATAGCTCACCCTGAAACATTTTACTGATGAAAACCAGGACACATGTGGCCAAACAATGTCAGAATGTGATCAAGATGGCAATGGGTATTAATGAGGAAGAACACACAAGCTAGGAGAGGCTGCAACAGTTTATTTTTGCCTGAATCAACAGGGCAAAGCAAGGTTGTGTCCTCTCCTCTACCTTCTTTTCAAATAATTGATTGCGAACTACTTTTGCACTTTGAACTCAGTTTGCAGCAACAAATAATTTGAAGACAAAGCAGAGGAAGAGAGGGAAATGGACATTTTAACAGTCTGCAAAAGTGGGTTGATTATGGATTAATTTGCCAAATTAGGACAATTAGAGGGTATGAAATAATCATGGAAGGGTCTAGTTCCTTAGACCCACCACCTAACACTCATTCCTCACATGGGGCAGCAACTTCTCCTCAGTTCATTTTTAGCTCCACGGAGCTGCACAAAGCAGAATCCAGCCTAGTCAGATGAGCAGGCAGCCATGCCTATAACTGTCTGAGCTGTTGCTCATTTATTAGGCCACAGCAAGCCCTCCTCATCAGACTAGAGAGCAATGTGTGCAGCTGCCAACAGGCCCAGCAGACTACAAAGAAGAGAGAACTAAGAGGTGCACACTCAACGAGTTAGTGGTTACTTAAGAAGTACAGTGATCTCTCCTCCTATGCTTCTTCAATACTCTCCCCTAGCTATTACCAACGATGGGCAGGAAAAATGGGAGCAAAGGACTTCTGTGCCTCCTTCTCACTTTTACCACCGACTACAAACTATGTAATTTTGAAAGCCAGGGGGTGGGGGAGAAGTGTCTGATTCATTGGCAATGACCATTTTGCGACATGTGTTCCTGCAATTTTATTTTATTTTTTGGTTTGGAATGGATGTTGAAAGCATGGATGAGGCTCTGGGGTTATTTTTTTTCTTCCTATGGACCTGGTCACTAAACACTGTATTCTTTCACATTCCATCTTGGCCCATAAGCAGTGATGTCATCATTCAGCTGGTTCCCACTGATTCACCCAAACCAATTGTTATTTTTTTTTAAAAAAGACACAGAGGCTAGGGAGATTAAAGGAGGAGCCAGGAGTACAAAAAGGAGGAGGAATAGACAAGGAGAATGGAAAGGCAAGGGGACAGCCAGGTATGTGGAGACACTGAGTGCCCCATCGTCCAGCGTGGCTAGTGTCAAAGGCCAGAGGAAACACCAGTCAGATGTTGCGGGGAGCAACATCACCAACTCCTGGGATCCTGGCAAGCAGGCAGCAAACACTCCCAGGTGAAGGGAAACTGGTTGGACACATCTACAGATGTACACATTTTCGCAAAAAATAAAAAAAGACAAAGCCTGTAGTTAATTATTTTGAAAGACATTACTGTCCATAAGTACACTTAATGCATCTCTTCATACAAGAGTTTCCTTTTGGCTCCACAGTGCTTGGAAATGTGAAACATGTTCAGTGTTAATACGTTAGCATGCATTTAGGAATTTAATAGGAATGAATACAAATATTACAATATCTGCTTTTGCAACTATTACTTTTTCACTCTGAAATTTCTCTTCCCAAAGTTGTACCATCTCATCAAAGCATAAGTTCTGATTATTATTATATAACTTGATAGATCTTGAGGTTCTGATTTAAAAATCAATAAAATAAAGTTAACTTTTAGTCTAATACAGCCCCAGAAAGGATGTAAGCAGCTGGGAGGCAGCCGTTCCAAAAAGAGAAACACAGTGCAGTGTGTGTTTTGATTAGACTTGGTATTAATGTGTAGGAGATCAAGTTACACTGCTTCAAATTGGTCAGTGTCATCTTGACACAACTGAAGCAAAGGAGAAGTGACACGCTGTAAATGAAACACAGTGAAGAGCACAAGGGAGAGTAAATCACCCTACCATGTCACGGCTGGAAAATTTGGGAGCTGCTGTTCCAAACCTATCTGAGATTTTGCAGGCTATTTGGACTGACAAGCATTCCCCGAGATCCCACTGAAGGCTGCAGATTCAGATAAGATTCAGATTTATTAAGTTTATGCACACTTGTACCAAGACACAGTGCATATGTATGTCGCTGGTGGGGGAGGTGAACACAGTAAGGTTGTGAAAGAGAGATTTACATACCCCTATATGGCAATTTCTCTCTGACTGAGTTTCAAGATATAATTGAATAACAGACCCAAAATGTTACAAGATGGACCTTGTTAACTCATTCATTTCACAGCCATCCCAAAATGATATGGAAGCTAGGTATACAGAAGTACACATCTTTTCTGTGCTTAAGTTTTAACCACCCTACCTCCCTTTCCCCAACAAAAGAACATGGCACTATTCCACAAGCATTCAGTTACAGTTCATGGCAGAATCCAACACTTCAAAGACAGGAAAACGTTTTAATAGACTTATTGCATTTGTGGGTGGGATTTTTTTAAATATCTGGAAACAGCTTTGACCAGGCTAGGGAGACGGTGCTTTCTAGGCATGGAAGAGAAGATCAACATTAACTGGGGCACCCAAGAATTCATACTGATCTAGGTACCATGCAGGCATTTGGGTCACATTTGTTTGATGTGGGCTAGCTGCCTATCAGTTTATAACCAGACATTGCAAAGTAGATTGTGAAGGGCAGTTTCACGTGTTAGCAGCAAACACATCTGTCATGAGTACTGGCATGGTGAAGTTTCAAAGAGACAACAGAAGATAGATGGAACTTGATCCATTTGATGATCAAAATCATTTTTTCAAACACTGTTTTTCCTACAGAACCCTCATCACTGCATTTCCTCCTAGATTTGAGACTTATGATTTATTGGATATTTACTGAACTGAAGCATAAGAAATTAGTATAGAAATGTGTAATTTTTCAGGAGATGTTTATTTAGCAAGACATGTTATGTGGGTGAGCAATTAAAAATGAACAAAAAAAAAACTATATCAAATTGCTGGTCCAAACTGAATCAATTGCTTCATGGTAAATCAAACACTTGTCTGCCTAAATAGCCTAAAGGCACCAGATCCTGTCTATCTCAGTTGTTATGCGTGGTCAGCCTTGGTCAGTAATTGGATGGGAGACCACCAACAAATAACAGGTGCTGTAGGCTATATTTCAGAAAAAGGAACTGGCAAAATCACCTGTTAGTATTCCTTGCCTAAAAAAAAAACCCTATGAAAATTCTTGGGCTCATCTTAAGTTGAAAACAGATGACTTGAAGGCAGACACAGACAGACACACAAATCAAATACTTAAATAAATTTGCTCTGGTCTAGTTGGGACTAGCAGGTACATTTAGACCTTAGGGTTTTGTCTTATTTTTTACTCTTTAACTTGAAGACATATCTGTACGTGTGATACACATATTATTTCTTCTTCAAGAAGTTGTACTCATGGACTTTATATATATATATGCTATACTTTTGCTTTCCAAAAGGCAACCCTTAATGGTTTTAAAATATTACTTTTATTATCATTTGAAATGATTTCTGCTTTTTTCACAAGGACACAGTTTCCCTCTTGCACAATAGTATGGACATACACACATACACAAAAATAAGTGGGAGATTTTTTTAATAGAAATGCTTATTAGTCTTTGAAGGAACAAACTCTATATCACCATTCCAAGTTCTTAATTCTTGCCAGAGATCACCTGTATTTCCTACAGAACCCTCAGAATCTTCCACAGGTTTTTGAGAAATACACAGTCAGTAGGAAACGCACACTGGCAGTTACTTACATCTGATTATATCAAAGGAGGAAGATTTAAAAGGCATCTAATATTCCTAGAGCAGTGGAATACCAACTGTTGACCAAGCCGCATGCTGAATCCTATCAAGTCACATGAAATGATAAGCATTTTCCCTAAAGGGAGTATCATCTCACACCTCTTAATTGTAGGAAAAGTAGACCAGAGCTATTGACTAGAATTGTGCTTTCTACGAGAAGCATGCTCCTTGAAACACTTGCTTGAGATTTGTATTTTAAGGAAGCAATTAGGGTGTGGTTTATTCAGAGAGAAGACAGCAGGAAACATCAGAAAAAAAGCAAACTAAGAAACCACCCTTGTTACCTTGTCTGCTCCAAGAAACATATGCTTCCTTCTCCCAGAAAAGAAGCTACGAAGTTCCATGAAGCAAACATGGTTTATATCCAGCATGCATTCTGATCACTGAAATGTATGAGCTTAGCTATTCAAGATAAAACTAATCAAATGAACAATCCCCCAATTTTTAACTAAAATCTTGACATAGACACTGCATTCAGAAACTAAGGGTGGTTGCAGACTGCCAGAAATAGTGCAAATTGAGTCCACTTTTAGGGTTAGGGTTAGGGAATCATGGGAACTGCATTTTATTGTGGCACCAGAGCTCTCTGACAGAGAAGGCTCAATGTCTCTAAAAAAAAAACAATTCCCATGATTCCCTAGCACTAACCCTAACCCTAAAAGTGGACTCAATTTGCACTATTTCTGGCAGTCTGCAACTCCCCTAAATCCTGTAATGATAATGGATTGCAGAATGAGAAATTGCAGAAATATGACAAATTTATAGAAATGTGCTTAATTGAATGCTTTAGAAAATTTTGAAATGGTAAAGTTCACATTCTGGAGGGTTATTTATGGTGGTGTTTTGTTTTCATTTCTTTTTAAATTGGTCTGAAAATGGTTCTCAGACACTGGAAAACATGCACTGAAGCTCATGGAAAAGCAGAGCAGGAAACTAGTGGGAAAACTCTGTAGTTATGCTGAATTAATTTAACTCAATTGGGCTGTATCTTTTTCTGCATTTATAGTAAAAACTGCCAACTTGTCTTCTGGGTTCACTAGTACAAAGGCCAGGTTCCTTTAGAAACTCCTGTATTTTCCCAATGTTTATTTCTATCAAACCCTAACCCTTTTTACCTGTGCCATTTCCCCAATGCAATGGGATAAAATAGCATGGGGAAGGGAAGCAGCCCTATGCTATTTTACATAGAAGATAGTCACCCCTTCAATACATTTCTATCCACACTGGAGAGAAGGAGAGGAGATTCAGCTGTTTTTTCAAAATATTTAGAAAATAGAAGATCTGAGCTAAATCTCTCCCATCACATCTAGTTTGGTCATGAGCAAGGAAGAGTGTCAGCTTTAGGGACAAAACAGATTTACTCATAAATGTATATAGTAATGCCCAAACAGTTGGGGTTACTGGTGTTGGAATTCTCAGAAGCCTTGAAAGACTATAAATTTGAGCAGAAGAGTATGTATGGAAAGAACGAAACCCTCTTTTATGCCTGCCATTATCCTATTCAAAAGGATAGTGACTTTTCCCACTGACTTTTTTTCCATGGGGTTCCAGATGTGTATTTACCCTTGTAAACCACACATTTGGAATCGTATGGAGAAAAAGACATAGGGGTGAAGGGCAATACTGAGCAGAAAGACAGCTGGCAGAGAAAGAATTAAACAACATGCCCACCTGCTGCTGCCACTCACCACTCTAAATTGCAGTTGCCTGAGGCTGCTGTTCATTTTAAAAAAACTGGCTGGGGATTTACATGTTACACTTAGTTTTTCTCTCAGTCCTTTCAGATCCAACTATCCACAGTAAACGGCAATGCCTAGGAGATCTTGCAGGTATCGGACTGTATGGACATACATAATACTTTGCAACTAGTTTAAATTATATGCAATCCCTCACCACTGTTAGGGCAATTAGATGACTCAGTGGCAAAACGCTTTGCTGACGTAAACAAATTTGGGGTAATCCCCAAATCATTTTAGCTTTCTAGCATGGCCTGAAAATTACAAACAACTGTTGGGATGCTGAGTGTTCTGCAATAATATCAAAATAATGCTCTAAAGCAGTGGAGTCTCCATCTCTGGACCTCCAGATATTTTAGACTTCAGCTCTCCAAATCCCTGACCTTTGGTCAACCTGTCCAAAGAACCTGAAGGATCAAAGTTTGAGAATTATTTATTTAAGGTTATACTTTATGTTTGTTAACTGCCCTCATGGCAACCGGATGAGACATCTCCAAGATCCCCTGTCTTCAACTGCTCTGTTCAGGTCCTGCAGGCTTAGGCCTGTGGCCTCCATGATTGAGTCTAATCATGTGGTGTGCCATCTTGGTCACTTTCTACTGCCCTCTACCTTACCCAGCATCATTGTCTTTCCTAATGAATAATGGCTTCTTATGATATGGTGTAAGTATGACAGTCTCAACTTAACCATCCTGGCTTCCAGAAGTTCAAGCTTCTGTCTGGAACCTATTTATTTGTCTTCCTGGCTGTCTCCGGTATCCTCAGCACCCTTCTCCAGCACATCTCAAATGAGTTGATTTTTTCTATCAGCTTTCTTCACTGTGTAGGCCTCACATCCATTCATTGTGATGGGGGAATACAATGACTTGGACTATCCTCACTTTAGAGTTCAGAGTTATAACTTTGCACTTTAGGATTTGCCCAGTTCTTTAATATCTGCCCTTCCCAATCCCAATCCCAATCCCAGTCTTCTTCTGGGTACTTGACTGCAATCTCCTTCTGATCAATATTTGAATCAATGAAGAAGAAGGAGAATAAAAACTAAAAAAGCAGATACCCTGTTAAAGGAATAAAAATAAGATGGGGGGTGGAAGTAGGGAGGGGGAAAGAGAATAAAGATATTTTTGGACTCTGAAACTAAATATTAAGTAATAATGAATATTATATCTTGGAATGTCAAAGGACTAAACTCTGCACAGAAATGCAATAAAATATTTTATTATTTAGAAAAAATAAATATGAAATAGTTTGTTTACAGGAAACAAAAATAAAGAAAGGAGAAGAAAGATTAAGAAACAAAAAATTTGGAAGAGAATTTGTGTTAGGAGCACAAAAAAGAAAAAAAGGAGTGGTATATGTTAAAGCTAAAATTTATGCAAAGGAAATTTTTAAGGATGGAAGCAAGCATTATATAAGGGTAGAAATAGAGGCCTAGGAGCAAAAGATACTTTTAGTTGGAGTTTATGCTCCACTGTAAAAAAAAAGAAAAGAAAGAAAAATAAGTTCTACAGAAAATTGAAAATGTATGTAACAAAATATTACTATGACAAGGTGTTAATTTTGGGTGACAGGAATGTGGTAGTAGTTCCAGAGATTGATAGAAAGTCAGAAAAGAAAATAAGAAAAAAGCAAGGGAAATTACCAAAAAGTTTTTTTGAATTATTAAAAAAAATATTTGTGTGATGCATGAAGATATAAATATGGATTGGCCAAAGAGTTTACCTTTTATTCAACTAGACATGACTCCTTTTCATGTATCAATATGCTTATCATTTCAAAATCATTATGTAAAAATAAACTAAGCATGGACTCCCATCCAAGAAACTATACGGACCACAAATCAATTGTATTAAAAAATAAAAAGTAATAAACAAGAATTCCAATGGCATCTAAGTTACAAACTTTTACAAGATGAGCAATTGGTTGAAAAAAACAGAAAATAATTGGAATTATATTTAAAGGAAAATATGGTAGGAGAAACAAAGATGGAGATGATTTGGAAAGGAAGTAAGTCTGTTTTATGAGGCTTTTTTAAATAAAACAAAACAGTGAACTAAAAAGAAAGCCAAATGCAGAAATTAAGATGATAAATAGTGAAATTGCTAAAAAAGAAAAAGAATTGGCAAAATGAAATCATAAAAATAAAGAAATACAAAGAGAAATCAAATTGCTCAGAAAAATAATTAGACATGGTGGTGGAAATTCAAAAGAAATTACTTTTGGCAAAACAAATCCATTTTGAACAAGCAAACAAAAAAGGAAGGTGGTTGGCATACAAGTTAAGGAAAAAGAACAAGAAGGCATTGATTACAGAGATGGGGGGGGGAGAGAGAGTATAATAACAAACCAGAAAGAAATTAAAAACCTTTTTTCATAAATAGTTAAGCAAACTATATGAGGAAAAGACAGTCACTACATAAGAAATTAAGAAGTTTATCGCTTCATAAACTTTTAAGGAAATCTCAGATGGACAAAGGGAAAAACTAAACTGTCCTATTACAAAACTGGAAATAAAAGAAGCAATAAAAAAAACTAAATGAAGCTCCAGGCCCAGATAAATTTACATCACTGTATTATAAAAACTTCATGGAACAAATATTAATTAGATTGTAGAAACATCATTCCCACAGACATGGAAAGAGGCAATTATTTGTTTAATTCCAAAAGAAGACAGAGATAAATTAAATCCAAAAAAAACTACAGACCAATTTCACTATTAAATATAGATTACAAAATTTTCTCTTCCATTTTGGCCACAAGATTCAAAGTTGTATTACAAGATTGGATTGGGAATGAACAATGTGGATTCTTACCAAATAGATTTCTAAAAGACAATTTAAGAGTAATTCTTGATCTAATAGATATGTGGAAAGACATCCTGACAGAAAGATAGTTTTGATTTTTTTGGATATTCAGAAGACTTTTGATTGTGTCAATTGGAATTTTATGGGAGAAGCTTTGGAAAAAACAAATGTGGGGGAAAATTCATCTATTGGATTAAGGTGATATATAATACAAAACAGGCAAAAAATATAATCAATGGGAAAAAAACAAATACAATTAATATACAGTGAGGCACCAGATAAGGTTGCCTGCTGTCCCCCTTATTATTTTTATATATTATTGAGATGCTTATTGATAACCTAAGAAATAAGGAAATTAAAGGTATAAAAATTAAGAAGAAAGAATTCAAGGTCAGGCATTGCTGATGATATGGCTGTATCTCTCAAAAAACCAGAGGAGAATGTAGAAAAATCTAAATAACTAGCAGATTTCAAGAAGGTTTCAGGCTTAAAGATGAATAAAGATAAAACAACAATGATTACTAAAAATATGACCAAACTTGAGGAGAAAGAATTGATTGGCAATTCAGTATTTTCAATCAGTAAAAAAGTAAAGTATTTGAGAATAATAATATTTAAATAATTATGAGAAAACTTGGAGTGAAATTAAAAAAAGACCTAATGAAATGAAAAGACCTACAATTATATTTTCTAGGGAAAATAGCTACAATAAAAATGAATATACTACCTAAGCTTTTTCTATTCCAAATGAATCCAATAATTCATAATGAAAAAGTATTTCATAATTGGCAATCTAAGATTTCAAAATATATATGGTCAGGAAGGAAACTAAGAATAATAATGAAAATAGTACAGGAGGTTGAAGAAAGGGGTGATTTTGTCTTTCCTAATCTGAAATTAAGTTATAGAGCTTCATGCTTGATGTGGATGAAAGAGTGGGCAACTCTAGAAAATATTAGTTTATTAAATTGAGAAGGGGAAGATTTGAAACTCAGGTGGCATGCTTATCTTTGGTTTGGGAAAGAAAAAAATTAATAAGGACTTTAATAACCATTTTATAAGAAGAGACTTATTTAATGTCTGGAAGGTATACAAGAAGAGATGCTGTCCTCATACACCAATATGGATATTGCCACATGACAATATCTTCAATGATAAATGGATACGATTTGGAGATTTAATTAGTTTTCATAATAAATAACTCAAGATAATATCACAAGAAGAACTTAAAGAAAAGGGACCATTGGCTATTATACAGACAATCAAGGGGAGGGAAAATTCACCAGACAATTGAAAAAAATATTAAATTTAAGATACAAAATGAACCCAGAAATTTACCTACTAAGTATGATAGAGGAGGAAATGGACAAACAAAAAGTCAGAATATTATATGATTGTACATGATTGCAGCAGCCAGAATGTCGTTTGCACAAAAATTCAAAGAAAGCTATACACCAACAATTCAAACTTGATAAAATTAGTAGAAATGGCAGAATTTGACAAAATGACTTATGAAAGATGGAAAACTAGTACAAAATTGGGAACAGGTTATGAAATATATAAGTAAACAGTGGGGTAATATTATGATGGGGGATATACGGATTGATTAATAAATTAACAATTAATGGAGATAAAAAATATTTTTGTCGTAGCTGCTATGGTGGCAATAATCCATTGACAAAAGATGGGATTAATACAATCTATATATTTAAGAACGGTTTGATAACATTGATAAAACATTAAGTATCGCTAACACAGAAGTCATGTATGTAAAAATATTATGCTATAGAAAAGAAGAATGAGAAGATTAATGAGTTGTTGGTTATATATGTTTCTTATGTTTAATGTAATGCTTTTTTGTTATGTCTTTTGTTTTTATTTTGTTGTTCTTTATCTTTTTTAAAAATAAAAAATATTTTAATTTTCACTTTCTGCATACTACTTTTCTGCATACAAGTTGAATAATTAGGGTGATATTATGCAGCTTTGTCTGACCCCTTTGTTGATTGGAAACCATTCTGTTTCTTCATATTCTGTTCTAATGGAACTCATGTCCTGAGTAGAGGTTATCATCAGGAAGATCAGATGTTGTGGAACTCCTGTTCCTCTAATAGCAAGCCATAGCTTTTCATGATCTATGCCAGTGATGGCAAACCTTTTAGGCACCGAGTGCCCAAACTAAATGGCCTTCTGGCACTGGGTGTTACCTCATGCCGGATGCGGAACTTCTGGGGGGAATGGGACTTCTGGGGTGGGACTTCCTCCCTTTGGGGGCAGGACTTCTGGGGTGGGACTTCTTCTCCCCCGTACCTTCCTGGGCTTTCAGCTGCCTCTCCAGAGGAAGCTGAAGGCCTGGGGGAGTTGGGAGGAGAAGGAATAGGTGCACACCTTTTCCTCCTCTTCCCTGCTGTGCGTGCCAGGGAAAATGGTTTTGCATGTCATCTCTGGCACACGTGCCATAGGTTTTCCAACATGGATCTATACAATCAAAGGCTTTGCTTTAGTCAATAAAGCACATGCAGATTTTCTTCTGAAATTTCCTGGTGTGCTCCATTATCGATTGTATGTTTGCAATGTGATCCCTGGTGGCTCTTCCTTTTCTGAATCCAGTCTGCACCTCTGGGATTTCTCGCTGCATATATAGCAGGAATCTTTGTTATGGAATTTTGAGCAAGACCTTGCTTGCATGGGAAATCAGTGCAATGGATCTGTAATTACTCCAATCTTTATGTCAAATAGATATATAGGCCTTGGGCATGTCACATGCTCTCAGCCTCATGAGAAGGCAGTGGCAAACCTCTGAACAAATCTTGCCAAGAAAATCCCATAATAGGTTCGCTCTAGGGTTGCTATAAGTGAAAAAATGACTTCAAGATGCACAATAACAACAACAACATCAACAGCAAAGTTGTGCTAACATTGGAATATCCCAAAACACTGCAATCCATTCTGGAGATCATTTATCACATGGGTTATACCTACAATTAACTAATTCAGGCATATGAAATGCTCTGGGACTCTACAAACTACTGCAGGTCAGGAAAAGACATCCATGATCCCAAACCCATTTTTGTATTTTCTTCCCATATCTGTTTCCACTGTGGTTAAGAGGGGTGGAAATAATGTGCAATAATATTTTTAAAGGTTGAAAAAGATGTTTTTCAAGCTGAGAAACCCTGTCAAGAAAAATCCTGGACTGGCAAGAATTCCCCAGTTTGGGACTTATTCTGTGCAAAATTTGCACATGGTTGTTTTGTGCAGAAAACAGTATTTTCTGGGTGGAAAATATATTTCAATATAGAAATATGAATTCCTGCACAAGAAATGCAGTTTTCTGTGAAACAAAAATGCTGCAATTGGGGTATCCTGTGTAAAATCACATATGGTTGATTTGCATAGGAAATAGAATTTTCTGCACAGAAATCACTGAAATTGTTATTTCTATATTAAAATACTATTTTCTGTGCAGAAAATGTTGTTTCCTGTGCAAAAAAACTACATGCAAATTTTGCACAGAGTAAGTCCTGACTTGGAAATAGTCTTAGAAAATTGTGTGTTTTTGAAGACTTGCATGCAATGGGAAGAAAATTGCTTAAATTACAAGAATTACATCTTTAGTTAAGAACAATATTTAAATGTTACCAACATTAATGGTAACAGCAGGTCAAGTTTAATCAGAATTTAAAACTAGAGTCAAATCCTGGTTAGCAGTAAAACCTGGTATTTCTTAATCATGCTTAACAGTGGCTCTGATTTGAAGTTTAACTATGGCTAAGCTGAGCAAGGACCAAATAATCAAAAAAGGCAAGGGAGTGCATGTGTCCATGGGCCGCTCTTTAATATATGATACTGAGAGAGCTTCGTTACATCCAAATTTCTAAAATTGTATTCCTCTATGAATTTTGAATACTATGTTATATACAGAAGCATACTCATATACAGAAGTGAGGAGGAGGGTAATTCATAAAGCATTTTGTTACTAAATCATTTTTTAATTTTCCTCCCATCTGTAGAAACAATGAATAAGAAGAAATGGACACTCCAAATGTGTGTGTTCTTTTCTGAACCAATATGAAAGTCAAAGATCAATTTGTTTCTTAAGAATGCTGTACCTAATGGGTAAACTCCTGGAAGCACCAATTCTAAGAGACTTTATTTGAATCTAGTGCTCTTTCCCAATAATTATCTACCAGTGGCATCATTTTTTTAGCAATATTCACTATGTGGAACTCAGAATGCATAACAAAAGATTTGTTAGGTAGTCTGCAGATAATACGTAGTGTTGGATTAGAGTAGAGGATACCGAGGTTCAGATCTCTAGTTGGTCACAAAACTCATTGGAACTCCTTGAGCCAGCCGCTCACAGTGAACTATCTTAAAAGGTTGCTGTGAGTATATAATGACCTCTAGCTTTATTAAGCACCTCAAAGCCCTTGGAGGAAAGGTGGGATGTGAATGTATGACATAATTTGTTTCACCACAGAAGATGAAAAAAGGGGGCCTAGGGGAAAAATAAAACCTTGGTGACTCCTAAAAAGTCTCTCACTCCAATGTGGCCATTGGCTGCTCCACAAATTCCAGCAAAAGATTTTATTTTGTTTTTTAAAAAATGTTTTGCCTTTTTCTTATAACTCTTTTATTTTAAAAATATTTTCTCCCAAGTTTTTCCTTTAAACTTCTTTATGGACAGTATATATAGCATCAGCTTTTCAAAAATCCACTAGCTATACATTCCATGTACTAAATCACTTTTTGGCTGTAGTATTTTTTTTAACGGCCTTTTTAAAGGTGGTTAAAGGCTAATATTAAAAATTTTCAGGGTTGCAAGAATTTTTGTTTCTTCATTTTTTTAATTTGTTTTAAAAGGTGATGAAAGACCATGGTTTTTTTTTTAAAAAACGGACACTTTTTTTTAGCCCACCCACCTTCCCTGTCTTAATTCTGTTTTTCTGAGACAATCCATGACAATTCCTCTTAGAAAAGAAGCTCCTGCCCACATAAAATAAGGAAACTAAAAATAGCCCTTGGCCAAAGGCATTTGTTCATTATATAAATCAAAGAAGCATACAGAAATGGACAGAAAGTGACTGGTAATGCCCAGTGAATTCCTAATGCTTGGCTAAAATGATTTGGGTGCATTGCATGCAGATGTCAGGTATTTTAATAAAGAGCTCCATTGTTCAGGGCCTCTCTTACTCCTCCATAGCTCCCAGCGCTCCTTTAGGAAGGGAGGGAGGGGGACAGCCATTCCAGCTGGGCTTGGATCCCTGTTTGAGTCAGGAAAACCACAGCTCATAAGCAAAGAGGAAGCATAATGTTCTACAAGGACAAAACATTAGCAAAAATGTCACTCAGCCCCAGTTCCACATGTTGGCTGCCATGGCCTCTTCCTCCAAGCATGCCCGACTGATATAAATTCCATCTGCTCAGCAGCCAAGTGACAGAGAAGAAATACCAGCATCTGGTCTCTATTGCTGTCGGGGTTTTGTTCCATGTTAGACCTTAGCTAGAAACATATGAAGAGATGAAGGTGCTGGCAAGCGACTAAAAGGCTGCACTGGCACAAGAGAGACTTTCTGATGCTTTTCACACTTCACTCTGGATTTTTACAGGGGAAAAGGCGGAGGAGACTTGATAAACTGCTCTCAGGGAGCCAAGAGGCCTGGAGGTCATTTGGTCTTTCAAAGTGTGTATCTGTGTGTGTGTCTACATGAGTTGCAAACTGAACAGCACCAGAATTTTTGTTAGTGGAACAAAAGGTAACTAAAACTACAAACTTACCTAGGGAAACATGCTCCATTAACTCAACGGGATTTACTTCTAAGTAGACCTATACAAGATTTTATTGTAAAGAATGTGACCTGTCAGCTGACTCCCTGCTTCCCCCTCCCACCAAAAAATCATTTTGGATCTGCTCCCAAAGTACTTTAGATTCTCTTGAAGAACAGCTGGGAAATGCCAAAAGACCAGAACAAACTAACTCTCTATTAACCCCCACTATGCCTGGCAAGATTGCTGAGTTAGACTAAGGAGATAGAGAGAAGAGCTAACATATAAATGATACCATTAGTATTTAAATGTTTTAAAACAATTCTTTTCAGCTATGGCTGCTAGAAATACAGCAGGCTCTCTATATCCACAGATTCTTTATCCACAGATTCAAGCATCCATGGCTTGAAAATATTGAAAAAATATATAAACTGCGTAAAGCAAACCTTGATTTTGCCATTTTATATAAGGGGCACCATTTTACTATCCATTATAATGAATGGAATTTGGACATCCAAGAATTTTGATATGCTGGGTGGGAACCAGAATCTAATATGCTGGGTGGGGAAATCTAGAATATGAGATCCCCAAAAGTAATTTTCCTAAGCCCAGCCTAAGACTGAACCATCTATCAGTTTATGAGACATGCAAAGAAGACAGTCACAGAAAGACCACAAAATAATGTGTGTGTGTGTATTAGGGGATATCACAATTCCACTATACACATACACACACACACACACACACACACACTGTATAATATGATATTATTGTATCGTAGATACAATCAGATGCATATTTCATACCCAACTGTAACTTCTGTTTATTTGTATGCTCCAACTCACCCTCTGCTTCTGGGTCAGTGGAATTCCTTTGCATTAGAATGTCATTTCATTTGAGAGAAAGGGCCACAAACCTGACAGGGCGAAGCCAAGCGAGTGAACAGCAATCAAAATGACATTATAATACACATATACACACAAGCAGGAGAACTAGTGAGAAAAGACAGCTAGTGAGAGCTGCTCCAGAGAAATGCATAAATTTATAATAGAGCCTTAAAATGTTTAATTATTAATTAGAATAAAAGAAGCTTTTATTTAACAAACAAGAAAATGCCACCATGAACTTCCCATCATCTGTGTTCAGTCACAGAGATAATGGCATGTGGTCTCACTTAATGATTTCCAGAAATGTCTGTTTTTTTATATAGGCCCTCCTATGCAGCAAATACACCATAAAACCTATGTGTCATTGAAACTGTGAAAGCCTACATTGTATAACTCTAAAAACTGATTCCCTTCCTTAAATAAATGACCTTTGAAGAACACAACATGCTAAAATGCCTACATAAATTTCACAATTAGAAACAAATTTCTTCCTTTTCTGCGTATGGTTTTTCTTTATCTTTTTTTTCAAAAGTCTTGTGAATATTATGATCTTACATCCTTTTGGTTTAGGTATTTATGTCTGCAGTAATTTTCTGTAGATGAGAAATTCTATTCTGTTGCAACTGAATAAATCTGGACTCCTACTCCTAATGCAGAGAAGTATCTTCATACAATAGATTACATAAACATCTGTTGGCCCATTGTAGATTACTTGTGATTTTAACAGTAAGTTGTTTTTTTTTAAAGTTGTGAGATACTTAACAGAGTACAACAGATAATTGAACAGGCCAACGTACTGAACTGTAAGAAGGGGAAGCTAACAATAACACTATTACCTTTCTTCTGAAACTGTCCCTAAAATGAGATTTTCACTTACCTTTCTCAATAACACATTACACCTATTTTGTTTGTGTTGACACCAGTTAACAATTTGCAGGGTCAAAGTACTGGCTTTATTTTTTAAATACCCTGCACAGTTTGAAACCTGGTTACAGTAGTGACCACAGGTTTTCAAATATTCTATCCTGCATACTCCAATCAACATCTAAGACCTTATTCCAGATTTATAGGATATGTGAACTACAACTAGGATCAATCTTTCCCCTGAGGTCTCCCACTTTGTAGAATGCTCTTCCAGGTGAAACATTTCCACCTTGACCCTATATTCTTTTGGTTAAAACATGGATGCCTTCAATCCACTAAGTGGAAAAGTATGTGACAACTTGTCCTGCCCAGCCAACTAGAGGACTTGGAGGATGAGGAGGAGGCTGAGGCAGAGCCTCAAATGGGACCTGTGTCTGAAGCTGCAGTGGAACATGACCCTGAGCCTGGCCCTAGTATGCCTCTGCCAGCTCCAGCAGTCTGTGGCCTCCCAGGAGGCTTCTGGCAGCAGAGCCTTTAGGTGTGGAGGACACAGTACCTACCTTCAGCCAGTGGCAAGCAGAAAGGGAGGACCTTTGGCGCTCGAGAAGGCTTTATGAAAAACGCTGAGCAATCAACAACAGCTGAGCACCTGCAGTCTGATAATTTAAACAGGTGCTGGGTGCCAACATAGTTGTCAGAGACTACATGAGCTTTCTAGTGAAAGCATGCTTGATCCTGACTCTCCTTGTCTTCTCGGCTGGAAACTGACGCTCAGATTTCTAGTTTGTCTTGTCTCTCTGGACTCCTTGACCTTGGATTGGGCACATGAGTTGTCTCTTTCTGGATCCCTGGACTTTGCCTAGTTAAATCCTTGGTTTGTTGCTACAAGACTTTTGCTTTATGACTGGTTGTGTGCACAGAACTCTTGACTGCCTTAGCTCTGCACACTTTTGTTTTGTGACTACAGCTATCAGCATACTTGGCCACTTTCTTGGACACTACTCAAACAATTATGATGAGTTGGGGGCAATAAGAATGCTTCACAAACTGGAAAAGGTTGTAACCCAATGGCATTGGAAAGAAATTGAACCTAGGTTCTGCTGTGATATATTCATGATTATCTCTGAGCATTTTTATAAAGATAAATTTCTCCTCTGTGCAGCTCATATCTGGAGCTTGGATCACATTTCTATTTCAGATAAATGGAGGAAACCATAACATGACTAACCCGAATGGTCCACGAATGGACAGTTCTCTTCAGTTAAGTAATACATTCATCAACTAGGTCTCATATTTCTTATTTTGCCATGTGTATAGCATGTATTATTTCGCAAATACCTACCAAGAGGGACTGTAACATATAAATTCCCCACTTCCTTATTACCATCTACCAAACATATTCACCACCCTTGCCCAAAGCAGAAAATATTTTTCCCTGTATAGCTGAGACAGATTTCAGGCTTATACAGTGATAAATTACTATTAGGTCACCCTGAAAGCCATTTAAATTGCTCAAATACCCAAAAGGCAGCAGACCCATCGGATCTTGCTAAGCAAGTCAGCTCTGATTAGTACTTATGAGAGAGCCCCAATGAGTATCAGATGCCATAGGTTATATTTCAGAGGAAAGAACTGGCAAAACCAACTCTAAATATTCCTTGCCTAAAAAAAACCTATGAAATTCATGGGGTCACTCTAAGCTGGCAAGCAACCTGAAGACAAAGCACAGACAGAATGCCATTTATGGGAGAAATATTGTATTCAAATATTTTCATTAATAACAATTTCCCACCCTTTCCCACAAAGGATGGACATAGAACTAACCATGGGAACAAATGCACACTTGCCCATAGCAATAACTGACTGAGAAAGTCAATGATGATCTCCAAAACACACACATTTTGTCTGTACTTGTTCATGGGTTAACCTGAAGATCATCTGAGTGATCAATGCAACTGCAATTCACTTATTACTCCACCCTATGGTGCCTTTTCAATATCCTATCTTTGGAACTTTGACCTTATTACAATTCACAACCCCTGCAATAAACTCTCAGTGATAGCTTTTTCTTTCTCCTAAAAAGCTCAGATCAGGTGATGGTAAATGTCACTATCAAAGCTCTTTAGAAGGTGAGACAAACTTTCCTTTTAACTCCCATTGGGCAATCACCACAGCATCACAATCAATGTGGTATATCATACAGTATTACATAAACTTCATTATGCTATATTATGGGCAATACAAACCACTGGGGTAACATCAGTGAGATCAATATAGCTCACTCCAGAAAGAACTCTATGTAGCTTATTGCTCACACTGGTGGTCGATATAGCATTTCTTAAAAGGCAAGGCAGAACTTTGTGAAGGCTTAGTTCTGTTTGTGTTCATATACATGGGAATAAGGTTGGTACGAGCCTGGTACCTTGCTGTGAAATGCGTCAGTGTAATTTCCCATAAGTCAAAAACTTGAAACAATACAGCTGCTGCAACGAGTGAATAGCTGATGGAGTTTGTGTGAGCTTCAGAAGCAGGCCAGAGCATTGCTCTAGTGTGAATGACAAGTGATGGGCCAAATCACAGGGGAGCTACCGATGAGTTATTAATGGTGACAGGTACACTACCTGGGAGACAAGTTGAGAGGGGAAGAAGATTATTTATAAGCGAATAGTTAACAGCTGTACCTACTGCTAAGCATTACATGGATGCCACAAACTGTAGAATTCAAATAGCGGGTTATTCAAGCACGAACAAATGCCTGTCACCAAACTTGCAGTGCATCGCAACAAATTAAGGTGGGAGAGATGAGACGAGGCTGGAGCGACGCCTCGATCAGGAAGGCAATGTCATCATGGAGGCAAAGATAAGAAAGAGGCAAGATAACTACAAGGTGAATTATGATTCTTGATAATAACCATGAATTGGCAACAACAGCTTTTTAATTTTTTTCCTGAGGGCTTTTCATAGGAGAACAGATGCTGAATGGATCCAGTGTTGACAAAAATAAATGAAGAGAAAATCACAATAAAGCAAAAGAAAAAAAATGATTTTTTTAAAATAAGAGTTTACATATTTTACCACCAGTGTAACTGCTGGTTTGCAAAATCTTTGAGAAAAAACACTGAGTAGCAATACCAACACTACATCCACTGCTGTTATCTGTGATTAAGGGGGGTTGCAGACTGCCAAAAATAGTGTGAATTCAGTCCACTTTTAGGGTTAGGGTTAGTGCTAGGGAATCATGGGAATTGTTATTTTTCTGAGACACTGAGCCTTCTTTGTCAGAGAACTATAGTGCCACAATAAAATTCAGTTCCCATGATTCCCTAACTTTAACCCTAACCCTAAAAGTGGACTGAATTCACACTATTTTTGGCAGTCTGCAACCCCCCTAAGTTTGCCAAAATCCTATTCTAGATTTGTTTCAACAGTATGACTGGTCACACAAATGACTGAATTTGCTCACTGTGATAAACTACTCTTAAATAGAGGCTGGATGGCCATCTGTCAGGGATGCTTTGATTGAAAGTTTCTGCATGGTAGGGGGTTGGACTGGATGGCCCTTGGGGTCTCATCCAACTCTATGATTCTATGATGCTATATAAGTATGATCCTGTCGGGAGGGGGGGCAAATTGTGCCTACTAGCCATTTCATACCATACCTCACCCTTCTTATATCACACTAGACTTTCCTTCCCAGAAAGGCAAACTAAAAAGACACTGTACAAATAACAGCAGAGTTTTCATTTTCTCTGTTGTCTTCAACACAGTGCAGATCCTTGTCTTGAACTTTTTGGAAATCTGGAGACCAGAAGGTATCTTTTCCAAGGTCTGAAATCCTCTGTCAAACAATAATGCTTCTGTTCAGATTTCCAGCGTATCAGCCATGTCCTCGGCCTCCTTCAAGATATTTTACACCTGACCCACCTTTTTTCAATTTTTATTTTGCAAGTAGGAAACTAAGCACTATGCTAGATAGGTAGCAGAGTATCAAATATTTGTTGTAAGTGGATGAGGGGTTGGGCTTAACTTTTGACGTGACCCAGCCAGAGTTATTTTTTTAAGGGTTTATTGCTTTAAATGGGTGAAAGGTAAGTATTTCCTTTACTCTCACTTTGACATAAAAGGAATTTAACTGTACCCATCTTTTTGCCAGCATATCCCTACCTCTCTCTAAAAGAAGAGAAGTAATTCTAAGTACTTTAGAATCTCGGGAAAGTAACACTTGCAGCTTTGGATTCTCAAATACCACTCAGTTGTTACAAACACTGAGATATTATTCAAATGAAAAAAGTTTTATTAAACAAACAGAAGGTACTGCATTCATTGCCACTCATGACCCTGGATTTCACTTTTAGTTCCAAAAATTTGGGCTGAAAGCTTAAACCAGAGTGCAATACAGACTGAAGGCATTTTAAGTGATTTATAAAATGGTCATCCAAAACATTTATATTAATATATCTTGTGAATGCTCTTTTAAACACAAGAAGTCAATTTTTGCTTGTCTCCTTTAGACTGACAACCTGCACGCAAAACAGGTGCTATACATTGGGTTCTGCTGCATTCAGCTTCTAGGTCTGTATTTTTGATGCCTATCAATGGACTGGAAACTTTGAACACAGCCTCCAAAAAGATTGATACTTTCTGCTCTGGTCATTTTATTCAGAGGACGGTGGACAAACCTAAACCACACTCTGTAATTGATTTAGTAAGTTGCACATTTTGTGACCTCCCACATCCAGAGAGGTGTGAAACAGCCAATTGCACTGTACTTTTCCTAACCACAGCTATCCTCAGAAACATCCGCATTTTTATTTTGCTGAGGAAGAGGTATCAAAAAAGAGAGGAAGTGATGATATATAGCAGAGTGAAATGTGAAGAAAGTAAATGGGTTTACCAAGCAGCAAGGGGAGAGAATTAGGAAGAGAAAAATGACTGGGTTTGGTAGGAAGGACATTGACCAGCTTGGTACTTGAATGATCAGAGATGGCTGCAGCCAGTCCAATAGTTACAACATAGGGAGTGATGAAGAACACTTGCTATATATGCCTTGGGTAAGAACACACACCAACAGCAACAACACCTCCACACATACCTGCTGCGACTTGCCAAACTGAACATTATGGGTCCCTTTCCCCAGGCCACTTCTTACAAAACTTTAATAAATGTGCCAAGTGCCTGTTATGACAGTATGGCACACACACATGTAAGCTGCTGTGTTTCTAAAGAAAAAAGAAATGCTCAAAAAGCAGGAGCCCATTTCTTTCCCAGTTGCTACTTTCATTGGGAAGAATAGAAATTTCAACATGCCCTTTATACCTGTGTGCCTGGATTTTATCTCAAATGACCCTGAGATTGGTCACAGCCTCTGCTGCACTCTTGCAATACCCAAACTCAATTCCCTTTCAACTTTAAAAATGCCCCAATTTTATTCTTCAGTGTTCTCCCTGGCAAATCCCACCAGATCAGCTGAATTTATTTAACCATGCACTCTGTTTTAAAACTAGGTTTCCCTACACATAGCGCTGGAGGCTACTGTGTAGAGGGAAATGGCAGTTCTGTTAATAAAAGCATTCTTTCTTGTTAGCAGCAAGCTTTATTTGCTTCTGCCTCTAACATATCAATAGTGATCTCGAACTCATTTTAAAAATGACATACTTCGCGTATGAATGAGATAACCCTTAATGCCAAGAAAAGTTACTTTATCAAAAGGACAGGACAATAGTGACTAGAAATCTCAGAGGGAAAAGACTTTCTGAAAAAGTTCTAGACAGTTTTATGTGTTTAGAAGGGTTTTTTTTAAAGCAGAGAAATACATTTAACCCCACATGTCTAGCCAACTGATTGTTTAAGTTTAACTTACTTCTTTAAGATGTAAACTTCATCATAGAACTATCAGAATGTTTGCATGCAGCAGGAACAAACAAACAAACAAAAAAGAAGCCATAAAATTATTATATAACATATGGTTTGCACCACGGCTGTGTTTATTTTGTGACAGTTAACTTTATTTACAGTGTAATCTGGTAACAATTAATTCTCAAAGGACTATACATAAAATATGGCCAGTTTTCTCCCAACCTTCTAACCATACACACCAGAGTAATGTTGTCGACTCATGTAAATAAATTTTCCTAAGTGGAAATCTCTGGTTTTCTATAAACAAAATGCAATGGGGGGGGGGGGAACAAATGCATTCATTATGAATTCTTGAGTGACAAATCCTAGACATTTACAAGAGCAATAAAAGCCATGTTACTATGAGGAAGGCAATTAAAAAAAACTGAACCAAGCTTAGGTGCAAACAACATTTCAAAGGGCTGCTTCTGCTCGTATCTGATTCTTAGGCTGTCCGATGCTCTTCACATTAACCTGGTTGGTTGTGTATGCTTACAGCTCAAGAAGAGCTGTGTGCAAATCTCTTGTCCTTTTATTTCTCACAGAGATTATTATTAGAGTCAAATATTTCCAGAGACATTGGAAAGGGAGTCGAAGCTCATTTTAGGAGTTTGTTATTAAGTTGGCTCAATATTCAGACAGATGTATTAAGAAGGAAAGTGCCTAACTTATGGGACTGTACCTCAGGGAGTTGGGGAAGGGGGGGGCAAGCAATAGATTTCTTCTAGGACTCCTTTTCTTTGCTCCACTCTATCCATGAGATACAAATGCAAGACTAGAGACTAAGGGCCTAAGCAGACTGCCAGAAATAGTGCACATTAAATTGAGTCACTGCCCTGGCTCAGTGCTAGGGAATCATGGGAGCTGTAATTTATTGTGGCACCAGAGCTCTCTGACAGAGAAGGCTCAATGTCCCAGAAAAAAATACAATTCCCATGACTCCCTAGCACTGATCCAGGGCAGTGCCTCAATTTAATGTGCACTATTTCTGGCAGTCTGCTTTGCAGACTGTCAAAAATAGTGTGAATTCAGTCCACTTTTAGGGTTAGGGTTAGTGCTAGGGAATCATGGGAATTGTTATTTTTCTGAGACATTGAACCTTCTTTGTCAGAGAACTCTAGTGCCACAATAAAATTCAGTTCCCATGATTCCCTAACCTTAACCCTAACCCTAAAAGTGGACTGAATTCACACTATTTTTGACAGTCTGCAACCCCCCTAACTTGGGGGAAATCTAAGCTGGATTTTCTAATAGGGACTTTATTGCTTTTGATACAATGCTAAAGTCCAAGTCACATGGACAAGAATGTGTGGTGTCTCACTTTGTTCCTTGACACGTGTGAGGAGGTTTATTGGAGTTTTAGTAGTGAAAATGTAGTCTGCCCTATTAGGATTTTAGTTCCACTGAAGGAAATCCCCTCAGTTCTGTCACTGTTCCTGGTCTAACCTATGGAGCTGTTGGTTAAAATGCGACTGGTGTCTCTGCTGGTATTGTGTCACCAACATTGTGTCCATGTCACAAGGTGCACACTTCAGGAATTGCTGTGGGATGAAAATATATGTAAATTCAGAAGCGCTGCATTGAACCTGTTTTATCTGCATTCTGTCTGATCACCCTAGGGAACTAGTTCAGCACATATTGCCATCTCTATAAATTGGCTTCCTTTGCTTCAATTACAGTAGGGTATAGTCAGATCTGCAGGGATATATGGTATTTTGATGTACACATATTCACAGTTTGATCCCTGGATGTTGTTGTTCTATTTCTTTGAAAACATTTGAGACCAGATTTGCAACAAAAATATAATGCCAACTATTGGATATATTCAAGATAAAATTACAAAAACGCTGCCTCCAGGCAAGAGTGAGCAGTTGCATTTTGAGGGTTCACCTGACTTGGCTGATGGTTTTCAATCAGATCTCTGGGAGCCCACGTGGTCCTGTAGCATGGCACACTTTCTGCCACTGAAGACAGTTCACAGGCTTTAGTCCTTCTAGTACAGAGAGTGCCTGGCCAGTTATTTACAGTCTGGTAATACCCTGTTTTAGATTAACAGCAATATTTAGCCCACAGGTTTCAGCTTGTACAAAATACAGTGGCTGGACTGCTGGTTAGGATCAGGGTAGTGGAACATATATGTGTTTGTGTACCTTTAAGTTGCCTGTCAAGTTATGGTGATCTCATAAATTTCACAGGGTTTTCTAAGGCAAGGAATACTAAGACATGGTTTTGCCAGTTCCATCCTGAGATATCCCTCACAGCACCTAGTATTCATTTACCATCTTCCATCCGAGAACTAACCAAGGCCGACCCTGCTTAGCTTCCAAGATCAGATAGGATCTGGTGACTTTAGGGTGTTTAGGCCTCACAAGGATAGATATGAAAATTCAAACTTGCTATCAACTCTCCCTTTAGTGCAGGCTTCCAGCATATATTTTCTTAGCAAGTTCTATTTTCTTGTGACTTATAGCCCTATTCCTCTATAGCTCTCCCAATAAAGGACCAAGGAATGTCCACTCTGGCGACAGGGACATCCCAGATGGGAGTTCTTAGCCACCTGTAAGAGAAAAAAAAGTCTGCCCACCCCATCCCACCCCCAGTAATACACTAAAGACACCAGTAGACCCCAACCCCTGAAAAAAAAATTCATAAAATAATATCAACATGAAAAAAATAACATAATTATATTCCTTTCACACACACACACACACACACACAACCCCAGAAGAGGACTTCCTGTCATTTGCAGTTCTGCTTTGTTTTTCTCCTCTTCTTTTTTGAATTTTTGGCAGTACACCTGGCACTAGCAGAGTCCCAGAACCAATGGACCCAGTGAAGTTACAGACTCTTGTTGCACTAAATACTGAAAAGCCTATATAATTTCTGAGTAAATAATCAATATACCCATGTGTATATATGAATTACCACAACACTAGCCTGTGTGTCTGCTGCCTTAGTATTATGTTCGTAATGTAATGCTGGGAAATTTTAGTTAGTTACAGTACTTAGACGAAGAAGAGGAAGAAGATCTTTAGTATTCCACCCACGTACCCCACTATGACTCAAGACAGCTTACAACATATTAAATCAATACAGATTAAAAACATGCCAAAACATCAGTGTGTGTGTGTGTGTGTGTGTGTGTAATTTTAAAATTCAAGTAAACAATCAATAGAATTTAAAACATTCAAAAATGATTAAACCAATAAACATAACACCATTCAAAGCACCATTAAAAAACACACATGCGCACATGCACAAATACTTCCTGTGGAAACAATATTAAGATCATATGAAACATATATTTTCTGTCTGTTATATAACTGGGAAGAACCACCACCACTACCACCCCAGTGATTTTGGAATAGCACAATGATTTTACACCTTAAATATTATTTTTAAAATCCATACTTTTTTTAAAAAAAGCACAAAAACCTGAGCATACTGCAAACGGGTGATTATAGCCTCATAATGTCAAATTATTAATTACTAGAAATAATTATATAGTTTTTGGGAGTGGTATCGTTCCACAACTATGCATTTTAATATCTATTTTTTTAAAAAAAATAGCCTTAGAGGTTTTTAATGTATTCAACATTAAAAGCCAGAGTTCCATTTCTCGCTGTCCTCAGCACTGTACTTCTGGCTGCCTTCAAGGCAACAATAAGTGTTAATGACATCTACCCCTTCTAATAAGAGTCATTCGTACTTCACTGTTATTTCTTTTTATTAAATAAGACAGGTACTAGGATCTCAGTACTGCAAGGACCCCCTCCTATTTTAAAGCACTAAATCAATGGGTGCTAGACAGATGGCAAGTTCAATTTTTAGGGCCCTCCAGCCTCCCCATCTCTGTGGTTTCATGTCTACTGAAACCCAGTTTCACTGCGATGAGAAAATAAAATAAACATAACAAGTAGTTCCTATTTCCTCAAGTTGGTACATAGGTCAACTCAACCAGGCTTAAAAAGTCCTGATGCCATATCACATAAGCTCAAACATTCAGGAATGAAATAACATGTAGTTTTAACCAGAGATGAACAAATTTCTGGACCATCTCCTTTCTAAAGACCTTTTAAATGAAGACCTATTTTTGCACACAATTTCCACTAATACACCGAATTTGTTGGCAGCTTTTCTTCATAAACTCTTTTTCAAGGTTATAACTATATTGCAAAGTGCAGGAGGAGTTCACAATCCAAAGGAAGACTGTGCTCTGATTTGTACATTTGTCTAAGAAGGCAAACTAGGTAGGTTCATTTAAAAATGGCCAAACGATTCTCCCTAAGCCCTACATTGAATGGGTTATGAAATTATCCATTTGCTTTGTACTATCAAAGCTTTAATAGGTCGTCTTTTCATATTGTCTTTAAGTTCTACCTCCCACCTAATAAATTGAAAGTGATTTCCTTAGAGCATGTCCAGGTGGCTGTTTTCCATAATATACCAAGCACATGATGTAGAATGGTGATACACAAAGTGGTGGTCCATTGATCAGTGCCTGTTCTTTTGCCGTTGGCTGCCAATCCATTAAAGGTTACTAGGAAAGCAAGAACTAGTTGAGTATATGGGCACAAATATGGTGTAGTGTGTGTATGTGGGGAGAAAGCCTACCAATCTGGACATCAAATAGCTTAAGAAGCAATGGTGTAAAACACACAGGAAGCCAGCAAACAATCACTATGCACATGAAGTCCTCTGTACCTTGGATTTTAAAGATGAGCAGCACTGCAAGAATGGATCAAGTCCCCAAATTACTGTCTATTATATATGTTATTTTACAATGAAGCAACTTGTGATACAAATGTTATTTCATATACCAAGGAGAACCGCTGATTCTCCTACGGCTAAGAGACATGGAGAGAATTGGTGTTTCTTCCCTATAATAGCCGGCTAGTGGAATACTTATTTGTTAACCTAACAAACCACTTTTACATGAGCCCATTATGACAAAACACCATAATTTTCCCTTGCCTTGCAGCATTTGGATTGTCCAGCCCACTAGAGCAGTTTTAATAATAATAATAATTTAATAATAATTTTTATTTATATCCCGCCCCTCTGCAGAGCAATTGGGGCGGCTTACAACAGTTTTGGGGGTGGCGTGGGGGCAATGATGGAGATTGTGCTGTTCTGTCAGCAGAAGTCCAAAAATAAATCCTTCCTGCAGACATGAATGTTTAAGCAACATTCTTAGGCTTAAAATTACTAATGTTTGATATGGTAAAAGGTTTGAACTCAAAGCTGCCCTTGCATACACAGGTTTATGGTTCGGGTTCTTTTGGAACTCTTTGGGCCTTTATAGACTGCCAGAAATAATGCAGCTTGAGGCCACTTTAACTGTCCTGGCTCAGTGCTAGGGAATCATGGGAACTGTATTTTTTTTCTGAGACATTGAGCCTTCTCTGTCAGAGAGCTCTGGTGCCACAATAAATTACAGTTCCCATGATTCCCTAGTACTGAGTCAGGGCAGTTAAAGTGGACTCAATTTGCACTATTTCTGGCAGTCTGCAAAGGCTCTGGGTCACTCTTATGATCTCAGTCAGGCCTAGAGTGGAAAAACAAAGGAAAGCAAAATGCTCCTTTGTTTTATTCTGTGGTTTGTGATTTTTCAGCCAGGATTGTAAAACAAGTGTGAATACATGAACCAAATCTTGGCATGAGAAGAGCTTTAGTTTGTTTTTTTAAAAACTCTCCCACACCAGTGAGGTTGTTGTGAACCCCATTAGCTGTTTGAAATACATGTGAAACTTCTCCAGCACTCCTGAAGTTTTTTCTTCAAGTATTATAAATTCATTTCTCCTTTGGTGGCTCTTTTCATCTCCTTTAAATCTTCTCTTTAAGCTATTAATCTATCAGAGGTTCAAATTCTCTCCCCTTTTCCCTGGCATCTAGTGTCTTAGCCCTATGAAAAAAGAAACTATTAAACACCTAAGCCTAATGTAGGGCCTTTGCAGACTGCCAGAAATAGTGCACATTAAATTGAGGCAGTGCCCTGGCTCAGTGCTAGGGAATCATGGGAACTGTAATTTATTGTGGCACCAGAGCTCTCTGACAGAGAAGGCTCAATGTCTCAGAAAAAAATACAATTCCCATGACTCCCTAGCACTGAGCCAGGGTAGTGCCTCAATTTAATGTGCACTATTTCTGGCAGTCTGCTTAGGCCCGTAGTCTATTTTGTCCTCAGCTTCTGCCTCAGCAATTTCTCAAAACCTAATACGGAAAGGAACTTAGCAGTTTGCCTATATCACAAATTCTCACACAGTTACATCTTCAAAATATGTGAACACAGTCACTCAATGAAAGTGACTCACTGTGGTAAATTCAGGACAAAAAGTACTTGGTTGTAAAATATGTGATTATTTATATGCAATCCCTTGCACAAAAGTGATGTTAATTGTCTCCATGGGATTTCAAGAGCTAACAGTTATGGGGGAAGGGAAGAACTTGGAAGTTAGATTTTGGACTATGCTTTCCAGAATCCCCCAGCCAGCATGGCTTCTGTTGGCCAGCATTGCCAGTGGTTACGCTGACTGGGAAAATCTAAGAATCTCAGTCCAAAAAACTATGTTTCCAAACTCGAAAATCTCTATATGAAGGATAGCATGTGCAAAGCTACAAACAAGAGGGACAGCTAATGCTGTCAGGTCTCATACGTGGGGCCCTAGGAAGTATCTGGCTAGTATCTGTTTGAAACAGGATACTGGATTAGATGAAACCTTGATAATCTGTGTTCTTATGAAAAGCTGATTCATTTTTTCCCAATGTGTACAGATCTTTTACACAAAAAAGGAGGTAAAGAAAATCAAAATATACAATTAAAAGTAGTACTCAGGCTTCATTAAAAGTACAGGTTTTGACTGCTGTAAAAATTGGGGGAGGGTGTAGTTTGTTCATTAGCATCCTCTATCTCCGCACAATACACTCTTATTTTATTAAGAGGAGGAACAACATGTAGCTAGTAAAAGATTTGCTTTAATTTTTTTTTTTTACTGTTAATGTTCCCTGCACACCTTGACCAGTAATAGCCAGCTTCTCAAATTACATATGCATAGAATTAGGGAACTCAAGTAATAAGCATACTTGCCTAGGTCACTTACCATCTCCCCCCCTCCCCCCCCTCCCCCCAAAAAAGCCCAGCAACACAATTTACGGCCAACTGCTAACCAGGTCAATATGTGGTAAAGACTTCCAACAGCTGTTCTAACTTGCCTTGATAATTATTCTCCTTTGACTGAGCAAATAGTCAGTACACTGTGGGATTCTTCTCTCTCTCTCTCTCTTTTAGCATAATAATCATATTGAAGCCTCGAAGGTTAGAGTATTATTGAATTTAGCCAGATAAATTGACCTCCAGCCTACTGGTGTATTATGGGCTTTACACCATTCAGCTATGCAGCTCTTGTGGCGTAATTGCTTACAATCCTGTTTATATAAGATGTGTTTGGACCTTACTGCAGTGTTGACGGAACTGCTTAGCTTTGCAGCCATCCTGTGGTGTAGCTGTTAACATTTAAAGGCTTGCCAATACATTTGCAAAGCAAATTGCTTGGGTCCTTACCATCTATTTGATTGTTGGTCCTGATGCTGGCTAGTGGTAAAGGGTCTACGTGACCAAGTTTCATGTGACATATGATGTATGGAGGACGTTAAAAGTGATACTGTTGCTGGTGAATGAATTAAAGAAGTAGCTTTCAGTGCCTCTAAGCTCTCTTGAAAAAACAGAAACTAGAGTCTTGTAGCACCTAAAAATCTAAGAGCTGCCTTCTTTAAGTGTATGGTAAGCCAGAGCCCACAAAAGCTTATGCCACAATAGCTTTGCTAGTCCTTAAGGTGCCACACAGATCTTGGTTGTTTTTGATGCTACAGCCTAACACGGTTACCCATCTGGAGCAGGTCCTGTTGCAAATCATTCCTCGTAGTATACAATCATCCCAACAGATAATTTAAAAACCAGACACTGGCCTATTTCTGTGACACTTACTCACTACAATAAGCCTCCTGTACCACAAAAGCATTACAGAATCTAGCCTTAGACTGTGAATTCCTTTTTCTTCCTGATTTTCACTGGACACTTCAAAACAAATGCATTTTTAAGCTCTGTGTAGAAACCCAGTCTACTTAACAGGATACTAGCCTTTTTACTCACCTTTTAAACAACATTATTCAGACCCTAGGAATTTACACTTTAATGCATAAGCACACATGGCATTGTTTAAGAGAAAAATGTACATCTGTGAGCACAAGGCATATGTCTGAATCTAAAGCATATGTGAAGGCACATATCCATGTTTTCAGAAAGGAGGGGGAAAATCAGTGACAATCTTTACACTGGATTAAAATTTAACAGTTAGGCACCTGCATCTCTTTAACTTTCTAAAAGCAAATTAATAAAGTTCTAGCAACCTTCTCCCTCCACCCCCACCCAAATCTGCTTGTAGGATTTTATGTAATAGTCCAAAACTTGACCAAAGTTAAAAGATGGGATTTGAAAAATAGATGGTGGGGGGAGAGAAAAGAAAAGCAAGAGATTATTAGAACAAATCTAACATTTGGTCTTCACAGTGAAGCTAGCACTCTGATCCTGAAGCTTACATTCCACTGATTTCAGTGGAAGTAGTATTGAAGACTGCAGTCATGGAGTTCCAGAGCTTATACAAGTCACAACAACCATGACATCAATCGGAAATGAAAGCCTGAAGGTTTTGTGCTTCTTCCACAGATCACCATGGATGCAGTACAGAAAAGTTATCCTTTCATCTCAAAATTGTTTGTAGTGTCTGCATTTTGCCTTTTTGGAAACACATCTTTTAAAAAACTATTCTTATGGAGTTTATAAATAATAATAATAATAATAATAATAAGTTTTATTTATAGCCCACCTCTCTGCCCAACAATCATGCACTAGATACATGCACTAGATCTGCAGGCCCCCTCTCATGTATGTCCACGAAGCCAATACTTATTGATGCTAGCACACAAGCATGTTAAAGCATGCCTGTGAACACAAAATGTCAATGAGCTGCTTCTTCATCTTCCTTTTAAATCCCTATCTGAATAAAAACTGACTATAAAAGCTTCCTTTACTAGAGGATGAGGATGACAGGGAGATGGAAATGGAGTTTAGCAACATGTTTAAAATGAAAACAGATTTTGCAGTGTTTTTGTACAGGGTAAATGCTGCATGTCAGAGAGGGAAGAGAAAAGGAAGCACAGATCTTCAGGAGGCTAGATTCTTTCACGTAACATTAATCCTTCGTTTAGCATTATGTTGAAATATAGTAATTGTGTAAACCCAGGAGGGTTTTATGGTTTGTTTTTTAATCACTTATGCCTAGTTACAAATATATGTTGTATATTTTATCTTAACTACCCCTATTCTACAGCAATCTCATATAAACTGGTCTGTGACTACATCCCACTGAAGTGAATGTGGACGAATAAAGGATTCCACTGTATATATGAAATTTTTATTATAACAATTTAGGCTTAACAATTTGGGAACAGCAGGGCTTTTGCTGAGAGATGAAAAGAATATTTGATACATTTGTGACATGGTCAAAAAAGTGTTTCTTGCATGTTGGGGAACTCTGAGGAGGACAAACCTGGACTGATCAGAATCTTCACAGCTCAGGACTTATTCTGTGCAAAAAGAATAATTTGCTGTCATTATATGAAACCCAAAGTCTACTGTCTAAGGTAGCCATCTCATTCTCCATATTCTGTTGGAGTGCTCAGTTGTTTAGTTTTGATGCAATCTTAGATGTTCAGTGAGACTTAATCTCAGGTATGTACACAATTGCAATCTAAATCTGGTCTATATACCTATATAAGGACTGCTGCAATTTCATTTCACTGCAGTTTCATACAATTATTCAAATATATTACAAGGTAATCTCAATTAGCTCAAATTTCACCATGTGTCACTCTTTACAGGCTACAGTGTTCTGAAATTGACTGCAAACCAGTCAATTTCCTCATCCAGAAGTGATCAGAAATCACTGTGGGTGATGTTTTAGGTGTTTGGGAGAGATTAAACAAAGTGATTTGAAGGCTGCCAAAATTAATCATCCCATTTGTTTTAAGTAGGTCTTTGTGAGCAGAAAATAAGGTAATTCTTCATTTTCTAGGGATGCCATCATTACAATGAGTATCATTTACTCATTTCTGCATAAATGTTAGGGGGAAGGATTGAGGGTATAGTCACTTTTTTGGATGTTTAAAAGTATCTACAGTAAAGTGCTTACAAAATATTATATTACTCATTAGTTGTGAATAATGAGTAATACATTACTTGTTAAATTTGACAGCAGAAAAATAAAAAGCTACAATTTTTTTAGTAACATTTCCATGCTCTGGGCATCAGTTACCACACTAAAATTACATCATTAACCAGACGGATGCAAGTAACCTCAACAGCTTAGTGGAATGTGATAAATTTAGGTATTATTTGCATTAAGTAAACAAATACCAAACAACAGCTGATGAACATGCTATTTTTTAAAAAAAAAGAATATCTGTATACTTTGTTTTTCCAGGAGATCCGATACTCCTGAATAGACTTATAAATCATGGGAAATCTAATTTGGGCTCCCACATGTTTCTAATGCTTATTAATATTTATTTCAAACTCAGGACTATTAATTTGGCCTTCTATGGTCTAGAAAATGCAACTGTTTAATATATGAGCACTAAATGTCCCCAAAGTCAGGTTTGCAAGTCACATAGGTCTACCATGTTATAGACAATGCAGTGTAGAGATATACACAAGGAATTTTCTGTTGCTTTTTTCACAGCACTTGGGATGATCCCACTTTCAACAGCATTACTTCCCCTTTCCTACTCCCAGTACAGACACTGAATCATCCTACAATATAAGAAAGAGACAATGTGAAGACATTAGGCTTTTTAAATACCCAGAATCAGAAGTTATTGACCAGTTATTTCATGCACTAGGCTATTTCCTACCTGAAGGATGTAGCCCCGCACATAGTCCCGAAGTGTCCAGCCCAAACCATGCAAGATGTGCAGTACTTCTTCCTGTTTCAGCACACTGAAGAGACGGTCCAGCAATATCTTCAGTCTCACTGGCACAGCCTGGGTACCATAGAGCATCAGGCTGCTGATGTCAAACACAACATTGGATTGTACAATCTCCACTTGTGTTGGATGGTAGAGATGCTGAGTGCTAAGCTTGTCCAAAGCTGAGAGAGGGGGGAAAGAAATAGAATTGAATGATCAGAAGAGGCAATCAAAATTTAGTCCAACTTTAAATTGTATAACATACATTTTTGGGCATATGGCCTCATGTGAATTATAATTTAAAAACAAGACATAATTCTGAAGACAAGTTGTTAAAAATATATATGTGAGAGTGTTACATCATGGGATGTAATAACTGCTAGATGCTGGCATGTCACATATATATTTGAATTGAGTTTAATGTTACCTCTTTTAAAAAGAAGTCTTAATAATCGTATTCTCTAAAATTAAAAGAGAGGAAATGTGTCTACACCAGTGACATTAATGGAGAAATTGCAAATTCAATAAAATGAATGAATGTTTTAATATTGAAATTTTTTTTGAAAACCTTTAAAATATTTTTCACATGCAAACTCATTACACAGCTTTACAAAAACAGCCCCAGGAAACTTTTTTTTTTCCTTTTGTCCTGCCCCCCACAACTCCAAAACCAGTTTGACTTTAGTTTACATTGATTTATTCATTTATTTTATTAAAAGATTTATATCCTACCCTGCATCCAAGAATCTCAAGGAAGAGTACAATAAAAACAGTTTTATTTAAATAGTTCAAAACAATTCAAATCAATTAGAAATAATTTTAAACACATGAAAGCATATTAAGCAATTTAACAAGTTATAACAAGACAGTTTCAAACCAGTTAAAGCAGCTGAAGACAATTTAACAGCATGCACGTATGTAAAATTAAAATAAAGATATTAGGCTCAAAGGCTGTACTGGCACCAGTGTTGATGTCAACTGGGCCTCCAAGGGGATGGTATGCCACACCAATGGATGTCCTCTCTAATGTAATCCCAGTGTATCACCAACCCCTCATTGGTGGGACATGAAGGTGGGCTCCTCTCACAGACCTGGACCTGAGCAGGTATATAGGGACAGATGGCCCTTCAAGTATTGAGTTTGCAAGCCATGTAGGGTTTTAAAACGTTATCACCAGCATCTTGAGTTTAGACTGGAAGCACACTGGCAGCCACTACAAGTCCTATGTGATTGCTATATGGTATTCCAGTCAGAAATCTAACTGATACATTAGCTGCAGCTTTGGATCATCTTCAAGAGCACATTGCAGTAGCCCAACTGGGAAGTAACCAGTGCATGAACCACTATGGTTAAGTTGTGGCTGTAGTTGCCAGTTCAGTAAAAACTGACCCTAGACTCTCTGAACCACAGAGATTATCTGGGTTTCTAGTGAAAGGAGTGGATTTAGCAAGCTAAACCTACCATCTCAAGACTGCAGGTTGCTTACCCAATTCCTGAACTTGACAATTACCAATCTACAGAGTCTCTGTTTTAGCAAGATTCAGCCTCCATTTACTGACTTTTCCAACATCCAGCCACTAGTCTATCACCAAAAGTGTCAACATCACATTCCCAATGACCTGACTTAGCAGCTTCATGCAGATATTGAATAGCACATGAGAAAAGATAAAACCTTGTGGCACCCCACAGTTTAATAATCATGAGACTGAACAGGAATCCCTAAATGCTACTGTCTGGAACTAGCCATGTAGATGGGAGCAAAACCACTGTAGCATAGTACCTCTCACTCCTGTGTGACAGATCTGGTCCAGTAGGATACTATGATGAATGGTATCAACAGCCACTGAGAGACCCAGGAAGATCAAAAGGGCAGCATTCCCCCTGTCTTTCATCAGAGTTGTTAGTCAGGGAAACATTTAGTGCCCTACACAGGCCTGAAACCAGACAGAAATGGGTCCAGAAAATCAATTTTCTTCCAAGAATGTCTGAAATACTCCAGCCCTCACATACTCAAGTGGGATATTAGCAAGAGGGTAGTAATTCTCACATGTCTCATGGCTGATAAAGGCCCTCTTTAGAAGAAGACACACCATAGCCTCCTTCAAGACAGCAGGAAATGTTGATAAACATGTTTCTTGAGTGTCAACAAACGCTGACAAGAAGAATCTTGGATTGATAAGAATCTTTTCAGGTAAAATTTGCACATGGTTGTTTCTGTATTGCACAAAAAAAATTCTATAGCTGGCAGCTGATATACAGTTCACATAAGATTCACATGTGGATTTTCAACAGAGAAAACAGCATTTCTTATGTGGGAAATTGTATTTCCAAACAGAAATCTCTTCTGTGCCGAAAATAGTGTCTTCTCTGCAGAAAATGCTGTTTTCTGCATAAAAAACATATACAAATTTTGCACAAAGTAAGTGTTGAACTGTGAATAGCCTTCAAAAATTGCAGCAAGAAGAAAATTGTTATAATTACTCATAGCTTTCTGCGAGAAGAACATTGGAGAAAAATTGCACCCCTAGATGGGATGAACTGATTCAAACATATCATCCACATCATCAAGAAAGCTGATTAGATAGAACACTGGACACTTCCTTAGGCTCCGTTATAACCATGGCATCAGGTTCTGAACCAATATTAATGACTTTCTTCTTTATGTTCCTTGTAAGTTTCCTAAAGCAAGCAACTGAAAGTTCGACTCCTAGCCCCCCAGAGTCTGATCTCCATAGGTGCCTTGCCCCTGAGAAGAACTCTGCTGATGGCATGTTGAGGATAACTTCACTGCTGCATAAAAAGCATAACAAACAGTCCTCATTAATTTCAGACATACACACATTGCGATCCCTCTTTCACTCCGTCATATGAACACAACCTTGAAACAGCCTGAAAGTACCGCATTTTCCGGAGTATAAGACGACCCGGCGTATAAGACGACCCCCCATTTTTCCAGTCAAAATATAGAGTTTTAGCACCTCTATCCTCCTTATCCCTATACCCGGTGTATAAGACGGCCCCCCCACTTTAACCACAGATTTTGCAGGTTAAAAAGTAGTCTTACATGCAGGAAAATAAGGTATGTAAAATGAAATTTCTTCCCTAAATGCCACTTCTTCCTAAGCTTCTATGTAATGCTCTGCTGATCTTTTCTCAAAAATTCATCCATATCTATATCAGCACATACAAGCTTCCTACTTTGTAATGTATACAACATAACACAATTGACATAGGTATAATCGTCACACAAACAACTTGTGGCATTCATGCAATTTATTAGGAACAAGTCACTGACATCCAGGAATGTTCACATCATTGGAAAGCACTCTGTGCCTACCCTCATTTGTCCACAGTTCTAATCTACACTGCAGAAATAATGCAGTTTGACAGCACTTTAACTGCCATGGCTCAATGCCATGGAATTCTGGGATTTGTAGTTCTGTCAGATATTTAACTTTCTCTGTCAGAGAGCTCAGGTGCCACAAAAACCTACATATCCCACAACTCTGTACCATTAAGCCAGGGCAGTAAAAATGCTGTCAAATTGCATTATTTCTGCAGTGCAGATTAGACCACAGCCAAGTTCTAAAGCAGGGGTAGGCAACCTAAGGCCCGGGGGCCGGATGTGGCC
>CM034703.1:101103129-101116818 GCA_020142125.1 Phrynosoma platyrhinos
CTGACAATGCTGGCTCTTTGGCTTAGTAACGGAGATGAGCATTGCCCCATACAGTTGGACACAAATGGACAACCTTGTCAATGGGGAATACCTTTACCTTTATTGTTCTTGACGTCTCTAGCAAGCCTGAGCTCATTCTGAGCTTTAGTTTTCTGACTTTACCCCTACACGTGCTCGCTATTTGTTTGAATTCCTCTTTGGTGATTTCCCTCGTTTTCCATTTCTTAAACATGTCCCATTTAAAACTTAGCCCCATTGAAATTTCTTTAGTCATCCATCCTGGTTTCTTGAGACACCTCCCATTTTTCCTCTGCATTGGAACAGTTTGAAGTTGAAACTCCAATCTTTCCTGAATTGCCTTCTCTTTTAGTATTCCTGACCATGGGATCACCACCATGTCCATGACCTCTCTCACTGAGTCTATCCTAGTACATCCTAGATGTACTATGAGCACCTGTGTGTCCTGCTGTGATGGATATGTTTCAGTTTGTTTAGCTGAAGGATGAGGTGAAAATCCTTGGAAGTGCCAGAGCTTTAAGGTCATCAGGGGAAAGATTTCTCTCAGTCCCACCACCATCACAGGCTCACCTGGTAAGGACATGAGAAAGAGCCTTCTTGGTGGCTGCTCCCATCCTGTTGAACTCCTTTTCCATGGGAGGCTAGGCTGCCCCCCTCCCTGCTTTCTTTTCAAGCAAAGACATTTTTAATTGAGTAAGTGTTTAATGGTTAAGCAGACAAAGTTCTCTTTTATATGTATGTTTTATCAGTTTAATGCTTTTTAGATGATTTTATAGTGTTTTAATGTCGTTTTTAAAAATGTTTTTAAAACATTTGTGTAAATGTTGTTGTTTTTTAATTTGTTGTTTCTGGAAGCCACCTTGGGTATTACATGGGGAGAAAGACAGCATATAAATGAATAAAATAAAATAAAAAATGATTTGTGCTTTGGCTGAATTGGTTAGGATGGAGCCTAATGTCTCCCTAGAGGAAACTATCATTCTTTTCAGCCTTCCAATGGCTGTGCTTAGACATGGGGCTCATCTACGCTGGCCAGAATAATCCCAGCTGCTTGTCTACAATAGTCAGAATACTCTGGACTGCCAGTGGCATGAGTTGCTTCCTTTGAGATCAGAAACGAGACACCAAGCATCAATCACTTGGCTGGGTGCACTTGTTAGAACATCAGAGTGACTTGCACCAGCAGTGGCAGCACCGGGCAGCACAGTGGGACATGCTGTAAATAGCTGCCTGACATTGCAATGGAGTGCTTGGATTTTCTGAGAAGATCCAGAGCAAAAGGTTAGGTTTTTTTACATTGGTTTAACCAGGGATAGGGTGGAATTGTTGAGAGTCCACACTTGAATCAGGGCTTTGGCCCTGCATTGTGTAGACAGGTTATGGTGAGATTGGAGGGAAACTGATGTTAATTGGCCTGTGTAGAAAAACCCATGGAATGGGACTGAACCTATTGAATCCCACAGTACTGAATAAATACTTGTGCTTTCAGATTCGCCATTTTTAAGTATCTCAACACTTGGTGCATTTCTCAACACTTGGTACATTAGGAAGAACTTCCTGACAGTAAGGGCTGTTCGACAGTGGAACACACTCCCTCGGAGTGTAGTGGATTCTCCTTCCTTGGAGGTCTTTAAGCAGAGGCTGGATGGCCATCTGTTGGGGATGCTTTGATTTGGATTTCCTGCATGGCAGGGGGTTGGACTGGATGGCCCGTGCGGTCTCTTCCAACTCTATGATTCTATGATTCTGTTTCAAAGATTCTTATAAGGGTCACCATTTTAATCCAATTGCAAGCACAGTTTTTCTTTCCCATGGCAGACAAGCTAAAAAATGGAAATATTTTTTTATTCTTCTGGACCTCTCTATGATATTTGATAAGTGTTAATTAAAGTATTCAACTCTGAGTAACCTGGATGGAATGGACCTAAAAGGTATGTTTTACTATGATTCCTCTTTGCTTTTGGGAGGTGATATTGAACAACTGTAATTTAGGGCCTTTACAGACTGCCAGAAATAATGCAGCTTGAGTCCACTTTAACTGCCTGGCTCAGTGCTAGGGAATCATGGGAATTGTATTTTTTTTTTCTGGGACACTGAGCCTTCTCTGTCAGAGAGCTCTGGTGCCACAATAAACTACAGTTCCCATGGTTCCCTAGCACTGAGTCAGGGCAGTTAAAGTGGACTCAATTTGCACTATTTCTGGCAGTCTGTAAAGGCCCTTAGTGACTCCAAGTCATATTATATAATCTCCTTTGGATTTAATTTATTCCCTGTTTTTTTAACAACTGTATGAAACTGCTGCATCTGCACTGCAGAAATAATCCAGTTTGACACCACTTTAACTGCCATGGCTCAATGCTATGGAATTCTGGGAACTGTAGTTTGCCATGGCACCAGAGCTCTGACAGAAAAGCTAAATGCCTCACAAAACTACACTTCCCAGAATTCCATAGCATTGAGCCATGGCAGATAAAATGGTGACAAAGTGGATTACTTCTGCAGTGCCAATGCAGCCTGAGAAAAATCTCCCAGATAACATTGCATTGTTATCAATATGCCAATGAAATACAGCTTCTATTTCCTCCTTTTCATCTAATTCCACAAAAAAAAAGTTGATGTCCTGAAGTGGTCCATAGTGTTGTTAATGGGCAAAATTCAAACAAGACAAAATTGCTCCTAGTTGGGCAGGAGACAAAATCTGTAATAGGAATTTTACCTATTTTGGATAGGATAATATTTTCCCTGAACAGTCGGATCTAGGCTTTCTGGGTTTAGTTTTTCACTTGATGTTCACTTGGTGGTCTACTTGGTGGTGAAGCTTTACCCAGCTTAGGATGTTATGCTAGTTGCTTCTTTCAGTGTTGTGAACAACTATCAATTTCATTTCCCCCATTCTTAGAAATCCCTCAGAAATTTCTTATTTATACTGGGTTTCCAGTTTTGTATAGCAATGGTTCTCAACCCCATCCCTCCGGCTCCCATTTATATGTACATGCACATGTCACCCCACTCCCCCACTCAATCCAGTATATGAATAAACATATGTTATTGTTTTTAGTGTACAAATTTTCATATACACATTTATATACACCCACATCTTAACATTTTATAAGGAAATAGCATTGTTCAAATTGGAGCATTTTCATTTCCATAAATCCAATACCCAGCTCAACACAATGTTTATACTTGATGTGAGCTATGTGCTTGTTTCTGAGGACAAAGGTTATTACAACAAGGAGTACAGTGGGCCCTCGGTATCTGTGGATTCGGTATCTGTGGATTTGGGCAACCGCAGATTGAAAAGAAAAATCATTTAAAAAAAAACAACTTTACCTGTAATCAACTTCAGGCAGGCCAAGAAGAGTGATTCCAGGGCAGGAGCAAAGGTGGCAACAGCAGGGTGGTGGAAAGGGAGAGAGCAAGGGGCTGCTTCCTCCTCCCCATGACTGATGGAAGCTTGCACCAGATTTTAAACCCCTAGATATCTCCCTTCCCACAGGGAGCCTGCACCAGATATTAAACCTCTGGACCTCTCCCTTCTCACCAGGAAGCCTGCACCAGATTTTAAACCCCTCGAACTCTCCTGTGCACAATACTTAGAGCCACTGAAGTTGAGACGGGGAGAGAAGGACTGGAAGGGAGAGGGAGAGGGAGAGGGTTGGAGGACTTTCCTCCATGCAACCGAGGTGCCATTGCATTCCTGCCCACCAGAGGAACAGGAAGGGGAGGAGGGCTGCTGGACAGAGGTGCAGAGCTCGCTTCAATTTCAAGTGAGCAGAACACAAAATATTTGGCCTGAGCCTCTCCCTCTTGCCCTCTCTGCCCAAGCAGGATCCAATGAGGCATTGGATTGCCTCTCGGATTGGATGTCACTTAATCAGAGTCTATACTTCTTGCACACACATCCCAGAGCAACCCTTGAGCTCCCCTTTTGGGTTGTGCACCACTGTTTGAAAACCACTGCTGTATTGGATTGCAATACCTTCTTCCCATAAGGTTATTAATACCTTATTCTTTATCCATGGATTCAAGCATTGTCAGCTTGCAAATACACACACACACTCAAAAAAGGAAACCTTCTGCCAACATAGCAGTTTGAAAGCATGGAAATGCAAGTAGATAAATAGGTACCACTTTGGTGGGAAGGAATTTATGGAAATAAAAATGCTCCAATTTGAACAATGCTATTTCCTTGTAAAATGTTAAAATGTGGGTGTACATAAATGTGTATATGAAAATTTGTACACTAAAAATCATGTTGGCCACATGACCACTGGAGCAGTCCTCAGACTCTTTGGTTTAGCAATGGAGCTGAGCACCGCCTCTATGGTCAGACATGACTTGATAACCTTGTCAATAGGGAATACATGTTTTGTGCATCCTTTCACCAAAATACATATTAGTGTATAATATAGTGTATCTACTGTAGATAATTTCCCGCCAGAAGAATGTGTTTCTATCTTCTGAAAAGTATAAATACCAAAAAATAAGTGCTTTCCACTCTGTGCTTTGATTTGGAAAGTGCAAACTTTGTACTTTTACAGTGCTGTGAGAATGGAACCAAATTCTCTTCTCTCCTTTATTGTTCTGTAATTTCAAAACCCAGTGCTCTAACTGCAAAACATTAATTAGCCTTCAAGGAACATCCCTCTAAAGATTCTGGAGAGCAGCTAAACTGAGTAAGTCAAGATGACTTGCCACAGTCTTAAGGTACTAATTTATATACATATGCTTGGAATGTGTCTGAGGAAAATATATCTGTATATATCACCAGCCTTGTTTTGCCACAAAATGTAAACACAGTGATTGGATTTATTCAAAGAGAACCAAGAAATTTAAGCATACTGGCAGGATGAAATTCTCCAATGTAAATTTCTGTTCATATACTTATATACCCATCTCCTGAACTGGGATTTTAAGTACTGAAACTAAGAGATGTGTTACGAACATTTCTTATAATCAGGAAAGGCAAGGAAAAAAACAACAACCAAACTGAGTAGACAACCATATGTCTTTTAAAGTCCTTTCCTGCTACCCATTGTATAGAATCCATCACATGCCTTGAGAGAGCTTGTTTGTGGAGGGGAAAGTCATCTTGCACTGGTAAACTGAGATTAAGTTTAACAAAAATCCCAATGAAAGACTGGCAACTTAATGGAAATAAAGTATATATTGGAGAAGGAGCCTATCCAAAAATAATTCCCAAACCAAAAAGTATCTGTTTGCATATTTTCCGTCTGTTCTTCCATCAAGATTCTCAAAGAAGTGTACTCTTCTTCCCTAATCCACCCCATTATCCTTACAACAATCCTGTGAGGTAGGTTAGGGTTAGGTTAAGCCAATACATGCCAATTGGCACCAGACTGCAGAAAGGCTTGTAGTTATAATAGATTTTATGTACTAATGCTAAGGTTATATAGTACATACAGTTACAAAGCTTTCAAGTTTTATATACTATGAACTTAAATATATGATTAAGCTATTTCTGTCAGTAGTGAAATGTAACTAGTGAACGACTGGTGAATATTATGTGACACAAAACATTGTGTAGTGGTTTCAGGCTTGGTCTATGACTCTGGAGACCAGGATTTGAATGTCAGCTCGGCCATTAAACCCCGCTGGGTGACCTCAGGCAGGTCACATTCTCTCAGCCTCAGTGGATAGCAATGGCAAACTCCCTCTGAAGAAACTTGCCAAGAAAACCCTGTGATAGTTTCGCCTTAGGGTTGCCATAAGTCAGAAATTACTCAAAGGCATGCAGCAGCAACAACAAATTAAAAACAAGCAAGTCCTGACCATTAGCATTATTTAGAGAGCACTGAGGATACAATTTTGTGCCTTCACTGTCTCAAATCCTGTTGGTAGTTTCAACTGGGAGAGATCTATTGAATCAGTGAGACTCCCAATTTAAAAACTAATTCAATGACTCCACTATAGTAGAGATGACTACTAGGATTCAGGTGACTGTTTACACTGTTTTGAGCCTGAAATACATCTAAAAATACAGTCTATGACCTTTCAGAACAAAGTCTGCTGACAAAGATTAAGACAACATCTAAAGTATCTGGATTAGAGTCTGTGTTTGTTTTCCTGGTTCCTAAAATATATATTTTTGTTAAAAAAATTATATAAAGTACAACCTGCCTCGGTCACCTAACTTTTCTATGGACCCTAGCAGCTTTTTGGAATATTTCCAAAACCTTAAAAAAATGTGGGCACTGCAAATCTCACATCCTCTTCTGCAATTGTGGGGGCAGTTACCCTGTCATGACCTATCTCCTCCCACATTTTCATTTTGTAAAAGCTGAATTTTAAGAAGCCTGATTTCACCCTACTGTAATGAATGGAAAGTGAAACTAGCTAAAATTTAAACAAACTAGGGTCCATTCTGTTTAAAAGAACAGCGAAAGGTTCAGCAGGTTGCTGGTATGATAAATTATTTTCTATTCAATCACATTTTGGGATTGTGATACAAATCAAATGTATTTATTTTCAGCTAGGACTTCAAAAGGGACCTTTTATTTCACTGTTTAGTGACTCCTGTCAATAAACCAGGGTCTTTGCTGTTTCCTGGCTTATTGTTATTGACAAACATAGCTAGTAACATACAAACAAGGCAAACTAGAATTTGTCCATGAAAATTTAAATACATTTTTTTCAAAAGGAGATTTTGACAATAAGGATAAAATGTTTTCCTTAGATTAAGAAGATGAAAGCTGACATCTTTAGACATCTAATAATTAATAATGTGGGGAGATCATGGACTAATCCTAAAACTGTTTCCTGTAATACCAAAACATGGAGGGTTTCTTTAGAAATTCAGTGCTCTCTGCCTAACAAAGGAGCATGTAACTTCACAAGGGGGGGGGGCAACTTGGATCTCAAGAGAAACATCTCTTTTTGTCTTTCTAATGGAACTTAAATTTTATCTCCTGGAGTATCCCCATGGCCAGAAGGAGGAAAGGCCTGCCAGCATGAATGATCAATAAAAGTATTACTGTTTTGTCAATTTTGGATGTTACTGTACTGTCTCTAAGCCCAATGTTTATCTTTACTATGATGTAAAATCATGTACAGCACCCTGAGTTTCTCTTCCACTGAAACCAGTTGGACATATAATTCTATTAACAATAGGTGTTTAAAATTCGTTGTTGTTGCTGCTGCTGTTTCTCCTGCTGGTGATGTGTGCCTTCAAGTTATTTCTGACATATTGCGACCCTAGGGTGAACCTATCATGGTATCCTCCTGGCAAGGTTTGTCTTTAGCTGAGCAGGGATTTGAACCCTAGTCTCTAGAGTCATAGTCCAACACCCAAACCACTACATCACACTGGCTAAAATTTGTAGGTTTTTACAAAGCAGCTTGGAGATTTGGTAAAGTGGGGTATAACAATTGCTACCACTGAAACACATTGGTACCTGAACCATTATGCTGGATCATTATGTTAACACTGTTACCATGAGGACTAACTATAAAGTGAATTTCTAGTGGTAGTGGGCAAAGAATGTACATGGTCCTGCACACATGCAAGTTACAGTTGTAGAGATTCAAACAAGACATACCTTCCAGCTTGTGCCCTGTGTTATAGATTATCTAGGCCACTGTGACACCATTTATGAGGGTGAATCATCACCAAGGTTTTATTCAACCCATGTAGAACATACCACCTTCCATCTGCTATCCAGGTTCTGAAAGACAGACTCTAATGTTTTTCAGTTTCTATCACACTTTATTAATTATTGGCTATTTCTTACATGGATTGGGAGCTCCACAGCACAATGGTACTATAAACAGGATTAACCTAATATAAACGTATTATTGGCAGCAATTTAACTGACTATTTTGACTAATGAAACAATGGAAAGCCAGTGTAGACTTTATTTCCTATGGCTTGATTCAGATGTCATAGTAAATCACATTAGGGACAGACAGGCTTAAACCCATTATCTCTGTCCTTCATTCTCTGAAGTGGTTATTATTTTGGAAACTTTTGATTCTGATTAGCTACAGCTTTCTATCACCAGACTATCAGTTGTGAAGTTATTTAAATAATAATTAATGATACAAGATAACAGCAGGGATTTCTTCATTTACTGCTTATCATTGTGTGTGGGGTGTGTGTGTGTGTGTGATGTAGTATTCAAAGGAATCCCCACTGGTATCTCCCACCATTAAGTGGAGATTTCCCTCCTTCTATAGCTATGGATTGGAGGCTGAGTATGGTATGCCCAGGAGGGAAAGGAGGCACAGGTTTCCCTCCCCTGGATTAACATTTGGATGACATTTGGGTTCTTCAGGAGCAGTTACATGTCCCTTTAAACTAGCTAGAGCCATGATTTACCAGGGTATGTGACCATATTGCATTTTCAAAAAATAATCCACTTTTGCCCAATAAGAGGAGCATTGCCCTGCCCACTGTATGGAGGGAAATGTGCACGCGTGAACTGTCTACCTCAGACACAAAGACATTTCATCAGAAGGGTAATTCTGAGCACTGGACCACTTTGTAGAGGCTAAAATACATTCTTTGCAATGTATACAACAGAACGCTCATTATTTCCACTCTCATTTAAGCTACTTAAGAGAAGAGAAGGTTAAGAGGTGATATGATAGCTTTGTTTAAATATTTGAAGGGATGTCATATTGAGGAGGGAACAAGCTTGTTTTCTGCTGCTCCAGAGACTAGGACCCGAAACAATGGATGCAAGCTGCAAGAAAAGAGATTCCACCTCAACATTAGGAGGAAGTTCCTGACAGTAAGGGCGGTTTGACAGTGGAACACACTCCCTTGGAGAGTAGTGGAGTCTCCTTCCTTGGAGGTCTTTAAGAAGAGGCTGGATGGCCATCTGTCAGGGATGCTTTGATTGGGAGTTCCTGCATGGCAGGGGGTTGGACTGGATGGCCCTTGGGGTCTCTTCCAACTCTATGATTCTATGACTTGTGTTGAAACAAAAGCAGCCTCACTCTACACTCTTCTTCAGAAGATAAAATGCCAAACACAGTCCACAGTGCGCAACTTTTCACACTGCAATGATGCACATGCATGCACAGACACACACAGAGTTAGATAATGTCATAATTATATTGCATGCACACTCACACAGACACCTCAAGGGAAACAAAACAAGGAGAAAGAAAAATAAGGTTGTTCTTACCATGTGCAACCCAGCCATGTTTACACTGATCACAGGTTCTCAGGTTTATCTTCCCAGGTTGGAAACATTCACATGTGCAATTTACCAATGTACAGCGAATGGCCTAGAAGGGAAAAAAAAGGAAACCAATGTTTTTAAACTTCTTATCAGAATCAGAATCATAACAATCAGAATGCGATCCAAAATGACAATCCAAAATGCTTCCAAGTCTATAGGGTAGAGCAGGTATTTGATTCTTCTTCCAGGAATCTACCTCTGCTTCAGCTGTGTTACACACTTCTCTGGAAGGCTCCCTTGTCTTCTAGAGTTGATTTTTTAGGACAAGGAATAGCAATACAAAATGAATGTGCAGAATGCCATGATAGCCTTTGGAGCTAGGGTATAAAATATAAATATCTAGAAGGATTTTGCTGTTCTTGAAATATTTGCTTGCAGAATAGCTGACATTTTCATTGCCCTGTTGCATATATAATACATATTAAAACAAAACACGGCATGGAATTAAATAACTTGTTGTTTAAATGAAACCTTGGGAAAAGGCATTAAAAAGTACTTTTATCATAGTCACAGAGCAATTCCACTTAGAGGATCAACAAAGTCATCCTCCTCATCATCATAATGAATCCCATTGTGGGAGAAGGGTGAGACATAAATCCTTGAATTTAAAAATATAAATAAATAAAATTATCCAATAATAATAATAATAATAAGTTATTATTATCCCACCCTTAGGGTTTAAATGCAGGAGAATAAACATGTATCACATAAATCTTCTGGTTTAACTTTCAAATGCCCAAAGGATTTCTTTTAAGTTGTTTTCACATTGCAACATGCAACCCATGTTAATTATAACCAAGAATGAAGTAGGCACTCAAATATACATAAATACAGAGCAAAGGTCTCTTTTGCTACCCTTGACTCTGTTCAAAATAAGTTCCAATGTTTTAGGCTCCCTCCTCGCTTTTGGAAACATGTAAGACATGTAGTCCAGAATGGTAACTGACTGAGTGTGTTTGTTCCCAAACACCAGTACAATGACAGAGAAGAGAGATTAACATTTAAATTAACTCTAAAGACACTGAGCAACTTTCATGAGCCTCCATCTTTCCGTTGTTTGTTTGTTTTTTAACAAGGCACCAAATGTTTACCTTTTGGCAAGTTATACATTTCCTTTACAACCAACCTCCTCGTCTTAAAACAGAATTTAAGCAAGCAGGGTTGAAAGTCATTTTGTACAAATAGAACAATTACTTTGGAGAGGAAAAGTAGACAATTTCTTTATATTATAAAGCAAATACATAAATAATGAGCCAGATTTTTTTTAGGCCAGCACCTCAGTTTTTAAATAGTGCTAAAGTTGACCTGTGCTCCTTATACTACTACTAGTAAATTTATGGCATGCATTTAGACTTAATTTGCACACCGATTTTTGAAATGGAGGGAATTATATTCATCATTCACACATTAACAATGTACTGTAACTACTCGAAATGCCAGGAAATGATCACTCCACCAATTTAGATGCAACCAGTGATTACTTCAGGTCAAAGGCAAGGAGGAGGGGGTTGATACCTGTAATAGCAAGAATATCAGAATTTCCTGAATGCTGCCTCAACTGATTTATATAATTGTGAATCTTTACATTATAGGAACTAACTACCTTTGTCTCAAAAGGTTGATTTTGGCTACAGTCCAATACACTTTTGCATGGAAGTCTAATTGAACTTGGAGATACCTACTTCCAGGTAAATATGTATAAAATCAGGTTGTTTATAGATGGTGTTATAGACTTGAATACAAAATGGCTGTGTGTCAATAGATGTTTCTTTTGCTCAGAGTAGAGGGGTGTGGGAAGCAGTTTTGCTTTCCATACTTTACTCACTGAGTAAGTTGAAGTTTACTCTGCAGAGTCCCCTGTAGCTTAGGGATGGACTACAATATTCAATATAACTCAAGCTGCATCTACACTGCAGAATTATTGCCATTTGCACTGTTTTAATTATCATGGCTCCAGCCTATGGATTTGAAGTTTTATGAGAAGTTTAGCATTCTTGTCAGAGAGCTCTAGTGCCACAACAAACTACAAATTGCAGGTCTTGACAGGTTGGAGACATGACAGTTAAAGTGGTGTCAAACTGCATTAATTCTCCTGTGTGGTGGTAGCCTTGTCTTGGGGACTAGGCTAGCAACATATTTGGATGTTAAGTTTAAATCAGTGTTACTGAACATTTCAGTAGCAAAGGTCTTCTAGTATTTTCCTCTCATGCAGATGGCAGCACCCACTAAGTACAAAAATACATCCTGGATTTGAGTGTGTCACAATGAACTACAAACCCGATAGGATGGAGGCATGATAGTTAAAGTGGTGTCAAACTGCAATAATTATGCAGTGTGGCAACAGCCCCAATCAAATAGGTGTGATCTTTTTCAGCATATATGGAGAATGCAGACTAATTCTACAAGTATTAACATAAATGATGTTTTATATATTATTTCCTTTATTCTGTAGACTCTAATAAGTGTTGGCTGTCTTTCTTTCCCCAGGTGATTCCTGTCTTCTGCACAAACCTTGTGTCTTTTTTTTAAATCTCCAGCTGCTGCTGCTTTATATTAGACTCTTAAAAGCATTGTGGAATGAGGGAAGAAGAACTTGCTGTATTACACCTGACATTTAAGTATGCTAACTGACCAACTGTTCATTAGCAAGGTTGTAAAACACTGTTGTACCTATCACTGATTAAAGGAATTAGAAATATGAAATATAAGAGCAGCCACAAAACTGCTGACTAGGCAAGAATAATATATGTGATTGTAGGTTACAAAATGAAGGGAGGAAAAAATCTACCAAAAGGTCTCTCTCTGTGTTCAATACTTTATTGACTCAGTAATATATCTGGTCTCCACTCGTCGGTAATGGTGTCTTTCTTTAATATGTTCATTAATTAATGAACTCAGTAATTAATTGCACTGTAAAAAAAAGCAGAAAAGGAGGAGCTCCTTGTGCTAACACATGCTTTCTTTCAAAATATGTTTTCGGCATAGTAGGCACAGCTTGCTGTTTATCCTATTAGCTGATACAGCAATTGGAACCTAATAAATATGTGAGAACTGCTATAGTCTCCCTACCAAAGGTTGAGAATAGGTTTCGGAAATCTCCACTTCCCTCTCTCCTTCCTAAAAGAAAAAAAAGTTACCAGGCTGGTTGTAAAAAAAAAAAAAATCAAGCTGAAAATCAGTGTTTCAGCCCAAGAATAATTTTTTTTGTCTAAATTCAAAATGACCCATTTAGGGTCTTTGCAGACTACCAGAAATAGTGCAAATTGAGTCCACTTTAAGGGTTAGGGTTAGTGCTAGGGAATCATGGGAATTGTGGGTTTTTTCTGAGACATTGAGCCTTCTCTGTCAGAGAGCTCTGGTGCCACAATAAAATACAGTTCCCATGATTCCCTAACCCTAACCCTAAAAGAGGACTCAATTTGCACTATTTCTAGCAGTCTGCAAAGGCCCTTAGTTATTTTTAAAATTAGCAGCAGCAGTGAAAAAAGATTTATAAACTTTAGTTCTCTGCACTCACATTATTCACTAAAGCACATCTTCAAATATATTTCAGAACATTTTAAACATCCAGATCATCGTTTTTATCAAATTTCAACAACAAAAATAACTATATGGCCTAAATCCTGTTGTTAGGTCCAATTAGACTAGGCTGACTTAATCAATGGGAATTTGATGTCAACATTTATGCATGCTCAATTGATTTGCTGGGTCCAGTTGGGACTAGGATTTGGAATCGGGTATTTATATAAAATTTAAAAATATGTGTAAGTTGAGTGGCATTTTATTTTAATGGAATCACTGCAAGTAAATCAGATATTTCTTCCATCCTGTTCCTAAACACATTTACTTTGACATCCATCTCGTTGACTTCAATTCAGTTTATTAATACAGTATGTTAAATAAGTATCTGTTTCATTATGTAAATGTAGACATAGAATTGCACAACATATTATAACAATAATAGCATCTCTGAGCAAAGGATATATAGTCCTGCCCTTTTTTTACATTTTTTACATTTATTTTATTTTTTTTATTTTTTTATTTTTATTTTTTTACAAAAAAGACACTGGATCAATAGTGATGCAATTCCAAGGCATATCTACACAATAGGTTATTTGGAATATACTCCCAGGCAAGCATGTATGGGATTATGTTGTTTATGTTACATGCAACTGAAGCCCACCTACACAGTTCTTAACAGCTAAAAGGGTGAACATGGTTGTCCATTTTTGACAAGATTTTGCTATGAGCTATCTTGTCACCAACTAGTTGTATCAATTAGAATACCATCTTTGGTTAAAAACAGTTTAAGTCAGGGGTCGGCAACCTACGCCCCCCGGGCCAGTTCCGGCCCAGGACGCCGGATTTGCAGGCCCAGGCGGACCCCTGCCCCTGCCGCCGCCGCCGCGGTGGCACCTCCGCCACCTGTTTTGGTCGGCGCGCGACTGCGCGTGCCGTG
>CM034703.1:101120241-101130525 GCA_020142125.1 Phrynosoma platyrhinos
TTCTCATATCTGGGATCAAACATTGATCAGAATGGGAACTGCAGCCAGTAAATCAGAAGAAGATTACGAATGGGACGGGTGGCTATGAAAGAACTAGAAAAAATCCTAAAATGCAAAGACATACAAATCAGCACAAAAATCAGAATTGTACAAGCCATTGTATTCCCTATTACCATGTATGGATATGAGAGCTGGACATCAAGAAAGAAGATAGGAGGAAAATCAACGCATTTGAGATGTGGTGCTGGAGAAGAGTGCTGAGGATTTCATGGACAGCCAAAAGGACAAACAAATGTGTCCTAGAGCAGATCAAGCCAGAGATATCCCTAGAAGCCAAGATGGCAAGACTTAGACTGTCATACTTTGGACACATCATAAGAAGGCATGAATAGTTGGAAAAGACAGTAATGTTAGGAAAGGTGGAGGGAAATAGAAAGAGAGGAAGGCCACATGCTAGTTGGATGGACTTTATTAAAGAGACCACGAATAAGAGTTTGCAGGAGCTAGGCAGAGCAGTCGAGGACAAGGGGGCCTGGAGACGTCTCATCCATAGGGTCACCATGGGTCAAGACTGATGCAAAGGCAGTTAACAACAACAACACAGAGATATAAATTCTACCTTCATGACTAGTCTGTGTTACATTGCAAACTCTCTTTGCTGATTCAGACTGGAGCACACAAACTAAACATTGCCACCACCCAAGATGATACAAAAGCTGAAAAGAAGACAAATAATACAAGTGAACTGTAAAAATGGATTCATATTGCAGTAAGCCTGGACTCCAGAGGAGCATTATGTTTTGCCATGTAAATAACCCATCACTGGGCAGAACATAAAAGACATTTTCTAGAGGCAGAGCTAACACAGGATTTCTTGTATTTCCACTACAATTATAAATGTTTCAGTAGAGAAATAATTCCATTCAGATCAATCCTTATGCAAGTTATATGAAAGGTTTCCTTTTTTCTCCCTTTAAAACAATATTTCCACTAAAATGTTTAAAGAGAAGAAAGCATACGAAAATACACTAAATATTTATCAAACACCAGTATTTTCAGCAGTGCTTCCTAGCTATTTCCTCTTTACCTCTGAGTCTAATTCAAGGATATAAAAATGCTGTCTGATATCATATTACAATATGTTAGCAATAATGGTAATGCGATCCTTTCAATAACGGGCCAGGGCTGTGTGATGGCATGAGAACAAATGAATCAATCCTGTATTAATTGATTAAAGTGCCAGCGGTGACAGTGAAAAGAATTGATGTACTGATACTGCTGTTGATGAAATTATTCCTATTTGTACTGTGGCGGGAGGAGGAGAAGAACAATTGATGAACTGAGCTTGGTATTAATTGTTTGAAAAGCAATAGATAATAATGAAATCCTATAACTGGAGGTCACCTCAAGGTCATCTATCTGAACCCACTACTCTAATTTAAGGCAGATCCTCAGCAAAAAGAAATAAGGACTCTTCTAGATATAAATCTGGACTTATGAGTAGGCAATCTGATTTAACTTGTTTAATCCTTGTAGCAGTGTGTGTAGCCAACGAAGAGTGCTGTGAAGGCCCAGAATTCTCTCCCCCCCCCCAATTATTTTTTCTCATGGAGAGATTTTGGACTTTTTTCCAGTGGAAAAACTGGATGCCTTGGAGAAAAAAATGGGGGCGGGAACCCACTGATGATTTCTTTTTCTTTTGGAGTTAATAAAAATATTTTTCAGACAAGGCTTTGCACAATCTAAATGGCGAAGGGAAGATTTGTAAGTAAGTTTGGTCCAAAACACACTGCAGAAATAATTAAGTTTGAGGCTGCTTTAACTGCCCTGGCTCAGTGCTAGGGTATCCTGGGAATTGTAGTTTTTTTGTAGCACCAGAAGTATTGAGCCAGGGCAGTTAAAGCAGCTTCAGACTGGATAATTTCTGCAGTGTGTTTTGGACTATAGTCTAAAGCAGTGGTACTCAAAGTGGACCTGTGCTGGTCCCTGGCAAATTTCTAAAAAAGAAAGAAAGAACTATGCAATGGCACAAATTTCGTGTTAGTTGCTGGCACACTGGAAAAAAATAATTGTCAGTCCTCCACATCCCTATCAAGGGAACATAATATCTGTACATATGGCTTTAAAAAAATCAAAATTAATACATATGATTGATTAATTGTATTTCATTTTTGTATTTTCAATAGCTTTAACTATATTTTGTTTTAACTCCAATTGTGAGCTGCCTTGAGTCCTGTACTGGGAGAAGGGTGGGACAGAACATAAATGAATAAGGCATACATGGATGTTGTGTGCCTTCAAGTCATTTCCAACTTATAGGGACCCTAAGCTGAACCTATCATGGGTTTTTCTTGGCAAGATTTGTTCCAAGGGGCTTTGCCTTTGCCTTTCTCTGAGGTTAAGAGAACATGACTTGTCCAAGGTCACCCAGTGGATTTCCATGGCTAAGCAGGGATTTGAACCCTGCTCTCCGAAGTTACAGTCCATGAGAGGAACATACTAAAATATCTTTGTTCCATGAGATAGTACACTACTGATACAGTCAATTTTTTCGATTTAATATCCAAATATGTTGCAAGTTTGGTCCCTAAAACTAGGCTACTGCCACACTGCAGAATTAATGCAGTTTGACACCACTTTAATTGCTATGGCTCAGTGCTATCGAATCCTGGGATTTGAAGTTTGTTGTGGAACCAGAGCTCTCTGACAGAGAAAGCTAAATATGTCACAATACTACAAATCCCAGAATTCCATAGCATTGAGCCATGGCAGTTAAACCAGTGTCAAACTGCAGTAGTTCTACAGTGCAGATGCAGCCTATGACTATCCAAATTCTTAAAGAAAAAAAATCTCCTTTCTGTTTTTCCTTTTACTTTTCAATTGGCAAAAATTATGATACATGTATTTAGGAAATGGAAGGTGCCACAGTTAGCATCCCTCTTTTAGGGAAGGGTCCGGGCTTACAAGTTACCATAAAAAATGAAGTGGTATATATTTTAAAATTTTGTAAATATGTCAGATAGTTCAATTTTATACACTAAGTTGTAAATGATGCAGTCTATCTTGCAAAAGTAGTAAAAAGTTTGGTTTTGATAATAATTGTACATACTTCAGTACTTCAATATCCTCATAAATTTCAGTTTTTCTTGGGGAAGGAACAAAGAAAATGACACACACACACCAGCTTTCCAATTTCCTAGTTTGTTATTTATTACATTTCTATGAAGGAAAAAGCAACTGATCAAAACTAAGAGAAAGGCAAGCAAGTAAAGTTTGTGGGCAGGAAAGGAGCCATTTCCCTGTTTTAGACTATTGTCATTCTGTGTTATTTATATGGAATATGTTTCTACAACAGAATGCAAAAACAGACACCTTTCTGTTTAGCAGCTGAGTGGGCAGGCCAGTGCATAAAATAAAAAATAAAATAAAAATGCTACTCTACCATTTTAATAGTATCTTGATAGAAACAAACAAGAAGCCCAAACCAAAATCCAGAATCCACTGGCGCTGTCCAAAAAGGGACAGATTCATACATAGGATGAGATAGGAATACGATCTCTGTATGATTGTCCTGTGCTACTGCATGCAAAAGTCCTCCTCGCATAATATCAGTATTCTATAACCTATGTAAATGCTGCAGTCTAGAGACGATTAACCGGGGCCAGAGACAAGCCAAATGACATAGGCCAGCCCTGCCTTTCATCTTCATGAATGTACACCTTTCATACTGAACATATGTGAATACATTTGAACATATGCAGACCCTTAAGCATGGTTCAGGCACACTGAAAATGGCAATTTGGTTTTTATGTAACTTCTATACTCTGGTGTGATGTTAGATGCAGGGCAGAGAGATGGGGTGGCTACTGTAATTCCACTACCACCCATCACAGAATTTATCACTTCTAAAATTAGGACCTCCAATAAAATGAATAGCAATCTACTCAGGAGGAACAACAAAAGGCAGTACTTGATCAACATATGGAACTTGCTGCCATAAAGTGTTGTGGGTGGCTACCCAGATGGCTTTTTAGAAGCTTAAAGCTCACAGGCGACAGATCTCTTCACTATGATAACTATATTGAATCAAGAACCACTCTATAAAAGCCTAATCTTAGCTGTAAATTACTTATATGAAAAGCATAGATTTCTGCATTGAATGCCAAGAGGGACTCTTTTGGATGAGCTTCAGCCTTGGTGATGGGACAGAGATTGCTCTACTCCAGGAACTGGGCAAGGGCAGGGTGTCCTGTTGGGGTGATTTTCAATACTACAGATCACATGGCAGGGATGGGATGACACTGTTTTATGGTGTGGTGTTGGAAAACTCCTTTTGGACTTCATGGTAATTGGACTGCAATGCTTCTCAAGGTTCTGTCTTCTCTAGAAGCTATTTAATTTATAAATTAAACTGCAAGGAATGGTTTTGGAGTCTGGTGCCACCATTAGGTTCATGACGCCTTATTCTATTTCTCCTTCCTCCCAAAATCCAAGGAACATGTTATAGTTTTAAATGAGTGTCTCATGTTGGTAATGAATTGGGTGAGGTAAGCAAACTGAACCTTAATCCAGAGGTAAACAGAGATACTCCTGGTCAATCAAAAGCAAGATCATAGAATAGGGATAAAACTTGTACTGGACGGGGTTATAATTCCCTTGAAGACCCAGGCTTAGAGAGTCTAGATTTGGCCCTGAATTGGATGGCCAGATTTCAGTGGTGTCCAGAAGTGTTTCTGCACAAATAAAGCTAATGCATCCCCTGGATTTGGCTACTGTGATGTGTATGTTAGTTAACTCTTGTTTGGAATAATGTGCTCTTCATGGCTGCCTTTGAAAAATTCAGCTTGACCAGAATGATGTGACCTGTCTGTGGTTCCCATGTTATAACAGCTCCACTGGCTACCACAAGGTGCTTATTATATCTAAACTATCCCCCACTTCAAATAATCTGGATAGCCTTGGCAATAGGTTCCTTGGGAAGAACATGCTGCTGCTCAAAGCCAGGTGGGTGAATGCCAAAACATCCTTGATTCAGGAATTGATCCTGCATGAGCTGCTGATCTGGCTTTATTATGGAGCCCTAGCTGAATGAAGCTGTGGTGGTTCAACCTCTCCCAGCTTTTTTGACCTGAGTTCTCTATATAGCAGCAGACAAGACCTGGGAGGCAGGAAGGAAAAGTGGCAGTGGTTTATTAGGAGTTCATCTCCCTCACACGGTGCCCTGTCCCACAGTCTGCCAGCTTTGAGAGTGTGTTTTGGAAAGTGGGTGGCTGGGATAGAAAAATGAATCTGTTAATGTACCATCCACCCCAATGCTCAACAGTATCCCTTCCTGAGCTGGCTGAGCTGATCTTGGTGGTGGTGTTGGAGTTCCTTGCTTGTTGCACTAGGAGACTTCAACATCCATATGGAGACTGCTCTGTTGGGGGAAGCTCAGGACTCCCTATCCACCCTAACCACCATGTGGCTGTCCCAAGTAATATCTGGTGCCACCCATGTTGCATGACGCACTCTGGACCTAGTTTTCTGTTCTGGTCAGGTTGACAGTGATCTGAGCATGGAGGTACTCTCTGTAGTTCCATTGTCATGTACTGATCACTACCTGGTAGAGTTTTGATTTACAGTACTCAGAGCTTCTGCAGGGGTGGGTGACTGATCATGATGGTCTGCCCCATGAGACTTATGGATCCAGATGGATTCCCAATGGCTCTCGGAGTTTCCTGTTGCCTTGGTATGTGATCCTGTCAAAGTCCTAGTAGATCTCTGGAATAGAGAAATAGCAAGGGCGGTGGACATGATTACCCCTAATGTTCCCTCCCACAAAATAGAGCCAAGTGAGCTCACTAAGGAGCTGGCAGTAATTAAACAAGTGAGATGGAGACTAGAGTGACAAAGGCAGAAGACTGCAATGTCTGTTGTCAGTCGTGGAACGGATGACAACAAAATGAAACTTACTCCATACAAGACAGAGGTCAGGTTAGGGAATAGGGGCTCCACTTGTGCTGGATGGGACTACACTCCCTCTGAAATCTTAGGCACGCAGTTTGGATGTTCTGCTGGACTCAATTCTGAACCTGGATGTCCACGTCTCAGCAGTGGCCAGGAGTGCATTTGAACAGCTAAAACTAGTGGGCCAGCTGCACCCATTCTTTGAGACATCAGATCTGGCTATGGTGACACATGCTTTTAATTACATTCTGCTTGGCTTATTGTAATGCACTCTATGTGGGGCTGCCTTTTGAAACTGTTTGGAAACTTTAGCGGGTTTAAAATGCTGCAGCCAGAATGCTGACCAGGGAGCACATAATTCCTCTGTTGAGACAGCTTCACTGGCTACTGGTTTCCAAACCCAATTCAAAGTGCTGGTCACTATCTATAAAGCCCTACGCAGCTTGGGTCCAGATGATCAGAATCTGCCAGAAGTCTAAGATGTACATGGGAAGGCTGAATGTCTCACAAAACTGCAATTACCAGAATTCCATAGTATTGAGCCATGGCAATTAAAGTGACATCAAACTGGATTATTTATCCACTGTGGATAGAGCATATGTAATATATTTGGCTTCCAAACCATTGAAAACCATTCTTACTGTCTTTGCAGCAAGCATGCAAAGCTGCATAAAGGTTTAGTGAGAAGAATATAAAACACAATTTCCTCCAATAGTACCAATGACTAGTAAATGAGCAGTACAGTCATCCCTCCACATTCATGGGGATTAGGGGCAAAGGACCCCCACGAATAAGGAAAAATCATGGATAACCCCTCCCCCCATGAGAGGGCCCCTGTGGGTTCCCTCCAAACCCCTGCCATGCTTGGATTGGCAGATCCAGGCATGGCAGGGGTGGAGAAACACCCCCACGGATCCTCTCCAGATACCCAGATACTTGTTTTCTGCTACCCCAGAGCCTAGGACCCAGAACAATGGGTGCAAGCTCCAGGAAAAGAGATTCCACCTCAACATTAGGAGGAACTTCCCGACAGTAAAGGCTGTTCGACAGTGGAACACACTCCCTCGGAGTGTGGTGGAGTCTCCTTCCTTGGAGGTCTTTAAGCAGAGGCTGGATGGCCATCTGTTGGGGATGCTTTGATTGGGAGTTCCTGCATGGCAGGGGGTTGGACTGGATGGCCCTTGTGGTCTCTTCCAACTCTATGGTTCTATGATTCTATGACCCTGCCATGCCTGTATCACCCTATCCAGGCATTGGATGGGAGGTAGAAGGGGCCGTGCAAGCTCCTTCCTGACCCCTCCAATGCCTGGATCAACTGTCCCAGGCATGGGAGGGATCAGGAGAGACCTCGCGAATAATCAAATTTGCAAATTCCAAGTTCGCGAATTAGGAGGGACGACTGTATATGTGGTGAAAGCAATCTGTGTAGTTACTACACAGCCCTGGTGGCGCAGTGGTTAAATGCCTGTACTGCAGCCACTCACTCATAGACCACAAGGTTGTGAGTTCAATACCAGCCAGGGCTCAGGCTAGACTCAGGCCTGCATCCTTCCGAGGTCGCTAAAATGAGCACCCAACTGTTGGGGAGGAATGAGCTTATAGTTGTAAACCGCTTAGACATCCCATAGCATGATATGAAGCGGTATATAAATGAAACTGCTTTGCTTTGCTTTATGAAGCATCCCGAAATCCTTTGATAGTAGGTTGTATGAATAACTAAAGAATATTAGTTTTGCACAGCTCAGAACACCTTCACTCTGGAATTGAGAGAAGTGAACATTGTGCATAGATAGAATCACCGTTCTTGGAAAGAAGCCCTTTTACAACAAAGAAGTGTCATGTAGATATTAGTGAATCCCAAAGCAAAACAATCTGATTCTTCATTTTGCATTTCAATGTTGTTCAATACTCCTGAGTCTTTCTACAAATCTCACACACCAGTATCATCCAGATATATCATGTGAGTGGTTCAGTGCATCTCAGTATTGTATCAGCAGTTTTACATCATATTATATTAGTATCGTTTCCGACGTGTATTTGTTTTCACTAATACAATTTGAAAGGTGCTAATATCATTATATTTCTCTGTGGCATTCAGGAAAACAGTACTAATCTGATATGATGGTAAGAATACTAACAAGACATAAGACAGCTATGGAAATAATAAAGGTTCTTCAATTAGGGGAAAAAAGCAAGTTGTAGAGAAATGTTTTTTTAAAAACCACTCATAACTGTTCTTCAGACACAACTGGAGAACAAAAACTACACAGGATAATAAAGGAAGGACAAAGATGAAATGGCATTTAAAACCCTGTCTGTATATGCACTAAAAAGCTCTGTAGTAATATAAAGACCTTTTTAAAATGCTGTTTTTCTGAGGAATATTCTGAGAGAGGATTATGCGGTGATTCAGCAATCCTGTATTAGAGACAGTTGAACAGCTGTGCAGTTTTTGGTTTTGGTAGGAATGGTATGAAACATAAACACTGTATAGTTTTGTTGTATACTGCCCTGAGATTTTCAGATAAAGGGTGAGATATAAATATTTTTGAGAGCCAGTGGTTTGAGTGTTGGACTATGACTCTGGAGACCAGGGTTCAATCCCCTGCTCAGCCATGGAAGTCCACTAGGTGACCTTGGGCAAGCCATAAACTTCCAGCCCAGAAAATCCTGTGATAGGTTTGCCTTAGGGGTGCCATAAGTCAGAAATGATTTGAAGGTACGCAGCAACAACATAAATATTTTAATAAACAAAAAAAGATTTCTATTAATGTAAACATATCAAAAGATTTCTATTAATGTAAACATATCAAAGTTTTGCAGATTCCAAAGCTAAGATTATTTGTGGCTAAATCCCAAGGAACACATGCTGGAGTGCTCCAATCACCTAAATCCTCCTTCTCAACACCCATTGCATGTTCTGAGATGGGCATTACCATTTCACATAATTTTTATGCTGGAAACGTTAGAGTAGGATTACACTGTTATGTAATAACAGAATTATTGCCAAACATGTTTAAGAGGTGCAACACAACAACTAAGCACTGTAGTCCAACTAAGTGATCCAAGAGACTTGACCTGGGATATTTGGGTTCAAAAAATGGTGTCAACCACTGAGGCTTGATCAGGTCTTTCTAACTCTGCACATAAAAAATAGGAATATGACACAGAATACAGTTTCTATGTTTTTATCATGTTCTCCTTTTTAAAGCAGAGACTGACATTCTAGAAACAGATATTTTACTCCCAAAGTGGTGTCACATTGTATACATGTTCATAACAATGAAAATGACACAAAGGCAGAATTATTGGTCTAAAGAATTGTTCATTTACATGTACATTGTTCATTTACAATTACAATTTTCTATAAAAAGAGCTCTGCGGCTAAAGAATTAGTAGACTAGTTCAAATCAATATGTGAAATTGAGTATCTACTTCCTCAACCCACTGGCTTTGAGCTTTTGTATGAGAAAGTTCAACAGCAGGGAAAAACCATAGCTGCCTTAGAAAATGTAGTTATATAAAGAAATCCAGTGAACCTATTCAAATGCTCAAATGATGTTGGTATATTTCAATACATAATTTTAAAACAGTACTCATTCATATTTTTATTCTCTCCGTGTAATTTAAATTGTTGGTTTCTCTTGCTCCTGGTTCATTTTTAACGGCAGTCTTGACATCCATAATCAGGGTATGGAGGTATTGGAAAGTTTCATGTGCTTATTCACTTACTCTTTGCTCAAGTTCCCTTTTATTTAGCCTTCCTTCCCTTCAATCACTCTGCTCCTTGCCTTCAGTTTTCTCACTATTCAGTTTACCACAATATGACTCAATCTTTAAGGTCTCTGTGAAGTTTTATCCCTTCAAACTGGCAAGATGTGCTGGAATGTGTAAATTCCTGTACTAAAATGTTTGCCCCCTGGCCCATCAGATTGCCAGTGCTCATTCCTTGACTTACTCCAATTCAACCAGTATCAGAGACTTTACTGCCACAACACAAAATATAAAATGTGTGGCTAAAGGATATTTAGATCAGTGGTCCTCATACTTTGGTCTTCCAAGTGTTTTGGACTTCAACCCCCAGATGTGCCATCCATCATGGGCAATGGTCAGGAATTCTGAGCAATGAAGTCCCATATGTCTGGAGGACCAAAAGTTGGAAAACACTGTTTTAGGTTATTTTAGAAGGGTGGAACAGAGATGCTAGAACCGTAAACATTTACATTTGGAAAATGCCTCCCCGCCCCACATGCAACAACACTGAAATATTATGATATAATTAAAATACAAAGGATTTCTGAAAAGTTCCATATCCAGATATATCAGGATTTCATC
>CM034703.1:101188140-101205780 GCA_020142125.1 Phrynosoma platyrhinos
AACTGCTAGGTTGGCAGAAGCTGGGACTAGTGACAGGAGCTCACCCCGGGCCTCGAACTGTTGTCTTAAACACTTGAGCCACTGTGTCCCTACTTTTAAAAGTAGCCCAATCTTTCTGGGCCTTCATATGTATGGATAGCCACAACCTAGCTCAGGGGTAGGCAACCTTTCCCCTTTAAGGGCCGAGGGACTTCAGCTCCCAGAAGCCTCAGCCATGTTGGCCAATAGTCCCATGTTGGCCAATAGCTCCTGGGATTCTGGGAGCTGAAGTCCCTCGGCCCTTAAAGGGGAAGGTTGCCTACCCCTGACCTAGCTCATTAGGTTTAATAACAGGTGTGGGAAAATTGCAGCTTACAAACCTCATGCAATCCCAGCCCCATCCTTATTTTGAGATCTCCAGGACACCCCCAAGACCTCTAGATCACCAAATGAAATCCAGCTGGAGACTGCCAAATCTTAGGGTTGCCAGTTCAGGATTGCCCCAGGCCCTGAGACTGTTGGGCTGAAACCTCTGATGATGTCATTAAGAAAAGCTGTGATCCAAAGAAATGTGCAAAATATTTTGCAGTCTCAATAGGTTTTTGACTTTCAGTCACTTAACAGCATCTTTCATTTCCACAATGCATGAGAAATAACTTCTGAAATAGAGAAGCTCCAAAAGTAATTTGTGACATGACATTCAATGGGAACCTGGTAAAAATTAAAAGTATACAATACTGTTGATCCAACTCAGGCTTTTAGGTATCCCTGAAAGTAGTGATTTGGATGGTGGCCTCACTTCATGTGGAAATATATATATCATAGACATGTCAAATTTCTTGAGATATATTGACTATAGAAAGCAAACATTCTGACCCCTTCCCTGGATGATTTCTAGAGATAAGCCTCAGCTTAGCCATAATAAAACACCACCTGCTAATGACCATACAATGAAAATTATTTTATATTGGTTTACATTGAGGTAGCTTGATAATTACTTCAAACTTTATTCCAAATCTCAGGCTTTAATTGCCCTGGATTTTGACTTGTTCTCATTTTGCACACTCGTCATTTGTTAACAAAACACATGAGGTAATACTAATCCTTTCATGCTGCAAAAACGCTAATGACTTCTGCTTTTGATGTGCGGGTTAACAGTGGACTAGAAGAACAAGCAATAAATCCATTGCTGCTTCTATTTTATTAAGTGTTAAATCACCCTACTTGGCAAAGAACAAGATATAGTATAAAAGGGAAAGGGTATGTGCAGTCCTCTAGATGCTGTTGGACTCCAGTTCCCATCATCCTTTACAACTAGCTATAGAGGGTAAGTCTACTGGGTTTTGTAGTCCAATAAAGTCTGGAGAGCTCCTCAGCTCTGCAAGAATGTATCTGAAGAGGGACAAAACACATAGATACTCATAGCGTGATGCTGGAGGCCTCAGAGCCAAAATAGGAGAGATGGTGTGTTATTGTTTTCCAGGAGACCATGAAGATAGTGGGTTTCTGGGCAAGGCACACTATCTCAGCCTCATAGTAAAGCAAAGGCAATCCTCTTCCCCCAAAGAAATCTTACCAAGAAAACCCTGAGATAGCTTCACTTTTGCACACAGCAACAACAATGAAAACCTGGTAAAAGTGAGAGAATTAGCAGTATATATAACATTCTCCAAATACAAAAATGGACGGCTGTGCAGATAAAACAATACTAAGAGAGAATCTATGTTTTCAGAGTGCTTGTGTTTACTGATGCTTGCACTATGTGTTTTATAAAAGAATTTCTTTGACAGGCGCAACGTGAACAATGGGTTTGGCTCTAGCCATGCTCAGGATTAAGTAGGCCTAGTGTTCATACTGAACCTTATGACATATTCTTCTAAAGATGCATTAGGTAACTTCTCATAAGTATGGACATTCTGGGATTACAGCGTGTCTCCTGGCATTGCATTATCTCTGGATAAAAACTCACCAGAGGACACTGAGGAAACAATATTGGAGACACTGCAATTGTCAGGACTGCGTCATTTTATAAGTCAAAGAGAGCTAAGGGCCATAAAATCAAACACACTTGAAATATGAAAGGGGACAAACTTTGTGACAGAAATACTAGTAGCCACAATATTTCTTTAAAACCTCTCCATCAAAAAACTAATTCCAATACTCACACCATTCTCCCATGATTAACAAATGTACAGCACTAATCACATGTTTTACTCAAAAATACTTTCAACAGAAGAATATTGGGTTCTTGGCAAATTTAATTCTTTGAAAAAAGATCCTAGACCCTTTAGCAGTGAGAAAAACCTCAGACATTTTTCATTTTCACATACAACAGTGAAATAATTGAAGATTTACATTCCAACTGCCAAATGAGAGCTGAGGGAGAGAGAAGCAGCATGGAGTCCTGTCTATGGACCAATGGAGTGACTCTACTTCCCATTCCATTCTGCACTGAAGTTTCAGTAAATGTTTTCAATAAGAAGGAGCACTTAATGTTCTTGGATGAAAATGCACACATGCTAAATGTCAGATGTACCATATTTGTTTGGGGTAGGGGTGTCAACCTGGGCTGCATCTGTGTCCGACTGTAGGGACAGTGCTCATTTCCATTTACTAAGCCGAAGACTCAGAGTTGTCAAAGGCAGCTCTGTGAACATTTGGCCAACATTACTGCACAGAACACTGTTACCTTCCCTCCAAGGTGGTACCTATTTAACTACTTGCACTTTTACATGCTTTTGAACTGCCAAGTTGGCAGAAGCTGGGACTTAGTGACGGGAGCTCACTCCATCATGCGGCACCTGGGCCTCGAACTGCCAACCTGGCAAAATTGCAATCAGCAGAGTCAGTGTCTTAACCACTAAGCCACCACATCCCATAATATTCCAAACAAAATTCCAAAAAGCAAACCTTGATTTTTCATTTTATACAAGGGACACCATTTTGCTGTGCCATAATATTTAATGGAACTTAAACATCCACAGATGTTGTTATCCATGGGACTGTGTGTGTGTGTCCTGGAACCAAACCTCAGTGGATAACAAGGACCCACTGTACTCACTATGCATTTGACTGAATTTCGGAAGTAGGGAGCCTGTTCTACGTGAGCATGTTCCCTCCATAATTTTAACATCTACAAGTGACTGGGGTCTCCACTAGGAATGTCTTTTTCTCATCTTCACAAAGCAGGGAACACTGAGGTTTGAATGCCCCTATAGGATTAAGCACTCCTTATGAAAGCAATTTATATTAGGCAATCTGGTAAATAAATCATCATCATCATCATATTATTATTATTATTATTATTATTATTATTATTATTATTATTCCCCCTTTCTCCCAATATAGAGACTCAAAGCGGTTAGCAGCAAATTGAAAACAGTACAAATTAAAAACAATACAAAAGCATTAAAATGTAGATATAAAGTTTAAAAAATAGCTGAACAATTTAAAAAGTTAAAAGTATTACATATTAAACTTAATTAAAAACTACATACTTAGCATATGAATCACATAGCATTTAAAAGCCCAGCCCTTGTCAGTTTGATAAAGCCAATGTTTCTACCTGACACTAAAAGGAGAGATATTGACTTTAAGAGGTAACATAACACTTCCTATGCTAAGGTCCCATGCTGTTCAACTATAAATCTCATCATTCCCAGCCAGCCTGGCAATTAGTCTAGGATGATGGGTGTTTGCACTCCTAAAGTATCTGGAGGCCCAGGGTTAGGAACCACTTGATTAAAGTAATAATTGAATATAATTTCTGTTTTTACAATCCTTTAGCACAGTAATTTTTATAGCGTCAAGCTGACTTAACTGTCACCTTACTAGGTCAAATCAATTGTTTTTCATTAAAATAAACAATGGCCACATTTCCAATCCATGTGAGCTCAATGAGTCTGTAACATTTTTTGAGGTTCCATGAACCTAAGCACAGCCTGTGACTTTAAATGAATCCTCTTGCATTCCATTAATTCAATAGAACGTTGTATGTCCAACTCATCTGATAACCACTGAATATTCACATCCCAATACTTTTCTCCCATGTTTTTCAATAATACCTGATCTGATCTGATCACACAATCTGATCACACAGAATCGAATTTATCAGACTGCTCCTTTATATATTATGTCAGTAACTGAAATGTGCTAGTGTGTTGGAGAGGAATCTAGTAATGTGATTGATTTTACAGTTGATTTTGATGCAGTTTTAAAATGGTGGCCATTCATTTTGCTTTGTATGTTTTTCATGCATTATACCAGTTTTACATAACCCACCTTATCTACTTCTGCCCCCCTCAAAAAATGGGGCATAAAGTAGTAAAATACAATTAGCAGCAACAGCAGCAGTATAACCTCATCACATCATATGTTATATTGTAAGTGTAGCAGGACTGTGCAAGCATTAATGCTTTCTAACATTCCCATAGAGGGCCCTCTCAGGCATGTGAATAACCAGACCACAGATGTTCAATCAGGGTAAGAAGCTTGAAGAGACCTCTCATCAGGATGCTTTTCAATGTGAATATTCTACTTAATTTTCTGACAGTTCTGTAAAGAGTTGTAGCTGTCGATGTCATAGAGCGAAGACACAGCTGACTGATATATTATAAACATATAATATATATATACATATAAAATCACTATAGACAACATGGGTACAAAAGGAGAATCTATTGAATATATTCTTTATCACTTCAGCTACTGTAAGCAAGGAGATTCACCAAAGGCAAGAATTAATTCAAGTCATGCACACATTGTACCAATACCCCCAGCTAAATAATTTGCAAAGTCTGAAACAATGGGATGTTGTGTAAGAAGAGTCTTTAAATTTAGGGGACAAGAGAGGGAAGGCCATTTTACAAGGGCCCCTACCTTGGAAAACTGAATGATTTATGATAAGGAAGTTATGATAATTGAACAACTATTGGATGCTGTTTATTTTTCTTTAAACTCTTGTATTTTAATTACAGAACAGTTTATCTTATTATTAGTTACTTTGACACTACTTTTAGTGGCAAGGAGAGATTATAAATAACACCAGTAAATAAATATACTACTTGTTTGTTTTTTTGCTCATCTGATACCCACTGCTAACCCTACTAAAACTAATAAGATTGGGAAATGAAAGGAGAACCCAGGTAAAGTTATTTGATTGGAAACTAGAACTGCCAATCACACACACACACACACACACACACACACACACACACACACACACCTACATAATGTCTCCTTCATTTCCTTTCTTGCATTTTTTTTAAATAAGGAGAGTTAGGTGAGGAGGTTACTTTCATAGACACACTGTCTTTGATTCTGCATCCAAAGCTTTGGGAAGAACCTGAACAGGTTTGGATGGAGAGTCCTTGGAGAGACACACACTTTGCTTTGCTCATGTCCTGGAACCACCTTTAGTTTAGAATCTGTCCACAATGAATGCATATCCCTACTGTGCAGCAAGTTAAGACAAAGGCAATTACAAGATGATAGACACTTCCCAATTGTCTTGGGTGTTTATGTTAGCTGGGATTTTCAATACCAGTACATTAAGAGTTGGCTGAAACTTTCTATCTTGCTCCATCACACTTCCAATGAACAGAATAAGGCTATTTGGGAAGCCTCCCACTAACTATCTTTGGCAGTGGAAGAGCTGGTCTCCTCTCCTGGAAGCCTATCTTGTTTTTACTTATACACAAATAATGATATCCAGTCTGCTTCATTCAAAGAGCTAAGAATGCCTTTTGCTGATCTAATTTCCTTCATCAGTTTTAATAAGTGTTATATGACAGAAAGGGTCTCTTACAGTTCATATAAACGACACCAGAGAAGTACAGTATTTGGTAGTATTTAGTCACCCATGTACCAGCCAACGTTTCACAGGACATGTGTGGACAAACAAGTTCAGAGAATTGTCAAGATGGCAAAAGTTATTGGAGAGGGGAAACACACAAGCTAAAAGAGGCTGCAGCTTTTGCCTAAGCCTCCTGGGAAGGGCAAGATACGTCCTCTTCTCTCCTCTTCCTCCTACTGAATTAAGTGAATGCAAATTACTTTTGCATTTTGAACACAGTTTACAGCAACTGAAATAAGCTAAGGACAAAGTGAGAATGGGAAGGGGAAGAGAGAATGGGGTGTTTTAAAAAAGTAGGATTGAAAAGTTATTAATGTAGGATTGAAAAGTCATGAATGTCCCAGCCAGCTCAGAACAGTTGGGAGGGTATCCACTCAGAGGTGCCATATCAGAAGTATTATTGAGACATTGTCTTAAAGTGTGTTGTTGTTGTGTGCTTTCAAGTCCTTTCTGGCTTATGTCAACCCTAAGGGGTTTTCTTGGCAAGTTTCTTCAGAGGGGGTTTGCCATTACCATCCTCTGAAGCTGAGATAGTGTGACTTGTCCAAGGTTATCCAGTGGGTTTCCATAGCTGAGCAAAAATTTGAATCCTGGTCTCCAGAGTCAAAGTCCAACACTAAACCACAACACCATACTCTTTGTCTGAAAGTACTAGTCCTGATAAAAGCGACATGTCCCACTCTTGGGCCTAACCATATCTCCCTTGAGATATGTTCATTAAGTTTATTGGAATGAGCCAGAAATCATATAGGAAAAGAAGGAGACACTTAGATACAATTTGTGAATGATCTGGATCCTCCTTCTCATAAATCTGAAGGGCTATTTTCCACTGACATAATTTGAAGATGGATTTATGGGACTTATGAGTTTTCAAGTCTTGGGATCAAATTCTGAACTGCAGATTCCATTCTTGTAGTGGTCAAAGAAATTATGTAGGCAGATTTTGAAAAAGAAAGAGCTAAAAAGGACTTTCTGTGACAGGGTCAATCATTAGTCCTGGAAATTCATTCCCTCTAGGTTCAGCCCAATTCTGTGCAATTTCATTATATCCCAGAAGTAAAAGGAATGAAAGTAAAAGGCATGATGGCATTCAAAGTCACTGTCTCCAAAATCACATTCTGTGTGCAGATTTATGGTAATAAGGGAATTTGTTTGTTTTTTTCAGCTGTTTTTAATGGGGAACATAGGGCATTAATGGGGCTGCCTCGATTTAAATAATATGAAAATCCAAGACGTACTGTGTCTAGGTAAAATAAGGCCCCCACAGAGCATTGTTAAGAACTCTATAAAGGCTAATTAAAGACCTTTTCAGAGCTGTGCCTTCCATTCTGTCTAAGAGGGTTTTTTAAAAAAGTCTCAGTGGCAAGAACACTATATTATCATCTGCTCAAATGCATACCTTCAATTTTACAGAGTTGAATGAAATAATATTTTGAACTAAATCTGAGAAATTTACAGCAAGTTAACAGGTAAGCAATTCCCACATCATAAAAGCAAGCGATTGCTGAAGGCTCTTCTCCTAAGATTATTTTACCTGCAAGAGCTATTAGTACTGTACTGTTCTGACCTCTGAAGCAGAGAATGGTAGTAAGCTAACTGTACACATATGTATAAACTCGTGTCTATGTGAATTAGAGGATTACAAGCTTGGGAGTTATATAGCAGACACATCCAATGGCAGACTCTTTAATACTTTAGGATGGGTATCAAAAACATCCACACAGTCCTGAACCTGACATGGGGGTAAGGGCTCCAGAAATACATTCCCGTTATGCTGCAAGGGGCAATAGATGTCTGTGGACTGTGCGGGAGGCAACTGTGTGACAATGGGCCTTTACAGACTGCCAGAAATAATGCAGCTTGAGTCCACTTTAACTGCCCTGGCTCAGTGCCAGGGAATCATGGGAACTGTAGTTTCTTCTGAGACATTGAGCCTTCTATGTCAGAGCCCTCTGGTGCCACAATAAACTACAAAGGCCCTATGGGGCGAAACAGATGATAAAAATAAGCAGGTTTCTGGCTGGCTTCGAAGTGAGGCATTTAGATGACACATGCCTCAAAGCTGGCTGGAAACCACTCCCAAACCATGCTACAGGGAGAAAAGCCAGACCAAAAAGGAGCCGGATTTTTCCACTTCTTTCCAGAAAGTGCACACCTTCGCATGTACATGTACATGCATCAATGCCAGGGCAGCTCTAAAGGGCCTGAACATTCCTTACCTAAGAAAATCCTATGAAATTCATGAGGTCACTACAAGTCAACAGGTAACTTGAAGGCAGGTATACACACACATACACAGAGAGAGAGGTGAGAGAATGGGGGAAGGAGAGGAGAGAGAGAGGATTCTCTCTCCCTGTAGTGAAATAAGGACAACAACTTAGAGGGAGCTGGCAGGGGTGGAAGTGATTAACATCTACTCCATGTCAGAGATCTGGTTAGGTCAGAACCTTTCCATGGGCATTCAGTTTATATATATTCTATGAATGGTGTTCCATTTTCTTTTCTTGGCACTGATCATGGTCACCACTATGTTTCAGAAGATTTTCTTTTCAATGAATGGAAAATGGATTTTCTTTTCAATGGAAAAAATGTGTGCATTTCCACTTTAAAGACTAATCTCTTTTCAGTCACCTAAATTAAGGGATTGTTCTAGATTTTTCTGAGTCTAATGCAAAGGATCTAAGAAAAGGTTCCATTTGTGAGTCACATCAGTTGATTTGGTAGGAATCAAATCAAAATATTAGGTTAATCAGTAAAACACTGTGAGGATGATAGGTCTCACGATATTTATTGAGAGAGTAGATTCAAGGAGTCAAAAAACTTGCCAAGTTTCCAACACGTAACCAAACAGCAAAGGAATCATTAATGATAATTAATTTATATTGCAGCTACTCAGATTCCCATTCTGGAGAAAAGTGGAATAAATCAATGAACAAAGTCCAGAGTCCCTCCTAGTGTGAACTAGGAAGCCTCTGTTCAAATTTCATCCCATCATGAACTCAGTAGGCTAGACATTATTGTTTCAGCTCCTCCCCATTATATGGCTATAACAATTCTGTTCTACCTCACAAGGTTCTTGTAAGGAGGAACACCAGAGGCATGTTAGACATATTATTATATTTGTGCTGCAGATCAAAAGAATGATTATTGGATACTGGATAAGGACTAGAAAAATAAAAATGGATTGAATTGAAATACTCAAGTCAACAAGTCATAGCTCCTTTAAAAAATGTGCTGTGGGGAACTCGTTTTTGTATGTTATAAATCTGGTTGGGAAATCCTTATTAATATACTGGGATGGATCCAGATTTAGCTTTTATGAATGGAAGGGCTACATCCACTCAAATAACAGATTGAGGTCAAACCAAGATTTCATGCTGAGATGGGACAATTTCAAGCAATTCTCATATCTCTCTACAACCCCCAGCTTCCTCTGAAGCTTTAGGAAAATGGGGGGTGGGGCTGGTTTCATCTTCCATCCTTCCTTCAGTATGGAATGAATAGGGTTCTATCTATAGAAAATCTGGATCAAAAACATTTTTATGAGAAAAACACTTTCTATATTGAAATGTGTAAAGGATGTACTTTATGTATTTTAAAAATAGATGATGAGTTTATTTTATAGTTTTACAGTAACATTTCATTGTGACTCCTCTTAAGTTCCTTTTAAATAAAGGTCTGGCTAGCTTCCTCTCTTACATTTCTCTACACATGGGAAGGGTCATGAGCTAATTTTTTTAAACTTCTTTCTTTACTTAGAAATAATTTTTAGTATGCTGGTAAGGGCATTCCTCATTCCCCATTGTTTTTATTTTTCTAAAGATACCTGTGGGTTGTCAGAGTATTCGGCTGCTGTGTGCTTTGGAAATGGAGCTAATAAAGACCCTAGATGATACTGTGTCTTCCCAGGTACATTCCCAGGTCAAAAAGATGGTTATCTCAATGGTCTGCAGGATCATGGGCGACTTTTCAAAGAATGAAGGAAAGGAAAGGAAAGGAAAGGAAAGGAAGAGAAATAAACTTTGGCTTGGTCTAAAGTACAATGAATGAACACACTCGCCTGCCACAGAAACATTTGACTTTTCTGCCATTCTCTGAAAACTCCCAGAAAATTCCCCACAACTTTTCCGAGAATAAAGGTTCTATTAAATTAGGGTGGAGATATTCAACTTTACTTTGAAAAATAAATCATAAATGGTATTCACATTTGTTATGGTTCTGAGACCTGAAACCTTCATTCACATTGTCCAGGAAATGACAAGAACCCTATGCATGTATGGATTTCATAAGAAGATTTAGGGCCTTTACAGACTGCCAGAAATAATGCAGCTTGAGTCCACTTTAACTGCCATGGCTCAGTGCTAGGGAATCATGAGAACAGTATTTTATTGTGGTACCAGAGCACTCTGATATAGAAGGCTCAATGTCCCAGAAAAAATACAGTTCCCATGATTCCCTAGCACTGAGCCAGGGCAGTTAAAGTGGATTCAAGCTGCATTATTTCTGGCAGTCTGTAAAGACCCTTAGTTTCTTCTGAAAAGACAAATGGTTTCCATGTTAAAATCATATGAGTTATTTTTGTTAACCCTACAGGCAGGATTATTTCCAGCATAGTCACCATAAAACCTGTCATAATGATTCTTCTGATGACATGAATAGCCCTGATGGTGCAGTGATTAAATGCCAATACTGCAGCCAGTATTGCAGCCACAAGGTTGTGAGTTCGGCCCCAGGGCTGACTCAGCCTTGCATCCTTCCATAGGTTGCTAAAATGAGTACCCAGCTTGTTGGGGGCAATTAGCTTACATGTTGCAAACACTTAAGAGACATAGGGCTGAAACAAACAGCCCTGAAGGGTGGTTTGAAGCTGCCTCTTCCAAAAATGGATTGGGGACATGGCAACCACACACCACAGTCCAATTTGCCTTGAAGCCAATGAAAAGGGAGCAGCAAAAAGCCATTCCTTTTTCGGCTGGCAAAAAGCTGTCTTTTCCCACCCCGCCATAGCTGGAAGCTGGCTTTAAGACACTCTGGCAGCATGTGGCATATAAATGCCATGCTGCGGGAGCACCTTAAATTCGCCCACGTGTAAATGGCCAGGGCAGCTTCAGGATGTGTGCTGTCAAAATGCCACACTCCAAAGCCACCTGGACAGCAGCCCATCTGTTTCAGCCCTTAGTTCAGTATTAAGCGGTATAGAAATGTAAAATGCTAAAAAATGTTGTGCTATGAATGATAAAACAGTTATTGCATGCAAAATCAGAAATGTAGATGCATTCAGTTATGTTGTTAAAGGTGCAGTCATATGTACACTTTGTTGTTGCTCTTGTTGTTGTGTGCCTTCAAGTAATTTCTGATTTATGGTGACCCTAAAGCAAGCCAATCTTTGGGGCTTTCTTGGTAGAAATTGTTGAAGGGGGGAGGGTTGTGTTTGCTTTTTTCTGAGGCTGAAGGAAGGTAATTGCCCAAGGTCACCCAGTAGGCTTTCATGGTCAAGTGGAGATTCGAACCCTGGTCTCCCAGTGTCCTAGTCCAACAGTCAAACCTCTACACCACACTGGCTCTTCTGGTAATTTATATTTTTAACTTGTGTTAATTTTATACTGTTTTACCTAGATGATTTTAATTGCTTTAAAAAATTATTGTAAAGTCTTTTAAAATGTGTTTAACTTGTGAGCCGCCTTGGATCCCTTTCTGGTGGCATGGAAATGAAATAACTAAAAATATATAATAAGTACCATTGTGGAAAAAACTGGGAGATGTTGCCCACTCAGATAAGAAAACAAAATGAGTTGTTAATCTTGCATTATTTTTTAAAGTTACCTACTGGTATTTTTTTTTTTGCAAAGCAAAGTATATAAGCACTTGTTGCTATCTAATGCCACATGGGGGGGATGCCAGTCCCCCACATCTGATAAGAAGTTTGTTGTTGTGTGCCTTCAAGTCATTTCTGATTTATGGTTACCCTAGGGAAAACCTATATAGTTGGCCCTCTGTTTTCGCAGGGGACCTGTTCCAGGCCCCTCCCCATGAAAACAGAGATTCACAAACATTCAAGTCCTATAGGCTTGAATGGGGCACACTCCCGCAGGGGCACAACCCATTGATTTAAACGGAGGTTGTCCCTCCATGAATATGCAAAACCAATGTAGGGGTAACTGTACTAGAGTTTTCTTGGCAGGATTTGTTTATAGCAGGTTTGCCCTTGCCTTTCTCTAATATTATTACTTGCCTCGTGTCCTAGTCCAGCACTCAAACCACTACACCAAGCTGGCTCTCATGTGCATACTCAAGAATAAGTCCTACTGAAATAAACTGGAATTACTTCAGAGTAAGCATGCCTGAAACCAGTATGGCATAGTGGTTTAAGGGCTGGACTAGAATTCTGGATAAACAGCTTCTGAATCCCCACTCATCCATGGAAACCCATTGGGTGATCGTGGGCAAGTCAAACATTCTTGGCCTAAGAGGAAGGCAAGGGCAAATCTCCTCTGAACAAATCTTGCCTAGAAAACTTTTTGATATGGTTACCTTGGGGTTGCCATATGTTGGAAAAGAAATGAAGACACACAAAAACTACAGAATGTTCATAGGATTAGGCAGCAAAGTTATGTGGGTTGAAAGCTATAGAATAGCTTTCTAAATTTAGTTAGAACGGCTATGTAAATACTTGTCTTAATCTTTGGTACACTATTTTTCACATGAGTTTACACTGATTTAGTTATATGCAAGTTAGTATAGACAAGTAACAAGTCTAGTGGAAGTATGATACAAATTCCTTTTACTAGAAACTGGCATGCTTGAATTTTTAACTTGCTATTTCCTTTTTCCTCAGTGACTGTCTTTTTAAAAAAGTTACACAGCTCTGCATTTTATTCAAAGTGATGTCACAATATGCAAAGGTCTTTAATGTCCAAAGCCCAAAATCAGATCAGGTTTATTCAATTTTGAAGCCTAAAGGATTCATACTCCTGACTGAGTTTTATTGTTATTCCAGCTTTGATTCATGGTACTTTTGATTTCAAAAGTATTACCAAAAGAAAGGAAAAAACATTAGGAATGTTACAATTTATTGTACAGAACCAGCCAGCTAAATGGCATTTCCAAGTTATATGAAAGATCATGTCTGGTAGCTCATTAGATTGTTCCTCACACTGAATTACTGAAAAGGATGATGTATTTATAATACAAGCTTGCAATGCCATAAAATGGCTCATCAATCTGTTTTATTCATAGAAAGTCCACATAAGGCCACTAGCCTGTTACTGACAATAAACCTTGGGTGTGATTTCCAAAAGACCTACACATTAGATGGTGATTCATAACTCTAAGAAATCAAAGAGGAGACTTACAAGGCAACACACACATATGAGAGAGAGAGTTTTCCAAAGAAAAAGAAGAGAATATTGTGTTGTATATGATACACAAATTGTATCATACAATAGGGACCTGACTGATGTTCTCTTGCCCCAAGTAAACTACTAAAATTCAGTTTAAAAGAAAAAAAGGGGAAATTTTACTGAAAACATGCTTTATAGCAATTTAGAGGGATCTTGTAACACCTTTGAGAGTAACTATATGAAAGAAGTTGTAGCATAAGCTTTCATAGACTTGGTCTACTTTCTCAGATGCACAGACCTCCACATGAGCCTCCATGAATGACGACCAGAAGGTTTTCTGCTTGGCTCTCATTGACCAAGTGAAGTTGCGTGATGGGGGCAATCCGGGAGGCTATGTAAGCCTGCCTCCCCTTATGCTGTGTCTTCAGCAAATTTCTGTGTTCCTGGCTGCTCAGTTTTTGCTGTTCTGCCAGTTTTGTCTTGGCTGGAATTTTAGTTTGTCTGATATTGTCATTTGGGGTGTGGGCATGAGTTGAACTTTTGTGTGTACTGGGGGGGACTTGATGTGTCATTTTCACTGTGGAGCTCACTCTGTGGGCTACCACCCCCCCCTGATTTTCTGTTGTCTGCTTCAAAGTGTTTTGGTTTTCCCTCATTTCATGTGCCCTCTCATTTTTCTTCACTGTGTGGCAATTTTGGTGGGTGCGTTTTCTGGGTCTGAACGTTGTTACCCTCCCTTTCCTGGTATTTTGTCATTCTTGTTGTTGTTTGAGCTATTTCTGCACGTGTGTTTAGTGTCAAGGTGATTTGGTCTTCTCTTCATTGTCCATCATCCTTTGCACTTGGGTGAGCGAGTGTGCTTCAGTTGATCTTGTATTTCCCCATTCCCTATATGGCACTGCGGTTGTGTTTCATGCGTGTAAGGGTTAAAGTGTCTGCATATCCCCCTCAGTGTTCATTTGCAGCATTTTTTACTACATGCTTTGTCTCATCATTAGTTGTTATGAGTCAGTGTTGTGAGCACTTGGGGGTTGGTGTGTCTGTCACATTCCATGTTTTTTTAAAATATTTAGAGTGATAGACTTCGGGCCTGTTATGTTACTATTTTTACACAGGCCTGATAGGTCTCTATTTTCATGAAGCAGCTGCCATTTTGTGTCATTTGGCAGGGGCCATTTTAATTGCCTGATTGACTTTTATGGTTATTCCCAGTTTTTACCCTGTTTTCACATATGCTAAGATTGCATCTAAACTGTTACACATATCAGCTATCTAGACTGAAGCTACCAACTCCAAACTTGATAGTTTCCAAGCAAAATTTGTCTGGGCACTCTTATGTGTTCCTAGACAGGTCCCAAATTCAGTTTTGCTATCAGAAATGGCAGAATGTACTTTTTCCTGGTTGCTTGCATTTACCCTGGTTGCTGGTCCTGTTTGCTTGCATTCAAACTGGCTCAAGAGTATTTGTTTTCAGATCAGGTATGCGTTTGGTTGGTCATCTTGCCTTGGATAACTAAACTAGTAAGTGGTCTAAGTATGTTGTTCAAAGAGTGGCCACCATTGGCCTTTCTGCATCTGTCCTTCTAAAGCTGGGCCATGAAATGGTTAAAAAATCACTACGGCAAAGACTTTGAGACATTACTTTCAGCAATCCCAGGTCCAACTTTATCACATCCTGCATATATAGGTACCTTCTGTCAGTCTTCATACTTTAAAAACGTAATGGTACTAAAGTATCTTATTTTCTAAGGCAAGGTACAATATATTTCCTTCTAATCTACTTTTTGGTAGATAGACTGAGTTACCCACCCCTGCTAGGGTTTGCCTCTATGGACAGCAAGTAGATGAAACACTATCACACTTTTTGTTATCTTGTGTTTTTTACAACCAGCGCTATAACCAGCTGATCTTTCCCATACTGAGCTGTATGCCAAGTGGTTCTGAAATGTTCTACATCAAAATGCTGCTGGAAGACAAATGTATGAACATCAGCTTATCAGTTGCCAAATCTTTGTCTCTAGCTGTTAACATCAGAGAGCGAATTATTTAAAAGGGGTGACCAGTGGTAACATATTTTAGATTGAAATTGATAAATTCTGTACTGCAACTCACTCTTTTAATCTAAATTTATGTAACTTATTTGTACTTTTTATGCAAATTTTATTCCTTTTGTTGTTTTAAGTTACAGCATGTTATGTTGGATCCATTCACTGTAAATAAAGATTGATTGGTTGATATGCTAGTAATATTTTTATTGAGGCCCTTATTAGTTAATAGATGGATTGGGTAGTTATTTAGTTACTGGATTGTTAATAAGCTAATTCACAAGTACCATTTTTTAATTAGTGCTTGGCAAATATTGTTATGCAATTGGTAATTTATACAGTATATTTAATTATTTATAGTTAGAGGATTTAGTTATCTTACTTAATCAGTTACAATTACATTACGATTAATATTTGGACAATTTTACTGCTTTACTTAATGATTAAATGAATGTTATATTTCCTTATATGTAACATTGGTTACACCCTATCCTGCTTGATACTGGAGCCAATTTGATATCTTATTTGGATGGCTCTTTGTTTCAATTAGTTAAACCTTACCCTGTTTGATCTTGGAATCAGACTTATCTCATTGCCTTTCCAGGTCATTTGTATTATTCTGCTATGGTGGTTTAGTCACTATTCTTGTGTTTAATTGTTAGTAGTACTAATGGCTCCCAAAAAAGGTTCCAGTTCAGCCAAAGCTTTTGGCCCAAAGGGGAAGATCCTGCTAAGAAGCAACTTGTTAAACATCACCACCTCCTATTTCCTCCTCTTCTTCAGAGGATGAGAGAGAGGAAAGGGTGGCCATATTGACGAAGACAGAGGAACTTGATATGCAGAGCAAGGGAGCAACAGTTGGTGGGGGAAAGGGAGTCAAGCAATCTTTTAATAAAATTATTTCTTGTTTTGAAGCCCTAAATAACTTTTCACAAGAGGATGAGGTGAGCATGCCAACTAGTGCCAGTGCTAGGGATCCAAGATTTAATACCACTGGTGATAACAGCGAGGTTTTGTATAATACACCAGATACCTTTGATGCACCTTCACATGGGATCTCACTCATGATGCACATTCCCGTAGGGATCTCACTAATGTTGTGGTAGGTCCTCTAGTACAGGGTTAGCCATGGGGAGGGGGGTTTGTTGGAACCATCCCACACTGCAGTCATCCGGACTGGCACCTGTGGTTGGTTTCGGTAGAGGTATTGGGTATTTGTTTTCACAGGAGATGAATGTCAATACTGGGCCTGACTAGTAAAATACCATGGCACTTATTTCAGATTTCAGTAATATTGGGGGGGGGGCAATATCCTCACTGCATATAAAGGTTAGATTCTTGGATATATTTCAAGAGCAAACTGCAAAAAAAAAAAAAAATTGTGCTACTTTTTATATTGTACCAGAGTAAATAATGTCCCTTCCTGCAGGCCCCTTAAAAGCAAAAGTATGCATATGGTCATTTTAGTGTTCTAACAATAGTTTTATATGAGAGGGGGAAAAAGCAAATTGGCAAAAGATATTGGTTCTTCTGAAGAATAATAATCATGTGGAGTCTTCCCCACCCCAATTTTTTCTCCTCAAATGGTCCCCTCTTTCAGATCAGGAATCTAGCAAACCTAGTGGTTTATTTTATTATCAGCAGAACTGGTGGGCTGGTAATCCTCTTTCTAGATTTGCCAAGCCAGATATCAGTATGCATAATTGAGAATGAGGTCTTCACCTAATTACGGTTTGAGTAATCCCAAATTCAAAAATCCAAAATCCAAAATGCTTCAAAATCCAAAACTTTTAATTGGTGGCTGAGATAGTGGCACATGTGCTTTCTGATATTTCCATGAAAAAAATATTTAAAATGTACAAAATTGCATTCAGGCTGCATGTATAAGGTATATATGAGATATAAATGAATGTCATGTTTAGACTTGAGTGCCATCTCCAAGATATCTCATTATGTATATGCAAATATTCCAAAATCCAAAAAAGATCCATAATCTGAAATACTTCTAGTTCCAAGCATTTGGATAAGAGATATTCAATCTGTATATTAGAATTTCCAGATTTTAATTTCTATGTTTTCCTTTACCTCACTTGGTTCTAGGCTCCAAGACTAGACTAATTTCTGCACCTCACCAGTGCATTGTGATGTTTAATATTTCAATTCTCAATATGCTGTGTCATTTTTCACATTGAAAAAACTAACATAGCACCTTCCTCCTTTCTTTTATGTTGCTATCATTTTAGTATATTTCTGATCTAGTGAGCAAGTTCAGGAAGGTATGCTCCATGACTCCATCTCTTCATGGCAAAAATACACTTATTTGTTTTTTGGCTCAAAAGGAACTATCCAGTTTGACTATTTGTCAATCATAATAAATAATAATAATAAAATTTTATTTATACCCCACCCAATGGGTACCCAA
>CM034703.1:101205880-101232143 GCA_020142125.1 Phrynosoma platyrhinos
GCTTGTCCACGTCCTCGGTACTCACAGATTGCCACTGATCCAGTAAATCATCATCATCATCATCAATAGTGGCAATCTGTCATCATTATCTTCATCTTCATCATCATTACTATCATCATCATCATCATTATCATCACCATCTGACAAAGGTTTTGGTCTAACATTCCAAGAACTAATGGTTTAGGGAAAATAGTAATAGTAGAGCTGATGTCTTTCCTTCTTAAAAAACAAAACAAATTGCTATTTCTTTTCTGCACACCAGTGTCAAAACTGTTCTTTGTTCACAATTAAAATAAATGGCTGCTACTCAGTGAGATCTGTTGGGGAGACTCCAAATTCTCCAAATTTCTCCTGTATCTAAACTGTAACTGGTAGGTACAGAGAAGAGAAACAACTTTTCTTGGAATGTGGTCTTCCTTTCTCTTCTTTCCTGACCTTCTGTTATCTTGTGAAGATATCTTTTTTTTTTTTTTTTGACAGACAGACAGTTTCATCCCCATAAAATTATGAGCTTTGATATTCTGTCCCTGTTTCTTTCACACTGTTGTTCCTTAAGGACACAGCACCTCTGGAAAACACATCTTAGGGAACAAAGGATTTTGTGGATCTTCTTTTCTCCCTTTCTATGTTCTATAAACATAGAGAAGACCAGCCAACAGTAAGAACAATGCACTATTATTGATCCTCTTCAGTACTCCAATAGTGGAGTGAGCAAAAAGAAAGCATTCCAGAATGTGTTGAGGTACTACGAAGCAATTTATGGACCTGAAAGATCCAAGCTCTTTTGCTTCCCTGACATATTCCTCCAAATGAAGTAAAGAAATTTGTCCTTGAGCTGGCCAAAAAATATGTTCCATGTTCATCCTGCCAGCATAAGCCAGGTAGGACATCAGCACTGGCAGTTCACTGTTACTTCATATCCCTACCACCCGGATCCCAGTTGATTGCTCAGTCACCATAAATAGTAATAGATTGCTTTTAATTTTAATATTAGTCATGCTGACTGCTCCTGTTTCTTAAACAAAACAGTGGAGTGTAGGTATTTTTAATAAATCAATCAAATTAAAGCTGATTTATTAATTTATTAAAGATATTATGATCAAAATGTCACTCTTTCAATATTTTTTTCCTTAAAAACACTTTTGATTACAATATGAAGTAATATGCAGGCTGATGTTATTTGTGGAGTGGATAATTAGCCATTGTTAACATATGTAACAAGTTTCCCCTGTCTAAAATGAGTTTACAACCTCTGGTTATGTCAGAGCTTACTCAAAATGCCAAGACATCAGGTCTCTTTCGTCTGTAAAACATGAATCAATTTGCAGAATAATCATACATATGAAAAAAACTGACATTTTAAATTGTTATTTAAAAGTAGGAAAGCATAAGGAAATAAGTCTGGCATTCAAAAAATACCCATTGTAAAGAAGAACAATCACTAACTAATAAATTACAAAAGTATGGTACTGGTTTATCATAATGGCAACTTTCACCCACTGAGAACAGATAGATATGTCACCAAAACAATAATAATGGAAACTGTCCCAAAAAAAGTGACAAAATGTAGCCAATTCTGATAGGTTTTGAATTATTATCACATTCAATTTACAGGGAAATAATTTTTGTCAAAATTTGGCCAGATGATGGTGGACCATTAAGCCTTGCTTATATAACCTTTTCACTGCAATCTGTAACTTAAATAACTTAAAATAAAATCAAATAAAAAAGTAGGAAAATTGAACTCGGCAAATATACCATGAAGAACCCATATGCGCCACTGTGTATTATAAAAAGGCAACCAAAAGTTCAGACCTTTAACACAAATATTCCCAGAAATGTGGTCATGTTTTTATGTGCACATTTTATTAGATCACCACAAGTAATTGCAATCCTATTGAAATATTCCTGACTCTGATTAGCACAAGTGGGCCTGTTTCCTATTTCCCCTTGCCAATCACTTAAAAAGGAGCCATGGAAGGAGAAGAAGAAAAATGCTGCTTTATTCTTTGTTCAAATTAAGTGAGGGTCCTCCACCCCCCCGACACACTCATATTTTTGGTGGGTTTTCTTAAAGTAATCTTGAATTCTTGAATCATTATTTCTCTTGAATTTCTCCTGAAATTTTCAGGTATGGGGTGGGGTGTTCACGAATCGAATTTGCTCCAGGGGCTTGGGCCTCTCTCTGTTTGTGTGAAGCGGACATTGGCATTTCTTCCCTGGACTTTTCCTGTGGGGTTCATCTAGTAGGCAGGGTGGGGAATAGTTGTCGGAGCTGTACCAAGGTCAGCCTGCAAGAGCTGACAGTTTCTGTCTCCGAACAAAGGAAAGAATCAATACTTTTGGACTACGGCTGTGCCCTCAGTGTAAAACAACAAACATGCAGCGTCTGACATGTTTCTAGGTGATTTGTGGCAGAACCTCTCGTCTGATCTGTATCCAGGAGCTGCTGTGTTAGTGCTCTTTGCCTTTTCTGCTCATCTCCCCAGCCCCCACCCCACTGCTCTGTGAAGTCTAATACTTTACTCAGGTACAGAGGCGTGTATTCTACCCTACAGCTACTTGTCACTCAATAAATCACACCTACAAGCACAGTCTGCACACAGTGATCTGGGCTTTAACAAAGGATCAGAGGGACAAAGTGCAGGCAAGATACTGTAATTATAACAAAAATAAAACATTCAGTGAGCTGCAGCAAAGACAAAAGCTCTAAGGCACTGACAGATTGTCATCAGAACTAGAGTCCTGGGTTGGGTTTTGTTTGTGGTTTTTTGGTGTTGTAGTGTGTGTGTGTGTGTTTGCTTCCATTATTTATGAACTTTTGTACCTTAAAGGTTCTTCCTCCAGTCAAAGCTATCCATCTATCCATCTGTCTGTCTGTCTGTCTGTCTATCTATCTGTCTATCACACACGTGCAATTTTTAATAATTCCCAATGAAACAGAGTGATTTTACATTTAGATAACAGGGAGGTTAAGGTTATTTTGTCTTAGTATCTGTGCTCTTAAACAGAGGCAAATGTAGATATAATAACACACACACACACACACACAAAACTAGGGCAGATGTAGAAGAGGAAACAGCTGTTGAGACAGATTTCATGATCTGATCCATCATTTTAAGAACTGCTTTGTTGAGTGTTTTCACAGTTTGTGTGCTAATCCAGAGAAACTTAATTCCCATTAAAATTGCATCAGCATCATGTCCAAAAACACGAGACATTACTAGATCTTGTCTCAACACCTCTACATGTGTATGACTACATTTCAAAATTAACCCATGTAATATGCATTCTGGAACATAAAGTCAGATGTTAAATTACTGTTTGACATTAATGTTCCAATCATGATTAAAACCAGACTAAAGTTAAATAGCCTGTGCCTGTTGTTGTACCTATGTATTCTTCTGTTTTTGTATAAATGCTTCAAATAACTTTTGAAAATATACTATGGAATTATATTTTGTTTTGGAAAGAAACATAATTTATCCTGCTGCTCTGTTTTGGACCCAGTTTTTTGGCAGACATGTCACCTATTCAAAATATGAGTAGTATTTCTTTTTGAGGAATCATACCAATTTTATGTAATCTAGTGCCTCCTTAACGTGAAGGCAGCAAGATAAGCTTTAAAAAATACTCACCTGCATACACTGAGATAGGGCAGTAATGGGGTGGACAGTTTTATATTTCCTTGTAGGTCAATCAATGGCTGATACAATTTGTCCATAAACCATGTACCTCAGTGATGATGAATCAATAAATGTGGTTTAACAGAATAGAGCTACTTACTATTTTATTAGTGCTTTTTATGCAATGAAAAGTTGTTTTAAATGAAATAAACTATCATGTCCTAGATTATATCTTGTCTTATATTTCATGAAATAGCTTGAGTTAGAGCCAAAACAGGAGTTTGGTCAAACAGAAAGGCAGGTGGGAAATCCCTTTTTAAAAGGCCTCATCAGAAATTTAGTAAAATTAGAGTCTATAGAAAGCTTCTCATAATAACTTACATTTCTAATATATTTTTTTTCAAACACTGATATTAGACTGCAATCTATACACACATCCTTAGAGAAAGATCAAATGAACACAGTGATCCTTTTTTAAAAAAGTACATATGAATTGAACTGTTCTGCCTATACAGAAAATTTCCAAGTGTGGTTACATTCACAATATTGGTCTCCTCAAAGTTTAAAAAAAATACTTCCAAATGCCACAATTAAGGTTTAAAGATGTTATGAGTGATTTAATGTAACAAGTTCAAGACTAAGAGCTGTTAAGGTATATGTTATGTATTAGACTCTTTCCTTTTTCCAATGGCAAATGATGCATAGATAGTATAAATCGCTAATGCTGTCTCCACAAAAGATCTACAGAAATCTCAGTGAAACTGTTAGTTTCTTCCTGTCACAGAAACAGAAGGGTTCTATTAGTCTGTGTTGAGAAAAGTAAGATGAGAAGTAGTTATGTCTCTTTAATCTGTGAAGATAAGTATACTGCCCCCAAGGATGTAGCTACTGGGGTGAGGAAGATGGAGGTATTGCCACCACCATCACCCCAAATACAAATAATGACCTCTCTCAAAGGAAATTTTCCTTCACTCTCCAAATTTCCATCACTGCAGTAACTTCAAACTTCAGTTTTGAATTCAGAAATAGAGCTTAGTCATTTAATAAATGGAAGACATGCAAAAGTACCAAGGAAATGTTAATACATCAAATAGAAGAATTCTAGCTGTGAATAATTTTCAACCTGTCGCTCTCTGAAATGCTAGAAATTATTCTCATTGGGAGGGAAATGTTCTCATTCCTCACCCCAAGCTACAAGTCTAATTTGAACTCCTGCAAAAAGTCTTCTGACCAAGGGTGCATCTACACTGTAGAAATAATGTGGTTTGACACCACTTTAACTGTCATGGCTTCATCTGACAGAATCCTGGGATTTGTCATTTTGGGAGGCACCAGCGCTTTTTGGCAGAGTTGGCTAAAGACTTAAAGATCCCAAGATTTCATAAGGTGGAGCTACAGCACTTAAAGTGGTGTCAAACTGCATTATTTCCACAGTGTAGATGCACCTCAAGTTTCCTACACATTCACCTATTCCTTCCAAATCTAGCCCTCTCAGCCTTCTTCTCTGCAGAAGAAACATAAAGCCATATAAGTCCACATTATGCCACAGAGAGCCAACGTGATATAGTGGTTAGACTGTTGGATGAGGGGAATAAAAACCCAGGGTCCAAGCCCTACTAGGTCTTGAAGGACTCTGGGTTAGTCACTTCTAATCTGCCTTATAGGGCTGTAGAGAAGAGAACAGAGTTCATGGCAGTGAAGCCACATGTATTGTCTTAAGCCCCTTGAAGGAAGAGCAGGATATGAATTAATGGATGGATGAATGGATGGATGAATAACCTGGGCAAGTACAAGGAACTTTCATAACAAGCAGGGTAACCAGATATCATAATTGCAAAGGATGATAAGGCACCACAAAATGGAGGACATTCAAGAAAAATACAGGACATTGCCAAATAAAAGCTAAAAACACACGTATAAATGTAAATTGATTCTTAGTCATACTCAAAATAGAGGCTATTTTGACATTCCTTTTAGATAGAAGAGCTTGACATGTAGGACATGTCCTGGAAATGGAGCGTGTCTGGTCACCTTGATAACAAGTGGCTATATCCTACTTCCATATATATATATATATATATATATATATATATATATATATGTATATGTATATGTCTGGGCATTCTAAGGACCACCTTCTTCTACATGAGACTGCTTATACTCTGCCTTTGCACAGTTCTTAAAGGAGAAACAGTTATTCACCAGAGGCAGGGTCTTTGTTTTGGTGGCCCCAGTCTTGATAGTCCCTCCCCAGCAGCTTCTCCTGATATCAAACCTGCTTTCTTTTACCTGGTCTCTCACATGCAGTTATTTCATTTGGACTTTAATTTATCATGTGTCTGAATTTTTTAATTACTATTTACTGGTTATTTACTGTATTGTTATTTAGCAACTGTTGCTGTAACTCACCTGGAAATCCTTAGACTGAAGAGGGGCTTAACTAATATTTAAAACATTTTTTAAAAAAGATATGTGGGCCTTTTTTCTTTTCCTGTCAAGGTTTATGGTTGTTGTTAAATCTGCCTCAGAGAAGATATTCCTGCTACATCAAAACAAACCCAGATCCAGATAGAAAATGAATTGTTCTTACGTATAAGTAAAAAGCGTGTTTTAAACATAAATCTGGCAGAGTGCTGGACGCAGAAATTGACATCCCAGAAGGAAAATTTAGATGAAACTCTGCATTGTTTTTGGACTATCACCTGTGTGAAGCCAATTGATATAATTCAATTCAGAGGTTTATTTGTTCATGAATTTAAGCCCAACTGGAATGCCCTTTGGAATGAAGACTGGATCAGAGTATTTGGGAATGAGGCAGCAATTGCAGAATATTTCACTCCTCTCTTTAAAAAAAAAAAAAGATCTCTGCTGATCCTTTTTTAATGTTTCCAGAAGTAGTGCTGGGTCTAATTAGGCAATTTTCCTTCCATCTCCTTTTGTTGTTTTTACCCCCTACTGCAATCCATTGTTCACAGCCCATTACAAATTCCTTTGGATTCTTTACAAGCCATGAACAAGCCCACAATGTAGGATAAGTTAACTCTGACTTGGAAAGCATTTTTTTAAAAAAATACCTGTGCAATCCAGTGAATGGAAACAGAAGACAAAGTTTATCCTCTCAAAATCTATCCTGATCACGTCTTCTTCAGCTACTACATTTTATTTTAACTCATGTGCAGATAATAAAATAATGATTTCTTGTTGCTTTAATTCTAGGCACACAAACTGAATATTATTTAGATGTTCTTGTGCAAAAGTTTAGCATTCAGTTGTGTCAACATTTTTATATTATTCCACAATTTTATTAAAAGTGAAACAGAATAGTTTATTCTATAAATACATGTAGCACATATGTACTGGTGTCTGCTTTTTTAAGTCAATAAGGATTTAACAATCAATATTTTCATTATTTTTTAATCCTATCCATCTTTTTACTTAGTCCTTTTACCATAAATCAGACACAGCAGCAAAATTTACACAGAGAACCACTCTTATTTCCCCTTAATCTCATACAAACCTGCATACCAACTGCCTTCTTTTAAATCTAAATGTATAGATCTATTCCAAAATATTATACAAATATACCAAAAATCATAAAAATTAGAAAAAAATAATTGCATTTAAAAAAAGTAATTTGTACTCCTAATACAATTTTCCATCTATCACACATATTCACAGAATATGCTTTAGTATCTATGCCTTTATAATAGAGCTGACATAGTCTAATCTGCACTGGAAAAAAAATGCAGTTTGACACTGCATTAATAGTCATGGCTCCATCCTATGGAATCCTGGGATTTGTAGTTTATTGTGGCATCAGAGCCCTCTGAAAGGGAAAGTTAAATAGCTCACAAAGCTACAAATCCCAGAATTCCATAGCATTGAGCCATGGCAGTTAAAGTGGTGTCAAACTGCATTATTGTTGCAGTGCACATTAAGCCATAATGAGGTAGCTTAGTTTTTAACTTGTTTCTTCACCATTCCTAACAAAAATCAAACTAACATTTAATTCTAAAGTGTAAGAAGTGAACATTATTATAGATGAGATTTTCAGCTTTAAAACTTTTCAAAGCAAAGCTTTAGCAAGTGGCAATCTTTCCAAGATGTAAACTTAGCTAATAACATCCAGATTTCTAGATAGACAGAACAGCTTTCAGAGTTGTACAATCTTAATTCGGGTAACGCTTCAAAGAAAATATCTCATCTTCACAACAAGGAAACCACACTCTGGTATTGATCCCAAACAAACTAGCACTGAACTAAAAGACAATGCTGTGAGAACAAAAAAATTGATCCTGAATGAAGTACAGTTCAAATCCTGTTGCTTCCTGTTTCAATTGAAACACTTCCTGTGGCAATGAAAAGCTGGGGAAGAGTTCCATGAGGAACTTGGTCAGAAAAGTCCATTCCATAAACCCATTGATGTAATTTAAGCAGGTCGTTGATAAAGTCTGGTGGAATGTAGGAAGCCACAGGTGGAATTAGAACAGAAACTTAACAGGTCAAAAGTGGAATCATAATAAAAACCTGTCACGTGGATGGAGTCCCGCAGATCTCAAGAAGCTATTAATAAAAAAAATAGCTTTGATGGGTTTGTTCAGACACTTGCTTTTCAGAATCCAACTTTTTTTCATTTGCCATCAAGTCAACTTCCACTTATGATTACCCTATGAATGAGGGGCCTCCAAGAGCCTCGAGCATCATCTGCCCTGCTCAGATTTTGCAAACTCGGGGTCATGGCTTCCTTGATTGAATCAATCTGCCTGTACTATAATCTTCGTCTTTTCCTACTGCCTTCCACTTCACAGAGCATTATCATATTTTCTAATGCATCATGTTGTCAACTGATTAAAAATTGGAATTGACTTTTACTGGATGTCACCAATACGGTAATTACTGTTCGCCCAAGAGGTGTTTTCACATGAAGAGAAGTTCAAATGTTGCTCATGCACTCTCTTGCTGGGGCAAATGGTTTAGAAAGTATTTCTGAGTTAGGAATGAGTCCCTGTCTTTATCTATTACCCCTCCCCTTTCATATGCTGGTCTGTGGGCCTGCCAGGCTGGCTATCTGTGGATTGGAACAGTATTCAAAAGGAAACTAGGACTTGGAAGTGCAGTAGACAAGATCTTGAAGTCCAAAGATATTTCACTGAATACCGAAGTTAGGATTGCCCATGCCATTGTATGGATGTTAGAGCTAGTGGGTGAAGAAAGCTGATATGAAGAAAATTAACTCATTTGAGATGTGATATTGGAGAAGAGTTCTGTGGACACTGTGGATTGCTAAAAAAACAGATAAATGGGTCCTAGAACAAATCAAGCCTGAACCCTCCCTAGAAGCCAAGTTGTCTAAACTGAGGCTGTTGTACTTTGGTCATATCATGAGAAGGCATGACTCACTAGAAAAGATAATAATGCTAAAGAGGGTAGAAGGCTGCAGGAAAAGAGGAAGATAGACTCCATCAAGGAACCCAGAGCCATGAGTCTGCAAGACTGGGATAGGGCCATTAAGAACAAGGTGTATTGGAGATGTCTCATTTATAGGGTCACCATAATTTGAGGCCAATTTGAAGTCAGTAAACACATACATACATACACATACATATATTTGGGCTTCCTAAGTGGGGAAGCTTAGCATGGAGCTTTGGACATTAAAGTGCTCCAATAAGACTACCAAAGAAACACTGCTTACCAGACATGGCCTAAGACATATTGATACCTGAAAACAAGACCATCCTCACACTACCACTAGACCTTCTTTAGGGTAGTGAACAATCACTATAAGCACTATAACAGAACAATCTGACATCTCAGAAAAAGGATGGGAGCAATATCCTTGTCACCCTTCCTTCTGTCAGGTTTCTGTAAGGCACAAAAAGTCCCTGATCCAAAGCACACAGAGGGAGCTGATGTGCTGGAGGGAGAGGGATAAACCTCAGTTAACGGTTCCTAAATTAATGTTATGTTGTTTTTAAAACTGTTCAAAACACTGGACAAGGGCATATATTCCAGAATAGGAAACAATAGGACATGTACATCTTCACACCCCCACTAATAGAGGTACATTAGTAGGAGAAAGAAATGCATCACACAATGGAAATAGGCAACAGATACATTTAGGCAGTGACCAAAGAGTCAAAAGAGTTGCTATCTTTATGAAAAATATCTGATGAAAACAGTATTGCTTACAGCCTTAACAAACAATACTGGGGACTCTTGTGGGAACCCTAAATACTGTAGTACTTTCACTAGCCTTACTGGAATTAACTTTTACAATCTTCATTCTATCTTCTCTTCAAATTGGTTGTTTTTTTACAGAATCAAGATACATAGAGGAGATTGGGGGCTTCAACAAAGCATGGTTAACCAAAGTACAGTTTATTTATTTTATGTAAATAGGATCTGGGTAACTTCCAAAAGAAGAACAAAACCTTCAAAACCCATTGTTAAAGCAAACCACAACATACTTCAACATTATGTCCAAACATACACAACCCTTCTGCCACTAGGAAGCAAATTAAATGCACTTTTATCATTTGATATTGTCATGCCCATATTTTGCCACTCTCTTGCCTATTTTGTAAAGGTATCACAACTATACCTATGTGTAAGAATTTAAGAAACTAATTATAATGTGCTTTATACTATTTTACAAAGGCATACGTATTATTAGGGATTATTATTTTGTTCTTAAATAAATGATACACCTTAGCATATTGATAAAGAAAATGTTCTTAATTCTGTCTGGAATTTAAAATTTGCCATGATTAAATGGGCATGATTTCTTCATTAATCTTGTATGTGTACTCTAGAAATAATGAGACATGCAGTGTAATTCTGCTCCTCTCTGTTTAAAAGTGCCATTGGGTGCAATGGCACCTCCTCTCAGGTAACAGTGAGCCCAAAAAAACTGGTGGGATTCATTTCTAGGTAACTATATGTAGGATTGGACTGTAAGACAACCATATGTTTTCAGCACAGAGGTTCTCCAATGACACAATAAAAAGAAATTGGGATTTTACTATCATATTGCTATTATTATCTACTATATAGATTGAAATGCAGTTGTGCATGAACAAATATATTTCTACAGCTACTTTTTCACTATGAAATATCACAGACATACTTGAGATTGCCATACTTTACGATTAAGATATAATGGGGGAAAATAAGAAAAAGACTAATGTAGCATGATCCTGAGTTGATCATTTCCATCATCACAGGCTTAAGCACAGTGAAGTCAACTTACAAATTATTTGCAACCTATGCTCACTTAAATGAACTGAGACATAATGTTTCCCTCTTTCTGATTAAACAACTGCTATGGGATATGAGTGAACCTGCATTTTGTGGACTAAACTGATAGTTACATGTAGACACTCAACAAATTGCCTTATGCATACCTTGCTTTACCACTAATGTTATACTATCATTTCTGTCAGGATCCAAACAAGTTCAACAACTGATCATTTACTGACACCAGACTCCAGTTTTAAACACTGAGTGGGTGAAAAGTAGACCTGCAAGCTTTAATTTGACTTAATGAGCAGATTAATCATCTAAAGCTTTAACAGCAGATTAATCCTGGCTCCTTGATTCACATGTAAGGTTGCCATGAAAAGAAACACAGATGCAGACACTGCAAATGCTATGGTTCACCACCCATCATGCAAAATTTAATGACAAAGATACTCACTTTTCCTTGAAGCATGTGTCAAAAGATATTTTGCATTTCATTGTGAAGCGACTTTCCTGTAGCATTGAGAACCACAGGCATGTCAAGATAATTAAATGTCCACCCATAGTCAAAACTCTATATATTTTCAAAGGGTTGATGGGATTCAAAGTTATTCATTCTTAAGCCATTCTGTTGTGATGTCAGGAATGCAGGATACTCTCTTTTTTCAGATTCCTATATTGAATAAAGACAATATTCACAGTGGCCTTGCTCTCTAAGAAAGTGAACTTTTGCTGACTACAGTTTAAACTGCAATGCTGAAATATGGGCAAAATGTCTTTGCTTCAGTCTTCAAATGCCTGGTAGCATGAACAAAAATGAGCCTGTTCAACATTCAGGACCTGCACAAGTAGTTTTCAAAGAAATAGCCATGTTAGTCTCTTGCTGCATAAATCTACGAAAGTGCATGCAAAAATAAAAACCAGTTAGTATGAAAGATGCTGCCACATTCCTTTTCCCCCTACCCTCCCTCCCTTTAAAGATCTGCACAAGAGGCCCTTCCATCCTACTACCCTTCCAGACATGTTCAGTGCTAACAAAGGAGCAGGCCTTCTTGGTGGAACTCCTCCTCCTGTCTTCGGAGATTATCACAGTGCTAATAAAACCAGCTTGCCTGAGCTGGCTTAAAATTTAAAACAGGTGGCATCCTGATTTTATCAGAAGGATTTGGCTGCCAAAATCGCCACCCAGGTCCAGCCTGGGTCCATCCCTGCTCCCAGGGCCTGTGTGGCTTTTTTCGAAGTTGGGGGTTTTCCAGCTTAAGGAAATGGTTGCTGAAGTGGCACTGGGAGCAGGGATGGACCTGGGTGGTGATTTTGGTAGCTAAATCCTTCTGATAAAATCAGGATGCCACCCGTTTTAAATTTTAAGCCAGCTCAGGCAAGCCGGTTTTATTAGTGTAACAATAATCTTTCTCTCTCTCTCTCTGCCAACAAGTGAAAACCTTCCTATTCCATCAGACTTCTAGGAATTTGCTGTGATTAGCTTTCAATTATATGTTGTTTTCCTGATATTTTGAAAATGAATTTTAAATGTTTTAATTCTATAGATTGTTTAATTGGTTAGAAAATAGCACACACACACATTTACTAGTAGTTTTGCCTGGTTTTAATAATTTGTAAGCCACTTTGAGTCCCAGTAATGCAAAAAAGATGGGATATAAATGAATGTAACAATAATGACAAACAATAATATTCTTTTGTCTTTAATGAAACAATTTCCAATGGAATTAATAATGCAAACATTTCAATTTGAGCTCTATGTACTGTCCACACAGCTTCTTTCTCTTATTGATACTTTCTTCTTTACTTCATTCAAACATGTGCTGAATATAAGAGACAGGGCACACTTATTGTAACAAATGAGCCATGACTTGCCAGTGCTGTAAGAATCACCACTCTGTTTCAGTCTTTACACAGCAACACAACCTTATTAAATGTATTTACGTGTGAATTTATTTGCCATTTGTAGTTTGTCAAAATACTCAAAGCAATACATAATGTAAAAAAATCCCTAGCTAATAAAATAGTAAAAACAGGTTAGAAAACAATATTACCAAAGGGCACATAAAGGTAAAAGCAAATAAAGGGAAGAGTTCTGTATTCCATTTATGCTGGAACATGTGCAAAGAAGTAACATAATTTGGCAACAATCTCAAAGTTGAGAATTCCACAATGAGGTAACACTACTAAGAAAACAATGCCCAGTTATCTCACAATCATCAGAGCTGATCTTAGGAGATCAGAAATTACATGATGGAGATATGCTATAGATATACAGTAGTGGAACGTTAGAGGTAATTACTAAATCTTTGAATGGATTCCAGAGGCATACTGGAAGCCAATTCAATGATCTAATATATTTTTGTGCCCTGTCCCTTCTTAAGACTTCATAATATTAGTTCCTTTCTGTCATCATCAGTACTATTTAATAATAATAATAATAATAATAATAATAATAATAATAATAATAATAATAATAAATTTTTATTTATAGCCCGCCCCTCTGCTAGGCAATCGGGGCAGGTTACAGCATAATTAAAACATAAAGAGTTAAAAACAGACATACATTTACAGAATAAAACATTTATAACTATTCCAATAGTATAAAATACTAAAATACAGTAAACACGCGGGCCTGTTTACATACATGTATATGTGAACATATACGTTTAATATTATGTGAATATATTTATTTATGCATTAATAAACGGATATGCTTACATACATAAATTTGGTACACATTCAATAAGATGTTTATTCCATATGTAAACATCCAACATATATATTTTTATATACACTTACATATATAATGATGATGATGGTGATAACAACAACAACAACAACAACAACAATAGTATTATTTGTATCCCGCCCCTCTGAGAACAATCGGGGCGGCTAACAACAATTAAACAATTAAAATTACACATAATATAAATTACACACAATATGACCAGTGAGTCACACGCTTTCAGTCCAGAAAACCCCATGATACATTCACCTTAGGGTCACCATAAGTCAGAAATGACTTGAAGGCAAACAACAACAAAGTGAGGCATACAAATGTCAAGGGGTATTTACAAGCTGAAATATTATTTTCTACATTAAACAACCTTGTGTGAATTTTGCACAGACTAAGTCCCAATTTGTGAACTTCACAAACTTTCTCACAATAGGAAGAATAGTGCTAAAATTACTCACAGTTTTCTTTGAGAAGAAAATGAATGAAGAATTACATTCCTAGTATAAATGGTAGTGCCTCCCCAAACCTGCTATCCATTTGTGCCCCAATAATTTCAGATTATTAGTTACATTGCAGAAACCACTAACTGCACTGAAGTCAATGGAAAAAGAAACTTCATGCACTATAGTCAATGAAATATCCAATCTCATAATACTGACAATGCCTTTGACTATAGTATATTTAGTTTCCTATGAGATAGTCAGTGTCATCCTTATAAATATTCAATAGTCAATCCTATAGATGATATCATATTAATTAAATCAATTTATGAACATGTAAGATTTACTGATAGAGAAATATTAAAAGAAGAAGATGGTGATGAAATGAGTGGGAGATTTTGCTTATTAACAAGAAGTAGGAGATTTTTAATGATATTAATCTTTACAAATACTAATTAATCAAGAATAGATCATGAGGATGTTGTTTATTAGTAACAGGTAGACAAATTTTATTTGTAAATAAATGAGAATTAAATATTTTAAAATTCATATAAATGGAATGGTGGTCTATTTTTAATCTTTTTTCATTTAGCAAATTTGACTAAACTCTGTCCTTTCCCTGGGAGGTGAAGCCCACAAACACTTATCTAACCTGAAAAGAGACTTCCAGCCTTGTCGAAGTTGCCCATCCCTACTTCAATTGTCATGCATTATGATGTACAGTTGCCCTTCCTTTCTAACAGACCTAAGGTCTGCGGATTTGCATATTAATGGAAGGGCGACCTCCGTGAAAATCGATGTGGCATGCCCCCGTGGGTGAGCATCCCATTCAAGCCTATGGGGCTTGAATATTCCCAAATCTCCATTTTCGCCGGGGTCCAGAACGGACCCCCCATGAAAATGGAGGGCCCACAGTAAAGACTTTTCATTGGAGTTAATAGTCTCAATGAAATGTGCACTTCCTCACCTCCTGAGACTTGTTCCAAGAAGATGTACAGCTCACTAGAGCATCAGCACACTTGTGAGCTCAGAAAGTCTTTTTTGAGTAACTGGAATAAAAATGAGCATAATTTAGGAAAATATGCTAAAACACATTTCAGTCAATGGGGAAAATGTGTAAATTAGACAAATTGTTCAAATAAATTAGGTCAATTGGGCAAAATGTGTAAAAGAGAAAATGCTTGAATTTTATTGTGGAAAAGATGTTGCAGCTTGATATGAAAAAAAAGGACAGGAAGACAGTGCATTGGGAGAAAATGAATGGATTTGAGAATGAAAAGCTCTGATCCCTTATAATCTATATTTATGTTTACAGGAAAATTATTTAAATGTGACAGGCCAGAACACAAGCAGTCTCAAAATCAGCAGTAACAGTAAATAAGCAGTAAGAAGCAGTAACAGCAGGATATATTTTAGTTCATGAACATTTGACTTTTTACCCTCAAGTGTTATCTTGAAAGATGCATTAAAATAGCTATTTTTCCCCCAACTGGTTTGATGAATGTAAATTTTAATAAGATACTCCAGTGAGTTTAAAACAGAATGATTTGATAATTTACAATGTAACTAAAATCCAAAACACACTGCAGAAATAATCCAGTTTGAGACTACTTTAACTCCCCTGGCTCAATGCTAGGGAATTCTGGGAACTGCAGTTTTGTGAGACATTAAGCCTTCTCTGTCAGAGAGCTCTAGTGCCACAATAAACAACAATTCCCAGGATTATCTAGCACTAAGCCAGAGCATTTAAAGCAGTGTCAAACTGGATTATTTCTGCAGTGTGTTTTGGGCCTAAGTGAATGAAAAAGGGAGGTGACAACTGTTCAATATGAATAGCAATAAACTCACTCTATGACTTCTGATACAGATGTCTATTTCTATTTTCTAGTCTGCCCACAATTATTGTACAAGAGGAAAAACTTTTTATGGTGCAGGATACAGCATTAGTCACAGACCCAGCAGATCTGGGTGTGAAGAGACTTACAGTAAGCCAGCTACTCAGAAACCACATTGAACATTTTTAGGTCATAAGGCAAATGTGAGGTATAGGATAATATTGTATCTATTGATCTCCATTGTTATACATAACTTAAAAGCTATTACAGTACATGCTCAATCTGGGGTACACCAGGGGACAAAAATTGCCTTTGAGCAGTAAACAGATTATTGTGCAAGAAAAAGAGAAAGCAATTCTTTATTTTCCTTACTTTTTCGGTGTGCAACTAACAAGGCCAACTCAACACTTATAGATGACTGCCTGGGGTGGAAGCCATCCAGGACCTTCAGGTTAAGCAGGAAAATCCTTTAGAAATAACACACAGCCATGTCCCAACCAATGTGTTTTGGGATTTAGGAGCAATTCTTTCTCTCTTTCTCTCTACCCTTCTGTTTTCTCTCTCTCTCTCTCTCTCTCTCTCTCTCTCACACACACACACACACACACACCTCCTCTCAGTGCTGTTTCTCTTCCATCATCCCATAGCAGAAAATGGATAAAAACGGTCTACCCTTAATCTTCATGGTATGGAACAGGAAAAAGTTTCTGCGATCCACAAGATCTTTTAACAGGAAACAAAGAGAGGCTTATATGGCACACTGCATTCCTTTCGGGAGCAGGAGAAGACACGGTTATTCCCCCAGGCTTTTTGGAAGAGGCTCATGCTTTGAGCAAGTTATTTCAGTGTTTTCATTTTAGGTGACAAACAAGAGGGAGCTATAGGTGTATGATGTAATTTTTCCAGATGAATACGTTTAGCAGTGTAGCACTGTTTAAATACATTCTGATTGATTGTGTTTTAATACATTCTGATTTATTGTGTTTTTATATTTGAATATCTTGATATAGTGATTATGTACACATCTTTCTCTTTTAAGTTACTACAAGTTTTTGCCAGCCACGGAGAGCACATGCATTTAGTAAATGTAATTAAATGGCAGAACATAGTTAACCACCTACCTACTTTCAGTTGCTAACCACACTCTGGGAGGAGGAGAATTACACTTTGCTTAAGGGAGCAAAATAGTTTTGAGCTGGCCCTGGCAGCGAATGCTAAAAGTTTCATATCATCAGAAGCAGAGGTAAGTGTGTGTGGCACTATGCTGAGACTGAAGAGATACCTCCAGTTATGCTAGTGAATACATTAAAGAATTTAGCTGTATGTTTCCTCAGGGCACTCAGCTCTCAAACTTTGATGTTGTTTCATCTGCCCGTTCTATGACTGTTACCTTGTAAATTTTTGGCCACAGTACCAATTAAAGAAGTCAAATAACCACAAACATTTCTAATGTGCCTCACCCCTGTTCTTCATATGCAATACCTACATGCCACTGCCTTCAAAGTAGACATTTGGAGAAAATGTAACAAATGTACCGTAACAGTCATATGCCTTTTGATTTTTAAAAACTCCCTAATTTATTGTTTCACCTGATAGTTGCTATACCATTTTGAAAGTGTCCTGATAATATACTCAGATGTTCTTAAGTAGCAACAACAACAGTTCACTACCTTAATATGTTAGGATATTTTGTCATATGCAAATTTTTATAAAAAGGTCTCATTCTCTAATAAAAAGCCCTGTTCAATGTTCACAAAAATTCCTCGCCAAAGCTATTTTTATTTATTTATTTAATTCATTTAAATGCCACCTTTCTCCAAAGTGGGGCCCAAGGCAGCTTCCAGAAACAGCAAATTAAAAATATTTATAATTTTAAAAAAAACAATTTAAAATCCCCACATTAAACACTACAAAATCATTTAAAAGCCATACAAAAGTTAAAAACAAATAAAACCCACAAATAAATAAAAACTTTCCCTGCTTAACGATTAAAAGTCTATTTAAACAAAAATGTCTTTACTTGCCACCAAAAGGAAAGTAGAGTGGAGGGCAGCTTAGCCTCCCGCAGAAGAGACTTCCAGAGGATGGGAGCAGCCACCGAGAAGGCTCTCTCTCTTGTGTCCTCACCAAGCGAACCTGCGACAGTGGTGGGACCAAGAGAAAGGCTAAGATCTTTTTTGGATTGCCAATGCTGACTTTATAGATCTATAGTAATAAATCCGTACTAATAAAGGATGAGGTGCAGGCTGAACTGAACCCAGTGTACTGTCTGAGTGGTACAGCAGATGATCTGAGAAGTATAACATCTAGCAGGGAGGACATCATCATCATATTTCTTACCCGCCTCTCCCCAAGACTTGAGATGGGGCAAAATATAGATTAAAAGATATGAAACCATTTAAACAGATTAAACACATAAAACACATAAGCATAAGACACATTAAGAACATCCAAACATAAAATTAAAAAATATACCAATTTAAAATTAATAATTTAAAATTGACTGGGCATGCCTGCTGAAAGAGATGTCTTTAATACTATTATTAAATACTATTAATACTTTTTAAAATTCAGATAGAATGTTTAGATGTCTAATCTCATCTGCCAGATCATTTCACAGTCTAGCGACGGCCTATGAAACTGTGGGTGACAGTTGTCCATCAAGTCCTTGCTGGTTGAAGGAAATGTTCCCAGAGCATCTGAGTGATCTCGTAGGTAACCTGGACCCAAATCATGTAGGGCTTTAAAGGTAATAACCAACACTTTGCACTTTGCCTGGAAGCTAACAAGCAACCAGAGGAGTGATTTTAATATTGGTGTGTTATGTTCACTCTTAGATGTATCAGTGATCGATTTGGCTGCCATGTTTTGAATTGAAGTTTTTGAAATTTGTACAAAGGTAGCCCAAGGTATAATACATTGCAAAAGTCTAGCCTTGAGGTTACCAGTGCATGCACTACCATCTTTAGTGCACATTATAGCTTATAGATTGTAGCAAAGCCTCAGATTGTGTAGATTAAGAAAAGACTTAAGAATCAGTGTTAAAGAAATGGGTGTTCCAACACATTTGACTATCCTGAGTATTTACTTATTCTCAGGACAAGAGGCTACCACCAGAACAGAATATGGAGAAATGGAATGGTTTCAAATTGGCAATAGGATCAAACAAGGCTGCATTTTATCCCCTTATCCATTTAACTTGCACACTGAAGATATCAAACATAAAAGCAGGATTAGAATTGGAGGAAGGAGACATGAAAATTTAAGGAAGAAACAATCTACAATTTAAGATATGTAGATGACACCATACTACCAGTATGCATATGACATTCAATTCTATTATTCCTTTCCACCACAAGCCAAGGAAGCTCTTTTGGTATTAAATGATGCCTGTAATCAATAATGTACTAGATGAGGACAAACAGATTGAAATTTAATCCAAACAAGACAGAGATGCTCCTGTTAGTCAAACAGCTGATTAGATAAAGGGATGCAGCCTGTGCTGGGTGGGGTTATGCTCCCCCTGAAGATGCAAGTCTGCAGCTTGGGTGTGCTCCTAGATTCAACTCTGAACCTGGAAGCTCAGATTTCAGCAGTGGCTAGGTGTGCATTTGCACATTAAAGCTTGTCTGACAGGCACAACCATTCCTTAAGACATCAGATCTGGCCATGGTGACATCCTGGTTGGATTAATTTAACACATTCTACATGGCACTGCCTTTTGAAGAGTGTTTGGAAACTTCGATTGGTACAAACTTCAATTGGTACAAAGAACTGCACCCAGATTGCTAACTGAGCCTGGTTACGGGGAACACATAACTTGCTTGTTGCAACAGCTCCACTGGCTGTCAGTCCATTTCCAGGCAAAATTCAAAATGATACTTTTGACTCATAAAGTCTTATGTGGTTCAGGTTATTTGAAGGACCATATTCTCTGTTATGAACCAACCCACATTCTGAAATCTGCTGGGGAGGCCCCCCTCTCTGTCCCTTTACCCTCACAGATACATCTTGAGAGCCTTTTCAGGGGGTGCCCACAGGCTCTGGAAGTCCCTTACCAGAGACATTAGACTGATATACTCCCTACTTTCCTCCTACCTCTGTGTGAGTGATCTTGTTTCACTGTACCATTGATCAGCATAGGATCACCAAACTTGCACATGAATCTCCAATCCTGATTATCCTTTGGAAGTGTCACTGGATAATCAGAAGAGTGGACACATGCCAACTTCCTCTGGGCAAACTTATCCATATAAGTAATACACTAGAGCATATATTAATGAAAAGAAACAGCTAAGCAAAGAAATAGTCTCAGTCCAACTACATATGTAAAATATATTTTCCGTCTCTGCAGTGCTCCTTTCCAGTCAAATGACAAAGCCTTTGCCAATTTACACAACATTCAGAATTTTGTTTTGTTTTTCAGTGTCCCAGCCAATGATTTCAATGTTGGGTAGCTGTAACAACAATCAGTTTGAACTTCAAAGGAAGCCTCCTTAGTTGCGTAAGAATTCCAATTCATTACATTACAAGGGTGGGGTTTATTTTTCCTTTTCATTCATTTGGGACACTGCAGTACACCACTACATAGCCTGTGTGCAGAACCCAACAGCATGATTTAATAAAAAAACAGTTTGGGTATCTCACCACTGTTTATATTTAAGTGGATTACTTCTGGTTTTCATCTTAATGTTTTTTGTGTTACATTTTAATAGTTTATTTTAATTGAGATAAAAATATTTTAAAAGGTAAATTAAAATATTCCAAGGGTGAATTTAAAAATAAATACTATTTTTTTACTTTCTGGAAAACAATCCAACTATTTTCCTTTACCAGAAGACTTTGTAGAGAAGCCATTATGAATTATGACAATCTGCCAAATAAAATTACACTAGTACCAAATAAAACTGCTTAAGTAGCAAGAACAAGTTTCCACCACCACCACCATCATCCCCATCCCACCTGTCATATCCAAAAGGGTATGGATCTGCCAGAATAAAGAATATGATGGAATAAGGATAATTAAGGTGGTGATATATCGATATAGAGAAATAGAGATGAATCAGAAGGTAACTATGATCTCAATAATATGCAATCGGGAGAACAGATGGGCTATAGGAAGGTTGTTTATGACCTTGTTTACTTCCTAGGACCAACCTTTGATGCCCAGCGAAATAACACCTTCTCTTCCTGGGGCAGATGCAGGCGATAGCAGAGGTTGGGAAAAGTGGACACTTGAAATAATATTTTGATGTATCCCAAGGCTCTCGCATCATGAGTTGGGAAAGGGGAGGGCTGGAAGAGAAAGGATTTTAAAGGGTATATTGCTTTGGGGAAACTTAGGGGGGATGCAGACGGTGCAAAGAACCATCTTGGACGCAGGGAAGGGGAGGGGCAGCCGCATGGCGGCTGCCTCAACCTCTTCCCGAGAACATCATCAGAGTGCGTGCCATTACACACGGTGAGCATCCTGATTACATCCTCCCGGTGCAGCCTCTGCATGCGCCGCACCGGAAGAGATGCAGAAGAGTCGCATGGCGGCTCTTGATGTGTCCCTTCTGCTGGCTCTGAAAGGACCGGCATTTTAGCGCTCCTTTCTGGGGAGTCCATGGCCACTCGTCTGCATCCCCCCTTAGTTTGGACACTAACGTGTCACTAGCAACCTCTATTTTCAAGTCCAGAATAAATTGTCAGTTAAACTCACTGCAATGTTTTCTTGGCTCTTCAAATCTTAATCAAATGAACCTGACACGGTGTCCAAACTCGCTCCAACACCTCATACAATGCAGCCACATTCGGCCCGATGTAAAATTGATCTGGAGGACCCTTTTCAGGGTAAGCAGAGTGATAGCCAGTTGGCCACAGTCCAGGAAGGGCAAGCAAACTGTGGCCAGGAAGCTGGAACAAGAAGACCCGGAGCCAAGGGAGGCTCAGGGAGCAGTGGGTGGCTTCAGGAGGAAGCCCCGCCCATGTCCAGCACAAAATCAATGCAGTGGTGAGGGACAATGAGAGGTGTAGTGGCCGAAGAGGTGCCAGCACAGCTTGCCAGCACTACAGTGGGACCACTAGCCCATGGAGGGTCGGGTTTTGAAAGGGCAGGAGGCCCTCACATGGGACCCCACAGCAGAGACACCCTTCACCCTGGCCCTATCCATGAGACTGTGGAGACTGAATTCTGGTGGAGCGCCAAGAACCTGGCAGCCCAACAACTGGCAGTGTGGTTTGATGGAAGAGCAAGTCAGTTGTCCTACTTTTTGGCCCAGGTGGCAGCATACATACAGGAGTGGGGTCCTACCTTCCCAAATGATGCTGCAAAAGTGAGGTGTGTGACCTTTCACCTGGAAGGTGAAGCAGCGGACTGGCTCGTGCAACTTTTCGATGCTGCGCTGCAGAGCTTGAATTCATGGTCACTCTACGGGTTTGGTTCAAGAACCCCTTCCGAGTAGAAGAGGCTCAAACCAAGTTGATGGTGTTCATGCAGGGAGCACACTCCGTAACAGAATATGCAACAGAGTTCTGGGGATTGGCAGCACAAATCCTGGACTGGCCTGAAGAAAAGGAGTGCGAACATCTCCCGCCCCACCGGGAGATGGACTGTGAAACTGAACTAATGCAACCTCCCAAGCCTAAACTCTATTCAGTGATCCCCACTAGAAATGAGGACTTTAAAGGACTTTATAGAAAAGAACATGGTTAGAGCTATCATCCACCCATCGACCTCCACATTCAGGGCTCCAGTGTTCTTCCAAGAGAAGAAGGATGGGTCCCTGCAGCTGGCTACCGACTACAAGAACCTAAATGGAATATACAGTACCAACAATTACCCCATTCCCCTCATGAAGGACATGCTAGGCAGACTGGCTATGGGCCAGATTTTTACCAAGCTGAATTTGAAAGATCCCCCTTGTGAATGTGGATGCGAGAGGGAGATCAATATAAGACAGCGTTTAACTGCCCATTGGGGGCTTTGGAATACTTGGTCCTCCCTTGTGGATTATCGAGAGGTCTAGGCCTGTTTATGCAGCTTGTGAATGTAGCTCTTCATGACTTGCTGCTTGAGGGGATCCTAGTCTACTTGGATGATGTGTTGAACTAATCCCAAGACTTAGGATCCCATGTGGAATTGGTGAGGGAGGTGCTGAGGCACCTCTTGGACAATCAATTGTATGTTTAGTTGCCCAAATGCAAATTTCACACCAACAAGTTGGACTTCCTAGGACAGGGGTAGGCAACCTTTCCCCTTTAAGGTCCGAGGGACTTCAGCTCCCAGAATCCCAGGAGCTATTGGCCAACATGGGACTATTGGCCAACATGGCTGAGGCTTCTGGGAGCTGAAGTCCCTCAGCCCTTAAAGGGGAATGGTTGCCTACCCCTGTCCTAGGATATCGGGTGTCCACTCAGGAAATAGAGATTGACGCAGCCAAGATGCAGACAGTATTGGAATGGGCCCTACCAAAACCCCAAAAGCAGGTACAAAGTTTCCTGGGATTTGCTAACTTCTATAGGCAGTTTATTCCAGACTTTGCTCTGATAGCACTGCCTACCACCAACCTGTTAAAGACCAAGCTTCACCAAAGGCATCCAAAGGAGAAACCCAAGCCATCGGCCAAAATCAAACAAACTCCAGAATGTCAAGAAGCTTTTGAAAAGTTAAAGAGACTGGCTCAGAACCCATATTAAAGCACCCAGACCCACAGCAGCCTTTTGTCATTCAAACCACCACCAGCGATGTTGCAATAGGAGCTGTACTAATGCAAAGAAACTCAGAGGGAAATTTAAGACTGTGTGCTTACTTATCCAAAAAATGCCAGGGAGCAGAGCTAGATTGGCCCACCTGGGAAAAGGAAACCTTCACAATTAAGCAGGTGCTGCAGACTTGGCACCAGTTCCTAGAAGAAGCTCTTCACCTCTTTGAAGTTTGGATAGACCATCGCAATCTGGAAGCATTGCGAACTCCAAAAAATTAAACCCAAAACAGAGCTGATGGGCCAAGGAATTCTATCACTTCAGGTTCCAGCTAAAAGCCTTTCCAAGAAAGGAAAATGCCCTCACTGATGCCTTATCCAGATTGCCTCAGCATGAAAGCCAGAGAGACACTCTGGAGGAAACAATTTTTACCCCAGAACAACTGGGATTGGCAGTAACCACTCGAAGCCAAGCACACAAGGAAAAGGAAAACAGGAGCCAAGCCGCACCTGTGGATCCTTTGTTTCAGAGCATCCAGGAGGCAGCGAAAAAGGACCAGTGGCTTAAGGACCATTCAAAAACTACAGAGTTGAAACATGGCCTATGGTACAAAGGGACTCGGATCTATGTCCTGGAGGACCTGAGGCTCAAAATTCTACAGATGTCATCACACTAAGGCCATAGGACATTGGGGATTTCTGAGAATTTGGCATTTGATAAGAAAACAGTATTGGTGAGATGGGAATAGCGGGACATAGAGACGTATGTGAATAATAATAATAATAATAATAATAATAAATGTTATTTATAGCCCGCCCCTCTGCGCAGCAATTGAGGTGGGTTACAACATTTAAAGCCAACAAGTTAAAAGCATCCCCCCTCCCATAGTCCACCCTCCCACCCCTTAAAACAGAATTAAACCAAGAAGAATTAAAACATAACGATGGATTTAAAGCAATAAGCTAATAGCAAGGGATCAGTTGTGCCAACAAAGTAAGAATAAAGAAGGGGTGCCCAATATGTGCCCACTGCATGTCAATGGTAGGCAAGCCCTGGGTGGGGGCTGTTGCAGCCGCTACCCATGCCTGATACACCCTGGAGACACATTGCCATAGACTTCCTATCAGACCTTCCCAATAGCAGGGGTCAAAACACAGTATGGGGGTGGTCACAGACTTGTTTTCAAAGCAGGCACACTTCGTGCAGTGCAAAGGTATGCTTAGCATCGCCAAACTAGATGATATATTCATTGGATATGTTTAAAAATTGCACGGCCTACCAGATAAGATTGTCTCCGATAGACGGTATCAGTTCACCTCACAATTCTGGAAGACGTTGCAGAAAAAAATAGGAACTGAGCAGGCAATGAGCACCTTTCATCATCCACAATTGGACGTACAACTGGACAAAACAAATTGCCCTCTGGAGCAGTACATTTAAGGGTACGGCAATTATCTGCAGGATGATGGTTCCATTTGCTGCCCCATGCCAAAGTTGCATTCAATGGGGACATCAACCAAAGCACAGGACACTCACCGTTTCAGATTGATAGCTTGTCTTCTGTTGCTCAAGACAAAAGCAAAGCAGCTTCATTTATATACCACTTCATACCACGCTATGGGGTGTCTAAGCGGTTTACAACTGTAAGCTCATTGCCCCCCAACAGTTGGCTACTCTATTTAGTGACCTCGGAAGGATGCAGGCCTAACTCTAGCCTGAGCCCTGGCTAGTATTGAACTCGCAACCTTGTGGTCTATGAGTGAGTGGCTGCAGTACAGGCATTTAACCACTGTGCCACCAGGGCTCCAGAGAACAAGACCCAGAACAATGGATGCAAGCTACAGGAAAAAAGATTCCACCTCAACATTAGGAGGAATTTCCTGAAAGTGAGATCTGTTCAACAGTGGAACACACTCCCTCAGAGTTTGGTGAAGCCTCCTTCTTTGGAGGTCTTTAAACAGAGGCAGGATGGCCATCTATTAGGGGTGCTTTGATTTTGACTTCCTGCATGGCAGGGGTTGGACTGGATGGCCCTTGTGGTCTATTCAAACTATATGATATGAATCGAAGACTTTACGTACGCTAGACATGGAATCCACAGACCCCATCTCACTCTCCCAGTGGATTACAAAAATTAAAGACACTTGGCCTTGAATTGTAACAGTGGTGGACAAAGTGAAGAAAGACTACAAAAGGTTTGCAAACCACAAGAGGGGCAAGGAATGGGAGGTGGAACCAGGAAACAAAGTTTACTTGTTAACCAAGCATTTGAAAACCCAGCAACCTTCCTGGAAGCTGGGGCTAAAAGTTGTGGTAAAGCGATTGATCAATGAAGTAACTGTAAACTGTACCTGCCAAAGACTTAAAGACATTTGCATCCAATGTTCAATTTCAGCCTGCTGAAACCAGCTTTGGACGTGGACCCCTGGCAGCCAGACCCAGGGCCTCCCCCTTCTTTGGTAGTTGGGGGGGGGGGGGAAAACAGTACTTTGAAGTGGCCTGGATTTTGGACTCAAAGGCAGTCTTCTAATGTCAAACAGCTCCTACAGTGAATAATTTCTTCCTAACATTTAGATAGAATCTATTTTTCTTGTTATTAATTGATTGATTGATTCATGTTATAGTGCAGGGGTAGGCAACCTTTTTGACCTCGGGGCCGGGTTGCTGTCCCTCAGACAATTGGCGGGCCGAAGCAAA
>CM034703.1:101232243-101242375 GCA_020142125.1 Phrynosoma platyrhinos
GGGGCCGCATCCGGCCCCCGGGCCGCAGGTTGCCTACCCCTGTTATAGTGTCTGGAGCATCAGAATGCAAGTTCATCCCATGTTCTACTAAAATCGCTTTTGGTATTTAAAGATGGCTATGGGGCCTTTGCAGACTGCTAGAAATAGTGCAAATTGAGTCCACTTTAACTGCCTTGACTCAGTACTAGGGAATCATGGGAACTGTATTTTTTTCTGAGACATTGAGCCTTCTCTCTCAGAGAGCTCTGGTGCCACAATATACAGTTCCCATAATTCCCTAGCACTGAGTCATGACAGTTAAAGTGGACTCAATTTGCATTATTTCTGGCAGTCTGCAAAGGCCCTATGGTTTCTTTTTCATCCATAAATCATGGAGATTAACACTTCCAAAAGGTTTCCACTACTTTTTCTCAACTCCTAGAATCCTCTTTTGTGGAGCAACTGCAATTTCTAACAACATTACTGTTATTATCTAGCATTTTGAGAGAACTGTCTACGAAACAAAGCATTGTATGCTTTTTATCCAATTGATCTTCATGACGGTGTTTCTTCACAATGAAAAAAAAAAATAATGATGTATCAGAGACCAAGTAGTAAAGATACAAACCTCTTTTGTTCTTTGCACCTCTCATTCCATCTCAATCCAAAACCGTAAATAATAGCTCAATAGAGATTAAAGGTTCATGTTAAGAAATACTTCAACTTAGATGATCCTGAATACCTGGTATAGTAATATTGTCCCAACCATGTAGGGCAAGAACTCAATGCAATGGGAAGAAGTTGTGTGTATTTATTCATGGACTGTTGAGGAGAATGAAATTCTTCCACTGCCCCACATTTCTTGCCTGCATAGATTGCTTCAGGCTGCTCTCTCCCAACCTAGCTTTGATATCAGACCTTAGTTCTTGCAAAAAATGTCTTGAAGAAATGGAATATGGCATGAATATTCTATTTCATGTAATAATGAATCCCCCCCCCCCAATTTCACCACCCATAGATAAGTGCATGTGTAAAATACATGGCTGCCCTACTACATCTTGTTGGTTATAAAAGTCTACCTAAATCTCCAAGTTCTGGATAAATGCAGACCAGCATCTTGATTCCTGCTGATATTTGCGCTAGCCTCTAGCATCAGAAATAATTAGCTTCTGTGTATGTAGATACCATCCACATGTTCATATGCTTTTTCTTGACAGTAGTCAACAAATCAGTAAGGCCTAATTCTATCTACCTGTGAATAGAATTGCAGCCTAATAAGAGACTACCCTCTTCCTTTTCTGTTGCAATTATTTATATTAATTTATATGGCCATCTTGGTTAATCTGGGCTCATTGTGTTCACATAATATGGATGCTATAAACAGGTATTTTTTGCGACTGTGGGCACATTCACACTCACTTTTTGTCCTGAGGAGATTTGGATTACAACGCTGATGCAATACTGGATAGTGGTTCCCATTACATTTTGGGTTTGTGAATCTCGCCAAGGCATTTTAACCCTGTGTGTTATTCATACATGCCTGGGCAGCCCCCATTACCATGGTAACCACCAGTATCTCCCAGCTCATCCCAGCCAGAGAGTGGTCAGCAGCCTAAAGAGCCCTTCCCAGTCCTCCTCCCGCTCCCCAGAAAAGGCTCAGAGGGGTTGCAATAGGGTCAGCCAGGCAATCCTTGATTCGGTAGTGTATTCAACATTGAATATCCTAGGTTAAATGAGATTTTGCGTAGACTCCCCCCAAAGTGCACCAAGTGCATTTAGGGTAAGTGTGAACACCAAAGAAATAATCTGGGTTCACCCTGGGTTATTTTTGTAGAGTGAGTGGGCCTGTATCTCCAGAGAGACTAAGCAAGGATATGGCATTCTGACTTATCCTGGGTATAAAGGGTTATACTTTTAACATATGGGGCATTCACCTGATTCTGCAGTGATTTTCATTTTTAAGTCATTTGCAGTCTAAAGATGAGGATAAGGAAGGCAGAAAGAAAAGAACAATCCAAGTAAATAAAATAATTTGGTACTTGTCTGTAAATATGCTTTTTCATGTATTCCCCCCTAAGCTTTTAGCTATTTAAGATTTCCAGAATTAACAATAAAAGAAAGATACACAGAGCGCCAGCACAGTGTAGTCATTTGAGTTTTGGACTACAGCTCTGGAGTCAAGGGTTCTAATCACCACTCGGCCATGGAAACCCATTGGGTAGCCTTGAGCAAACCACAGTCTCTCCGTCACAGACGAAGGCAAAGACAAGCTCCCTCTGAAGAAATCTGGCCAAGAAAACCTCATGATAGCTTCACCTTGGGGTCTCCATAAGTTGGAAAAGACTTGAAGGCACACAAAAAACAACAGAGACACAGTGCTTGGATGTGGACAATATTTCCTTATCAAAGCAATAGTGCACACTTGGGTTTGTAAAGCTGGAAGCATGCCTCAGGCCAGAGCACTCTTTTCCTGCAAGTCTCGCTCCTTCACTGTTCACTGTGTTCAATGCTTCAATTCTGGCTATAGTAAGTCCCCCATAATAGTTATAACAGGACACTGATTTAATGCCACTTACCAAATTGGGATAATTAGCCACAAACTGATCAATTTTCTATTTATAAAGAAAAAGAACTGTTCAAATATACATCAAGTTGGGCAATGTGAGGTCCCAGCAGCCCTAGCCAGTATAGCCAATGCAAGGAACATTGGAAGTTCATCTGGAGGGCTACAATGCGCCCACTTCTGTTATACATGAACAAGGAATCACACACAAAGAGACACAGCAATCATTTTTGGAATGACTAGGAGGCTAGATGCATTTGTAGTTAGTTTTATATCACTACTGCATATGTGTACAGTAGAACAGATGCACTGAGCCATTTCTATATAGGCAGCAGAGGACACTTTTCATCCTCAACATGAAATCTGTCCCCAATCTTCTTTCTGTCACCCCATCTACCTAGACTACAGCAACACAGGTCAAAGTCTGGTTTTTATGATAACAATTTTAAGATTTTTTTAAAAAAAGCTGATTTTTTTTTTTATACACTGATTTTTCTGCAGCCCCATCTACAAAATATAGTTCTACATGAAGTCATTGCTCCATACATATGTTCCGTTTACAGTATCTGTTTCACTTCTGTTCATTTTTTCTGTTTCACTTCTGTTCATGCGCTAATATAATTCCCCCCTTTTCTTTCTTAAAATGCACACAGGCTGGTAGACACATGTGCACAGCAAATGGAATCTGAACTTAGCTTAACAGCCTCATTTATTCCTGATGGTTTAAATTATTTCATCACAATTAATGACACCCCCTCAGCTTCCTGTGCAGTGCTGCCAGATGTTCAGAGACCACAAAGCCACTCGCTTCTTTGACGGCTAGTGACAAGTTGTCCTCTGAAGGACATTCCCTAGGTGCTGGGGCTGGATGACACCTCTACTGCTTAGTGCCTCTCTTTCCCTGAGTAGCTATCTTGAGAGGTACAGGAAGGCATGAGAAACCCAGAATTGCTTTATTGAGGGCATGTTATATGAAGTGTTTTGAATATGAAGACGCTTGCCTCTTCTGACAGACGTTGCAGACTTTGGGTAGGAGTAGAGAGACAACAACTGATATTGACCTTCAAACACTTTAACTTCTGTCTCAATAGTGTCTCTCTTTTTAAAAGAAATGATAGGGCAATTGACTTGAAATGAAATGCCGTAGCTGCTGATCCTGAAATCACATAGGCCCCACTTGCATATATATGTCAGGATTTCAATTTGGTGTGACTTCAATAGTTCATTGCTCCTTCACACTGACACTGAAGGATCAAACTATGATTTATACTCAAGGGAATTTAAAATCTGCTGTGTGGTGATCTGTAGGGGTTAGTGATGTCGCAGAAACAATCCCATGTGTGTTTTGGGTTTCTTCATATACAATTAGAGATGGCAGAAAACATTTGGTGCCTAAGGCAATGTCCCCCCTACACAGACACAGTAAAAATATAGTAATAAATTAAATAACTATAAATTTGCTGCCTTATAATAGCACTGCTTCCTGAAGTTGCAACTGCAATATTCTTAATCATAGGGCTTTTCCTATATATAGTCTTTGGGAATCATTACTATATTGCATTGTTCTCCCTTTTCTATTTATTATTTTTCCTTCCATCTTGGTGGTATGTATCATGTAGACACAACATACTAAAACTATGTTTTACAGTGAAACTACAAGCTTCTTTCTTAAAGGCACATGAGAAATGTTGGTAATATAGGGCTATCTGTGTTCTGCCTCTGTAATTACAAAGAAAAAATTATGTGTATTCAAATAAAAGGTAGAAAAATATATATTCCCGAAGAGAGTTCCCAACAGCCATTATGAGTGGATATGGCAGATATTCTAATGATTCTCTTCAAAAATATTTCCTCTAGGCCAGGAAATATGAGATGGTTCACTTAGCCAAATTTTTAGTATAAAAACACAGAAGCCATCCTATTAAATAGACTGAGAGGAACAATATACCTTTAATAAACAGTTTTAAAGGAAAATTCAGAATGGCAGATGCATCACTAGAGACCAACCACTCGCAAAAGTTCTTTTGTTTGTTTATGATTCTGTGTGCAGCCATTTCTTACTGTCATTATATAAAGCATTTTATGGAAAATTCACTTGCTCTCTCACTTCACTTAAAATAATTACAAGGGGAAAGGAAATGTCTTTTTAAAGCTATCAAAGTATCCTCCTGCCCCAACCAATATTTGGTTTAGAATTTGGTAGAGACTGCAGTTCACTTTACCAGGAAATCACACAAAAGTACATAGTACATTTAGAGGAGCCTGAGGTTCTCCTATAAGCAGCCAGCCATGGGAACTAATTACAATACAGAAAAACACACATTCCTGCACAAAGAAATACACAAAGAAATAAAATTCACTATGTTATCTAGATGTGAACAATTAAAACAACATATTTTTAAGACCACTGGAGATTGATAGAGAGTCATTATTGGCTTCAGTCTGTGCTCTCTCAGAAAAGCTTGTCTGTTTGATGGAGGGAGCATGTGGGGGGAGGCAGAGAAGGAGCTTGAGTAAACTTTAAACTCTCATGTAGGGATGCATTGCTTGTGCGTCCCTGGCAGATGTGGAAAGGAGATGAAATGGGCAAGGGAGAATCAAATATCCCATCGCTGCAGGTTTACTGAGGAGAAAGAACATTGCAAAGATCTCACATCTGGCAATCATTTGTCAATAGCTGGAACGAGAGCGGCAGGAAACTTTTTGGCTCTTCTAGAAGATGAAAAGACAAAAACCATGTGTCACACATGCATTGCCCTACTACAGTGACTACTACATTTATTGCCCTCCCTTCCTTTCAAAAAAAAATATGATCATCAGATCTACTCTATTCCATTAAAAAAAAAACCCAATGCAGTCCCTTGACTTGTTAAAATTCAGAGTGTTAAGTATTAGATTTTTCTTTCCCTTACTTCCATGTAAACCCAGGACCACAATCATTTAAGCATAGACCACCTAGCAGTTTGGACAGGGAAACTAGTCATTTAGTCAGTAAACAGAATTAAAATGAAAGACACCACAATAACTAAGATATAACTTTGAAACAGTTTTCAAATTTTAGAAAGGAGGAAGGGAGATGGTAGTGCTACTGACCCCAACAAACAAATGCCCTACACATGACAGAATCAGTGATTGATCACTGCCTTGCTTGATCTTTTAGAAAAAGGAAGAATGACACACCTTATTACTTTAATTGTTGTTTTTGGAGAAGGAGTATGAAAAAGCTTCCTCGCATTGTTACCATACCTTAAATAAAGGGTATCTGAATGTTGATATCTGTGTGTGTTTAATGGGAAGAAAGGTCTATTTCCTAGAATTACCAAATCAGGGTGATGATTATAGACTACTCTTATGGACTACATTTTTGATGGTGCCAGTAACAAAATGTGAGGTTACATTAATTTCTCTGTATCCATTTCCCATGGTCTTTTTCAGAACCAATATTTTAAGTAATAAGTCAATTAGTTATAACTTAAGTAGTTAAGACAATAAAGTTAAAGGCTTCTCCTTTGACATGATTGTCAAGTCGTGCCCAATTGTAGGGGTGGTGTTCATCTCTGTCACTGAGCTGAGGAACCAGCACTGTCAAAGACAATTCCAGAGCCATGTGGGCAGCATGACTACATGGAATGCTGTTACTTTTCCACCAAAGTGATGCCTGTTTACCTACTTGCACTTTTACATGCTTTAGAACTGCTAGATTGGCAGAAGCTGGGACTAATGACATAGCATTTGCGTCTTGAACTGCCAACCTTATGATAATCAGAATCAGTGTCTTAACCGCTGAACCACCACATCCCAACTAAGTAGTTAAAGCAGTGGTTCTTAACCTTGTTGGAGGTACTGACCCCCCACCAGTTTCATATGTGCATTCACCGAACCCTTCTTACGATTCTTACGCATTCACCGGACCCTTCTACCGCCAATACAGACGGACCATCAGCGCCATCCGGTGAGGGGAGTGGGCCGCCATGCTGTCAATCACGCCACATGGCCAGAGGGCCACTTCTGTCGGCGGAGGTGGGGCAAACTGGTTTGGTTGGATGGGGCATATAAATAGTGGGGCATATAAAACGTATACAGGTTATCACCTGCAGCCAATGATGGATGAGCGGGGCGCGTCATCACGAATCATATGAATCGGATGTGTGTCTTGACTTCCACCGAACCCACGAGACTGACTCACCAAACCCCTGGTGTTCGATTGAACCCAGGTTAAGAACCACTGAGTTAAAGCATTACAATTATTAGTGTTGGTAGTAATTAATTATTTTCCCAATTTCTAAAATGTAATGTAAGCAATTTCTAACATTATCAAGCTCTATCTCTGTATCTCGTCTATCTGCCCAGGAAGATTTCCCCAACTAATTAGAAAAAGCTTTAATGGATAAATAGGATGCTACCAACCTTTTTTTGACTTGCAGAGCCCTTTTTAGAATCAGTTTCTATGGTGAAGCCCCTAAGAGGCCTACTCTATGTCTTACAAATTAATGGTATTCAGGAGTAGTGTTACATTTTGTTTCTTATTCTTAATTTCATTCAATTTTTATTTCTTTCATTTTCCTGGAGCACCTCGGAAATGCACGCAGAGCCCTAAGGGCTCCTTGACACAAGTTAGGAACCGCTGCTCTAGACCAATTCCACCTACAATGTTTGCTCCACTGGCAGATGAGCACATTTTGATGAAATCAGCTAGTATATACATATATGGCTTAATCTGTTACTTCTTTTAACAAGATTTTTCCCCTACTACATTCACATACAATTGGTAACTAGAAGATTCAAGCAGAAATTGTTCCTGTGGCTTGACATGTAAGAAAAGTATGCTGGTTATTGAATAAGCTGGCAAACTCAGAATTGGTTGCATTATGTTTGGAACAATGTATTTCCCAAACAATTAATTACAATGAAGAATACAGAGAAACCATAATTGTTCAATAATTATAGGAATCATCTCTTCTAAACCTTATGGATATTTATATTTGCACTCCAGTGAATGTAAGGGAAAATAACATGCAGGAAAGCAAGTTCCTAGTTCAGAATGACCACAAAATATTTCAAATTAACTGTCAAACTAATACTGGACCATCACATTATTTCCAGCACCTATATCACTATCTATCAGGTTTAACTAAAATGTAAAAGTACTAACTAAACAATCTCAGGGAACAGAATGCCAAAAAATAATGCACAAGAAAGTGGAAAACCATTTTTAATCAGAAATTGGTGCTGTTACTTTCCCTAAATTTTGTAGAAACTATTTCCAGTCATAGTGAAAATCTTCAAAGAACTATCCAAATGAGATTATGCTTTCTTTATTTCTTTCTTTTTGATGATGTACATGAATAACCATTGAGCAATGATATTTGAAAATGTGGGCAAAATGAAATGTTCAGTGTCTTGACCATTGCTTCATATAATTTTATGTAATTGCAGATTATACTAGATTTCTGTTTGAAATACTTATGCTCTTTACAGAGCTATGAAAACAACAGCTCTAAATTAAATCTGATAACACTGGATAATCAGGGAGCTAACTGACTAATGATAGAAACAAAATTAGAGATGGAGTGCTGGGATCATAATAGTATGGATATGTGTGCATTTACAAAGAATCTTCCTAGAATAATTATAATCTGACATGGAAATATCCTAGAACAGGGGTTGGCAACTTACGGCCCGTGGGCCGGTTCCGGCTCGGGGCCCCCCGCTTACCAGCCCCTGCCGAGCCCTGCCGCCATTTTGTCTTCCAAAATGGCAGGCGCGACGCGTTTGCGCATGCGCAGTACTTCTGCATATGCGCAAACGTGTCACGGCTGCCATTTTGGAAAATAAAATGGTGGGTGAGACATGCACAGCAGAGCCGCCGGCGGCAGCGCGTGGGGTGGGGGGGGTCGCCCGTGGCAGCGGGGTTGCGCGTGCATGAGCACTCGCACCGCCAGTCCCCCCCTCCACCAGCCCGCCGGAAGGGAGGACTTCAGCGTACCGGCCCCTGGCTGAAAAAGGTTGCCTGAGATCCATTTAACATATTTATTACATAGATGTAAAGTCAAATTTCTTACCAGTTACACTCAACAAAGAGTTGCAGCAAATATACCAGCTTGAGTTTATGATATATGTACTTGAAAACATGTGGAGTGTTATATTTTACTTTAATTTTTTTAGGTGAAGACTTAAAATATTTTGCACGCACACATGAAAATAATGTAAAAGAGTGAACTACACATGTGAATAGCATCATTCAAACTCTCATGGTAAAACATTGCTATTTAGTATAATGCATATACACATTTAATTTTGAATGTGCATTTAATATAATGCCTATCATACAAAGACATATAGGAAATAATGAATTTATTATAATACATATTATTTACAGTACTACTTAATACAGTGCCTATTAATAGCTACTCAGAAAAAGCAAATCAATGACCACAACTACCACCAAAACAAAACAAGCAATAATTAGCCATGGTTCTTAAAGGAGAAAATGAAGGCTTTATATGTCAGTCATCCAACTGAATTTGTTAGACATCTTAATCAAATATTGTATCTACTGTTCTTCAAGGGACATGGTACTTCTTTTGACTGCCAAATATACAAAGTTCACATTTGATGTTAACTATTACTGCTAGAACATGCAGGATGTGACATCATTTTGATTTCCTTCTCTAAATATCCAGAAAATAAAGCAGGTAAGAATACTAATAAATTACATATTTCCTGGACCAAGGGTACCACGAATTAAAAACTTCATGGCAAATGCTACATGTTTCTTGCTTTCATATACCAAACATGGTAAGTAAGCAACACAAATGCAAGTCCTTGGCCTCCATATCCATCCACAACACAGTGATGGGTTCTTGTTCTATTCTACTGTGCCTATAACACTATTTATAATAGTGCTGAATTCCCTTACAAGTTGCTGCAATAGTTACAATAAAATAATAGAAATGAAGCACTCAGAGTGGCTACTGGAAAAGTCATGCTCCCTTCCCTTTAGGCAGACCCAGTGAGCCAGACTCCTTACCCCACCCTGGCTCAGGTTGTAACTCCATTCCCATCAGGAGGAAAAACAGGCTAAACTGTAAGCAAGGGCTAGGGAATACATGTCTCCCACCCTGATATTGTTGGACCTATATTCCCTCAGAATGGAAATGCTGGGCTAGGTTCATGGGAGTTCCAGTTCAACAATAGTGGGAGGGCCAGATGCTCATTTTCCTGTTGCCCAGGTTATCCATCTCCCTGTTTCTCCTCTGCAGCTATTTATGGTCATTCATTTCCCTGTACATCTGCTGCTAGTGTCCAGATCTTACTGATATTTGCTTGAGGAAATTAAAGAAGCAGTGTTACAGTAGAACAGGGCAAATTCTGAATCATGAGTTATGAAACATCTAGGCTACTCTCAAAAACACTTAGTGTACTTGGGATTACAAATTGAAAGATGGAAGTTTCTCTTTCAAATATGACATGGTCTCTCAAGAACCATCAGTTTCTGTGCTCCTCCTTCCCAGGCAAAAATGAAAAACAGCAAGCGGGAAGGACATGTTAAGGAAAAAGCAACATGGGACATACAGTAATAGAAATAAA
>CM034703.1:101242475-101265219 GCA_020142125.1 Phrynosoma platyrhinos
TTAGAGCCAGAGGTGAAGAGCTACAACTCCCATCATCCCTGACAGGACAAAGCACCATAACTAACCTCAGGGGCAGTAGGATCAAGTGCTGCACCTGAATTTTCAGACCCAAAGCACACAAGTGAATGTTAAGTTTATGCACTTACTCTGCTATAGTGGGTACAAATCAATGTATCAAATAATTCCAACCTACACCACACTTCCTTCATTAAAAGTCACCATGTTGGATATCCTGCTGACATGAGGTATCATAGTTGAAAAGTCCTTCCTAGAATCAATCAGTAGTGGTGAGGGAAATGAGGATAAAGAAGACCTAAGAACTGTGGGGTGGGGGTAGCACAGGAACCAGTTACCATTATAAAGCACTATGCCGTCTTCCAGTGAGTCAGGCAATTCTGGAAATGGGACTCTAAAATCTAAGTTACCTCTATTCCCTGCAAGTCCAGCTGATGAATGAGGTACATGCTTCTAAGTGTCCTCTCCTTTTCCCCACCTAACAGTTTCATTGGAAAATCTGATTAGATGAAAAAAATAATTTGATTTAGCACATAAGAGACCTTATTTCTGGACTTGCTATTGTGATTGCTGTAACAGAAAAGCAGAATAACCAGTTATTGGTCACCACTAATTTGAGAAAAGCAGAAGTAGAAGAAATAACTTGCACTTCTTTATTTCCTGTTTGCATAATAGTACTCACAGCAGGACTTTGGTTCAAAAGAGAAGAGTGATTTGGGGAAAAAAGAGGAATCATTTTTATTATTACTGAGACTTTCAGTTACCCATGTTCAAGCCAAGGAAATATTCCAGAAGCTAAAGGCATTGCTGATTACTGAGAAGTTGTCGCTTTTCATGTGATATGGTGCGATGTATCCAACAGCAGAAAAGTCCTGTTCATAAAAATGAATGAAACATATTAGAAAGAGCAACTTCAAAAAAACTATGAAATGAAAAGGAGGTGGGTATTCCCTCAGTCAAGACAGCAACAAATGATTCTGGCTGCAGAAGGCTTTGAACAGAAGAAACTGTCATGAGACAGTCCTCATTTGTTAAACAATGACTGTGTAAGTCATATTTTGCACAAATGTGGTCCCCAGAGAACTTGAAGACTGCTAGATGCATAAAAAAATGTACTGGAAGATCCAAGGGAAGATCTTAGACTAGAAGGGGAGAGAAAATTGCCTGGTCCTTGCTCATCTGTTATGTGTGAAGTTCTTAAAAATGGAGTTAGCCTCCAAAAACAAACACACATTGTGATGTATAAGCATACTATGTGTTTATACATACATAAACATATACTTTACTGGAACACCAGAGCTCTGTCCAATTGACAGAAAGTTTCATCTAAGCCTCAAAGTCACACAAAGAAGCAGAAAGAAGAGAAAAGATGGATAAAGAAGAAATGAATGAATAGAGAATATAAATCACACTTTCAAGATGCTGACAAAATTAGACTGTAAGAGTAGGCAATGTTTGAGACATACATGGAAATACAATTATCCAAGGCACTTAAAAATGCAACCTCAAATATTCTGCTTCTCTTATCAAATTCCTCAGTTCTTCTTTCAAATGACCTAGAGAATCTATGTTTATAGCAGAGATATCAGCAACTGTATTCTCATGAGAGTCTTGATTGTTGCCAAACCAATAACTCCCTGTGTGGCATACTTGCATGAACCTGCCAGCTGTATTTCCATGCCAAGCCAACATAATGTAGTTCCGTTTGGTTTTCTGACCTAGCATTACTTAAATATATTCTTTCACTCCTACTCTCTTTCTACCAGGCAATCTAAGGGGCAACAACATCCATCAGTCATGCATTCCAATATTTGAAAATTCTTTTCTCGAACACTTCCCATCGAAGAGCCTTCAATCCAAATTACTTAAATTCTCCAAAGTTCAGCTTGGAGAGGGAAGCCATGCACATATCTTTGACAATTTCCCTTGGAGCTCTGCTTTTTAATCTTCAGGAATTTAACATTTAAGGTTCTAGAAAACAAGTTGCTAAAAGGGAAACTCTCAGAAAAGCCTGAGCATGCAACCCTATCTGCATTGCCAAATGCCTGCTTCCCAGGGAAGGTTTGCGATTATTTTCTTCAATACCTCAGGCTAAACCAGGATTATCTCTGATTAGGATTCTGTTTTGATTGATGTGGAGTGCAGAAATATATCAGTGTATGGTGACAACAGGGTGAACAGCAACATCACAATATTCCCATTCCAAAACCATGTTCTGGAAACATAATTTTCTTTGGGAACTCACAGACTGAAATATGACTGTGCACACACAAAATATATTTGAAGCACCCGAAGTAAAATAATTTTGGAAGGAAATCTGGCTGTTTGCTAATATCTGCATATCATACTTGAGTGTTCAGTTTTCTAATGCTATTGTTCAGTTTAGTTATTTCATCATTGCTGGTCCAAGAATTAACTAAAGCAGGTAATTTTAGGGCCTCTACAGACGGGCGGCCGTGGGCCACCCAGAGAAGCTGAGGATTAGGGCCGAGGCTGCCCTACGCCTCAGCCCTAATCCACCCTTTTGACTACTGGGAAAGGAGCACTAAAATGGTGCTCCTTCCCCAAGCCCCAGAAAGGGTGCCGGAAGAGCCATCGCGCAGCTCTTCCGTGTCTCTTCTGGCTCAGCCCGTGCAGAGGCTGGACTGGGAGAACGTCATCAGAGCGGTCGGCATCTAGCTGCCTCTCCCTTCCCTGGCTCCAAGATAGCGCTTTGCGCCATCTGCAGAGCCCCTTACTTGTAAAGCTGAGATGATGTGGACCTGGAGCTGAGAGACACTTCAGCCTTTCCAACATGTACTTACTGGCATTTCCTTTAGTTCCAAAGAATGGCCTCAAATTGACCTTATCTAGCTTTATGATACACAGAAACAGTCTTCAGTAGTCTCACAATATCTATCACAGCTGTATAGTTGCAGGCTCTCTTCCTTCATATCAAGATCATTATGATCTTTTAAAAACAACAAACAAAATCACAGCCTATAGACTTTGATGACTATCTCTGTCTCAATCTGATGAATAATGGGTAAGTCAAATTAAAGCTTCTTATTAGGCTATTGTAATTACTGTAATGTTAAATTATGTATTCCAATGGAATTTGTAGGTAGTTGTTGTGAATTATATTTGGTGTTCTACAATTTTCACATCATTGCCTGAGATGCTGTCAAGCATGCAGATACATAATGCACAACTGTTTTGATGTGTGCTGACTACTATTGAAATGTGTGTGTATGTGTGTGAGAGAGAGAGAGAGAGAAAGAGAGAGGAGAGGAGGCTGAGCTTTAATGGTTGGATGACATTTCACTGATACAAAGCTAGATTCTTGTTCTATCAAAGCTTCAGAAATAAGTAACAAGGGCTTTCTGAGTGTCCCTGAACAAGCTCCTGAGAAAAACAAGTTTAAGAATATAGCTCCTGTGTTGTAAGCGTATCAAGGGAATAACAACAGTGTGTAAAGACATTCATTTTTGGTTTGTGAATAATTCCCCCCCCCAAGAAAAACCATACAGGAAGCAAAAAGCTTCTTTTCCCCAATCCACATCCTTAAAAGTTTTTTTTAATATGCAGTTTTGTGTCAAGACTGTTAAAAACTATACTTTGTTCTTGCCCCAAATAAAAAAAGTATCCAATAGAAGAGGATAAATTATCTATAGAAAAAGAGATACCACATGCACATTTTCCAAGTAAAATTCTCAATTTAAGAACTAGTGCTGGAGATATCACTTAATGCCTCAGTAATATATATAGTGGGCCCTTGGTATCTGCTGAGGTTTGGTTCCAGAACCTCCTGTGGATACCAAAATCCATGGCTATTCAAGTCCCAGTAAATACAGTGACATAGTGAAATGGTGTCTCTTATATAAAATAGCAAAATCTAGGTTTGCTTTCTGGAATTTATAACTTTTCGGAACATTTTCAAGCTGTGGATGGTTGAATGTGTAAAGAATATGTCGATATGAAGGGCTCACTGTAAATTCAGTAATGCTTAATAATCTGTTGGGGTGGGGGAATGGGGCAAAAAGAGATTTCCAGTCCATGTTTTAAAAAAACCATTGGTGTTACTGGGCATTTCCCTCTTTTTGTGTTGATTTCCTCCCACTGGATCAGGGAAAACCATGCTCACCAAGAAAAGTCTACAGAACATTGCATGATTTACATCACCTCCACCACGTTATCACCATTATTTGCTGGAATGGAAAACAAATGACCTTTGTCAAAATAATAAAACAAGAAATAAGTCTCTCAAAATTTATTTGCTGTTAGATAGGAAGGGGGATAATATCAATTAAGACTTTAATTTCTGTAGAAATAAACTTTATTCTGCACCATGACACCAACACCTGAATAAAAATTGGCAGATTGAGATGTAAGTACAATTGTGGGTGCACCAGCTCAGCTTTGAACACATACACACACATATGCATACGCGCACACAAATATTCATCACCATAAGATCCACAAATGGACTGCTTCAGGTCTTCGGCTACTTAAAGATCAAAAGCCTAGAGAAAGCACCCAATTACTGCATGCACATCAAGGAACTCAAGCTCAATTAAACAAAGGTGCTCAAGGGTTTTTGGCAGACATAGTACTGACGTCAAAAGTGCAACTGCACTTGGCAAATCTGTATTTTCCACCACGAAAGAATAATTTGGTTTTTTAAAAAAACAAGTACATGAATTATTTTACTGCTCAGTTAAAATGGTAAGCAAATACTAAATAATAAAAGCAACACAAAAAGATAGTAGAAAAGTTGGCTTTAAAAAAGTTTGATATGTTCAGAAGGGGTTCTATGAACAGGCTGAGACTAAAGAAAAATGGAAATATAGATAAGATTTAGCTTCCACCGCTTCACAAAACAATCAAAAGGTTTACATAATGTACATTCATTGATTAATATTTCAGGTGCAATACAGTTTCCTTTCCATGTATCTTATTGCTTTCTTTTGAAGCTTTGAAAAAGATGGGGAAAGACTTTGCACTTAACAACTTCTACTAGAAGTCACAAATAATGAGTAAAGGTGATAAGATTTCACAGTTGCTCTTAAATCACTTCTAGCCTTCAAAGTAAAAAATGGTACACATCCTTACTCAGGTCTGGAAATGGACATTTATATTAAATAACTAGAAAATATAGTTTACAATGGGCCGAAACAGAACCTTTGAGCACTGGGTTGGGGCCATGGCAACCACACACCACGCCCCCCCCAACCCAGCTTTCTTCCAGTGCAAAAAGAAGTGGCAAATGCTGCTCTTTTTTGCACCAGAAAAAAGCGGCTTTTCCACTGCAGTGACACTTTTTCAGCACTCCTGTGGTATGCAGTGTCTAAATGCTGTGCTGCCGGAGTGCCGAAAAGCTGCCTCCGTGTGGTCAGTCAGCTAGCTTGATAGCAGCCTTCTGGCATCTTGTGGACATGTGTCATGCTTATGGCACGCCCTCAAGCCACCGGGAAGCCAGCGTATTGTGTCAGTCTGTTCAGCCCCTATGTCTCCTTTTTACTTAGAACATGGATACAGACAAATTATGAAGGTAAAACTAAACCAGAAAGACACAGTCATATTTTTCCCCCAAAGGCAAAGCTCAAAAAATTGGAGCAAAAGGTATTATCTCTGTGTCATCACAGCAAGGTATGTAGAAGAGGGATGCCTGACTTCCTTGGGAAAGGAGTGTGAAACAACTGTTGGAAGTATAAGAGTGGTTGCAGACAGAGCTGATGAAACTGCAGTTCTTCTTCCCACGGCAACTACTCATTTAGTTGAAAAAATACATGATGGTAGTAGGCAGAAACAGTATACATACATTCAACACAGAACCTCTCTCAATACAGTATACTGTGAAGTGGTGTGACAACTTTAAAGCCTCTGGGTAAAAGAGTGAAAATTGATAGGGCTGTGCTGCACACATTTCTGGCATGAATACATAGCTTTCAGGAGGACCAGAATGATTTTTGGAAACTAGCCCCTCCCAACTTTTCCAGTATTTATTTTACATTGTTGGTTGTCTAACCAGGAACTTTCTTCACGCTATTTAAAAAGAAAATCCCACATATACACACAACAAGTGTGTTCTTTCCACTCTGATGATATCACAACACAACCAGATTTGACTATGCGATAGCATCACAAAGCAAATTCAGTGTACAGGCAAGGGTTCCTGTCCTCCTACCTGGCAAACCAATCCATTTGGGCTACATTTTAATGTTGCAGAAATATACACTCAGAATAATCCTCCCTGTCCTCACAGAGTAACAACATTTTCACCTTTGTTTTAACACTCCTGTAGAAAGAAAAAGTTTAAGGGAACTTTTCATAGTTAATCACAGCTTTTGTGAGAAGCCACTCTCCCCTGTTCTTTAGGCTTAGTTATACTAATAATCACTGGGCTTGTGTCCCCTAGAAACTAAGCATATAAATGATTGAAACAGGTATAGATTCTTGCTTGTTTTCCTACAATGAAAATAAGAAGATGAAACGAGGGCACTGAGTTGAATAAGGGCCATTTAATTCACCTATTTAATTGTACCGAATCCTGTAGAGTGCAAGAAGCCTCGTGTGGGAGCAGCTGAGGCAGGGGGTCAACCCCAGAGCTGCTCCTCAACTTCCATGAGCAAAACACCTGAGCTCCAAGGCCATACATAAGTTGCTCCTTGGCTGGTCCGCTGATGGAAAGTAAACCAAAAGAAGTCCTCCCCAAAGGCCCACAACTTGAAGTGAGGGAACAGCACCCAAGCCAACCCTAAGGGTAGTCTTTTTCCCCACCTCAGATCCCACAAGATAAACAGGCTGATCTAGAGCTTTCCTCTACACCAAATGGGTGCCAAAGGTGGCATAACACTATGGAGCCCTGGTGGCGCAGTGGTTAAATGCCTGTACTACAGTCACTCACTCATAGACCACAAGGTTGCAAGTTCAATACTAACCGGGGCTCAGGCTAGACTCAGGCCTGCATCCTTCCGAAGTCACTAAAATTAGTACCCAACTGCTAGGGGGCAATGAGCTTACAGTTGTAAACCGCTTAGACATCCCATAGTGTGACAGGAAGCAGTATATAAATGAAGCTGCTTTGCTACTCTTCTCAACCTACTACCTGCCAGGTAACCACTGATTTAAAGACATCATCATAAGCCAACTGCCCAAGTCCCAATGTTATTCGGGGGGGGATTCTTATCAGCTACGTCTACACTGCAATAGAGGTGGGAGGGAGGGTGGGTCAAATGCTTTACTTAACAAAGGAAGATAAGGGGGGGGGGCAGAACTTATAACGTCCCTTGTTCCAGTTTCACAGTGCTTGCTCTGTGCTTGCTCTGAACTTAATGACCTCACCCCTGACCACTCTCCCAGTTTGGTGCCAGCAAGGACAGCTCCTTCTTTGCAGCACCCTGTACTCTTATGAGCATGGAGCCAGGATAGCTAAGATGCAGAAACACTCTACATACAACTATCTGAACCAAACCAGCCACTATGCCATTCCAAATCCAAAGAGGCAAATAAAGAAATTAAGTTACCAAAGGATTGATCTGTGCTGAAGCTGACCATTTTTCACTTTTCCCCAACTAAGGGTCTGTTTATTCAGCCATATAAATCAACAGAAACAGATCTAAGCAAAAGGTTCCAACAGATGACATGTATACATAAAGCCTCAAACCAGTAAGTCAATCATGTTTAGAGGGCCCATCAATGATCTGCTAAAAACTCACTTTGAAAAGAAGTTAGATTTACTCCTCCTCAGTTAAAGAATGTGAGTAATTCTGAGGAACAAAATGTGGAGGTTTTTCCTTAGGTGAAAAGTCTAAGCAATTTCAAGAACAACTTGGATAAAATTAGCAAAACATTGTGATAAAATTAACACAATCTGACAGGGGTTTTTATACATGTGTAATTCAAGCCATGTTGGACAAGAGAAGTCAGTAAACTGTAATCCAAACTTTATGTAAACAATTTATGATCAATAAAAATAATTTTGAGATCTCTATGTGGAAAGGAAGGATTTTAAACCAATTTGTATACAACTATCCTGTATCTTGAGAAGGACTGGGAGGAAACCTCAAAAATGTGTATATTGAATGAAGCAAAATTGCTTTGTGGTTTATTTCTATATATACTTTTAGAGAAGATATTTAATCTATGTATGTGTAGGACAGGGGTAGGCAACCTTTCCCCTTTAAGGGCTGAGGGACTTCAGCTCCCAGAATCCCAGGAGCTATTGGCCAACATGGGACTATTGGCCAACATGGCTGAGGCTTCTGGGAGCTGAAGTCCCTCGGCCCTTAAAGGGGAAAGGTTGCCCACTCCTGGTGTAGGAGATGAAGACATCACTGAACCTTCTTTTAATCTTAATTCTAATATTAAATTAGAATTATAATCTGTAATCATTTTAAATCCCTTACCTCAATTTACCATGGTAAATTTTTAGCTCTTCATTTCACAATTTAATTCCTATAGTTAATCTATTATTTGCTGTACTACAAGTAATCCACATAACAATGCTGATGTAAAAAAATATTCAAAGAACCCACTCACCAATCAAAAAAACAAGATGCTCATATAAGCTTATCTTTTGGAAATATTTCTGTAAACAAATATTTCTTCAATTAAAGTTTTAACTACATTAACCTCAGTAGCATGTTTAGTAGTTTACAATCCTTACACCATTAAGCCATTAATAAACTCTAGTTCCAATTAGAGTAGATGCAATGAAACAGCCTCTGAATGGTAAATCAAACCTTATGCAAATCCCATTATTTTAATAGGTCTACTCTATTAGATTCTGGCCAAAGGTTGTGATCCTAGGTAACATTGCTAGAGAGAAAACCTCATTTAAAGCATTAGGGATATATCCACAGTGTAGAAGTGAAGCAGTTTGACAGCACTTTATCTGCCATGACTCCATCCTACAGAATCCTGGGATTTGTAGTTTGGTGACGTTTTCAGCCTGGTCAGCCAGAGAGTTCTGGTGCCTCACCAAACTACCCTCTGAGAATTTGTAGGATATAGTCATGGCAGTTAAAGTGGTGTCAAACTGCTTTAATTCTTGCAGTGTGGGTACACCCTAGAACTATTTCTAGCTGAAAGTGCACTGAAACACTGAAACAAACTGCAATGATAGGACTATTCTCATCATGAATAAGATTATGGCTGCAAAACTAGTAGCAGTTTTGCCTCTAGGTCCAACTCAGGTTTCTTCTGACACTGTATTTGGAAATGGGTACCAGGATCACAAATATTTAAATCTTCCACTTGGTATTAAAGTCCCATGCCCATTTCAAAGCATTCATACATAATTGGTTTTTATTAATTGACAGCATTATCCTGTCAAAGCTTGTCTTAAATACTGTGAATGAATGTTTATGCTCACAGTATTCAACACAAAGTATTACATTAAGAGTTGACATTTTACATTAATTATGACTCTAGTGTTCCGACACGATTATTCCATTACTAAAGGGTTCCCATTCTGCCCCTCTTGTCCCTAATGATTTTCAGCATCTCCCATCAGTTGAACTGGATAATAATATTTAAAAAAAAACAAAAACCAAAGCTCACACACACTACATTTTTTTCTGATTTACCCAGTGTCAGGACATTTGTGTTATCAGCAACAACTGCCTTCGGAATAGCCACTGTTAAAGATCCTTCTGTTGCTATCTGTCCTTTCTAAGTTTCAGTTTCCCACAGCACCATTTCAATCCCATATGTATAGTACTGTGCATCTGAGGAGGTGGAGTGTAATTCAAACAATAATCTTTTTAGTCTTTAAGGTGCCACAATACCTTTTATGGCTTCAGTCTTTAAGACTATTTCACAATGGATCAACTTGTCTGCTGACAAAGCCCTGAACATTACAAATATATATTCTAATGTACATTCATTTTGCAGACAACACTGGGTAGAAGCAGAAGTCACATAAAACAAACAGAAGGGTGAAGGGAAGGGTGGGGCCAGTGCTAGAAGGTAGTAATTTATTAGAAACTAACTGTACTACCCAGTGTTGCTCATTAATCAACATTAAATGATCATTCAGTTTCAACTGGCCTGGAGTATAAGTGCCTTTCCCTTTGGGTGTACAAACATTCCTTGTGATTCCCATCACTCTCAGTCTGTCCTGACTGGCCACAAAACACATTATCCAGTATGAGTGAGAAAATAATGTGGACATCACCTGGTTTCCACTAAATGAATTTTATGTACAGTGGATCCTTCCCATCTGAGAGGGTTTGGTTCTAGTGCCTACACAGATTGAATAAGTGTGGATAGTCATGCCCCATATTATTCAGTGAGTGACAATGTGGACACATCTGTATGCATACAGCACCACTGAATAATATGGGGCATGGCAACCCGGTGATCACTAGCCCACTGACATGGCAGGCTCACTATCTAATATATGACAAATATGTTAAAGACTATCCCCAACATTCCTCCAAATTTGACTAAAAAAATCCTAAACAGCTATTAAAAAGTGACATGGTAAACAGACAGAAATGTTTATTAACATAGTTCTGACAAACTGAACTCACTGAAATCTTTCAAGCGATCTGCCAGATTACCCTGGCAATTGAATGGGTGGCTGGGTGGCTGGGATGCCAAAATTTCCTGTCAGATCATTCCAAGCATTGCCCTGAAAATTGGTGAAAATCCTCCCAGATTTTCCTTCAGTCCCTTAGGTGACACAATACCTAAGGGACTGAAACTTAAGTCTAATAAAATAGATCAGAACTGCAGAATGATCAGTGGCAAAGCACACCCATTTCATGCAAAGGGCTGAGATTCAGCTCCCTGAATATCCAGATGAGGGTGGAATTAAACACTAGCAGGCACTGCAGATAATAAAAATCCAAACCAATGGTTTGACTTACTGTGAGGCAGGTTTAAGGGTTATCAAGAATGGCCAAAGTATTTTGACCATACATCTTCCTTGGGATCAAGAAACATTCATGCACCTTAACCTATAACAGGATCAAGCATATGGTTTAAAAAATCAATTATTGCTCCACTAAATTTCTTTAACTCTTCAGATCCACTGGGGCTCACTATCATAGTCGAGAATGAGAATGTGCTTATGATATAGAGGAGGATCAACAGTACTGTGCAATTGGTTTTACGCTTATGTTTGTCAGCCATTTATTCATTTACTCATTGAGAAAGAACTGATAAAAATTAAAAGAAAACCAAAATCTTCCAGAATACAGTCTGAATCTTAAATTTTCCTCTAGTGGCCAAACTTCCTTTTTTAAATATCATCTCTCTTGTTCTCTTGTATTAAATGGTATTTAAAATGACTTCTGTGTATCATCGAAACTTTGATTAACCTATGGATCTGGCTTCTTGTGGGTTAAACATCCAATATCCATCTGACCTTGGAGTAGATCCCCTAAAATACATGGGGTTTATTGGTTACATTACAACTTAAGTCCCACTGATCTCAATGCATTCTAGGCAGAATTAATATTGATTTAGACCAGGGGTAGGCAATCTAAGGCCCGTGGGCCGGATGCGGCCCCCCGAGGCCTTTGGACCGGCCCCAGGCCAGTTCTGCCGCTGTTGCCACCGCCGCCTGCCATTATGATATTGATTATTGTTGTTATTACTTGTTCTTGGGGTTTTCTTGGCAAAATCTCCACAGGGGTTTTGCCATGGCTTTTCTGGGGCTGAGAGAGTGTGCATGCATATTTTTTAAATTTTTAAATATTTTTTTAAAAAATATTTATTTATTTATTTATTTATTTATTTATGGTGCTTCGGCCCCCCAATTGTCTGAGGGACAGCAACCTGGCCCCCGGCTCAAAAAGGTTGCCTACCCCTGATTTAGACTGTACAAAGAGCAGCATACAAGTGACCAGCCCAAGAAGATGCTGAGGTCTGAATGAGGAACTTAAATCTGGTTTTATGTATTAGTTTTTTTAAAGTGTAAGAGTGTAGTTTATTACTTTAATTTTTAAGTGAAACATATTGTAATGTTTTTGTAACTATCTTGAACTATGGGAAATATGTACAGAAGTCCATAAATCTTGCAGAAAAACCTTGATGCCTTGACTTATTGTGAGGGAAAAGTAAAGGTCAGTCACACACAAGAGTTCATTCAGTGATGTGATTGTTTCACTTTCTAAAGTTTTCACTAATCCATCACAATTAATTATCCATTTACAAATTAATTTTTAAAACCATCATTAAAACTTGCAAAAAAATAATATGAATATATTACTTACCACTCTTGTCTGGAAACTATCAATTAAAATGTCTCATTTGTAACCTATCCAAAATAAATTCTTATATTACTATGCAATCAGAATAGTTTGGAGCTGAAAATATATAGCTCTAAGTGTCTAACTCTTAGGATCTATGAGATGCTAATGAGAGTTTCTGAAATCTGAAGGGTTAGATCTGGACATAAATCATGGTTTTGTAATAGAGTTGACTGCTTGTTGAGTTTACGACCCTCCATAAACCTTGTCAATATAACCTTTGGGTTATTTTAAACCACTACCTCTACCAAACCATCATAAAAAGGGTACTAATCAGATTAAACTTATGTTTATGACATACTCACTTCTATTATACAGACAAAATAAATAAATCACACAAAATACATATGAATCATTCTGTATCTACCAAAAAAACTAAATAGGGTGCTCAGAAAAGATACTGTCAGCTTTTTTTTCCCCCAAGCCTCACTACTTAATGGCTAATTCATTGATGCTCTGCATTAGTGAAGACTGACTGAACAAGATAAGCATATCACATATAAACTTGAATATTATGTTCACTTTTCTTACAAATGTTTTAAGCATTTAAGTATACAGCACATCAGGCAACTGTGCACCTAGATAGAACATATACATGCAGGAAGAAATGCGGGTACAGTTTAAAAACACTTACTCAAGCCAAAATGAGGGCAGAGCATTATGCCTTAGCCTGGGCCTTTTTCTAAAAAGTGTTCTCTTTCCAATCTAAGCATGGCTTGCTGTCACAAACTATAAACTGTATTAGCAGTAGGCTTCAAAGACATAGCTGCGTTAGACTGGAAAATCAGTATACAAAGGAATCTTCCTCAGATGTATCTGAGGAAATAGGCTCAAATCTACAAAAGTTCATGCTTCCAGCTTCTTTCTTTCAGTTAGTCTCAAAGGTGCTACAAGATCCCTTTGCATAACAGTAATCATTGGTTTGTAAAGTATACTTACTTCTCATTGAATAAAGGAAAAGCACACTGTTTTTTGACTATGTGATCTCTGCATGCTAAAAGTCCAATCCAGCTCTAGTTACATGTAATTACACATGGTTAGTAATACTTAAATATGGATGGATAGAAAAGAACACCTGAATGAGCATCCGACTATGAGCAACACCGTTGGCATAGACAAGAATATCACACAGAGACTTACCATAGTTAAAACGTGGCTAAATCGTTCCTAAAGCATGCTGGTGTGATCGCCAGTAGCACTTGTCTCCCATGGTTAAATCACATCCACATTCCCATTATTGAAGAAATAGCTGCTCTGTAAATGCTTTGATGATGGGAGCAGAACAGATGTGATTTAACCACGGAAGACAAGCGTGACTGGCGATCATACCAGCACACTTTAGGAACAATTTAGCCATGTTTTAACCACTGCAAGCCTCCATGTGATATTCTCAGTTGTCTTCATTCCACTGTGCATCTCAATGCACATCCAAAGGAAGATGTCTATCTACACTATACTACTTTTACCTGAATGCTGTGTGGATATAACTACTACTGGAGTGCTATGTAAGTAGTCTTTATCTGTTTTGACCCAACAGTAACATGTTTCCAACACAGAGAACAACATGCAAATTAATTACTTTCTTCTACATGCTGAATGAGTGATACTATACCTGATCTTGAGTTTTGAATTTTGTTTATAGCTGCTTGTCCCTCCCACAAAGAGTGAGACCGCAGATTCCAATTCCATGAAAAGGGAGGGACAAGTATAAATCATATATGAATTGCAAAATATTAGAGAACATGTTTCTATGCATGTCCATTGGTCAGCATTTTATTTCTTTGAACAAAACAATTATAGAAACGTCACAACCCATATCTATTTTAATCATGTAGTTTTGTATAGAAGTCCAACCCATTTAATTGGCAAAAATCTTTAAGGAAAGTTACTGTCCAGATACAAAGCATGAGGGATTTTTCTCAACAGATTAATTCATAAGATTAGTTTACTTTACACCAAGTGGAGTCCCAACTCATGCATTAGGCTTCAAACTAGTATGTTTCCACCCACTTTTATATATTAAGTTGGCTTGCCGATATTTAAAAGGAGTGGGCATGCTTATGAGTTGAGTTTTTTATAGAATAGTTAAAATATATGCCATAGTCCAGGGATCCCCAAACTACGGCCCGCGGGCTGCACCCAGCCCGCTGAGGCCTTCCCACCGGCCCACCGCCACCACCGGCGCCAGCTTCCAAAATGGCACCTGGAGTTGTGCGCATGCCTCCACCCCCCCCAAAAGGTCTGGGGGCCAGCGAACCAGCCCCCGGATCAAAAAAAACTGCCATAGTCTTATTCTTGAATGAAGGGCTGAACAAAGCATATCCTAGAGCAGGGAGATTAAGGGCCTTGGCAGACGGCTAATAGAGCCATCTTGGAGTCAGGGAAGGGGAGGGGCAGCCGCACGCTCGGTGCCACATCCCTCTCCCAAGGTCGTCCTTGGAGCCATCGGCCCTCCGCACGGCCAACGCTCCAAGGACAACCTCCTGCTGCAGCGTCTGGACACGCTGCGGTGGAAAAGTCAGCGAAAGTGCACCACAAGCTCTTGAGGTGCACTTTTGCTGACTTGTGAAAGGAGCACTATTTTAGCGCTCCTTTCATGGGGATGCCTTGGTCCCGCGGCGCACCTTCCCAGGGCGGCCCACAGCCGCCAGTCTGCTTAGCCCCTAAATTCCACTCTTTAGAAGGAAATGCTCCTGTGAAAACATTACAGTCCTTTTCTTTGTATGTTCTGAGGCTTCTGTCACCTCGTAATGAAAATCCAAATGAGTCTTATATAGTTCAGTCTAAGCCCTGTGCAGAGCACACACATTTCTCATTAAAGGACTTGGACCTATGGAGTAAAATGGATAAAATGGTTTTAAGCTTTCTTTCTTTTTTTAAGTCTAAGGTAACTAGGACCTATATACTGCAATGGCACCAGATCCTGTCTGATCTTGGAAACTAACCAGAATAAACTCTAGTTAGTACTTGGATGAGAGACTGCTAATTAATACCAGGTGCAATAGGCTATATTTCAGAGGAAGAACTGGTAAAACCATCTTTGACTGTTCATAACTAAAGAAAATACTATAAAATTCATCGAGTCACCATAAGTCAACAGGTAACTTGAAAGCTTATACATACAAAAAGGGACTATTTTCATATTAAGATGCCTATTTGGATATGTTTAAAAAAGCATTTACTCACATTTATGTGTGTGGGTGTGCATGTGTGAACCAACCATACTGCACCTGATCAATTCCCTTCATACTTTGAGATATTTTGAGTTTCACTTCCAATGTATCCAAGTTGGCGTGGCCTAATGGAAATTGTAGTCCATCTTTATCTAAAGCCAGTCTCTCATCCTATCTCCTGTGGGGGATTGGCTTTTCTTCCAGCAATATGCCAGGGACCAGTACAATATTTGTGCCCATTGGCTATAACTTTCTTTCTTTCTTCCTTTCTTCTGGAAACACTACAGACTAGCAGTTGATGACTCATGGACTAGTACCAGTCCATATACCACCAATTTGATCTACATGGCATGTGGTTAGTGAAGGTAAGGTATAAAATCATAGCAAATATTTCAACTTAGAATACACTTTAACATAGATATTTATAAATCCAATGGAAGATGCCCTTAAACAACACTCAGTCTAGCACAGCACCAGAATCTTCTGCTCCCAAATCCTAACCCGTCATCTCATACAAAATAAAAAGAAATCCAGTTTCATGGTAATCCAGAGTACCAGATGTTACAAACGTAATTTACACCTTGCCATAAATACCTAATAGTCAAGCATTAAGGAACATAAGAAATATAGCCAATGTCACATAAAAGCAAACCAGCTTTGCTTCACAATATTTAATTAAAAGTGTTATATATACATAGTTACCATTCCAGTCCCTGCTCTACTCTGGTATTAACAACACTCAGTTTTGCTTGAAATCATTACTGGCATCTAATATAAATGAGATGGCAAAAGAACTGCCTGGCTTGTTTAATTTTTTTTAAGTTGTGCAACAAGAATGGCCTCCTTTCTACAGCTTTTTTTCTGACTCATGTAAACCATTATTACAGGAAAAAAAGTTTTTAAAAAGTAAAAAGGAATTAGGGAGTAGTAATGGTAACATACAGTACCATGAGCAGCTTTGGCCTCCCAGTCAGTGGTGTACAGTTAACAGATCAGTCCTGGCCTTCAGGATGGGGGGGGGGGGAGAGCAGAAGGGAAAAAACACACTCTGGGCATGGGTTATAGCAAGCAGGGAGGGTGGTGAGGAGATGAGACCTGCCAGTTTATATACAAGAAGGCAATTCAGCTCTCTTCTGGCGCATTCCTTCTCTCTATCTCCCAACCTCACTGCGTGTGTCTTGTCATATTTTCTTCAGCTGTTAATTGTCTGGACTGAGAGATTTTAAACAGTGGAAGGGGGGGGGGGAGAGAAGAGAAACCCTTCTAAGTGACTATTGCAGCCAGTCAGCTTCACACACCACTGGATAACATTTTCCAAGGGAAGTGTTCTTCTGATAGTTCCTGAGTCTCTAAGTCACACTCTGTTCTCCCTCATCCCTCCCCAGCTCTGAACACACACACACACACACACACACACACACACACACTCCCCTTGAGACCTCAATGCACTTGTGGCAATAAAACATTCATGCGACTTGGAATTTTAACACAATGCCATTTCCCTAGTTTAACCTGAAAGGAATGCACTAGTCACAACAGACTACATCATCCTGCCATTAAGCCTTGCCAAGGAACCACTTTTTTTTTTCCTTTTTGGCCAGGCTGGCCCAGCTTTAACGGGAAAGGATAAAACAGACCCACACACAGAGCATAGAAAGGCCACCTCTGCTTCCTCAACTTGGCCCAGCAACACTCTGCTCTTAACCACAGCTCCTAGCCATTCTTTCTGATAGACTTGTGTCACCTCCTGGACTTTTTGCAGAGCTGCAACACTCAGCAGGAAAGTCCAACTCCTAGGTTGCTACTTTTGCCTTAGGAACATTTCGATCCCTTGCCAGAGAGCACTGGCTTTATTAGAATTGCTGCTGTTATTATATATGATGGCCACACTCCAGCAAATAGTTAAGAATACTTCCATCCTGCTGATTTCAGAGATATTTAAGCACATTTAATTGGGCACCCCATGCATTTAACTCTGAAATTCTTTCCTGTTGTTGTTTTGCTTTAATGAACATCTGTAAGCAAAACAGTGCTGATAGGGCTACAAACTTGACACCACATTTATACTCTGGCATGATTTATTTTCCTTGGTATTATTTCTATAATTAACATGTACTTTTAAAAGGGGAACAGGGAGGTTTGTTTCATGAATGTTAGGAAAAACTGATGGGAAAGTGAAGTTCTCTTAACCTTCTAGGCATTCTGTCAGTATTATTCTGCTACAAAAAGGAAACATAGTAGTAGCACCAGGAAGTAAGCAATTTTGCACCTATTCACTTAACTGCTTAAGTTACACGTGTGTATTTTTCCTTTTCATTTCGACTGCTGAACACATATTTTCTTCTACAGTACTGCAGACAAAATTTGGAGATAATAGTAGAGAGTGCATTGCTTCATTTCTACCTGCAACTTCATTGCTAGGATTTAAATTAATTTAAAATTTCAGGTCTTCTTCATTTTGTTTTAAATGTACATAAGGCAGTAAATGCATACTTAAACTAAGACAGTTTGTCTTTTTATATAATATATTCCACCAAATAATTTTGTGAACACTTTTAATGAAAATGTTTTATAATGTGACAAAAGAGTTGGAGCAAGTTTTGAGTTGAAGGCTTATTCATATCTCCACATCTGTACTTGTTTAGTAAAACAGGTTTTCATATTTATATTCTACTGCAATGTATTAATTGTTTCTTGCACTGAATTCTTATGCTGCACACAGAAAATGCTAAGTGATGGCTTTCTTTTATGTGCCAACATACTTTCAGATGGGAAATTGGATATGCCAGAAACTACACAGCGAGTTTAGTAAAGTAACTGCTCAGATTTGTGGACTATGATACACATTAATCTCTCCACTTCAATTCTATGACACTTTGATATGTGTTTGCACACAGGTCCATTCCATCCTGTTGGTATGGGGATTCAATAAGTAATGCTATACAGCAAGCCAGAAGTGTAATTCCATGATAGCACCCTGACTCCATGGAGTATGCCGATGGAGCCACCATCCTCTGGGGCTCCCATCATTGGAAGCCTTCCAGTGTCAATCTCCCTCAGATGCCCTATACCCCAAGCAGGGATTAAGGTTAACCCCAAAGGTGATTCCTATCATACCTATGGGTCTGGGTCTATGAGTCTCATGGCTATGTGGTAAACCTCAGAAATCACTGATCACAAAATGCTACTCAAGACAAAAATCAATTCTGTACCCCATGTACATCCTTGCCAAACCATGACCAAACTAGCCTAATAACATTTCATCCTGGTGACCCACAACATTGGTCTCACCTTCAGGGTTTCCCCAGGATGGATGAACACCATTCTGCCTCTTGTATCAATGCTGGGAGTCTGTTTGTACTACAAGGAGAAATCAGTACAGAGGTTCCATGTAATTAAGAACACAAACCATTGCAATTAGAAAGCTGTGCCAATTCTGCAACACAACAATACTTGTGTAAGGATTTTAAGTCAACATCACTATCACTTCAGGACCAGCATTAGAGAATGGTCAAGTGGAAGGGAACCGCAAGTTGAATGTAGTGACTTAGATAGAAGGGAAAACGGTAAGTATCTTTAGCCTTCTTTCCCTCCAGATATTATGTTTAGATATTAACATCATGTTCATATGTTCAGATACCAACATCTAAATATTTTTTAAAAAAAACTGTAATTTAAAAAAAATAGTTTGAAGGCTCACTTTGTCCTAATAATCTCTTTACCAAAGAAACCAATTCTCTTCTTGCCCTTGATGCCATTACTAGCATTACCTCTGTAAAACTTATTAGAACATATTACATTACAGTAATGTAAATAGTAAACAGCGTTCTGTGTAATCATGCTGGCCACATGATCACAGAGTAGTCTCTAACAACGCTGGCTCTTCAGCTTAGTAATGGAGATGAGCACCACCCCCTATAGTCGGATACGACTTGACAATCTTGTCAATGGGGAATACTTTTACCTTTTATTACATTACAAGTGGAGCTGCAGTTGAAAACATTTGAAGAGCTATGTGCTTCATTCACTGCATGGGCTGTCAGTTTGTTTATTTATTTTTATCTCATTCATGTCATCACTTTGCCTTCACAAATTGGTACAGAAACACCCAAAAGTCCATTTGTGTCCAGATATGCCTGGCCATACATTAACATCTTCAAAAGAGGCCCTTCTTCAGATGCCCTGAGATCTGGTTATGCTATGGGCCAACTGGAATGCTTTCAAGGAAGTCTCAGCTAGCACATTCTTTACATTATTTTGGGTACCAAGCAAAGATTTTTTTTATTACCTCAGGCTTGTTCACTCTCTGTACACTGCATTTGCACTTGATGATGCTTGTTCTTAATCCTGAAAACTACTGGTGAATGTTGATTTATGTTGTGTCTCACCATCCTTATTTTAATGGTGCTGTTATTCTGTAATGATAATGCAATTTTAATTTATTGTAAACCTCCCTTGGGGACTTGTTGGATGACAAGAGTAAATTCAAGTCATGCACATTTATGATGTTGCTTGAATAAAACTTGTATGTGAAAGTCAGACCTTCTGGTGACAAACTGAAGAACTGAGAAGTTCTGCCTGAAGTTGTAAAAATGACGATATCTGACAAAAGGGATTTGCAAAATTACTTTAATAGCCACTTTCACTGATTGACTTTGATTATTTCAACTTGAACCAGCTTTTCAGGATGAATTGATTTTGCCATATCAAGTCTGTTCTGGACTTATCTCCCCTTGACCTCTTGGACATGATGAAATAATAGGAGAAGATGCCAAGAAACCACTAAGTGTTGAGGACAAGATTTAACACTGTGGCAGACCTTTTGTGATCTCAACGTGTTCAATATATTTTGCCTTTTTCTGTATATTATTCAGATGTCAAACTTATGGCCAATTTAACCAGTCAATGGAAAACAATTATATCATATACGGAGTTCATATCTGAGTCACTATTCTAATTTAATTTTGTCTATAGACTATTACTTGATACTACAAACTCATGCTTCTGTCAGCTAATTCATTTTTATTGATCTTCCAAAAAACTTAATCTGTAAATAAACCAAACCCCTAGAAATCAAGTTTCCCTAATGAGACTCAATATTCCTTTCCCTAGATTTTTACATCTGAGAAAAATCCATATGTCAAAGACTATAATTTAAACCTTAACACCACTCCTCTGCTCTTGTATATGAATTGAGACCCATTAGATCCAATCCATTAAAAAAGCAACCACAAAATTCACACTGAAATCAAATGAAGAAGTTATCAATACCATTACCCTTTTTTTTCAATGGTAAGTGACACTAACTGGATTGGCCACTCAGTAGGAAATGAAAACCTTATTACCCCAAAACAGTACAGGCACCAGGTGTCCAAAAGGTGGTCCTTTCCAGGGATGGAGGGCTATGAGAAATACTGAAACCCTCTGCCTCTTGTTCAATTATTAACTGGAAAAAAGGGCAAAAGTGAAGAAAATCGACTCATTTGAAATGTGCTGAGGACAGTTCTGCAGATACCGTGAATTGCTAAAAAGACAAATAGAGCAAATCAATCCTGAACTCTTCCTTGAAGCTAAAATGACTAAACTGAGACTGCCCTTGAAGCCAAGATGACTAAACTGAGATTGAGACTGAGACTGTCATACTTTGGGCATATCATGAAAAGCTATCTCACTAAAAAGAAAATAGTGTGTGGTAAGGTGGAAGGTAGTAGGAAAAGTGAAATACCACATTACTGAACCAAGGAGCCATGACCATGAGTTTGCAAAACCTGAGTAGGGTGGGTGTTGATGATAGGGTGAGTTGTAGGTCTCTCATTTATATATACAGTGGTACCTCTACTTACGAATGCTTCATCTTACAAAAAATTCAACTTATGAAACGCGCCTCCGAATAAATTTTGCTTCAACTTACGAAATTGTTCTACTTACGAAATTGGCGGGAAGGAGCTGCTTTTTGAATTTCGTGGCATACTATTGGTTAGTGAAATCTGGCAAAGCAGCACTCTATTGGCTAGAGAACAGGAAGTGTTTGCCTAGTGAAACTAAGTTAGGTAGCACTGTTAGGGCTTGCCAGAGAGGAGAGGAAGTGTGTTTTTCTTTGCCTCCTCCCCCTCCCTCCCTCCTCCCTCCTCCTCTCTCACTCACTGTTGCCACTGCACAGCCAGCCGACCCGAAAGGTAAATGAAACTTTTTTATTGTACATTTGTATTGAGTTGTAGCTTGAATCTGGGGGCCTGGAACGGATTAGGCCTTTTCAATGTTAAATTTGCTTCAACTTATGAAATTTTCTACTTACGAAATGGGCTGTGGAACGGATTAATTTCATAAGTAGAGGTATCACTGTATTGCCACATACATTGAAGTCAACTTGATGACAATTAACCAAGTATCTGCCACAATATATCCAGGAGCTTCAAATTTTGTGTAACAAAAGACCTTGCAATTTCAACAAGCTGACACCAACTACCGGTAAATCCCACATCAATTAAAGTTTCTACATAATTTATTGAATATTATTTGAATTAGTAATAGTATTATCAGTTTCACAGTCTGCCAGGTGTGACCAATAGGATTTTTGGACCATCTAGATGCCACTGAGACATCATTGTATAATGCCTGTAATCCTTGTAAAAAGGCTTTCTCTGTAGCAGTCCCAAAGATGTAAGGCTGCCTCCAACTCTTTTAAGCTTCCACTATGCAGGGAGGAAAGTGCTGTTCTGCATGGCCTTTAATGTTTGAAATGGTTCTGTTTTACCTGTTTTAAAATTATATTATAAGATTGTTTTAATAAATTTAAAAGAGTATTTTAATGTGTTTTTAAAATGTTTTCCTCTCTGCACTGATTGTTTTTATTGGTTCATGGCCTTGGGAGCCTTTGTGGGCTGGTAGGCAATACAGAAATGTCTTTAAACAAATATAATGATCCAAGTGTTGACACTGATCTTGGCAGCTAAGCAGGGTCATCCCTGTTTAGTATTTGGATGGGAGACCACCAACAAATACCAGGTACTGTAGGCTATATTTCCAAGGGAGAAACTGCGTACTCTTTGCCTTAGAAAACCCTGTGAAATTCATGGGGTCCTGATGGTGCAGTGGTTAAATGCTAGTACTGCAGCCACAAGGTTGTGAGTTCGGTCCCAGGGCTCCAGGGTTGACTCAGCCTTACATTCTTCCATAGGTAACTAAAATGAATACCCCACTTGTTGGGGGCAATTAGCTTACACATTGTAATTCGCTTAGGGACTACTTAGTTTAGTATGAAGCAGTACATCAGGGGTAGGCAACCTTTCCCCTTTATGGGCCGAGGGACTTCAG
>CM034703.1:101265319-101270319 GCA_020142125.1 Phrynosoma platyrhinos
TCTGGGAGCTGAAGTCCCTTGGCCCTTACAGGGGAAAGGTTGCCTACCACTGAGGGAGACAGAATGGCAAAGCTGCTGGTGTACCATTCTCCCTAGCTGAGCTGACCAAGGTGATATCGGAGATAGTACAGCATCCTAGCCCATAGCAACTTGTAGCGAACAAGCCTGTGGCAAAATAATTGCAAGAAAATGGACTGGATGGGGCACTGTACATTTCTTCAGACTCTGCTACAAGTGTGGTGTTGAGTTTTGAGTGCATACAATTCACTTTCTCTTCAAAGTATCTAATGAATTTGTCACAGCAGGCAATTGAGGTTCCATGCCTTGCCTTTCTGAGCCTCATCCCAGTAATCTCTTGAGCATTCAAAATAGCTCTACCAGGTAGTCATGTTGAGGAAGCAGAGCAAGATTTTTGTTATTGTTGTTGTTGAGTTCTCACCAATATTTGGTCATATCCAATTTAAACTATGCCACCTGCCCTTAAGCTACTGTCCAGCCTTTTTCATTATCTATAGATGTTCTGTAAACTAAGGGGAATTATGGACTCCATAGCATGCCTGCATGGAGGGAAATGATATGACTGTGACAACATGGTAGCTGACCCACACATATGCACCAGATCATTCTCCATCTGCCCAGTAGAAAAAAATAAGGACCAAGGTATCACATGGATTGGACAAGTGACTTATATTTGTTTGCTGAAGCTTTTACAAATCTGGACATCTGCATTAAATAATTTTAAAATATTATAAATTATAAAATATTATAATTTCTCAAATATATTTTATAATATTATAAAATATAAAATAACATATTATAGGTTTAATATGTCTTTTAACTTCTTAAATTGTCTAACATGCTTTCAGTCTTCTAAAATCACTTTTATTGCTTACATTGTTTTAAGCTAGTAAAGCTGATTTTACTGTATGGCACCCTTAAATCAGGGGATAAGATATATTTGCTGCTTTAGGTGATTCCTCAACCTTTGTGATAGGCTTCTGGGAGATGTGCTTTTGTGATAGCACATGATATTACTCAACTAACAACACAAACATTTTCATGATCTTTAAGTATTTTTAGTAATTTATAATGAGATGTTTTTCCCCTCAACTTCATCTCCCTTCTCACTAGCTCTGGTTTACTTTCCCTTCCTTAAATCCTTTACCCAATTGTCTATAAACTTATGCAAACAGCTTTGCCTAATAAATTGTGTGAATACAATCTATTCTTTCTTAGCATGAGAGTGGAATATTCATCAAAATCTTAGTGTGGGATTTTCCTTTGCAGTTGTTGTAGGCTTTGGCCTTTGAAAGGATTTCAACTAAGTGTTCAATCTCAGAAGGACCACACTCAAAGAATTACCATGTGCTCCCTCTGAGATCTTAAGTGCCCTTGTTTATTAATGTATGTCTCATATTGTGCACACTCATCATACCTTTTGCTTTAATCTAAAGAATGTATCTTCAAGTAAACCCTCAGACAATGGCCAAGATGCTACATTGCTTAGCTATGCCTCAAATATTTCCACCAAGATCCTCAGATAAGCCAGATGCTTTCCCAATCCACAGTACTCTCCACCAGCAACAGAATGGTTATAATATGCGATGGCAGGGTTCTACTGTAGCAAAACCACGAGTTCTGGGGTAGAGGGCTTTGGTCATTGCAGAGGGTGGAAGTAAATACCAACCTCTGCAACAAACAGAAAGATATACACAAGTATAAGATGAACTTATGCTTGTATATATCACTAACGACACTGGCTCATGTCTCAAGCATCTCCAGGTGGTCTACAATAATTTGTATAGGCCTCACTGTCCACAGTCCCCAAGACAAGCATATCAAGAATTAAATGAGCTTGAAGTGATTCAGATATTCATCTGTGACCTTAGTTTAACAGAAAAATATAAACATATGGTCACATGCCATCTCATATTTATTTAACATTGGGAAGTCTATTTGATCCATCTTTATTAAATACACGTAACACCAATGCAGAGACTGTCTTCAACAAATTTCTTTGAGCAAAATAACTTGTTCATGTAAAACCATGTACATTGCCTTCTGTCAGTTTTAATTCTTTTGGTCTCAATATTGGTCTCAATTAGCTCATTAAGTACACTTAAGAAATGAAGTTGTTTAATCCCTTCACCTCAGCCAGACCACACTAATTCTACAGACTCTCCTCCATGCAATTATTTACCAAAGGATCCCCCGTGTATTCACACTGACGTTCCTCCCATGTGTTTTTACATTCGGATCTTAAATGTCCAATGCTCGCCTCTGGTTCCGTATCTATGAAGGCTTAAAAACATGGCTTCCTTGCTTATGACAACAATTTTGTTAAAGATAGGTAGTCAGTTCCCACTAATATTTTCTCTTCTATATATCACTATGTATTCCTTAAGAAAGTAAAATAATTTTCTCTCATAATTGTGCAGAATCAATAATGTACAAAAATGTATTTATTTGACTCAAAAATTGCTCAAGTGACAAATTTCAATTTGAACCTGGCCTTTATGTGACTAAGTTTTCTCAGATGTCTTTATTTACTTACTTACTTCCCCCCCCTTTTTTTTTAAAGGAGTGGCATAGTTACCAAGAGCAGCAAGGATAGTACAATAAGGAAAATGTAGCAGAGGACCTTAGGGAAAGGTGAAATTTATCTGCAAGGTATGCAAAAATCTATGCCTCTTGAACACTGCCAACTTTCACAAGCACTACTAACATATTTTAAACTGTGTGTAAATAAAATTGGGAGTACAAATCTGCTAATGTAGGACACCAGTGTTCTACTGCCAAAACAGTGCAAACTTGAGAAACACAGATGTGCAAAGGCAGGACACAACTACGTCACTGCAAAGAGTGACAGGGCTTGATTTGCAGTGGAAAACAATTTTTAAACCTTCAGTCACTCACTTTTGCTTATCTACTACTACTTCCCCCCCCCCAAAAAAAAAACCACTCGTGTAGTTTGGCACCACAGGCACATGTCTGGAAACAATGCAGCAATGAGTATAGGAGGAACATAAAAGTGGCAGGCAAGGAACAAACTCAGCATCCTGCAAATTGCTCCTCTCCATGATTCTTTGAAACAAAGAAATGATAAGTCATGCATGAGAACTGTTTGGCTGAAGAGCGGGGTATAAATACTTAATAATAATAATAATAATAATAATAATAATAATAATAATAATTCCATATACTGGGAGACTGGAAGTTCTATCTATTTGTATGGCTATCAAAATACTGTTATGTAGATATAATGACAATCTATAGGCCATCAAAACATTACGGTTATATAGAAATAGAATTATTTATACCAAAACACATTGTTGCATATCTGGGGAATACATAATGGGTGCAATCCACACAATCCTTTCCTGTCTGCATTTCAGATGGAAATGGTGGCAGGTCAGTGTACAGCTCCACAACAAAGACTTCAAAACAAATTATTACATACCATAACATTTCCAGAAATTCTGCAATTCTTGTTCAACACATAAAGTGGTGAACCACAAATATGAAAAATACTTGCACATACCTCCAACTGAATTGTTTTCAAAATTTGGACAGAACACATGCATACTTTTGATTATGCACAGCTCCATACAACCTTTGGTACACCTTAAATAAATTACAGTTTATACATAAATAAACAATCAGGGCAAAACAACAGCCAATGACAACAATAAAAGGAGTTTAGTTTTGACAGACACACTGTAAGAGAATGTCATCACAGCATTCAGTTCTAATTTACTACACAGTCCATTTGTAAGCTTTCAAAGATTTTGCAAGTTACCATGCCAAGAATCTACAAATAAAAATGTCAGCATTTTATTAGCAGTTTTAAATTAAATGTAATGTTCATTTCATGTGCATAATCTTCATTACTGGAATACATATATTGGCAATGTAATTTAGTCAATTAGGGCAATGCTTCACAATCTGTCAGGACCCACCACAAGAAAGATAAAGAATTAAACTGTTGTGGAAACATTTGAGACACAATAACCAAGGAGAAGACATTTGTAGCTGTCTTTCTTAAAACAAAACGAAAACAAAACCCCAGCTCCATTCAATGTATGCATCTGTGACTAAACAGTAAATTTCGTTAAAATGGCACAAGTCCAAAGTATTTTTGGACCTTGTACACTTAAGAATGATTAGCCCATGTTAAAAGCTAGCAACTTGAACATTCAAACTCTCAGATGTCTCCACCATTCACATTTTTTTCTGACTTGCATGTGCATTCATTTGGCTTTTGAACTACTTCCTGTGTATTTTCCCCCCAGAGTACTGGAGAAGAAAGGGGGGTGAAACAATGTGTAACTGCACTTGTGCACATTGTAACTCACTCATTTTTCTACACTTAAACAAGCAAATTGCACCAAGACAAATGCTCCAGTCGTGTAACAGAGCAGCGTAAGATTGCTCACTCCTGCCTCTAGGAATAAACCAACCTGCTTTGGTGGCATGGGGGGGGGGGAGTTGCAGTAAGCATGGAGAAGCCGTGTGTGTGGCCAAGACAGCAGGAAAAAAGAGGGGGAGAGAGAGAGAAAGAGAGAGAGAATGAGCCCAACACCACAACAGTGAAACCAGCAGCTGGCCTAAGATGCTAATTCAGCGCTTTAACAAATCAATGCCACTTGAAAAGTACAATGCGAGCCCTCACTGGGTAGATGTCAGGGGACTAAGAAAATGCATTCTCAAGTATTTCACATTAAGAGGGAATAATGTGTTAATTTATAACTCTTCACCCTATACACTAGGATTATCCATCTGTGTCAGCTATTTGACTTCTTAAATTTATCAAAAACACGTGCAAAGGGAGACATCTTCTGCTTAAGCATTGAGAAGTGAAGCTTGTGACTGGGGCTGTCCTCTTCGAGGGGGGGGAATAGTTAAAGGATTCTAAACAAGAAGAACAGCCAAATGAAAGACGGTTCCCTGGCAGTGGCTGATTACATTAGGTACCATCAGTCAAAAGTGGCATCATTGGA
>CM034703.1:101275319-101279602 GCA_020142125.1 Phrynosoma platyrhinos
TCTTAAGTGAAAAACACTCTGGTGAAGCTGTAGGGCCACATTTTAGCACCTCAAAAAAAAAAAAAACAACCAACCCTTTAATTCTCTCTACTGAAGCAGCATACTCTTGCAAAGGGTGCTTGTGATATCTTATCTTGCAAGAACAGGATTACTCTTGGATTAGCATTTGATAACTAGATCCACAGCCAAATGAAACAAGCTTTGGTTTTTAAGAATTCCTATATTCAAAATAAACGGAGTTATGATGCACTCCAACAGTACAGATATGCTTTCTTCTATGAAAGAGAACACAGAGGAGGGAAGAAAACCATCAGCAGTGTGACCAGCATTAATGCACACTTGTAAAATGAAAATGTATCTTTCCCTCCAAAAAAATGTTCAAATAGCCCTTGTTTGGAACAGAAATGCTCTGTGTGGCACCTGTCTACCTGTTGCTTTGACCTTCTCATTCTTGAACCTATTATTCTTTTTTGTGTTGTTGCACCTAAGGCTTCATCTGTGCTGCAGAAATACTGCATTTTAACTACTATGGCTCAATGCTATTTGGAATTCTGGGGTTTGCAGTTTTGTGAAGTATTTAGCCTTCCCTGTCAAAGAGCTCTGGTGCTACAACAAACTACAAATCCAAGGATTCCACAGCACTGAACCATGGCAGTTAAAGCAGTGTCAAACTGCATTGTTTTTGCAATGCAGATGCAGCCTTAGGAAGGGAACTTTGGATGTCAGCAGAAGTGGATAAGCAGCACTACTGGGAAGCTTCTTTTACAACTGCCTACAGTAAAACAGGCCATTAAGAGTAGTCTTTTGATTAAAGGCAAGCAAGTAACAGCAAAGTGACATGTTTTAACTTGACATTTTGTTAAGGATGAGCACGCTTTTGGAGTTCATAAAAAAGTGAAGAGAGTTCTGTGGAACATTAAGGATCTGCTGAGTGCCACTGTCATTCCATCCAGTGTGAAATGTGTCAACTTGGAGGTATCCAACTAAAAAGCCCCAAGGTTATTTAGAATAGAAAGTGAGATTTCTTTTTTTTTCTTTTTTTAAAAAAGGTTTTTCACTTTATTCAGTTGCATTAAGTTCTCTCAGTGGTTTGTAAAGTCTAAATGAAATGCTCATTCTGTTTCTTTTTCGAAGGCATTGTGAACAGCTATGCCACCCACCCAGAGCTGAAATAGCTTACATTTCAGCATTTTCAGAGGAGATAAACACGGCAGACAAGGAAAGGATAATGAAAAAAACATCCTGGCACATGAAATGGGTGGAGGGGGGCACTGTAGATTTATCTAGTCAAGCAAAAAGTACATTGGGGGGGGGCAAGAATTAATAGCATTTCAAACAGTGCTTCCCCTACGCTTTCTCCCACCACCCCCTGCCCAAATTCAAGATATTTTATCTAACTCCCAGGTGAAAGGTTTCAAAAAGTGGTAAGCTGCAGCTGTGTTGACATTTAACTTTTCTCTTTTTTTAAAAGGCATACCAGCCTCATCCTTACACACTTTGTGGATGCTTCGTTACAGGCAGCACCAGTCACTTGATTTGAATTAGTTGACTAAGCAGTAAAACAAATTGTTCATCTCTGGTTGTGCTTCTTTTTCGGTCCTCCCCCTTTCCATTTGTGGAAACAAACTAAACAAAACTACCTGCACCCTAAAAAGAACATGAAAGTGTCCTGATTCACCCACCATTTCTTGATAATTACCAATGTCTTCTCCCACCCTCCGCCCATGCCATCCACAATTTAATCAGGTATTTTCTTTCTTTGTTCCTACACGAAATTCAACAACAGAATGGCCTTCAGTTTAAGACACTAATTAATTACTTCTTTGGCTAAGAAATGTTGACATTTGATTAGCCTGGATAAGTCAATTATGAATACTCTATTCTGATAAGAATTGTTTGACGTAACATGCAAAATACCAAATGTGTGTATACATATGTGCCTGTAGACTCATGATGGTCCCATTAACTTTATAGGGTTTTCTGAGGCAAGGAATATTCAGAGGTGATTCTGCCAATTCCTTCCTTTGAAATATAGCCTACAGCACTTGATGCTCACTGGTGGTCTTTTATCCAAAAACCAACCTGGGCTGCCCCTGCTTAGCTTCCAATATCAGATAGGATCTGGTGCCATTTAAGGTATTTAAAGAGGTAAAGGTATTCCCCGTTGATAAGTCGTGTCTGACCATAGGGGGGCAGTGCTCATCTCCGTTATTAAGCCGAAGAGCCAGTGTTGTCAGAGACTACTCTGTGATCATGTGCTCAGCATGATTACACAGAATGCTGTTTTCCTTCCCACCAAAGTGGTACCTATTTATCTACTTGTATTTGCATGCTTTCGAACTGCTAGGTTGGCAGAAGCTGGGACTAGTGATAGAAGCTCACCCCATCATGCAGCTTTATTTAGGCCCCTTAAAATACCAATACCCTACATCAATTAATAGGGTAGTAGCATATGAAAACTGTGTGTTGATTTTTACATAGGGCTGTGCTGAACATCCATGTACTCAGTTGCATTCAGACCTTGATCCTATGTGTAAGAAACAATAAAGTTATATGAGCAGCCCCTGCCACAATGCCCAGGATGAACCAAATCTCATCTACCAATAGATAAGCCTTAGTTTGGAAGGGTATCATAGTCATTTCTCCCCTCTTCATCCCAAGTCTCTGCTTACAATGTCTTCAGGGAAAGCAGTTCTGGAAAGTGTTACAGATCTAACAGATGTATCAGAGATTTCTATCATGTAAAATGCTTGCGGTTTTCATGAGACATTAAAATGTTTCAACTATGTTGTTTCAGACTATAAGTGGCGATCATGGGATTTTACATAGATAAGCATTACATTAACTCATTCAGTTTAGTTTCTTTTTATTTATTAATTTAATCTAATGTCATCTGCTAATATGAGATCCAAGGCAGCCTTCATCAAGGCTAAAACAAAGTAGGAGTAAAAACCAGACTATAGAAAAGTTAAAACAAAATTAAACATCCATCATTTAAAAAGTATACATTTAAAAACACAATAACAAATAAAAATAGAGCAACCATACTCTCCTGCACAACCAATTAATCATAAAAGGCCTGTCCTTACTTGATGGTGAGCCAGTTTAGCCTCCTATAGAAGGGAATGCTATATAGCCTGGAAGTAAACATTTAGAAGGCCCTTCTCTCACCAGACAGGCTTGTGACAGTGGTGGGACCCATATGCCCCCAATGATCTTAAGGTTTCGTCAGGTTCACATAGGGAAATACAGTCTTTCAGTCATATTCTATACGCACAACTACACTTATTTTCTCCATCACAAGAAATGTCAGTGTGAACTCAAATGTGCATAGAAAAGGGTGGCAGCAATTTCTTAGCAATGCAATTGTTGCAACCATAGGATTAAGGGTCAATTTCTACATCTGTACAAGTACAAAAACGCATGGAATAAATAAACAAGGTTTGGAGGCATAAACACAACCTCTCTTGGAGCAAATGTGATCAGAATCACTAAGGCTCACAAACAAGTCATATTTAGAAATGGTTACATTTCTTGCTTAGTGTCACTGGCAAGTGTATAGGTGCTTCAGTAAAATTTGTTCACATATCTAAATGAGATTTTATCCACAATATGGATTCATAAGTTCACAGCTGGAGCTTGTATGAATTCTTATTTAATGAAACAGCTGTAGCTTCTGTTTAGCTACATTCCCACCTCATCAATAAAATGGTGCCACAGAAGAGATCACATACATATATCATATTCCAGCTGGCATCTGCCTATACCACATTCCTTCCCTTTTCAGATGTAACATTTTATATGCCCCCCCCCCCAGTTTGTGATTTTATAAGATTTCAAGTGTTCAATTGAAACTTCCATGCTTAAATATTACTAAATTGTACAGTGGAAAAGGGGCAATTAAAAGAATAACAGGAACAAATGGGAGGAATCATTTGTAGCTAAAGACTGTGGTGCTTCACAACGTATAAATATATCAGTTTCTGTATTTAGATCATTTACACCAGCATGCATTATAGTGAATAAATAACAAAACTATTTCAGAAATAATCATTTGTCAAATGGCATTGCATACTATTAGTGGTCCAGGACAACAGGTGGACATGTTTATTCTTAATTTGTACTGCAAAATCAATCAGAATATTACTGGATATGACTTTTTCTTTCTGGACCAGATATACAAATCATGTATCTGGAAAATTATTTATGATGATTATAGACCTGATGATTTCATTTCTAGAGCCACACAGATCATAATATAGAAACATATTTCTTCCCCCCCC
>CM034703.1:101279612-101292592 GCA_020142125.1 Phrynosoma platyrhinos
CAATGGCCATTTATGGCTTAAAAACTAAACTAGATATTTTTCAATAGCCATAAACTCTTATTCCCTTTCCAGTAAAAGTTAGTCATCATTACGCCCCTTTGAAAGCATTAGAACATACATTAGCCACATGATCTACTTATTAATTTTCCAATCTAATACAAAGTAACCTTAACAGACATCATTACCAAAATATTATGATCTTGTTTAACACTATATAATATATTGTTGCCCATTAAGAATAACACTTGTTATTCCAACAATTTTTTGTTTAGTTTTCAACATATTTCTCTTTCCTTGTTGGTCCCTCACCTGAACACAGCTTTTTAATTTATTGATGACAACCAAATGTCACTTTCTTTTTTTTCTTTTTTTTTTTGAGGACTCCTGATTTTTCTACTAATTTAATTAATAGCAACAATGAAATCCATTTCTTTTTCTCAAAGAAAAAAATATTTATGATTTGTCTATATTCAGGTTTTAAGTTGTTCATCTGGTAAGAGATAGACCAGGGAAACAGTAGTCTGGGTATCTTGGGGGTGGGGGTGGGAATTCAGAATAAGTGCATTAGTCACTCCTGTGTTTGCAGCAATTTAGTGATCATAGTAAAGCCAGAGAGGAGAAAGTGTATGACAAAACTTTTACTTATCAGAAGCAGTACTGCAGCAGCCTTCCTGAGAATAAATTAGCACAGATTGAGCAACACATTGATGTCAATGGAACAATTTTGCAATTAACTATGAAAACCATTTGTCCATCAGTTCATATCATCAGAATATTTTGTCTTAGAAGACTTACAAGAAATGAATGTCCTGAACTAAGTTGCTAAGCAGTCTGACAAAGTGAAATAGTTCACTTGTCTTTGGTTATTATGCTGTTGCTTTCTGTCACAGTGCTGTTTCAAGGAGAGAAAAAACCAATACAGTTTGGTTCCTTAAATACCTGCAAGGCAGAAATCTGCAAGGTACAACCCACTGATCCTTCAGTGTTATGCAGTGTCACCAAAGATGCCTGGGTACATTGCCTGGCTTTACTGGTTCCAGATTAAATTACAGTGACACTCAAAAAGACCTCTTAAGGGCTCTTCTCCTATACAGGTTTATTCTCTCTTATCCGGAATTCTGAAATCCGAAATACACCAAAATCCAAAACTGTCCATATGGGTGGCTGAGATAGTGGTACATTTGTTTTCTGGTGGTCCACTGTACACAAACTTTGTTTCATGTATAAAATTATTAATAAATATTGTGTATCAATTACCTTCAATTTATGTGCATAAAGTATATACAAAACATAAATGAATTTCATGTTTAGACTTGGGCCTCTTTCCAAAATATCTCATTATGTCTATGCAAATATTCCAAAATCCAAAAAAAATCCAAAATCCAAACTATTCTGGTCCCAAGTAAGGATAAGGGTGACTTAACCTGTATTATTTTTATCACATGAGATGTACTGTGGCTCTTACCCATACAGTGAAAATGTATTAAAGCTTCTGAGCTGCAGGGCCGTACTACAGGATGATGCTGTGTTGCACTGAACCCCACATTACAAAAGTCACATGAAAAGGGAAATCTAGTTGCTTACAAAGCCCAACTACCTCTATTGCTACCTTCAAAATGATGGCTTTTATTTGTCTTTTTACTGCAGAGGCCTGTATTTTTCTATTTAGAATTTACCACTCACAGATAATTGGGTATATGACTTTAGCCTTAGGGGAGCATGCTTAATACTGACCTCTGTTTTTTATGCTGTTTAGGCTACTGTTCACAAACATAAGATAGGATGAATTCATTTGAATATACTACTGCTTTGTAACCAAAGTATTGGATTCCCTACAAAAGTGGACTTTGGGAACTCAAAGCACATCACTGCCTGTACCCCGAGAAACAAGTGTCTTATCCAAATCCTACACTTCCTTGTTCAGAAACTGCATCATGACTTTGTTGTTAACTTATATCAAATTAACTTCAACCTATGAATGAGAGATCTCCGATAAGTTGACAGTAGCCTTGCTCAAGTCTTGCAGGCTTAGGACTGTGGCCTCCTTTATGGAGCCCATCCATCTGTAATATGGTCTTCCTCTTTTCTTACTGCCTTCTACCTTAGCAAGCATTATTGGGATGTCACATACATGCAACCAATCTGTAAAATCTGCAATTCTATGCCTACTTACTTGGGAGTAAGTTTTATGGATCACAGTGAGACTTACTTCCAAATAAGTATGCCTATGATTTCTTTGCATGATGCCAATACTGTATACAGTATTATAAAAGTACTTAACACACCCAAAAAATCAAAACCAAACCAAATTCTTAACATGGCATTTTAGAGTGGGAATATTTCATAGGAAAATGTAGATGTGTGTATGAAAGGGTCTTAAGAGGAACACAAATCACCATGGATGTCTTTTAATCCCCCGATGAAATTAATGGCCATGAAGGACATGCAGTGGCATAGGTACATGATTCTACAACTGTCTTCAACTTTGTACAACTTTGCACAAGTGCTTGCATGGTAGACTGTAACTTGAAAAAGGATCAGTCATCCAACTTATATGCAAATTACCAGTGAGCTGGAAAAATGACATTGTACTATTTTAATCAGAAATGCAATATATGCAAATGTCACTGCTTCCTATGCCCAAGCTTTTTCTCCTGTGCATCCTATGCAATGATCTTTACAGAGCTACACACTCTTGGAATCAAATGCAAAGCCTTAATGAACAACCAGTAAATAAAATTTGTTTATAACAAACAAAAAAGCCTTCTTACAGAAAGAGATTCTATACTCACATATCCCCACTTATATAAAGCAAAATAACCACCACCAACAACGGCAATGACAATTTTATTGCTTTAGCACAACGCCACAGCAAACTATAAAGAGAAAACAGAAGACTGAAGAATTTCTGTAATTTATGACAAATCAGAGTAATACAGGTAAAATTTTGGAAAGAAGTTTTGCTCTTCATTTTAATGCATTAGTTTAAGCACCCCTGCAAGTGAACTGTACAGTTCGTATTTAAAATGGTGGCCACAATCTTTTCTGGACTTAGTTGGATGTAAAATATCCTGATCTGAGTGGAACATGCTGATCAATAATGATTGATCTGTGGCTTAAACCTAAATAAAGATACCTAGGGGGTTTGAATAGGGTAGGCTTGAAACTTATCTAGATGCCATGAGAGACTCTTGCCAAGGCATGTCTGTTTCCACTCTTCTCTGTAACACTTAGGAAAACATTACACAAGTTGTGATGTCACAGTGTACACTGGACTGTCCCTTTCTTACATAATGGCCATGGTGATGGAGTAGTGCATGCTTACCTAGACATGATGTCTTCTGTGTATGTTGGATTACAGCTTTTATCAGCCTTAGCCACCATGGTCCTTGACTATGCTGGGTAGGGACTATGGAAATCCCATCACATCTGAAAGGTGCAACTTTGGGAAAGGCTGGCCTTGATTATTTTTTTTTAAGTAGTGGGCAAAGAGATATAGAAAACAGATCCCTGTCTCTTTTAACACTTTGTTAAGCCTTCATTTAAAAAGAAAAATCAATGTGACATAACAGTACTTTGACTGTGTTGCACCCAAAGTCAGCACAAAGTCTGCGAGTACAATCTGGGATATAGTGAACAAACAAAATTTTGCCACCTACTGGAAGAGAATCTGTAACTTGAAAAAGACTGTTACAGTCTACCCTCAGTGCCCAAGTCACTTTCTGTTACAAAATATGTATCATTTAATATTATTTTGGTCCCTGTACCAAAGAATGGATGAACATATTCTCATGCAGGAAGTTCTATGCAAATCTCTCTAGGTATAAAATGCTGGATCTAAGTAATGAAGGTATTTCTCCTCCCTGCTTCCCTTGCCCCAAACTCTGGGTGATTTCTAATTTAAAATGGGGGGGGGGACTAATATAGATAAAGCAACATATAACCTGACAGCGTACCAGTTAAAGCCTGACAGGGTCAATAAAATGAGGGTTTGCAGGAGTCCCAGATGAGGAATGCTTTCATGAATGCCTCCATTGTGTAAAATCTCTCCGTATATCCTGCCTACAAAATGACAGTCATATGCCACCAGCTGCAAAAGGCATGCTGGCAATGTCAAGTGCTGTAGGGTATTCAGGGAGGGTGGAAGTATCAAGAGAGTGTTCCGTTTTTATGCCTGATTATTTCAAAACCGAGCACTTTTGTGCTTTTGCAAATGTTTAGATCCAGATTTTAACCTCAGAATGGTAACGTTGCCTCTACAAATGCAAAATAAATGCAAAAATAATATAATAAAATCCATAGTAATTAAGCTGCTCGATTTAATATTAGTTTTGTTACTGCATAGAGCCAGCTGGAAGTAATTATATTTTTTCCATGTGTAGTCTTCATTAGTGTGTGATATTTTCCCCACTCCAGACAGCTATTTCAGATGTTCCTGGAAAATGTAAATTTTAGATCAATTGTCTCGGGAGCAAATAGCCACTAAAAGCTACCTTAATGAAGTTGACAAACTTATGTTTCCTTTTTTTAAATAGCCAAGATTTAGTTATACATAAAACCAAAATGAAAGGCTTCAAACCTAAACACACTTACTAGGATGTGAGTTCCACACAATAGAGTAGGGCTTGCTTCTGAGTAAATATGCACATAAATAGGATGGTTGAGTCATTGATTTCAGTAAGAGAGTGTGAACCAGGTGCTTAACTCCCATACTGATTGATTTCAAGGTGGAATTCAACATGCTCATTACAAACACAAAACATATTTTTCCAATTCCAGGATTTAATTTAAAAAAATATTATCACTGTCTCCAAAGATTTATTATAGCAAATTATTTCACTCATAAGTAATTATTACATTTAACATTGGAGCATTCAACATCATTCACAGATTTGAGCTACAATAAATATAGGAAAACTTAGTATGTTCTGTGTTAACAGTTCATACTAAGAAAACAGAATTCATTGTTAAAATTATTTGCTACAACAGAGATGCTTCATTGTATTTTATTTTATTGGCCTGGGAAATAATGAAGGTCTAAAAGAAATTGTTACTGGTCAGAAAAGACCAAAAAGAAAACACCAATACCGGAAAAGCACTTAAGTATGCAGTATACCCTGTTCCTTCTGATATGCCATAAAGACTGGATTGAGCAGCTTTTCAACACTCTACCTTGATAAGCCAAGGCATCTGGTCACACATTTTTCTCTTGTCTTCTCTTACAGGCATACTCATGAGGAAAAATAATGGACTTTCTCCATGTCATCACCTAAGTGTGGACACCTCTACAAACTATGCAAAACCAATGTAGATTTTCAATGGCCAACACCCACGTTGCCAAGTGGTCTTTACTTCTCTAAACACTTACCTGATTGCAAAATGAAACAAAATCAAGAATTCTTTTCTCTCTGTTGCACTTCAGGAATTACTGAAACACATTATGACGACCTATTTTTGTTCTGATTAGGTAAGACAGCAAAGGCAAGGAAGTACCCCATATACTCTCCTAAATATGCAAATAGATCTAAATGTTATGATATTATAACTGCAAACATTTAAACCTTTGGAGTTATACACTTTTTAAAAAAATTATGGTTTGTAAGACAATAAAATTGAGGTGCATAATAGTTTAGCAGATAAATTAGGCCATACTAATGGAACATATTGCTTTCTAGTTACATTCAGGGGTTTAAAATAAAACATTGTAACTGACAAAAATGACAATGACTTTGCTCCCTGTACAGCTCAACCTCACGTTCCCTATGTAATGTGCCAAGAAGTTAAGGGTAACTGTATTTTTAAAAACTAGCTATCAGTCTTTTTGCTTATGATTCTATCATTGTAAAGATACACCAAATACGGAGTTTCCCCTGTTAACAATATTTAGGTGTAAAATACAAATTAAGTTTCCTTTTTCTTTTTAAACCACAATATACATTTCACTTTTCTTCCAGCTTATGTTGAACATTAGAAATATTCACCTGTGACACAAACAGCATTAGAAAGGATAATGTATGTTTTAGTGTCATGTGCAAAAAATAGCACATGTGATAAGTTACATTGATTTCCATTAGGATTTCAACCTGATCCTGTGCATGTTTATGTAGAACAGCCAGTAAGCCAATGAGATTTATTGCCAAGAAATTAAACATTATGCTGGTTTGCATTCATCTGGATTGTGTTCCATTGAAATAAATATACGTACATATGCACATGTCACTGCAGTGTATAAAAATAATTGTTTTGCTTTATTTTTAATGTTTTAAATGATAATTGGGTCGTTAATTTTTCTTTAACATACAAAAACACCTGAATGTTTTTGGAAAAAGCTATTACATTCTTTAAAATTATCATATACAATAAAGTTCAAACATGTATAATCTGAACAAATTAAAGGAATGTTGTCCTCTGATAACATTCTTGCTCACTATGGAGAATCCTACTCAGCAAATCCTGTTCCTAGATTTATATTGATTTATATACAAAATATACCAGGAAGTGTAGCTTAGATCCTAGTATTCTTACTGTTTTTGCAGAATAAAGATTATATTCATAAAATGAGTCCTTTGTCAGCAAATCCATTTCTTGGATGTATTTTGTCACATCAGCACAGAGGAACACACCAAAAACAAACAACCCACTCCATGTTGAACTGATACAAACCATTGCACACACACACAGAATGAAAGCAATAGACAATTGTAGCATGTGAGTTTTGAAGTTATTTGTGGCATTGCTATTACATATACAAGAATGCCATGAATAAATTCACCTTCTTGTGCAGTTACTTTACTGTTTCTAAATTTTAAAACACGTACCCATTTTATCTGATATTTATTTCTCCCCCTGTAAGCAAGCTACTCATTTTACCAAAGATGGCTGTTTCTCATCACTTTTGGGTCATATGATAGAATACAAAAATCTGATATATTGTGCATCAATCCTCATTTAAAAATGTAGTGCCATGTTCAGAGTAACAGTAACATGTCAGATAGCTGTCCTTTCTTTAAAAAATTCTGAATCCCAGCTGCCTTTAAGAAAAGGCCTTCACTAGTGATCTTATCTTTTATTTTTATTTTGGCAGACTAGTTAGAACAGGTTTGGTCATTCATGTCATGACAGGAAAACATATTGATTATGAGTCTCACTTTCCACTTGGGAGCCTCAGCAGAACTTCTTCTGCTAAAAGAATCCTATAGTGCCCTGTTCCTGTACACACAAAACTCACAGGACTTGTGAAATAGCTAATGTAAATTCAGCATTCTGGTATACTTACATTGTGAATTGCAGGTAATCACTTTACTACTGAAGTTCAAGCATAAAGCGGGTGGAGTGTCATTTCTGACCTTATGTTTTCATCCCTCCTTATTACCCACTTCTTTCTGATGATTTCTTCTTTTTTAACTTTTTAAATCTGTTTGGCAAATTTGAAACCCTACATCCTGATAATCTATGCTGTGAAGCTCTAGTGACCTACATGAATGAAAATTAGAGTGATATAGAAGTTTCAGTGAAGACATTTAATATTACTGGTGAACAGGAGAAAATTCAATAGAGCTTTTTTTTTTGTTTCTAATTTATGACGCCAGTTCTGTATCAGGAAACAGAGTGTTCCCTTGCAATCGCTTACAGTGTCATATTGACCTAGTGAATGAGAATTCTTTCACTATCACCACAGTCCCTGCAATCTTGCCTCAGCTGTAACCAACTCACTTTTGCCCCCAACGTCTCAGAGATGCTTTATTCAGCATCTAATTAGCTAGGGTTAGAAGTCAAGGCAAACCATCCTTGAAGCAGGAGACAATGATGCTGCTGCTGCTGCTACATCTCCGAATGCTGCTGTGAGTCAACTGTGCTAATCTGAATGAGATCCATGGGGATCCAAATTTTAACCATTTTAAAACTAGCAGCTAAAATTTGCATTGTACCACAGTGCTGACATTTTTATTCATCCTTTAGAGTATTCTTTATGTCACCAGAGTAGATGTCTTTGTGGTTCACATAATGGCAAAGGACATATGGCTTTGAAGTTGCAAGAAGAGATATCATGCACTACTATCTGAGGAAATGCAAACATTTTGCTTGTCCACATACGTAAAACAATACTACCATGAAATATTTCTTACATACATTCCTCTATGCATCTTCCCTCCCTCCCTCCCTCCATCTCTCTCTTTCTCTCTCTTTCTCTCTCTCTCTCTCTCACACACACACAATCACCTCTTAACTGTGTACTTCACACATATACACATCCAAATCATAATACTTTGGAATACAAAACTTGTGTACACACATGCATATGTGTGTGATTTCATATAAAACCTATGGTATGTAGGTAGGTACCCTTTATGTGTGTTAGATAAGCAACCCTATTCTAAGCCACTGGTTGTATGTAAATCACGACAAATCAGTAGGACTTCAAAGTAATCTGTTAGAATAAATTGATTCTATTCAATGTGTGTGTGTGTGTGTGTGTGTGTGTGTGTGTGTATAGAAATATGGATACAAACCTACATGTACAAATATACATTCTTACGCATACATACAAAAAAAGTAAATCAAAATTCTTGAGATGTGCTGTTACTTCTAAATACATTAATTAATGTGAGTTGCAGACATACTTTTGCTAGTGGTTTTTTGTGAATAAATCCTATTGAAATCATAGGTATTTACTGCTGGTGATACAATAGTAAAGAAACCATTCTGCAGCACACATACAGATGCAGACATATGACTGTAAAACCTATACGCCGTATTGACAGACACACATTCCTATGTACAAGAGAACAAGTGACAATTCTGGAGGTATGAGATTACATATAATGGGAAAAGAATATTGTTTGGCTGTTTTACAGATATATTATTTTGAAGGAAGGTACTTCCTTGTTTTTTTCCCTCCCAATCTATTAATCACTTCCTTAACCATCTCCAAATATTAATGCTGTGGATGACATAAACATGCCCAAGTAATAATACACCATGTGACATAAAATACTTATTTCTCTCCAAGGTCAAGTACATTAAAACACATATACACCTCTCACTGAACTACTTATGGTAACTTTTTAACATCAACAAACTTGTAAAACCAGCATGCATTTGAAGAAATAACCTGTGTGGCACTATCTTTTTACAATTTGGCAAGAGATACTTTTGAACAAAAGCAGCATGGCAAAATTATTTTCAACATTGTATATGAAAAATAAAACACCAAAATTATCCCGTTTCAAATGACTGCTAATAAATAGAACATGACTGAAATCTCTGAATTGGGCTTCTCTTGTTAAGACACACCTAACGTATTAAGATGCATCTTACATTTATGCATTTTTATAAGTAGTATTATCCTTTCCTTCAAAAAAATAAATATATGTCCTGTAAAAAGGAATTCAGAACACAGAACACAGAATTCAATAAAAATGCTTTTACTTGGTAAAGAAGCTTAAAGTTTTTTTCTGTACTCTCAGTGCATTTGATCTGTAGTTAGATGTAGCCACATTTCTGATCTAATTACCAGTTCAGTAAATGGAGTATGCATCTTCTTTGTTGATTGGCAAATAGCAGTACACTGGCACAACTAAAATTATATGCGGTACTCTTAATTTTGAATCAAACAATTTCTACCATGCATTAGATGTGCATATTTCACATATTTTCAGCACAAATTCTTTTCTTAGACTAGGTAGATTTTTATAGGAGAAAAACAGGAAGCATTTATAACACACACAAACACAAATAGGGAGTATACCACAATCTCCTCCACCCTTCAATGTCTCTAATGGATAGATACATCCACATTGAAGACATCTACTGATCTGATTTTTTAGTTTCCTTGCTTACTCCTCATCTAACTAGGAAATGGTTTTTCTGGTGATAATTGAAGACATCATGCTAATGAGGGAATCTAAAGCACAATAGGAAAATTGTCACTACTAATAATGTTTACCGGAAGTTAAATAAGGCAAGTGTACAAGAATGTCAGACAGTTATCCTTTAGTAAAATACAGTAACAAAATGCAATTATGTGTTTAATTTTATTGCATCACGGACTGAATTTTAAATCACTGTGAGTGTTATTGTGATAGTACCCTTTTAACTGGCTGAAGAGATATTTTCAAGAGGAATTTCCCCTTTGTATTTGACACAGTAGAGCTCTGCAAAGCCTTTACTCATCTCTGGCATTTTGTGTCATTGTGGGTTATTGCTATTTTGTTGTTATGGTCTCATTGCTTAAAAGTATTTTAGAACATCACAGCCCTTAAGGTACACTGGAAGAAGGAGAGTGACATTTCTTATTCTGACAAATACACAAAACATTTATGAAAGCAGAAAAAATCAGGAAAGCTTTCTATTTTTATTTATCAGTGAAAAATAGGCCTTCTTGTTCTAGCTTTTAAACAAGTACTTGTAAACTGGAATCTCTGTCACACCCTGAACTGAATCCTGGTGTCTACCAGGGGGCTAGGGAACAGAAGCCAAAGGTTTCTGGTCATTCTCAACTTGTCATTGATCAAAGTAAACCAAAGGACAACTTTCCTTAAAAAGTTTAAATTTATGTTCTTCAAGGTTATCAGCAACTATTTCTCTATCCAGAACAGGGATGGCCCTTTCAAAGGATCTACAAACATGCTGTGTTTGGGTTTTTTCTTGGTTAAATAGACATATTTTAACCTTTAAAAAACACCCTACAGATCTCATTTCTTATTCTTCTCCACCAAACCTAAATCTTCCCTTGTGAACCAGGTATACCTGTCTTATAATAAGGGGAATTTCCATGCATACCCTGTATCAGGAATTCATAGATTACTTGATGGCACATAAAAACTTGCCTAAAATCTCTGTGGTATTTTACAGTTATTCCTCTCCATTACATCCTCTGAAAACATGCAACATAGTATAAATGAAGTTTTTATGCTGCTCTCTGTACAGCTATTGGCTTTCCGTCACTATCACAAATCCACCTGAAATTAAAATGACCATTTAACTCCATCCTAAGCAAATATTTTATTGTATATGGTAATAATAATTTATTCCATGTATTTTATTGACTAAGAGGGGGGAAATGATTCCAGATTGTCCCAAATGTCCCAATAAACATTTTCATTAGCGCAAGCAAAACTTTTGCTTGTGATATAAGTATCTCCTATAGTACTACTACTTTTGAACACAAGGCAAAAATTATCTAATAATAATACTTTCAAAAGCTCTAAAACCAGCATTATAAGAAATAGATAAGGGGATACATGGGATGGGGTGAAATGTATATCGCTAACTCAGACAGTACTTTTAGAAGGAAAGAAAATCTTACAGTTGTTCCTGCCAGGCACGTTTTCAGGTGCCCTGGCAAACTGTTCTTTTATGTGAAAGCTGCTTTTAAAAATGTATTTTACATGAGAATTAACAAGTTTTTTAAAAGTTAAAACTGTTATCCATTACTAGTGGAATGAACTCATCCACTTACATTGTGGCGGGGTGGAGGTGGGGGTTGTATACAAGCTCCTAAGTTTATCCAGGCAGAATGTTTTAGGCAGACAACAATATCTAACCACCATGGATAAAAAGGCAAAGCACACACTTTCAAAATAAATATGTTCATCATTACCACCTTTACAACGCTACTGTGTCTGTATATGTATTCCAGTGGAATGATCCACACTGATACAGCATCTGCCATGCATTTAGCCATACACTACACGTATTATTATTCTTTTCCCAACACAGAGTCAGAAAATAAACATGACCATATGTGTCCAGTAATGATATGGGGGGGGGGGGGGGGAGAACATTTTAAAGATTTTCATGCAATAGCAAAACTAACTACAACAACAACAACAAGAACAACAAGAACAAGTGAGCTGTGGATGGACACATTCTTTCTCAATAACTATTTCTGTTATATTTTTAGACAGAGACATCCCTCTTTTAGATTTTGTCCTCCCTACTATTAACTGCTTTCTAGTCTTCCCAAAAACCATGAATTTCTAACTCTGGAAAAGTCAAAGACTCAAATGAGCAATCAAACACTGTGTATGTGGCTCAACAGTGATTTATCAGTTGATCTTTATCTGGCTCTAGTTAACTCTTACATTGCCAATGCAAAAAAAAAAAAGCTTTATTCCAAGTATTTAAGCCATAATGCATATTATTGCATTTAAATATATACAGAGAGAATGACAAGTAAATTCCGAGATTTGTCATTCTCTTCATAGGACATGAACATAAAAACAGGTAAGTATGGAAAATAGCACCCACTCCAGTAAAATGAACAATTAAACATAATTGAAGTGTCCAGTACAGACCATCTTAAATGCTCTTCTTAACTGGGTCCTTTTTTTTAATAAGTAAGGAAACATTCATAAGGAATTGCATTTTAGCTTATGTTGATTATATTTCTGTATGGTAAGCTGGGATCAGTTGTAATCAGGGTCCCTCTACAGGATAGATCTAAATATACCTTATTTGAATGCAGGCATCCTATGGAGAGACAGAGCCATGAAGTTAAAACTCTGTTCTATATGCAGCTGTTGTATATTGTGAACTTCATCTCTGCTTCACTCCTCAGGATTGGTTAGTCTGACTTTTAATTTTTTCCCCTTTCCTAAAAATTAATAGCAAATGCTCTTTCCTTTACATTATCAAGAGAAAGTTACATATCCTGTGCTGTATAAATGTTTTTACGTCAGTGGAAATCATTCATATATATATATATATATATTTTTTTTTAAAGACCCTGAAAATAAAATGAATCCCTCAACGGTGCTACACACTACGACATTTTGTTGCTTCAGCTTTTTAGTGCAAGACACATGAAGCAACTTTTTTCCAAAATGCAAATCCATTTATTTTTTGAAAAGAAGGCACCCCTAGCATATGCATTTATATATTAATTTTGTTAAAGTAGTCCCTCTTTTTAAAACTTCCCTCCCTTCCTTTAGTTCAGTCCAAGTTTAAACTTTCTTCCCCCTGCCCATTTCAATTGT